>OU830599.1:16679978-17323307 GCA_917563855.2 Limnephilus lunatus
CAATATCTCGGAATTTTAAAGTATAATACAATATCCCGGAACTTCGGATTGGTGACCCCGATTCAGTCGTGATAATTTATTAATGAAGTATTATTACTTAATGAAGCCATTATGTAATATGAATCTATTTTATTAATCACCTATTTACTAGCTATTACCCAACCAAACCAACACGACTAATACTAGTACAAATCCGCTGATTTGATCCGAATAAGGAACTCCTGTGAAAAATATTATGGCTTTAAAAAAATATGTTCATATACAATATAGACCAATAAACGCTGTTTCTTAATATATAACTTTTATTTAATAATATTAAATGCAGAGTTAATAAAAAAATATTAATAAGTCCTTTTTTAATACCGTCGTTGAAACACGCCGTCAAGTTGGTATGCTATGTAATGCTGAGTGGTGACGTCACCATGCAAGATTCACCTGGTGATGGCATGTTTGAAGTTGTATTGAAATGTATGGGGCAAGCCATTCAACCACAAAATTTCGTGTTTTTTATTTGGTTTATTTACATACTGTTAATAGAGATTTAGACATATAATAGTTGTTGTGTTTATTGAAACATTATTTAGGCCTTCACAATTAAAATTAAGACGGAAAAGGACTATATTTGCGGACAATCTGACATTACCTGGATAATGTTTTTCAAACGGACTATGTTAGTGCTGAATTTCGTTTAATAAAAGCTACTAAGTACATAAATCATCTTATTAGTTGTTTTTGAAAGTCGTAGTAAGGTGTAAAAAAAGATTTTTGATAATCTACAGGAAATTTGGCCTATTTGAGGTTAAAGTCGTGTCATATTTGACATTTTGTTTACCATAACATAACATCGATCGTATTTTCGAATTGGTTTATTATTAAGGGCTTTTTATACAAGTAATTAGACAATCGTCGTGATCAGTGTATTATAAATACAAGTGTTTCTGTATGTGTTATACATAATACAATGTATTATGTTAGAGCAAAAGTCACACCTGAACACAAAATTCGACGGCTTACTATGTCATTTGTATGTGCAATGAAATCACTGTATTGCACTTAGGTACAATACAATAACAGTAGCGATGAGATTTTGACATTTTACTGTCTTTCTATATTAAATGCAGTTAATCTTGAATAAAAAACGCCTCGACTTCTGACACCTGAAGTTTCTTCCATAAAAAATGACAACACCCACAAATAAACCAATCATACAACAGAGTAAATAAAACTAAGATGTGATGACGTCACACAATGCACCATAGATATGGTGGTTTTCGAGGGATCTTGAAAAATTAAAACTTTGAAAATTATTTTAACTATTAAAACTAACTCCAAAAATAAAATAAAATATGCGGTTATTTAAATTAGAAGGTCATTATTAATAAAAAAATTAGACTGGAGTTCTCTATTGTAGGGAAGATTGGTCTGACGAGCCAACCAACGATACGAGAGTCACGAGAAGAGAAAGAAATAACTGTCAGGAAACGTATGTCTAAACATATGAAAGAGGAAACCGCGCGTGTATGAGACAGCATGATTGTGACATCGTAACTTCTGGGCGTGTGATATACACACCGTGTTCCACGCTCAAACCTTTTATACATTATTTTTTTCATTAGTGCCCAAATAAAAAAGTTGTGACTATTTCCCTGTGGTTTAAAAAGGGTTCGTATAAACACACATTTACAATTATTATTTCTTCCCACTCGGTTCAATTGTTCTATTTAAGATTTGAAATGTGACGGTGTACTTTTGTTATGCCTACCTCTATTTTTGATACTGAATTATTTAGGCCTAAATAATAGTTCAATAAACACAACAACTAAATCTCTACAAACACTATGTAAATAAACTAATAACATGAAATGTTGTTACTACCGATGGCTTGTATCATACATTTCAATACAATAACTGGAAAATTATGGTGAGCAGTGACGTCAGCACTAAACATTCAATATTAATACCAACTTGACAGTGTGTTTTAATGAAACGATTAAAAACGGACATTTTAATCATTTTTTAGAACTCTACGTTTAATATTATTTAATAAAACTTATATGTCGTCTTATAAATATCAAATTTTACAGGAGGCACAAAAAACCTCGTAGTGAAAAAAAATCAAAGACTTTTCTCGTAGTGAAAAAAAATCAAAGACGGGTTATTGTTTTTATTTATGTTCCGAACATATACATAGTAATATTTCGAAATTTATTTTCAATCATTTAACATTTGCAAGTTAAGGCCTTCTATTTCAAATCGGAGTTAGGAAGTTTACATAAAAACCGAGAAAGGAGATGGGCGTTTTCAAAAAAAATGTACATAGGTAAAAGTCAGTGTCTCATCACTTTCAGGATCAATAACTTATAATGTGTCGGTTTTTATGACCACTTCTATATTTTTTCCAATATAATAACAAATAAATACCTTTATGGACTAAAAATAATGAATGAATCAATTAAAATTCTATATTATTTCAAAATAAGTAAGACTACAGGTCAGTGTTTTTGGTGTATCCTACACAGGGGCGTGCACAGAGTTTTTGATAAGGGTAGGCAGTAAGAAAAAAGAACAAGTTTCACAGGTTAAAATTTCCTTATTTTATCAGATAATTTCAGAATTAAAGTACGACAAACCTTTTTGAACCGACAATTATTAGCACTTATGAAAGACTATTTGATAGAAATACATAACAACAGATGTTTTTGTCGTCACTGATTGCTATTTGCTAAATTTGTTCTAGAAACCACTGCTTAAGATGAAGCCATACTAAATAATGCAAAATCATACAAAATGGTATGTTTTAGTTTTGAAAATTTGACCGCTTAGAAGTATTATAGATGCTTCAATTAAATACTGCGTGTAGAACATACCTAGGCCCTTAAAAATATCGGTCAATTTTTTTAATAAGTCTTTTAATAAGCTTAGAAAAAAATAAAGTATTAGGTCTATAAAAAACATTTTTAACTGAAAACTCTCCTACTTATAAACACTTTTTCGGATATGGTTTTATTGCATAATGTGGCAAATTCAGTTTCTTATATAATTATCGCGAAAAAAAATATATTTACGCCCGAACCTCACAAAATAAAATATAATATGCATTTTCGCGTTGGTATTTTTGACATCACGGCGACAATACGGCAGTCGACGAATTTGTTATATCAAAGTGAACCTTATACCGTCCACCGAAGAACGACTGGCAGCCGCCCCGAATTTCTGTCATTACTCCTCCGAACGGAGCGGAGAGAAGTCGTGTTATGCTCCGCGCCGCTTATTTTCGTGAAATCAATTTAAAAATTCCGTTTTATTACAATAAACAATGCATAAAAAAGGAATTAATGTTTTTTACAGGCCTTTACGAAATCAACATGTAAAAAAAAAATCTCAAACATCTTTTCCAACCTTTCCAAAAGCTTTTTCTCAAGTATTTTTAAACTCCTCCCATAAAAGGGCGTGAATTCCTATTTTGATTTTTTCCTGTACTAGTGGATCGCCTTAATACTAACAAAAAAACGTCATAGAGGCAAATTCAAAAGTTCAGTTCAGAAAATTCAAACAGTTCTACTATATGCTTTGTGCATTTCGTATACATTGTATTACATATTGTATGAAGTTAGCTCTAGTCAGAAATAATTCCTGTTTAGGCCGCATTTTTGTGAGGCAGTCGGAGGGCGCGCGTTTAGTTTCTATAGTTTATGCCGCGTTTGTAGTATGCCGTTTGATGGGGCGCTCGCGTAGTTTCAGTTGCTCAGTTTTTTCGCGCTTATTTTTGAAAGTGTGTATTTATTTTTAGTCATAATTAAATAAATTATAATATTATTAACATGATTATGTTTTACAAATACGGCAGGGTAGGCAGTGCTTATGTGCCTATATGGAGTGCACGCCCCTGATCCTACACCTACCGCTACCAGTTAGAGTTAAAAAATTAATGTTATATAATTTTTTCCGACTATTTATATCTATTTGTATTTATACTATATGATTGTATTTTCGATTTGAAACCCTAATATAGATTAATTATCGTGCCAAATAATTTAAATACCAGATTTTGAGTTGTCCTTCGAAAAAGCATATGGTGGAATTTCCGCCTACGTGACCACATTATTGACTTCTTCCAGAAAAAATATCGCCGAATCGATGCATATTTTCGAAAATAGGAACATTATTTAGTGTATGAGGGTGGCAATGTTTGATTTTTGTCTGCTAGTTTGCCAAGAATTCGCAACAGAAGCGGTAGCTGTCGGCTGGTACTAAAAAGTGTTCCACCAACGATTCCATATTTCTCCAGGTAATTTAACAACATGTATTAGACTCTATTTTGCAATAAATTTATTAATTTATTGTTTTATAAAATCTTTAGTTAGAATAAACAGAAGTTTCAAAATATATTTATAAATACATTTTGAAAAAATATTGACGAGATTACGTTACTTCTATTACGCTAATGTCTCATAAATGGAACTTAAAAGTAACGTAATGGAATTATAAAGGTTGGTTCACCTGCACGGAGAGAAATCGATGTTGGCACTCACTATAAATTATCATTCCTTATTTATAAAATGTCAAATTAAGGATGTCTTATCGATTTGCCTTAATAATGCATCACGACGAACAAAGAAAAAACACGGAGTAATTTATTTATTTGTTTATTTATTTATATATTAAAAGTTTATTTACATTGGTTTATTTTATGCCTGTCTCACTAGGATATACCTGTGTCGAGAAAGACAATAACAATTTATGCGTTCAAAATTTCAAGATTAATAATGTATTCTTCAAATTTCGTAACGAGATATACCTCCGAAATCATAATGTTGCATTTTACTCGGATATTTAAGAAGACGTCATGATAATTTGCCCAACTAAAATTCAACTTTCTTTATAAGAAATACACTTTCTCTATAAGGAATAGACTAATAATATACAACGAAAATAGTTCCGTATTATTCGTGTTCATGTGAAATTATTGGTCAACAACTGTAGTTTTTTGGTGACGTTCTTCCTAACAAAATATTATGCTGTATTCCTGATATATTTGCTAGAAATCACGTAATATTTTGTCTACTCTGACCAATAATAAAAAAATTGAAAGTATAATTCAAATCCCTGAAAGATCAAAATTGGATCCTTCATGATACCCAGGATATTCTTAATGATACCCAAAATATAAACTTTGAAAATAAGAACTTTTTTGTGCTCTCTTTGCAAGGAGCGTCAACCTTTTGTTGTACAAATAATGGTAAAGTGATGTGTGTAAAAATTGGGTCTGCCTGACATGTACCAGAACTACATTCTTTGACTAAATCTGTTCAATTTGTCTTGGAGCCGAATAATATAATTGCATATAAATGTCAATAGCGCCTTTTTCATTTTAAAATAAATGTTTTCTTTTTAATTGCTATTTTTCCCATTATTTTTTCCCAAATTTTTCCTAATTGATCAAAAAATAGTTATTGTAAGGTAAGCTTATTTGTATTAACTACTACTGTGCCTTTATGTTTCAATTTAAATTACCTTATAGTATGTTCACGTGTAAGTAAAAATGAATGTTATCTTTTTAATTGATATTTTTCCCATTAAACACAGTTGTTCAGTCAAAATAGTATTTCAGTTCGAGTGTACAATAATTCACATTGATCAAAAAATAGTTCGTAAGGTAAGCTTGTATTTGTATTAACCTATTTCTTCTACTGTGCTTTTATGTTTCAATTTAAATGACTTTATATTACGTTTACTTGAAAGTGTGTTGATTATATTGTTGTCATCTTAACGCTGCCTTAGAATTCCTAAACTTTACCAAGTGTTTCTTTTTACGTCACTGTCCTATTATTGCTGTGATGTATTTTCTAAGATTAGTTATTATATTTCAAAGAAATTTGTTCTGTATTTTATAGATATAGTTTATGGTTAATTTTAAATTTGTTATTTATTTATTTATTTATTTAAGGAACATAAACAGTCATAGTAATAAAATATACATAAGAGGATGGCAAAAAAACAGACCAATTATTAATGTTCACAGATAGGTATTTAGAAACATAAAAGTAACTGAATGTAAACTAGAAAATTTAAGAAAAACAGAAAAAATAAAAACAGAACTAAGCAGCAATTTAAAAAAAAATAATAATACAGATGTTAAGTCAACAAGTGATAAACATGTTATAAACAATAATAAAATAATTAAAACAATACTTAAATAGACTGCGAAATAGGTATTTGGGTTGGGACGGGTAAGGGGAGGAGAGGGATAAGGGAAAGTTGCCACGCAAGTAATATAATAATATTAGGTACAATGAATTTAGTCATGAATATGTGTTATTCGCACCTACATACAATGTAATAAAGAAATTCTGTAACGACAGTAACTAGCAGTGAATATGTCAGCAAGTGTGTCTATATGTGCAAGTTTATTATTATAGTATTTACATGCCCTTTGTATAAATTCATTTTGGTTGGAATTAGTGTTGCATCTATCAATGTAGAAAAGGGTATTTTGTCTGCTGTATCTAGTCGGCGTGTGGAAATTTATTTTATTTAGCAGCTCCGGGCAGTCAACTTTTGAGTTAATAATTTTGTACAGGAGCATCTGATCAGCGACAAGCCTCCTATTGAGCAGTTTCGAGATTCGAAAATGTTTCTCAATTTCGTCGTAAGAATTGTATATGTTGAATGATTTAAAATTGAGAAATTTGAGAAATCGCTCCTGAACTCTTTCTAACCTGTTAACATAAACAATATAGCGCGGGTTCCAAACCTGTGAACAGTATTCCAGGTGAGGACGAACATGTGAATTGTACAGAATCAGATAAGTCTTAGTATTTTTGAAAAATTTGCATGTTCTCAGTACAAAGCCTAGACTCTTTGTTGCTTTGGTGACAATATTATCAATGTGTTTATCAAAAGTAAGTTTAGAGTCCAAAATAACCCCGAGGTCACGTATATAATCTTTATTTGTTAACAGAGATCCAGAAATGGTGTATTCATGCAGTATTTTTTTATGGTTACGTGTGAATGTGACTTTGCAACATTTGGAAATATTGATAAAAAGCTTATTTCTGAGACAGTAATCCGTCAGTCGGTCAAGATCTTCTTGTAAACGCACAGAACAGTCATGGGAGCTTATAGGAAGGTATATTTTCATATCGTCGGCAAATAGTAAAATTTGAGCATTGTGAAAACATGTAGTAATATCATTTATATAGATAGAGAAAAGCAAAGGACCCAAAATGGACCCCTGAGGCACACCAGAAGTAATGATTTTCCAGATGGAAGAAAATCCACCTACTGTCACAGCCTGGGACCTGTTTGTTATGTATGAAGATAACCAACGAAGGAGATCTCCATGAATACCATGATTAGCAAGTTTTCTAAGCAGAATCCTGTGGTTGATCTTGTCAAAGGCTTTGCTATAATCAGTATAAATTGTATCAACTTGCACACGTTTATCCATAGAGGCAGACAAGAAATTTATAAATGTTATAAGATTTGTAGCAACAGAGCGACCTGCAAAGAATCCATGCTGAAATTCGTTGATCGAATTCTTTACCACAGGGAATAACTGGTCATAGACTATGTTTTCGAACACCTTTGAAAAAATGCAGAGCTTGGAAATGGGTCTATAATTATCTGCTTCGCACTTAGTTCCCGATTTATGAATTGGTGTGATGTAGGCACTTTTCCATATATCTGGAAATGTACCAGTCTTAAGCGATATATTATACAGTATTGATAGCGGAATTGACAAATGATTTGCACACTCCGTAATGAACAGTGGTGGGATACCATCTGGCCCAGCACCCTTGCTGGAATCGAGCCGTTTTAAATATTTAGATACAAGATCAGCATCGATAAAAACTGATCCTATCTCACAAACCTGATTAACAACGGAGTCGTGGCAGGAAGTCCCCAGAGGGTCAGCCGGTTCATAGACGGAATGAAAATATTCAGCAAATAAATCACAGACTGCCTGGCCACCCTCGGCTGTTAAATTCTTAAGATTTAATACGCTAGGAATAGATGCTGATAGTTTTTTTGATTTAACATATGACCAGAATGCCTTGGGATCTTTGGCGATATTCTCTTCAGCATTATTAATAAAGTCTTCATGACACTTCTTAGCCATTTTTTTCTGTCTGGTGCGTAGCCTAGAAAAAGTAATGTAATCGGAAGGGTTCTTATAAGTAGTATATAATCTGTGAAATTTCTGCTTTTCGCGAATAAGTTTTATTAATGATGAGCTATACCACGGGGGATAGGAATGTTTACCAGAACGCCTCAATGGAACCTTATCAGAGATCAAATTATTAATAATATTATAAAAATGTGATAGTGCAGGATTGACGGAATCGGTTAAGTTAAGTGTGTTCCAATCTACTTGCGCCAGGCTGTCTCTTATGTCATCGTAGTTAGCTTTGTGGAATGAAGGCCTTTTAATTGAGTTTTCCTTTATGACCGGGGGTTCAACAAACTCAGCAGTGATAATGATAGATTTATGGTGAGTATCCTCAGGAACAAACGGGTCGTTCGCGGGAGCAACGCGTACCGAGAAATTACAGAGAACGAGATCAAGAATTCTTCCTAACGTATTTTGAACACCATTATATTGGTGGAGGTTACAGTAATTAATATTATCGATAAATGTTGAACTTATTGTAGAAGTATAGTTGCAAGGAATCATGTTTACCTCATCCACAGGAAGAGACCAGGTAATATCAGAAAGGTTAAAATCTCCCATAATAAGAAACTTGTCGTTAGGTTGATTCAAAAGCTTAAAACCTAGATCATTCGAAAAGGCGGAGATTCGAGCATTGAAATTGAAGCTTTTGGACAGGTAGATACAACAAAGATGAACGCTAGTAAATACATTGGCACGTGGGATGCGAAGAGTCACCCAAATGTCTTCATCCGTAGAACACCACGAGTAATTACAAATAGCATTGAGTTCCTTTTTGACAGCCAAGAGCACCCCACCACCCATTGTTACACCTTCGATACTTCTGTCGCGTCGGAAAACATTGTATCTTGAGTCAAAAAGCTCCCCATCTAAAATAGAATCAGTAAGCCAAGTCTCTGTTATACCAATCACGTCATAATCACCGCTCGTAACACTGCGAAGAAACGTGTCATTTTTTGTTCTCAGTCCACGTACGTTCTGATAAAAAATACTTAGAGGCAGGGACTCTTTTTCAGTTTAGTGTCAATAACAAAAATATGCAGAGAATGTGTGAACATAATATGAGGTGTAATATGTATAGACACTTGAAATATGGCCAAGTATGTTAAAAATAAAAAATTGAGTACAGAAAGTTAGAATATCTTGCAGTTGACAGGAGTTGAGAACAGGAAAATATAATAAGGTAATGTAGTGCGAATGTAACAAATAAATATAATAGTTATGCGATGGCAATGTGAGATGCGGGATAGGCGGGCGTGTGGAGGAAGAGGAAGGAGTATGCAATAATAATCGGATGAGCAGTAGGTATTTTCTTATGTTATTTTCTGGAGGTCGTCTTCCCTCGTGACTAAAAAAGCTGGTGAATTTTCATTTTTTCTCACCAAGATCTTGCAGTCCTTTACCCAAACAAATTTAAAACCTGCTTCCCGTGCTTTGCTTTTAACCTTTGAAAGCAGAATCTTATTATTAATTGTTAGGTGGTTGTTGACATAAATTGTAGTTTCTGGTCCAGAATATTTCAGGTCGGTGCTGCTTATCTTCCTGGCCTTTTTGGATAAAGCGAGAAATTCCTCTTTCCTCCGTCTACAAGCAAACCGGATGATAATTGGCTTAACCTGGGTCGTCTTGGTAGCCACTCGCGTCACGATGTCTACATCTTCTGGCTGTAGCACGAAACCAATCTGCTCGCCTATTTTCTGGGCTATACAGAGTAAATTTTCCCCTTTCGTTAATGGAACGTTCTTAATCTCCAGATTTTTCATACGGGAGAGCTGATCCCGCTCATCCAGTTCGTACCTGAAGATGTCCATGCTCTTCTTAATTGACGCCACCTCCAAAACTATCTGGTCGACGGTCTCCAGTCTCTTCTCAACCACCTCCACCCTCTTTTCCGTATCGGACATGGCTGCTAGTGCGAATTCGAGGCTCTTCTTTATGTCGGATATCTCACCCCACATTGGCTTAATGCGAGTGAGCTCAACATCGATTTTATTCAACTTCTCCATAATCTCGGCCAGAGAACCAGCTGGTACCATCTGCGACGACGCCGCAGGAGTTGCAGCTGGAGACCCGCTGCGGGCTGCATTTCGTGTGCACGGCTTCATATTGTTGTTTATAATTTAATGTAGCTAGTCTTTTTTAATATATTATGTAATTAAATTGGTTCACTTGTTTTGACCGGTTAGCAATTATTGATTGTTTATGAACTTTAGTTTTGATTTAATTGATGATTTAGTTTAGTTTGCAAGTGACAGTTGTGGAGGTGTTATGTTGAGTTTTGTGCACTAAAAAATCCACTTCTAGTGATGAAAATACGCTGGTTTGGCGCGCGATATCCAGTTTAGGATAATTAGACACTTTTAATTTAGTTCACTGTTTTTTTTCATGTATATTTTTTTATTATTTTGATGCAGTCATAGAAATGCGTCAACACTCTGTAAGTTGTAGGTAATATTTAACATTCGTTATAATTTAACATTCGTTACCCAAAAACTTACATTCGTCTTTCTAGAACGAATAATATGTAGTACAAAGTATCCAAAAGTAGCGTAAAAAATAATATTATATGAAAACTTAATATTTAATTCAATAAGCGTGATGATTAAATTTTTTTAGAAGACTGATTATGTTTTCAATTCGTAAATAAAGATTTGAAATAATGAATGTCTTTTAATTTTCTTTATAAACTCTATGATATATGTGACGTAAAAGAATTTCTTACCAACAGTATTGAACTTAAATTGAAATTATTTTAGAAGTTATTGATATTTTCTATATTAAATTACTTTCGTCATGAAGTTCAAACTTTCTGTAACAAATTTACATATATTTTTAATCGAAATGCAGCATCTCGCTTAAGAGGAATTCCTATTACGTCACCGACATCTTTTTTAGAAAACGCCCAGATACGTATTTTACAAAGATACCTACGTACTTTTCTGCAAACAGTTTTATGAACAACTAGCTGAAAGACTTTCAGCTAGTTGTGCTAGACTTGGGAGCATTGATCGATGCTTGGGAGATAGGAATTTTTACATTAAAAAAAATAAAACACAACAATACAGAACTGAGATATTTATTTTATGAATTACTCAGTAACCTGACTTTTATATTCAGTCTCAGTATGTAAGAATAACAGGATAAATATAATAGTAGTTAGTATACAAAGCATAACAGCACAATAATAATACTACGAATAATCTTGAAGTTAAAATAAGACCTGAAATGGTAAATAAAATAAAGTATGTGGAGTTAAGGAGTATTCGCGAGTAAAAATGGCAGCATGGTGTAGCAGTTTCCTAATTTGTGTTTATCTAAAATGATTTTTTTTTAAATTTGTGAGTTTTACTAGTCGATGCGGGACTAATTTTAACACCAGATGACTTTAAAAACGTATTTTCGAAAAATTTGGAGTTACGCAGTCTACGAATTAGTGCGACGATATTCAAAATTAGCGTTCATTGGTCTATATTCTATATGAACATATTTTTTTAAAGCATAATATTTTTCAATGGAGTTCCTTATTATTGAACTTTTTTTACAATTAGTATTGCTGTTTAAAAAACTTTATTACGATTTTTTTAGATTCTCATGAATAAAACCTCCGCCAAAGTTCCGCAGTTTGAACGTGGAACACGATGTATGTCGTAGAACAAATTATACCAGTTACGTTTTACCAACAAGAATAATTAATTATTTACATCAATAAGAACTTTACTTTCAACCGTTTTCGTCCAACTGTAGGTTGTTTTTCATATTCGACAGTCAAATTGATATTTAAAAGCTCCATAGCTCATGATGAAAATGCCTAAAATAGCGATGTCCCAGAATTCTATGACGTCAGAGATTACAGTTCGTGAATTTATTTTGTTCAAAAATTGTTATTTTGCAAGGTAACTTAACAATCGATATCGCAACACCCACATAAAAAATATGTAGACTACGTTTCGCTGCGATAAACGCCCGAAGCTTCCAATAATGGAGATTCACAATAACCTGCTATAAATATACCATTACTAAAACCACTTTACTACGGAGGCTGTCAGACAATAACCACACAGTTCTTAAAATCATCAATCAATGATCTCATCAACTTGTAAAAAAAATAGCAACACATAATATTATGGCCATGTGTAAAAACCCTACAGGCAAAATGATGGAAAATTATAAACTGTAATTTATTGTACATACTCGTACCTAAACCATTTGGGCCAAATGTAAAGCGATGTTAAAAGATTTCTATGATTTTTGTTTCTCATTTCTTTTTTGGGCATTAATTACAGTTTGACAACAAAATTTTGATATTTTGTGTTGATTTTGATTTAACGTCCAATAAACTAATAACACAAAAAAACCCTTTCCAAACAATTACCTCACTTACTGAGCTTTAAAAATAACAAGATCATGAACAGAACATGATGGTGTAGAATCAACGCTGTTCAAAAAGATTAACTAATTAACAGTGTTGGTATAATACAGGTATGCCCAACCAGCGGCGCAGCTGGAGATTTTTTGCGGCCCAAAATTAAGTTTTCAGCTTTCGATGTCTTGGATTTTGGTATTAGTAGATACCACAAAAAATAAAAAAATTCGTAACGTAAATTAATCACATTTATATTATATTTTGTGAAATTAAAACTTTCTTGTCATCAGACCTCAGACTCTCGATAGGGAGTAATTATTTTTTTAATTTATTGCTTGAAAAGTGCCAGGCGCATGGCCACACTAGGAATTTATTTTCGCAATCAATTCCAACCAGTGTATTTTTTTGCACATTTCTCGAAATATCGAATGCAATTGACCTGATTTTAATAAGTGGAGGGTGAGTGCCAAGGACACATATAGGCGCGTGTAGTCAGTTTATGCCTTCGAAACGGTAATATCCGCCATTTACCTATATTCATGGACGGATTTGTAAAGTTACATTCGTTTACCTTGGAACTTTTTTTTCTTACATTTATTTTTTGTCAGACTCTGCTTACGAAAATCAAAGTATTCGGTTACCTAAATAATATTGGGATACCAAAAAATTATAATAATTGAGAACCAGAACGCGATTATTCAAAATACATTGTAATGATATTCAAAAAAGTATTTACGAGCAATAATTTATCTTTTAATGATCGCCGGAATCTTGATTAGGTGTAAAAATATGAATTTGATACCATTACGACGGTCATTACCATAATTTGAATAGGTTAGGTAATTATTTTATTACTTGTTACAATATTTTTTATTATAACCTAATAAACAGAATAACATCATTACGGTTTTACAGCACGAATATATCATGGCCAGTGCTCTTCGTTGCTAGAATTTCTTGTGGCAATACATTCATATAGTTTAAAATGCCAAATAGTCGAGTTGAAACACGACTTCGCTAGGCTCAGTCAACAATAGACAATATTTGGATGATTTGTAGTACAGCGTCGTTCTTCTGAAAAATCACCTGAAGGGTGACGAAATATGTGTTTCTCCCAAGGTAGTGTAAATTATATCACAATACACAATTTATTGAATTTAATTAACACTGACCGAAATTCAATTAATTTACACGATTTAAAAAATATATTTATGTAATCTTCCACAACCTGCGCATTTATTTTGCCTCGCCTTCTGCACACCTTCACACCTTTCTGAGGATCCTTCATATATAATTTTTTTCTTACAATGATGATACAATAATTACACAGGGTAACTAACCAGATCAAAATAGAAACTGGATTAACTGTGTATATCCAGCAGATTCACAAATTCAATAATGATATAATAATTATACAAGGTAGCTAATCATATAATAATTACACACGGTAACGACTAGATCAAAATATAAACTGAATTAATTATGTATACCCATCAGATTCACACATTCAAGAATGATATAAAAATAATAAGGGGAAACTAACCAGATCATAATAAAATCTGAATTAACTACATGTAAGTATTATTCATCAGATTAACAAATTCAAGAATAATATAATAATGATACAGGGTAACTAACGAGATCAAAAAAGAAACTGAATTAACTACGTATATTCATCAGATTCACATATTCAAGAATGATATAACAATAATACAGGGTATTTAACAACCAGATCGTAATATAATCTGAATTAACTACGTATATATCCATCAGATTCACATTTTCAAGAATGATATAATAATTATACAGGGTAACTAAGCAGATCAAAATAGAATCGGAATTAACTACGTAAATCCATCAGATTCACATTTTCAAGACTTATATGTATAATAATTATACAGGGTAACTAACCAGATCAAAATATATAATGAATTAACTACGTATGTATATCCATTAGATCTACATATTCAAGAATGATATAATAATTACACAGGGTAATTAACCAGATCGAAATAGAAATTGATTTAATTATGTATGTAATGTCTGTATATCCATTAGATCTACATATTCAAGAATGATATAATAATTATACAGGTTAATTAACCAGATCGAAATAGAAACTGATTTAAATATGTCTGTAATGTCTGTATATCCATTAGATCTACATATTCAAGAATGAGATAATAATTATACAGGGTAAATAACCAGATCGAAATAGAAACTGAATTAACTATGTCTGTATATCCAAGAGATCTACATATTCAAGATTGATATAATAATTGCACAGGGTCACGAACCATACCAGATCAGATCAGAAGGAAGAGGAACTGAATTAAGTATGTAAGTATTTAGTAGTACCGCGTCATCCGTGGAACGTGGAGCGCCATATCATATTATAATCTAGTCTAGATCTAGAATACAGAGACATTCATGGTTGGTGAAAACGGTCGTGGGTGCAAGGGTGTGTGTGCGTGTGTCGTGTGTGCACAGGTGATCGCCGTGTAGCGTGTGTTGACTGCATTGGCACTGAATATTTAAGATCATGCCCTACAGCAGTGGTTCACAACTGGTGGTCCGCGAGAACTAAAATGACTGAAGTCACGGAATCGACTGAAAGCAAGTGATGATATACATACCTGTTGCTTTCTATTGAAATGTTATGTTTATAGTATAATAGTACCTACTCTTATGTGTAGGACCTTCTTGAAGTTTTGATTAAAGATTAACAGTTTATCATTCTTGCACCTTGTGTTCCCCGTGAGAACAAACAAATGTCGAAGTGGTCCCTGGTCAAAAAAAGGTCGGGAATCACTGCCCTACAGGATGCCACGATTTAAATAACTTTTGATAAATTAATGAAAATTTTAACTATAATACGAAATAAGTCTTAAAACCAAAGCCAGTGTTGAAAATTTTAAGAGAACTAGATATATCATTTAGCAGCGCCATAGTTCTTGTCTAGGCCTTATGCTTGGCCAGAGCTTCCGTTCTGCCATATGAAATACAGAGTAAGTCGTGGACGCTAGCGGTAGTTGTTTGGTACGAACAATTTACAGCATTGCAGAAGGTATGGATTGTCAATAAAATGACGCTTTACATACAAATCTAAAAGTTACCCACAAAATAATTAAAATGCATATCTATCTTTATGAAACCAAAGTTTCCGACCGCAATTTGAAAAAAAATATGATAGGTACTTTGGGAATTATTTTTACATCAAACGACAAAAAATTAAGGTGTCGATAACATTTATAATGAATTTATCGTTAGAAAAAAAGTAAGGCAAGCCATTTTTAAAACTTTTTGATGTTTGCATCCAAAAGTTCTATATTTATTTCGCACAATAGAATTTGAAAGCGTAATTTATCACCTTTCAAAAACAGATATGTTCAGAAATATTCCATATTTAGATTTTATTGCAAAGCGGTTCGTTACGTTTGGTGACTTAGCAGGGGTGCCCGGGTTTGTCTGGATATCGCAACGGATGACCTGGGCACACTAAACCCTAGATTCCTACCAACCTTCTTACCTTTTTCCTTTCCAGAACTTCCTCTCCGGCCTTTCCTTAAAAAGACCGTCCAAACAACAGTGAACTCCTTAGGTTGATTAACTTTCATGCAACTAGTAGAACGGTTCGTCAGAAGGTACCTTACCATTGTAAAAATTCAGGTACCAATGCAGAAATAAACTCAGTAATGAACCGACTGCACAGTGCAGGGAATAAATGTTACATGAACTCCAACGATACTGAATATCTATCAGCCTATAAAAACATTGTTATTAAATCTGTATGTCTATCTTGATAGCTTTGGAATGTTTATAAATTTTCAATGTGTATCGAAATTTATATGAATATGCATCCCTTATTTTACTCTTTTTGTTGTCGTTAAGTTAAAATTTTTATAATTGGTACTTATTTTAATGGTTATATCCTAATTCTTTAATTATATCAAATGTATATGAAATATTTTGACCTTCTGACAAATATGCCCGAGGCCGGAGGGGTTAATAAGAATCACCGGTCGGCTGTAGCTACTGGTAGCAGCTGTCACAGTGCATGGCTTGGTGGATGGTGGGTGCTCCCCGAGTACGGACTATGGCTATGAGAGGACCCGGCACTGAACGCGGCAAAAGGGTGCGCGCCATGCGAGAGTGCACGCGATTCGCGATCCCCCGGTCTCTGCGTTATGCGCGGCGCCACGCGGAACCGGTATCTCTTACCGGATACCTCACTCAGAACTCAGTACTCAACTAAACTATAATTCCCTACATTGCAGATTAAGATAGGAGTGATGATTGTGTGTAGAACTCTCTCTTTAGACGGGGGAACTATTCGTTGGATCACAACACCTCTACCATAGGTTACCCCGAGTGGTTCGCTTTGGTGCTAAGCAAGTTTGTTTCATCCAGGTTTGTCAGGTCTCGGTGACTGGTTGAGGAACACCCTCTTGACCTGCCCTCCTGCCCAGCCGGGATCTCGACTCAACGCCATGCAACGCATCGCAGTGGGAAGAATAGATTCATACACCACTTCTGGACACACTGACCACCAGATTTCTACCCACCCCTCATACCTTTTTCCTTCTCAGAACTTCTTTTCCTTCATTTACCTAATAAACACACCACACAGCATTCCCAAAGATGACATAGATTCTTAGGTTAATTAATTTTCTTCAAAGCCTGAAAGACGCGTGTTTAACTATTGACAATTTTGTAAATGCCATTCCATTACACACATTCGTCATTATTTAGATTGTTACTATTTGTCATTGGAAAAAGGGCTCACTGGAATGTTTTAATTGATATTTAGTCCCAACTGCCCGGAGCCAAGACTATGTCATCCCCAATATTAAGAACGTTGTCTGGTTAAGTGAAGAAGAAAGGGGAAGAGGGAAGTTGCACCTATATCCTATATTAATAAAGGTTTCTAGTCAGTAAGTAGAATTGATGACAACTAAATCTTACCGCCATACAAACTGCAGTCGGGGATCTTAAACCCCGCGAAGACAGTAGGTCCAAATAAATCAAAATTAACACGTGTGAAAAAATGAAAAGAGAGTAAACAATTTATAATTCCTCCATTCTCGAATTCTTGGGCAGTTTTAATGAATGGGAATTTGATGGTATGAATAGAACATTTTAAAATGTAAACAGCCTTGATGATAATAAATTCAAGATGGGACACGGCGATAACGCCGGAGGAAAGGACCGGTAACGTTTACCAACAGGAAGGTATCGATCACACGCTCTATCTAGGAAAACATTACTTTAAAATAGAAGCTACTCTGCACTCCGCACGCGAGGAAAAGTCATTAGGGATTAAGTACATGTTAAATTAATTTAACAGACGATTTAACAGATTGTAGATGGTATCACACAGAGAAGAATAATGAGTAAAAAAATAATACTAAGGTCTGCCGAAGGCAAAATAAGGAAGAGATGAATTTATCATTTCCCAACATATTTCAAAAGTGATATGAAAATGACAAAAAATGTTGTGTTATTGAAATAATTCTGGATGAAATGAAAGGTTTTACATTCGAGTTAAAAAAAACTGGCATCTTCCAAAGTCGCGATGAGACAATTCGGTTTGTTTTTGGCACTTTCAAAGCGGCCATAAAATCATTTGGTATGTTTAAAGGTTGTTATGGTTATGGACGGAATCTTTGACGTTAGTTTCTGGTGTATTTCAATAAAGCAATGAAACCATTTTTAGTTTGTTTCTGGCATGTTTCAAAGCCGCAATGAAACATGCTGGCATATTTCTATTATTACTGATTATTTATAATTAAGTTAATTTGTTTGTTTCTGGTGTGTTCTAAAGCAGGATGAAACGATTTAGCATGTTTCAAAGCTGCATTTGGCATACCTCGAAGTCACAGTGAAATGATTGGGCATGTTTCATAGCTAGAATGAAAGCTTTTGGCTGAAGCCGTGTAGTTTGATTGTTACTGGCATGTTTCAAATTGATCTTATCACAAACACACAGGGACCTCGCTTATCTCGGTTTGAGTCAGGTCTTTTGTGGCAAAGGGCGTAATGAGGACGAGCAATAATTATTAATACCTGCACCGCTCCAGTCTTCTGGGAGTGGCGGTGCAAACACGCAAAGATCTCAATTTAAGGCAGACGCCATATTAAAAAGGCTGCAATGGTCGGTGGTTTGGTGGAAGCAAGTCGTGCACACAACTCCAGCTCATTTTAATCATGATTCAGTAAGGCCAATAGCCGTGATTAATTTCAAACGAACAGACACAATAACCCCGGGTTCTATTCAATACAGTTTTTTTAATTTTAAATTTTACGGTGTGAAGTTTTTTTTACGTTCCAAGACACGGCGCTAAGCCAGTCAGGAACTATTATAATATACTTAACACCAAAGAACACCTTGTATTTATACAGCTGATTAGTTACTTGGTAGGTGATAAAATTTATTCGCAAACATATTTAACATAATTATACGCTTTTCACTCGCTCGTACAATTGGGTTAGTTCAACACAAGCATTACAAAAATATTGTTTGAACTACTATATCAATAATGTGTGCTTTAATTGTACATTAACATTAATTTAAATTTAACAATCAATATCAGAACACTCACACAATCTTCACGTTAGAGTTGTAAACTCCTTGGGTTTTCTTTGGGACTCCAGTTCATGGGTTCAACACAAAAAATCATTAAAAAGATAAACTTTTCAGATAATACCTATTATGTGCACTTCGCACTTGAAGTGAAATGACACAAAACTGCGCTATACAAATATTACGTTATTATTATTATTCGCTCCGTGGGTTCTAATGACATAGCTTTTTCCCTTTTCAGTGACAAAATCTGAACAGCCAGGTAGAATCTTCAAAAACTCTACTCTATTGCGAAATTGACTCCTCTAATTATTATGGGGAATTTGTATAGATGTCGGAGGTGCCTATGAAGATCTAAAAAAGTTTTTGATAGTGGATCGCATATTATGTGGGTTACTAAGCTCGAAAAAATTGGACTGGAACAATCTCACTAATAATCATGTTTGCACATAATTTATTACATATTGTAGTAACAACGCTTAAAAAAAAATCATATTTATTATTACATACATAAATTATATCTAATATTGTAAATTTTTACGCAGTTTCTCCTATAAGTGTACTATGTATTAAAAGTTCACACTTCTAAACACATAACCTAACATAACTTCATATCTTATTGTAATTCTTCCATCTTGTTATCAGGTACCTGGTTTACACTTTTCAATACTACTAACTTACCTACTTATCTCATACTCTGTAAATCTGAATATATTATGTTACCAGGTTAATTCGGTAAATCCGATTAACATATGCTACCAAATTATTTTTTCTACATTGTCACAAAAAATGTATGTATATGTTACTGTAAAAGCCCGAACTACGGTAAATCCTAAGATTTACCAACTCTTGATGGTAAACGTCCGAACCGTTCTATAATCATCGTTCATTTACCTAACCTAACCTAACCTAACATGTACTAAATTCTAATGGTAAAAGCCCGAAAAAATCGTTTCTTATTTAAATATTCGTAGAACGGTTCGGACTTTTACCATTAAGAGTTGGTAAATCTTAGGATTTACCGGAAAATCGTAGGATTTACCGTAGTTCGGGCTTTTACAGTAACATACATATATTTTGACCGGTCAGTGGTTGAGTGGGCATGGCGCTTGGGTTCCACCCGGGAGTCGCATGTTCTATTCCTCGGCTGGCTAAGTCCTACATCACAACACAAGCAACATTTTCGGCTTTCTGTGGTGGTAGTCGGAGATTTTCAAACATTGTTGGGTTATTCGTAACCGGGCATGTTTGTCTTTCTTTAAAATTTTTTTTTTAATATAATTATTATAAATTTTGTCAATAGCAATTAATTGATATCACTGAAAAACAGTCTACACCGTATCAACACCTCCAAGAGGTCAACCGAGAGCAATTTCTAATCACTATCGGTCTGCAACACGAGGATGCGGGGTGCGGATCGGTCACGGCCGCCGTGTTCCACTGAAGAACTTGTTTCCTGGCAAGAGTTATCCATTATTAGCAGAAGAGTATGTATATAAAAACTTGGGAGAAACAAGGGAAGTGGACATCCTACTGAGAAGGAATGGCGTGATGGTGGTTTTTTTTTAATAAAACTGAGATAAAACTTAACCAGAGTTGTCATTGGATACTTGGCTGTCTCCTGATTCTTCCTGAGTCTTCCCAGATAGATGAGCCTTGTTTCCATTAGAGCGGGACATTAGCACCCGTAGGTCAGTTAGTATAACATAGGTTATTTGTATAAAAAGTCTCGTTATAGAGTAGTCCTTATAAAGGCGAACCCGAAACCAACATTCTTTCAGAATTCGTTCACCTGTATGCAACTCTTAAGAAAACGCACGCAATTACACACAGGTATATTTTCTATGGGACTATGATATATCTACCTTTTGGGACTATGGCATCCCCAATTGAGGTATATTGAGGGGCAGAAGGGAGTGGGTAAGGAAAGGAGATGGAGAGTACAAAGCAAAGCCATTTCAAGCAAAGGTTCGATCCAACAAATCGCAAGTACACCTTCAATGTTGAATTTGGCAGCCATCTCTGGCTGCCAAATTGCTGCCGAGGCTGGAGCTCCAGGGTATTTAAAGAAAATCCTTGACTATGTGCAGAAACGGGCAGAAAACGATAGATTCCCTCATCTTAACAACCGAACTTTTTTTTTTCAGGAGGCCCTGATAAAATTAATAATCTCTCAGGGCCTATGTCATCTTTGATAATGCTGTGTGGAGGTTTTTTTTAAGGAACGGAAGGAGAGGGAGAGTCCTGGGAAGGAAAGGGGTTTAAGGGGTGGGTAGGAATCTGGGGTTTAGTGTGTCATCCGCCTCCAAGACCTAGACAAACCTCACCCCATGAACCCGGGCACCCCTGCAAATTTTTTTAACAACGTATTTCGCTAACAACGTAGCGAACCACTTGGGGTGACCTATGGCAGAGGTTTTTGTTATCCAAGGTTCCCGGCGGCGGTACCCATTCCCGCCTCCCAAATTGTAAATCTTTAGAGCACAGGCGTCGGGTGGGAAAACTGTCCATGTGCAACCGGTATTTCAATGAAAGATGCTCTGAGGAATTAGCTAATAACTTGTCATTGAGCCCTTTCGGTACTTTAGAACCGGTACGTAGTCGGAAATACGCCAAAACGTGCGCCTTACATTTGTACATGGTTGACATGTTTGTCATATGAGAACGGATCGTTCTCCCACAAGCTTTTCTAGCAACTCTTCAAAGATGACTTAAACTCTGAGATAAATTAATTTCCTCACGGCATCATGTGTGGAGTTAATCTAAAAAAAGGGCGATTCTGATAACATCTAGTATCTAGCACTATTAAATCGTAATATAGTTAATATCGCTAACATTTGAATAATGAAGATGCGAAGTGAGCGACCCGTCAGGGAACGTGAACAGAGGTCAGGTTACAAACCAGTTTTTGGAAGAAAACGAATCAGGAAAAAATACGACGGAGTCAATGTGTTCGTGTTGATAATACATCGGGGCGTACACCCGTTCACCCGTACAGTGTACACGCCGGAGCCGGTACTGTTCCATCAACGTAAAGGAGAAGGCGCATTTATGTATGCAGTTGGTTATCGGTTACTGACAATGGCAAATTACACGGACCGATGCCTCGGTAATTCCTGAATAGGACATGAGACCAGACTATTATCTCTGACGATATGGAAGGACCAGGACCAGTATGATATCTCTGCAGAACGTGTAATCGCAATCAGGAGCATGCGAGGAGTAATTTCAATTGCGACAGGGTGCAATATTGGGAACTTGTTGACTGTTGAAGTGTGTATTTATCTAATGTTATTGCCCTTTGCTAATATATATGGATTCCTCCAGATGTTATTTCAAAGTAATATTAAATTTAACGAAGAGATAAATAATGAAAGACGTTTTCCACCTTGGACTTTGATGGACATTAAATATTGTAAAACTTTCAAATTCACAAATTGGATACACATATAATACACCTTAGCGTCCTTTTCTTATTAATTTTGCTGTTATTTTTAATCGAACTTTCTCATTTGTAATATGTACTTAATTTTTCAACACATATGCATTTTTACTCCATTCATTCTATTTTCGCCTTTCCTCTGACAGTTTCAGCCCCACCGCCGTACATCAAAATAAGAAATTCCAGTGAAAAATATTCATAAAGATTAGATAAAAAAAAACGCTGATTCGGTATACAAAAGTATTATAATAAACTAGCATGTAAAAACTCGCTTCCACCGAAAACTCTAGTATGAAAACTTCGACAGTTTTATTTGAATATTGTAGATGGCAGCACTTCCGTTTGTACGTATATAAAACATGGAGCGAGGTGTACAACAGACGCCAGCGTATTAATTAAATAAAGACTAGCGAGTTCCCAGCATGCGTTGCAATTAGGGATGTGACTTTTAGATAAATAATCGATTATTAAATAATCGGTTCTTTTTCTTAGCATGAAAAATCGATTTATAAGAAAATTACAATCGCTTAATAAAATCGATTTTTGTGGGAGAAAAATCGTTTTTTTTTCACATCCCTATTCCGGACTAATGATTAAGCGAAGCAGGGCTGCAAATTAAAAATTGGCAGTGCAAAAAAAGTCGATTGCTAATTAATCAATTTTTTAGAAAATTAAAAAATCGCTTAATAAAATCGATGTTTGTTGGAGAAAAATCGATTTTTCTCTTCATAACCAATTATTTTTTCACATCCCTAGTTGCAATGCCACTAAAGAAATTATTTTTCCCTACGTGTCTTTTCCCATTAGTCCCAAACCGTCAGAAATCATCGCGGGCATGCGAACATCAAATCCCTAAAGTTTCATCGCAATCGGATGAATGGTTTAGCAACGCATAAGGAAAAAACATACATACAAGCAAGCAAACATACATACAAGCAAATATAGGATGGAGAGGAAAATACCCGAAGGATTTTAACCATGAATTCCGGAGCATATTTGGATTAAAAAAAACGTAGAAGTCATTTTGCTGTACGATAACATTTTTTTCAATTAAAAACATACAATATGTTTCTTTTAATGATGGCAGTAAAAGGAATTCAAATATTGTTAGTTTGTTCCTAACATTGAACGCTTTTCTTTGCTTAAAAAAACATAGTAAGGTGTTGGTATACTTTTAAACGTAATGCAGCTAGATTAAATTAATATTATATGGCAGGGCGAATCGTCGGCGTATCCGCGTCTCCCTCCCAGGACTTGCTGCTAATTACCGCCTGCTAATACGCTATACGGCGCACACACAGTGCCGAGTGCCCACACTGCCCAAGCTGCCCAACTGTCCACTGCCCGGTGTAGATGGAAGTAGGGACTGCCTGGAGGCCAGAGCCGGCGGAGCAGCCCTGTGCACTGTGCAGTGTGCACGCCACGTGACTAATAAGCCCCGATTTGGGTCACGACACACGCTAAACGAACTAACGAACTGGGCCCAACTCTATTGCCGATGCCGACTGCCCTACAACAGGGGTTCTTTACATTTTTTGTTCTGTGGACCATTGATACAAATTTAAGGTGGCTGACGTAGCCATCACAACAAGCCACGATTACCAAAAGATCGTAACCGACTGTTTTGCTCAAACAAACTTTTTTTAAAATCATAAGCTTACTAAATGGCTAGACGTACCGCCTTAATATTGAGAACATCAAATGATCACGCCAAAAATAGATTCTGTGCTCCTATACACTATGTCGTATATATTGAATGGAAAATTCTTTAGCACCGTTCTGATTTGAAACGGAAACGACATTAAAAAGAGACTGACAAATACATCTATAGGATATAGCCTGCGAGAGAATGAAATGTTACTGCATTGGTCGCTTTGATTATGAGCTCACTTTTCAAGGCTCCTATTGGTTGAGATTGTGTGGGTGGGTTAACGATTATGTACGATCGGAAAATGCTTGTATCTAATTAAAATTCGAGAGGTCGAGACATTTCTGTAGTCGGGGTATCTATCAACTTTTGTATGCCAGTGTCATAGACCTCCGCCTCCCGGTCTTTCAACCACTGCATGTTTGGATCGTTTTGCACCAAAGGGAGAAGCTTTCCTGGACTCTATCGTGATTGGGACGAGACGTGGTTGTGTCACTACACCCCAGAATCCAAAAGATAATCACTTCAGTGACGTCATTCATCTTCCCCAGTCACCAAAAAGTTCAAGACGGCCCATTCAGCCGGAAAAGTCATGTCATCTGTTTTTTGGGACCGTAAGGGGGTCCTTTTGGTGGATTTTGATGTCTAAAGAGATTACCATTAATGCTGAGGCTTACTGCAATACACTAAAAAACTCAGAAGAGCCATTAAGAACCGCAGATGGGGAATCTGCATCATGCATGACAACGCCAGGCCCACACCACACGAGTTTCACAGGAGCTGCAGACGTAGTTTCGATGGGCTTTTATCACCCACCCACTCACCATATATTCACCCGAATTGGCGTCTTCGGACTATCACCTTTTCACTAAACTAAGTTTTTGGATGGGAAATGTTTTGGCAACGACCAGGAGGGCGCGGAAGCTGTGAAGAGGCTGAAAGAGCTGGCGGCGGACGTCTACGACACTGGCATACAAAAGCTGGTATCCCGACTACTGAAATCTCTCGATGTCAATGGCGATTATGTTGAAAAAATAGTTTAATATATTTGTGAAATATCTTGTGAATTTCAATTACCTAAATACAAGCATGTTTCTATCCTGTCTACATAAATTTGACCCTTGTATATTACATAAACGTAATATACAATACAATTACAATACAAATAACGTTATATACAACCGTAGGTATCTTTGTATTTTATTTTAATAAAAAATAAAAATAAAACATTTTATTGAATTTTATTAAATTGTAAAATTGGTGCCTCAGTGAATGAGTAAACGCAGTGGGCCCATAGTATAAAATGTTTTCAAATATTTAAAGTTATTGTAACAAATAAAAAATAGATATTGTCCACCTTGATTTGAAGATAACTGAGTTCTTCTTCAAGAACGCGGACCACTGGTCACTGCCCCCTGCGCTAAACGAACTTCAAAGCCGACTACGTACTACCGGATACCGTCCCAGCGGCCACCCTCGCTACCAGCTAGTGGCTAGTGATAACCACTGCTGCCAGGAAGGAGCACGTGAATATATTAGAATTAAAGCGCGCTTAGTTCGTGCTCGCCACTGCTTAAAGCGCTTATGGCTTCTGCTGCACATCTGCATGCTCAATGCGCACATAAACAATGCATTGACCGGGACCGGTAGTGCACCGCCTCGTTTGTTTGATTCCTTCATTATTATTGTATTCAAATGTTAACTGGAAGGTCGCCGATAGACAAGAAAAATCTAAAAACGTTGTTCCTTTGCAAAAGTTATTCAACATAATATAAATGTGTATTCGATAATCTATTCCTGATATTGGCCACAAGAAAAACATTAACCCCTCAGGCCTCGAGCATATCTTGTCAGATGGTCAGATTATTTCCGCTTTGCAATAAAATTCGAATAAATGGAACATTTCTGAACTTATCCGAAAACGAAAAAGATGATGAAAGGTGATGACACTTTCAGATATCAATTTTTTAAATACACTTCAATTTCTTTAATGCAAACATTTTTTTTTAAATGGCTCACCTTACATTTTTTCTAACTAAAGTTACTGGTAACGAAAAACATAAAAACACACTTGTTTTATTAGACAAATGTATTACAAAACGTTACTGTCACTTCATTTTTTGTAGTTTCATGTAAAAAATAATGAATAAAATTCACCAAGTAAACTTTTTTTTCAAAATGCGGTCAGAAACTTTGCTTTCATAACAGGTGTATATTTTTTATTATTTTGTGGTTAACATATAGATTTGAATATAAAGCGTGGTGTTTTCTCTTTCTAGCACCGTTTAGAATTAGATCATTTTTCTCACCGTGATAGTAAAGAAGAGATGACGATTTCAGTTTAGACGAACAAATTAGCCTGAGATTATATCATAGAAATAGAGTGGTAGATACCTTCAGTATCATCCTGGTCAAAGACCTCAATTCAGAATCGAAACGATTGCTTGAAATAACTTAGTGTTCGGTGACCTCCCCATTCTCTTTAGATGCGCCGCATCCCCAAACTGAAAGAATCCTGAAAATCTTCATACAACAAGTTGAAATTAAAATAAAATTCAATTTCAGCTACTACAACATCAATAACGTCGTATTTTTCAATCTTAGCCCTCTAGCTCACTGAAAACTCACGGACCGTAACTTGTACTTACGTTTGATGTAGGTTGTTATTTTCAATGAAAATTTCAAAGAATCGTAGCTCACGTCGGCTTGGAAAATAGTGGTGACGGACAAAAACAGGTAAGTAACAGAAATATACACTTCAAAGAAGGATAAAGAGATACTCTGATGATATATTGAACCAGTTGTCGCTAACTTGCAGAGTTCAACGAATTGGACTTTCCACGTGTAAATATAGGAACATGTTTTCAATTTACATACATTATTACGAGCATTATTATCTTTCTTTCGCCATATGGCCCTAAAATTTATCAGAATGTCCTTTATTTGCGTGAACTCGAAAAAAATAAAAATCCACCAACGACGTCCGATATGCAAACACACACGGCCTATAAAATTATGTTTTATAAGGGGGCATCCATTAATTACGTGAGCACAAACGGGGGGGGGGGGTCCAGAAAAATCTCACGTTACTTGAAAAAAATATACGAATTGGCTTTTCCTGGAAATCAGAAAAACAGGTCTTGTCAGAACTACGAAACATGCGACAGATATAATCAGCAATACAATTGTGGATTTCCCCAGTGAAATGCAACCGTACTATACAAAATGTTATATTATAGGTTGTGCGACAAACACTACTGTTGCCCAGTTTGCCGCAGAGCGCTGACTTCAATTCCCTGCCGCATTACGATATATAAGTGCTGTCACATTCAACAGCTGGTTCTGAACTTAATTCGAGTGGGGTGAAAAATAATCGATATTTGATTCAGTGGGAAGGATATAAAATTAGAGCTAAAGACGTGTACGTTTAAATGAAGTTACATGAAAATATTCTTGTTAACGTTATTTCTCTCCAATCAATTTTGCCTGTGAAGTAATATCTCTGATAGATCCAATATAACTTCACTGTCCTTCTCACAAACGACGCATGTAAAATAAATAAAATAAAATGGTTACAACGGGGGTCCTAGCTCCTAGCGCCAGGACCAAAAGCATTGATATGAATGTTGGTAAAGACATTCTAGGATATACTAGTACAATGACATTTTTATTACTAAACTAGCTGGGTTACCAGGCTTCGCTCAGGACAATTCGAGATTTTTCTGGAATGTTCCACAATGATGTTCCCGATTCCCTATTCCCGAACATTCCACTACATACTTCGCCACTCCTTCCAGAACTTTCTAGAGCTCTATGAAACCTTCTAGAACTTTCTGGAAGACTGTTCTAGAAATTTCAAGAGGGCGAAACTTTCAGCCCTTATATCTTCAAAAGCACGCCCTTTAGGTAAAAACGAATGCCCTTATTCCCTAGGGGGGATAGAGATCTACCACACCATATAACTCCTTTGATCGTACTGGGACTCGTTTCTGAGTTTTTGCGAGCCGCACGTTTTTTGGACTTTCTTTTATAATATATATTGATTACTTATTATAACATGATGAGTTCACTACTTCAGGAGACAGATTTCCTGTCACGAACACATCGATAAAACTTTATCGATAATGTCAGTAAATTGTCATATTTCTAGCCATGTTCAGTTCACGACTAAAGTAATCATATTTAGTCGTGGTAAACTGTTGTTTGTTGACAAATTTGCGAGATTCACGATAACATCTTTATGGATGTATTTACGCTTGGGCCATGGGTCATTTCTATCGCCAATTCATTTGATCGTAATTGAAATCGTAATAATAATAACATCAATATGCATAATATGGTACTTATTAATATCCATGGCTTCAAAATGTAGGTGACTGGTTCGAGTGCAGTTCCACAGAGTTGTTCCGAGCTACAGACAGCAGGGTGAAGATTGTTCTGACGACAGCCAACCTCCGATGTGAGAGGGCACCAAAAGAAGATGAATTACATGTCTTCCAAGTCATACAATGTCGTTTTCTTAGATGAGCGGTCGTCACATTTTTCTGGTCAAGAGCCACATACAATGAGAGGAATCAATGCAGGCCTATTTATTTTTATTTGAATTTTATTTTAGTAATTTGTACAGTTAAGGTTACAAATATCTAATTAATTATAATATTTTATATTTCAGCTAATTAATTATAATATTTCAAATTCAATATATTTTTTCTTTTTTTTTCTTGTTTTATGTAGCTACTACAATACATCTTGAACTTTTCAATTGGTGAGGACTTTAGAGTTTCTGGTAGTGTGTTATATAACTTAATTCCTTTGTATAGCAAACTGTTTTGCGTATTCGTTTTGTCCTTTTTGTTTAATCTTATTTCCTTGCACGTCCTTGTGTAATGTCTGTGAATGTCCTTATTGTATACGATTTTATTTGAGAACTATTTTGGTAACATGATGTTTAATATTTTGTGAATAAATATCAACGTGTTCAAGGACAGCATTTGTTTCACTGTTAACCAATTGAGTTCCTTTAACATTTTATTTATTTTCGAAAATCTATTTCTTCGGAGAATTATTCTCATTGCTCTGTTTTGGAGAATTTGAAACTTATTCTGTTCTCTTTCATTACACAGGAAAAGGATACTTGAACAGTATGTAGTTGAAGTGTGGAGAAATAATTGAATTGTAAATGGTGATGGCAGTTTTTCCGGAAATTTTAGGCCGAATTCTTCCCAAAAAAGATATCTTTTTGCCAATTTTCTTTTGGGTATATTCGGCATGTCTGTTGAAGTTTAGTTTGGAATCTAATATAACTCCTAAGTATTTCATTTCAGTTACATTTTCAATAATTTCACTATCAATTTTAATTTTGCTTTCACTGGATGTCTTCTTATATCCAATCACCATACATTTTGTTTTTTTTTTGTATTTAATTTAAGCTTATTTATTTTTAGCCATCTTGATACATCATTTAGTTCATTATTTAAAATATTTATTAGTTCTTCATAGTTATCTCCAATTAAGTATATAAGTGTATCATCGGCATTATGTGAATGGGTATCCACATATGTACGTAAATTGAAAAAAAATGGTACGTTCAAGATTATTATTCGAACAACAAACATATTATTTATGTAATTTTAACACTATCATGCGTGGTTCTACATTAGAAGGTATCGTAATACGTAATATGTATATTATCTATGGCTTGCACTAATAGAAACACAGATCTCGAGAATTTGGGAAGTATCCAACGACAGAAACAATTACCATGATCTAATAATAACCCAAGTTATAAGATTATTAAGTGAAGTTGTCGTTACTGGGTGATTGCCATGGCGACTATAGCCCATTAATAATGGTTCAAAGACCTCACACTATATTACAATACGGCAATACACAAGATAAAGTCTTTAGAGAATATTGCGTTTTGATTGACTAGTTTTAAGGCTTGACTGTCTGTAACTCTAACCATTACAATGCCCTATTAAAAGAATTTGCCTAGTTCAAGCATCAATGTCATGTTTCAGCAGTAAAGTTTTCTAAAATTGGTTGGAGAATGAGATTGCTTAGTTAAGACAGTCTGTTAGCCTATCCATTGCAATGCCCTGTTCGAAATAAATATATGTGCCTGGTTCAGATGTTTCAGCATCCAAAGTTCCTGAAAGATGTTAGAGAATGACTTTCCCGCGTGTAAACTATACGGCACAAAGCCCTGTTAGGAATAGTCAGGTTAGTGCCTGGTACAGGCAAGATTCTTGAAATAAATGTGAAAATGAATTCACAGTACGTAGACTACAATGCATCATATTCATTACAATTCCATGTTTAAAATAAACAGATGGCACCCGTTTCATGCATTTATCTGTTTCAGCATCGAAGGATCCTGAAAGATGTGTGAGAATGAATTTGCTGAGTTTAAGCTGTATGTTTAACCGCCGCCATGGAAACCATTTATTGGATAACTAACACCTCTGCCATAGATCATCCCAAGTGGTTTGCTACGTTTGGTGACTTAAGAGGGGTGCCTGGGATCATGGGGTGAGGTTTTGTCCGGGTCTTGGCGGCGGTTGCGCCTGTCCATCTGCGTGGCAGGCCGGATAGGGAGAGAATGGTTTAGGAAGGTCTTTTAATTAGTGGGAGGGTTGGATTCATACTTCCGTTACCCACCCAGCATACCTTTTCCTTAACAGAACTTTCTCACCTTCCTTTTCTAAAAAGACCCTACACACAGCATCCCCAAATATGACATAGGCCCTGAGGGGAATTAATCTCCTCAGAGGCTCCTGTGTGGAGCTAAATTTAAAAAAAAATCACCTTTTTACTATCATCCAATACAGCGCACAGGATATCCTTGCGCCTTGTTCAGGCAAACGTTCCAGCACCAAAGTTTCTTGAAAGATGTTTGAAAATAAGTTAGTAACTAATATAATTAAATTTTTACTCCGACAGAACTGTGTGAATGGTGCAATCCCATTTTATAATAGATACAATAATAATAAAATAAAAAAATAAAGCAAGAGAGAATAAACGAAGGAAGCGTGCTTCAAGGTGGTCGCCGCATTATCTGCATCCAGAGCTCATTAAATAGAAGAACTGAGCAACTCAGATGCAGCCATGACAATGAATGACGTTGGTTGAGTTTCGTTTTTTTTTTACATTAACTCCACACAGGAGGCTCTGAGAGAAATAACTTTTCTAAGGACCTACTTATATTTGGGGATATGCATAGACATACAAATAGATAGACGAGAACTTACAGATGAAGGGTAGAAACCAACTATGGCGGGACGAAGAAAGGAAAAATGGCTGTGATTCGCCAATAAATCAATCTAACATTATACAGGCACCTCGCACTATAATATCATCATTTAGTTCTTGAAAGTAAAATCTGCTTTTGAACGAATAGACCTTTTTACACGGGAGCGCGAATTGCATGCTACGTTATGAACAAATCCACATACGAAAAAGTAAGGTTCGCGTATTTTCATAGTTGAATATTTTGTTGCCGTATTTTAGCTAAGACACTTTTACAGATGTTTCATAATTTACATACCCCAGTATACAGCGGCTTTGTGTTTCGCGTCGCCATGTATCTCGATGTGATAATATGTGTTATCATTTATCATATTATGTGATATGAATAAACTTAAAATAATGCTTACCTATGGAATGTCATAGGACAATTGGGTTTATTATCTTTTTCACTTCTATTTTTACACGTTTTCATAGCACAAGTTAACATTTTTGCCGTGTTATTTAGTAAAATGTACCGATGAGAGCTCGACGATGGTCCCCACAAGAATGATGACGTCACATTTTCTAGATTCACGCGAAGCTACACTCGAGCCCAGCCGGTTCCAATGGGAGGGGGAAATAATACGATTTTATCACTTATGGCAGGTCCATCTATTTGTACGTCCGTTGGGATATGTGATATTGCTATGTTATACTTTACCTTTTATACCATATTCTTTTCGGAGTAAGTACATTTTACCGTGTCGAAAATAATCAGACGGTGTTTAGTTCAGGCTTATCTAAGCCTTGTTGATATCAACTCGGAACAACTTCATCAGTAGTATCCATGGATGGAATATCGTTATCATATTATGGTGTGACATTATAAAATAAATAAAAAGGTACTTAACAGAAACATTGTTTTAACAAAATCAATTTATTATTATAATTCGACACAATGTTTAACTTTTGTAACCAAAACTCATCAGGGCAGTATAAAATGAACAACTTAATTAAACTTGGTCAGCAGATTATTACCATTAGAATATGTATTTCGAATATGTCCATCACTATTTTGTAGATAAATGGAGGAGGATGCGTAGGTGAACAGAATAAAGAGCTACTTACGGGCTTAAATTTAGTCGGGTCATTAAATCCATGTAATGTTTCTCACAGACCGCGACATGACCACGGATGGTTCAGATCGGAATAACTTAAAACCAAAAATGAGTTTCAATAAGGGAGCCAGCCATATTAAGAAAAATAATTATAGTATAATAATGCAGTGCAATGGAAGTTATGTACCATAACATCTGTTTTCTCGATTCAATGATATTTTTATGATTCGTACAGGTAAACTTTCTTTACAATTATTTAAAACATTATTGATTCCGCTTAATCGGTACACCGGTTTATCGGGACAGGCGGTTATTTGGGACAAAACCCAAGGAACAGAAACCAAATAAATAACTAATACTAATTTGTGCAAATTTTAAATAATCCTTTTCTTTTTTATAATATTTTAATTTTTCCGTATTATTACTTAATTTTAAAACAGACATCGCCTAATAAGGCTGGTAACTCACTATTAACATAATATTTTATTTCAATTAAATTGGTTTGCCGGCAATTAAATTAATTTACTTCGGTTATCTGGGACCCCCTCAGTTTAATAATTAATAATGTGAAAAAATTTATTTGTGAAGTGAAAATTAAGTTGTGAATGATGAATACTTGGAGCAGGTGGATGAGTTTGTGTATCTGGGTAGTATGTTTACGAAAGATGGGAAGGCTGATAGAGACATTGAAAGAAGGGTGAATGCCGGTAACTCCATTAATGGAGGACTGAATGCCGTTGGCGGTAATAAAAAACTGTCCAAAGACGCGAAACTAGCCGTCCATAATGGAGTGCTGGTACCTACCCTGATGTATGGCAGTGAGGCATGGAACTGGCAGAGGAAGGATGAAAGCAGACTGAATGCTGTAGAAATGAGATCCCTGAGGCGAATGTGTGGTAAAACCATGTACGATCGTGAGAGAAACGTGGATATCCGCAAAGAATGCAAGGCTGATGTAAGCGTGATGTGTAAGATTAAGAAAGGGACTCTCCGATGGTTTGGGCATGTAGAGCGAATGAACGAGGAAAGGAGTGTAAGGAGAATATATGATGCAAATGTGAATGGTAGAAGAAGTCGGGGACGCCCGAGGAAGACATGGCACGACCAAGTGAATCAGATACTTGAGTCGGGCCATGTGAAGAGTCGGAATAATAGAAGAGCATGTATGAGACGATGTATGAATGTGAACGAGGCAAAGAGTGTGTGCCAAGATCGAGTTGTGTGGCGGTCCGTCCTCTCTGCCTACCCCTGCGGGGAAACGGCGTGATGGTTAGTTAGTTAGTTAGTTAAAATGAAGGTGAACTTCCAAAAAATATTTATTTATATTAAAATAAATAAAAATAAATGAGAGTGTGCATTAATGTTCCTACTTTAAAAAAATATTTTTTCTGTAACAAAAATAAAAAAATTAAGTAATAAACTTTAAAAAAATCATCAGAGAAGTCAAATAAATGTAATATGTATATGTACAAATAAAAATTATTTAATTTTTTTACCTACCTCAAACTTCGCTTATTTGGGAAAGCCGCTTATTTGGGACAAAATGCTTGGGTCCCGATGTGTCCCAATTAAGCGGAATCGTTTGTATTTCAAAGCTTTATATCTCAAGCTGGAAATGACTTTGCGAGCAGAAAACAGTTGAGTCAAACTGCAAATTCTAGACAGCTGTGCAAACGACGCCACAGCTCACTGTTCGAGAGATTTTGCTGCTTCAGAAGTCATAGATACATTATATTTATAAAATTACTTATTAGACCCACAGATGTACATAACTAGACGAGACACTAGCCGCTCGAGGTTGGCTTCACTTTATCGGAGTCCGTGAGAACCATTGCACGATCGACCATGGTCATTTTTGGAAGGACTGAGCGCTGTCAACAACTGAAAGCCAAAGTCTGTCCATGGAATATTTTCTCTATTTAGAGCTCCAATGACTAGAAAACGCACTCCCTATTCAATCTAACTTATGAAAAATAAATTATTTCTAGTAGTTTTCTAGTCTAGCGCAACCAAACAAGCACACTATTGGCTAAGTTCTCGCTAAGTAAACAACAAAGTGTGCATTACGAATCCGTAAGCTAATGATGTTAAAATTACGTGTATGTATTGTATAATGCATGTATGACAAAATTCAGTATTGAAGGTCGTGAGGTCACACACGCTGGCCGATCAGCACTATCAGCAAGCAGTGTTGCCTTTGCGGCCACGGGTCAACAATGCAGTTGCAATGCGGCAATAGTTAAAGTTCAAATGTAACACAACATTGTTGCACAACATAGCTATATAGGATTAAACGCAAATGTGTGGCGAAAAATAATATATTACTTAATTGTTTTTGTGTTTAATTCGTAGAACTTCATTTTAATTTTTAGTAATTTAATTAAATTTCTAAAAATTAAAATAACCATTAAAATTAAGCTTTTGACTTTGACTCCCAAGACAGTTTAACCCCTGGAGCTAATTTGTTCGGTTTCGGAACAACTCGTAGAAATCGTTGATTAGAAATATGATCTAAACCACAAGTTCTCAACCTTAGGGGGGCAACTGTCAAGGAATCAATAATTAGATAAAAAATAATATATTCAATTATCTGTTATACCTTTTTTTGAAAGCCAGTTAAAAAAGCAATTATTTTCTTCTTCTTCTATACTTCCTTCCTTCTTGTATTCATGATATAGTGTCAATTCTTAATAATAATATGCACGTAAGATGATAATATTACTTACATATATGTATGTAATAAAAAATAAAATAAAAATTCATATCATCCATTTTAATGTACATCTGAATGTAATGGAATCTTTCAGTTCAATTTTCATCCACTTCCTGAACTACCGAAATATGTGAATTTTCGTACACGTGATAATAATAATTACTTACAATACATATAATAACCAAAATTTAATATTACTTTGCTTTATTAGTACCTACGTGATTAGCCTGTTTTTTTAAAAACTTTTTTAGGCCATTTTTCTTTTATCTGCCAAAGGCCCTCACTGTGGCATCTCAACGCCCTCTAATTTTCTCTAGGTCTTCTACTGCCCCCCAGATCAAACGCCCACAAGGGGGCATTATCGCCCACGTTGAAAACCTATGATCTAAACATGGGTTAGAAAAAGGAAACACAACGCTTTATATTCAAATCAAAGAGTTAACCGCATAATAATTAAAATGTACACATTTATGAATCCAAAGTTTCTGACCGCATAAAAAAAGTGAGTTGACGATAACTTTTATAATACATTTGCCTAATAAAATGTGTTTTAATTTTTTTTCGTTATCAGAAATTTTTGTCAGAAAAAACCTAAGGTGTGCCATTTTGAGAGCTTTTTTTTGTTGTATTTAAAAAATTATGCGTTTTCGAATTATAAAATATTAAAGCGTATTTCAGCACCCTTCCAAATTGTTTTTAGTTGTCAGATGCGTTTAGAAATATTCAATTTATTTGGATTTTATTGCAAAGCGGAAATATTTTGACCTGCAAAGTTAAGTGTGTCAAGCTGTAAGTAGTTCCCGTTTGCTGCTTCGTGACAGGATAACGTATGGGGCCTCGTGAGGCCTGAAAGGTTGATTTGTAAATCCGTCCCCACGGGGGTTTACCGCATTGGAATTTCAGGAGAGGAATTCCGGACCAACAGAGGTCACCAAAAGAGGTCACAAAATAGCATTAATTTATTGGGAAATAGATCAACGAACCTGACTTCTTTTCTCTTACCAACATTGCTAGTCGGTAAGCACCTTTGCTCTGGGTCCGGAGGTCGTGGGTTCGAGCCTCGACATGCGGACATCATTTTTTTTAATTGATGTGCTGATTCTCTTATAATTTCAATAAAATAATATACAGCGTATTTTCACCACGTTGCAAAGTGTTACAAAGTGACTGTCAGAATCGCCCCGGTGAAGACCTATTTAGAAGCGAAGCTATGCTTCAAATGGCATTTATCGTGTTCAACGACCTTAATAGCCAGGTCTGAATCTTACCAGAACTTCCTCTCCTTCCCTTCGTTAAAAAGACCCTTCACACAGCAGCATCCTGAAAAATGTCGTAGGCCGTGAGAAAAAATTATTTTCCTCGGGGCCTCCTGTGTGGAAAAGTGTTATTGTACCAACTGTATCACCAAGATATCGGACCCCAGCACTCCGAACAGCGAATGCATGAACTTACACCAATTTATTATGTATACGTTTTGTTAAGATCCAGTACATTGGTTCACTGACCTCAAAATAGATTCGCGGAGTGCTGCAGTAATTGCTACTTGTAACAAGTATATTTATTTACAAAAAAATATTATTTAAAAGTTTATTGTTGATGCATTGTGTAGATTGTAGATGGTCTTAAAGAGCAAAGTGCAAGCTTACACAATACCAATGTAATTATAATAAATTAAATTAAGTAATGTACATTAACCCTAAAAATGGGTCACTAACTGGGTGTGTGTCAAAATACACACCAAATATTAAAGTTTTTTTTATAAAATAAGGATATAAGTAATTAAAATTAGTAAGCTTGTAAACAAAGTGTGATAAGAATATTGACATCACTACACCTGTAAAATATTAATAAATATAACATACTTTCATATTTTGAGAATTGGTCAGGTATTGAAAAATGATTTGGCAAAATGTATTTTTATATGCATAGTTGATAGTAATGAAAATATTTTCCCTTTTCAACCCGTAGTTGAAAATAAATTAATAATTAAATGCACCTCATTTCAGAATGGAAGGTACTCCAAGAAAGACCACCAATTTGAAATTAAACATTGTTATAAATTGCTTTAACTATGTTTTATACCAGAAATGAAAAACTGGGAGTTGCCAACCTTCTTCTACCCTTCCCACTCCCATCACAGCCTCATAAAATTCCACAAATTGTGGATGTCGCATTCGACTGGCTCCGGGCAGTTGAAACTCTTCTGCGACATCATATAAAAATGATTGTAGAGAAACATTCGCTTCAAAACTTTATATGCACAGGTGTCCATACCCAATATGCAGGGGCGTGCACTCCATATAGGCACATAAGCACTGCCTACCCTAGCGTATTTGTAAAACGTAAGCATGTAAATAATATTATAATTTATTAAATTATTGCTAAAAATAAATACATACTTTCAAAAATAAGCGCGACAAAGCTGAGCAACCAAAACTACGCGACCGCCACATCAAACGGCATACTACAAATGTGACATAAACTGTAACTAAAAACTACACGCGCCCTCCGACTACCTCACTAAAATGCGGGCTAAGCAGGAATTATTTCTGCTTAGAGCTAACTTCATACAAGATATAATATCAATGTTTACGAAATGCACGTAGCATAGAGTAGAACTGTCATTTGAATTTGCTTCTATGGGGTTTTTTTGTTAGTATCAGGCAGTGCTTTCTGGAACAAATTAGCAAATGGCAATCAGTGGCGACAGTGACATCTGTTGTTATCTGAAATATGAAAGTGAGACAACGCAAATTGCTTTTATCAAGGCCACCTCGGATATCCATTGATTGGCTTGTGAAAATACGCATACATGAAGCGATTATTTATTATTATTATTATTTGTATATTTAAAGTGGCTTAGATAATACAAACCTACATCATCTACAGCCAGCAGCAAGTACACTTAGCGAAAACTTGTACGAAGGGAGCCATCTGTGGCAAGTTTATTTTTTATTTATTTGAATCAATTTGGCGGTTTTCCTACTGCCTACCCAGATCAAAAACTCTGTGCACGCCACTGCCAATATGTAATACTATTTATAGTAGTTGAACTGCAGACATACTGTCAAAGCATGCCCAAGCAGCTAGACTAGATAATATTATGTAGAATAAATTCTCCATAAATAAGTCCAAGTGGGTGGTAGGGAGGGGCAAAGGAACGCTTACATACAAAATATAACATATTCTAATACATGGCATCGAGCCAACGGGCCCACTCACACTAGCATACCCCCTCAAACTCCTACTTGACTGCAGTGTGCAATGATAAAGAACTTACTAGGTTAGCTCTGTGCCTGCAATATAAATAAGCTATTTAAAGAAGTATGGGTCATTGACATACTTTCATACTTTGTAAAGCAACCCCTAGAACTCTTAATTAACTGCAGTGTGCGATGATTTGGAACTAGTTTGGTTAGCTCTGTTTTTGCTGTATGAATAAGCTATCGAAAGAAGTGTGGGTCGTTGATTTTATTTCGAAGGGTATCGTATCATATTTTTTAGCAAAATGTTCTCAGTTACCTGTTGCCCCCATTAATCTATTCAATTTCTTATCACCTCGGTTATATAATGCTCTTATATCCACACATGATCAGGCAAATTTCGAATCCTACAGCGGATACCAACCGTTTCACTCAGAAATGTCTTCCCGATGATAATAAGCATCGTATGAACGATGAATCCTGATTTGTGTACGACAACGGCAATGCAGTAGTTTTATCTCTATGTATACAAAGGAACTTTAACTGTAAAAAAATTGGGTCATAATTTCAACGGCATAGGTGAATTCATTATTTTTGAAAAGTACTTAGTATAAAATCTATTTAATAGGCTAATGCCACGAGCTACGTTTTAATACAATGTGAAACATGTGCTGTCAATCAAATGGAAGTTATCGGTGTAACCAACACAAATGCATTCATGAATTCAGAAATAATCTGAAAATGCAACCAATATATACTTAATTAGTATAGGTGCAGCACATTGTTTTTATTGCAGTTTTATCCAAACAAAGATGGTTTAAATTGAAAGATGATACAATGATAAAGTCTTTGAGAGGCACCTATAATTATTGATTTATATTCAATATTAAATCAGCAAAAGATAAAACAGTTACTGAGTGTTAATGTTTACAAATGTACACATATTTGTTGAAAGTAATTACATGTGTGATGCATGTTTTTATTATGATTATGCAAAACAAAACATCTGCAAAATCAAACTTGGTAATAATACCTTTCGTATAGCAAATTAAAATACAAAAATATGCTATGTTATTGCGTTTTTTGATATGCATGATATTTATTTAATGCCTTTATCTTGGTATTAATTTTTTGGATCCACTCAGTGTTTCTTGTTGATCTCTCTCGTGTTTGAACAAACCCAGAATCAATCATTATAACATAATATGCATGATTGATTGTTGAAATAAAGCTGAATGGAAATTTATAATAATATGACAGTTTTTGTTTAAAATGTTTGGATGGAACACTGCAGATAAAGCTTACTTGTATCAGTTTGTAACAGACAAAGCCATTTATGTCACACAGCTAAAAACAATAGATTATGATTCATTGTCTTAATATGTCACCTTTCAGTAATAATAAACTACTAAGTAATGAATAAATAATACTCTTCTCATGATGACACCACTATTAATTAAGTGATTAATATTCATAAATAGAGAACCTAGAATAATTCAACACCGATAGCTGTCACGTTTATTGACTTTACCGATTTATATTGAGAATACACAACTACAGCCTGATCACCGACAATGACTTGTCACATTATAAAATAAAATACAGGTATAAAATAAGTAAACTTACTTATATGCTACATGACATGTCATGGAGGTGCTTTAAATGTTATGTCATAGTTGTAATATTGATTTTCAGATGAAAAATGACGTTAATGAGCACTATTTTGTCGGTCAGTGTGATTGACCTCTACGTACTGCACATTGAAGGTTAGGTTCGTCTCATAAAAGGCTTCCTGTCAACCCCATTCTAACTATTTAACAATAGGATGACATAAAACATTGACGTGTCGCCGCTTGATTAAGACGAATCGATAAACATACGACGGGAGTAGTGTGTGCCTTCCGCGGAGGGCGATTACGACGATGAGAAGTCGAAGACATTGAGGTTTTGAAACGACAAGGTAATAAGCGGGTGCTCACCGATTGCGGCGAACTCGTCCGGAGTGCGGCCGCCGGCAATAAGCCAGCGGCACCAGTCGATGGTGTCGCGCTCATCGATGGCCTTGTTGGGGTGCAGCAGCACGTCCAGCAAGCGGCCAAGGTGCTGCGGGGGCCCGCTGGCGCAGTCCGCGTGGATGTAGGCCGCCGCGCCGCGCTTGTCCTTCCTCATGAGCACCTGCGCCGTGGTGCTGGGCATCCTGACGCTGTGCGCTGGCCTCCCCACCGGGGAGGATGACGCGAACTATAAAAAACTAGCAAACGTCAATCACTCCAACTTTTTTGACACCATGATTTTTCATAACTAGCACGCTCGTTGCTTTACGTAAGACACTGGTATTTAATGCACATTTCGAGTATATTACACATCGTGTGGCATAAATGCCTGATTCCGGCACAACCGACGCGACACAAAAACTTAGACAACGAATTATAACGGGTGATCAGAGGCCATCAAAAATGGCATTCCAACACTTCAGAAGCGCAGTGAAAATGTGAAATCAACTTCACGTCGATCAGTGACCTTCGTTGCCAACACTATAAGTAGGAATAAATCCATAGACAAAAATGAACCTGCTACCAATACAAGAAAAAAATCTCATTTTGGTCATAGACAAAGCTTGAAGTGGGGCAATTATGAACGGACAGCTTTTTACTGGGTTATCTTACTAAATCTGCAATTTTTCTGGATTATATTTATTGTGAATAGCTTTAACCACTCGAACGATCGCGCGGTTTTTTTTTTTTTTCTCGGATTGCTCGCGGTTTTTTAGAGACGATTTTGAATATTTTCCGCCCACATTAAAAAAATCATACCTCCGAATTTTAATATGGAGATACAAAAACTGATTATGGTGCTATACAGCCAATGAATTCACCTATATTGTACTAATTATTCTATATTTTTAGAATTGATAGATAAATTATTAAAAAATCTTTAACTTTATAAATGCGCGAAATTTGTGTTTTACTGATTTGAAATTGCCGCTAGTGGCGGTTTTAAATATCTATATTGAATATTTTCTACGGTTTTATGTTCTCTATGGCCTATTTGATAACCACAGATGCAAGTATATACTAGAAAACGATTTTTTTATCTGTTACGATCTATCCAAAAGTTTGATTAGAAAATTATTTTATAGAATTTGAGCGCGTGAAGTGTCAAAATTGAAATCAATACATTATACTATTTAATAAATTTACCACAAAAACCTGGTATTACATTAGGAAGATACATTAACTGTCTACAATTATCAATAAGAATAGTCGCCGTGTTTGCTGTATTTGAATCATTTGACGAATTATACAGAGAGCCTATTTTACGTTGTCAAAATCATGGTGCTACTTTTTAAATAATTGTAAATCATACCTGGAGATTTGTAACCATGTTTTTATATTTAGTGGTAAAGCAAGAAATACGGTTTAAAATAAAACATATCTCATAGATATACACATTGCCAATATTTCAGGGGGATACTTTGAAATTGATGAAATCTGCAAATATTCGAGAAAAAAACACTACTGACAGCCATCTTAAGGTCCACACACACAGGGGTAAATCAGAATATGTAAAATGATGATGATGATAAAACTGTATATATATCAAACCTTTTGCATGAGCGTTTTTGCATGGCAAATAAAATCATAATGATAATTTTATATTTAAAAGCAAAGATATGGAAAAAAAATAGTGGAAGGGAAAATAATTGATGGAACAAATAATTGATTTATTTATTTATTTAAGCCCTAATAGGCTTTTACATTAATTAAATTAATATTACAGTTGTATGGTTACAATGGAAGAACAGTATATCGATTTAAACATTGTTTACACATTTTGTCGTAATAAAAATATACTCAATTTATATTGGTTTTTTCATAATTTAAGTATATCAATACATAATAATCATTATACCTCACTCTAGAGAAATACTCTCAGTATCGTTCTGGTGAGAGACCACCATTCAGAATTGAACATTGCTTGAAATGGCTTAGTTATGTTAAGTGACTAGATCTAAAAAAGCCTCTTTACAGAAAAATTGACAAAATATAAATAAGACATAAAAATAAAACAAGTTATTTAAATGTGTACAATAAACAGGGAAAAATGAGAATACCTGTGCATTTGTTAACATGTATATTTCAATGATCAGAATTGAAATATACATATTAAATGTCCACCGAACCTTATCAGATAGAACCTTCGAGGACAACATAACATATGATGTGAGTATGCGGAAAGAAATGACTTGGTCCAGCCATCCAGGCCATCATAATTGATGTTCAGACAAAGTTAATTAAATCTATAAATTAGAATTACACAACTAAAAAACAAGAAAAGAAAAACATGAAATATAAAAACCACCAGCAATTCTATATTGTAGTGTGATAGATGCAATCAGAGCATAAAGCCACTTCACACACATCACACTTTGTGAGGGTCCTTTTGAAAATGTTATTTATGTTGCACCACATACATTTCACCTTTTTCCTGCTACGGACTACGAAGTGGTTGCCTTTCAGGATAGGTCGCAGAATCTTTCCTTCAGCTATTAGGCCAATGGTCCGCACAGTCGTGTCAATTTGACTACGACAAAACAGCAGAAGAAGATCATCCGCAACCTCACTCCTGAAGTTTCGGTACAAAATGTCTTTATTTTCCTTGCGGAGCTTTGAGCTGTACAATATATACGCATTCTGCACCGAAACGCTTAGTAGTCTCCTGAAAAGCTTCTTGTACCAGATCAGGTTTCGCTGTCGTTCAATGGGGAAGCCTGCCAAAAGCTAATCTTTTCGGTCGACCCCCCCCCCCCCATTACTTTGTTATAGTCTAGTACCAGTTGAGGTTTTTATGTCCAGGTACCAAACTTTTCAACAGCCCCCAATTTCTGCCTTATGGTAGGTAGGTGGACAACATACTTACCAGGTTTTTGTCCAACCAAACCATAACATTGAGGTCCCCGCAGTTCGAGTATACAAGCTCACCTTCCCTCAGTTTTGTCCGGAGATGGGACTTAAATGCAGAGGGCACAAATTCTCAGTTTAACCGCAATGTGCCCATGCAGTCCATTCCATTTCTTTTGAGGCATCGCGCCAATAATGGACTATTATAAAAGTTGTCCATTATTAGCGTATACCCCTTGTTAAACAGAGGGCTGGCCAGGTCGTATACTATCTTTGCAGTGGCCCCAACTGGGCAGATATTGTGAGCACCCGAAAAGTTTACCTGTGTCATGTCGTCCGTCATATCTTCTGTTATGTCTTCCGTCATGTCTTCCTGGTCTGGATTTGTCGATTCAGCCTGTATGGAAATGGTCTTCCTAGTATAAATTTGGAATTTTCAAAGATAGCCAGACTTGGACTCACAAAGCTCGTAAGATTTTATACCCGCGCTGGCCGCTTTGGTTTTGATCATCTGGACGAATCCCAAACGGTCTTTATAGCAGAGTAAGGATTCATCCAGAGAGATGTCTTGCTCGGGCAGGTATAAAGTCTCAAACTTATTTAAGAGGTGGTCCAAGACGGGCTGAATCTTTTGTAACCTTCGCACAGATAATGGTACATCAGAAGAAAGACTTTCAAAACGATTATAATCCATGGCTCGGCTGAAATAAGGCATGGCGGTGATTTTTTTTTAATAGAAGTAGTCTTTTTCAACGGGAAGGGGAGAGATACCTTGTTACATTAAAATTGCCAAGAATACGTATATTTCCTGTTTATTCGTGGGAGCCCATTTATTGGTAGGCGCATGGCGCTGAAACTGTTTTTTCGCAATCCATTGATCTGTATACCTGTTGGTCTCTCTCGCGATCAGTTCAACGAAATCTGCATCGAAGATTTTAAGAAAGGCATCCACAGGTTTGCCCATTTCGTCGGTATTGAAAGTTGGTCCTGGCGTACCTGTAAATGTCTCCCTTATCCCAGTAAAACGTGAGATATCGCTGGACCAATCGAAAGAGTAACCATCAGGCGGCAGAATCAAACGCATTGCCTCACTATCTACCTGGTCTTGTTTACTTAAGTCTATATCCATAGCGGAGTAAGGTGAAACGTTGATAATATTATAATAAGGTATTGGTGGCATGCAGAAGGTATCCTCATCGCTCTCTTTGTGATCTATGTTGCTCGCTTTGTCGTCCACGTCGCTTGTTCTGTTCATATCCATTTCTGCAACAACAGAAAACCCAAATTAATTAAACGTGTCTATATAACGATTACCCGCTGCCTCTGGTACAACGTTTCAAAATAATGAACTCTTGGTACTTTTATTTATTTATTTTATTTTATTTTATTTATTTTATTTGTGTACAAAAATTTACAACATTACAGATATTTTATCTAATTAATTGTAATAGTACCATTTTCACAGTGAGAATGTAGCGCCAAGAACCTTACAAACTCATTGAATTTTTCGAAAAATATGTCGAAATTTTTATCTAATATATTTAAATAGCGTATCGCTCTTCCCACGGGCGAATTCGGGTACAGATTTGTGCGACTCAATCGGCAATATAATATGTTATGGTGACGTCCCCGAGAGTGAGACTCTGGTACAAATAAATTGATTTGCGCCAAAATCTCACCGTTAGAGACGAGGCCATTAATTAATTGAAAGAAGTATTTTAGCAACGCAAAACATCTACGAGTTTCTAGAGAATGGTAGTTAGTCATACCTAGAATAAATCTCGATGGATATAAATATGGATATGTTCCATAGAGGCGTAAAAATAAAAAACGAAGGAATTTTTTATGAACTCTTTCAATTTTTAAAATATAGGATGCTTCAAATGGGGCCCAGATAATACAATTTGACTCCAGTACACTTAGCACCAGTGAGTTGTAAAGTAGCCTAATTGTTAGTGGGTTTTGAAATGAGCGTGAATTGCGAATGACAAAGCCCAGCAGTTTATATGCTCTGTTGCATAAGTCATTTGTGTGTTGGTGGAATGTCATTTTGCTGTCAAAAGTAACCCCTAGATCTTTTATTTGACTAAAGCGATGAAAAATGTTACCGTTAATTAAATATTCAAATATGATCGTCTGTTTTGCCCTTGTGAAAGAGACTACATTGCATTTAGGTGCACTGAAGCTTAAGCAGTTAATTTTAGCCCAGTTTGCGACAGAGTTCACATCGATTTGTAGGAGGACACAGTCAGCGAGATTTTTTATTATGCGGTAGAGTTTTAGATCATCAGCAAATAATAAATAAGAGGAATGAGTGATGATTGAGCCAATATCGTTGATGAACAACAAAAATAAAAGCGGTCCAAGAATTGATCCTTGCGGGACTCCAGAAAAAACCAGGAATTCAGCAGAACGAGAACCCTTATAAAAAACGTATTGTTTGCGATTAGTGAAGTATGAAGCAAAAAGTAATAAAAGTTTTTTGGAAAAGCCAAACGTAGCTATTTTTTTTAATAGGACATCGATATCGACCTTGTCAAAGGCCTTTTCAAGGTCAAAGTATGTAACATCTACTTGGTTTCCTTGGTCGAGAGTTCTTGATAGTAAGTCGGAAATGCATAGTAGATTTGATGATACTGACATCTGAGGTCTAAACCCATGTTGACGATCGTCAAGAAGAGGTTTGACATGGTTGTACAGATGCCGATGAAGGATTTTTTCGAATATTTTCGCTACAGAGCAAAGAATTGCAACCGGCCGGTAGTTACGGATATCGCATTTATCACCCTTTTTATGTATCGGGGTTATTTTAGTAAGTTTCCATATGTTCGGAAAAGATCCAGTTTTTAAGCAAGTGTTAAAAAAATGACACAATGGTAAAATAAAAAAGTCAGAACAACCTTTAAGAATGAACGTAGGTATGTTATCAGGTCCCATTGAGTTGGGCTTACTCAGTGCAGATATTGCCGTCTTAACATCCTCCTCTGTGATTTTGACTAAGTCGAACGGCTGACCTATTTGCTCAGTGTTTAGGATGGCGTTAACGTCGAGAGTTGGTTGTTTAGTATTATAGACAGATGAAAAGAATACTGCAAAGCTATATGCAATATCATCATACGTATTTAATTCTTTGCCATCAAATGTCATAGATTTAAATGCGTTATTTGATTTTTTAAGCGCCTTTACATAAGTCCAGAACTGTTTGGAATCTGAAGCTAATGACAGTTCGATGGAGTTTAAGTAATTTTTTTCTGAGTCTCTTATTTCACGTTTAACTAAATTACGGTAATGTGAGAATTGAGCGTAGTCTGCGAGGAGTTTACTTTTTTTCCATTTTTTATGTAGCATATATTTTTTTTTTATATTACTAATAATATGATGAGAGTACCATTTAGGGTATACTCTGAGCGATGAAGTGCGGGGTGTAGAAGTCGGTATACATTTGTCAAATATATTATAAATTAGATTGTAAAAGATTTCACTTAGAGTATTCACGTCTGTTGAGTTTTGGTAGACAGGTTGCCACGAGCATTCCGATAACAATTGGTATAATACCTGGTAGTTTCCTTTGTGGAAGCGCCAGGTACTTCCAACCCCTGCCCTGACCTGAGGAGAATCTGTACCCGGATTAGAGGTGGGAGGAGCATAACATATGTATATAGTTAACGATGGGTGAAATTTATCTTCATTTACAATAGGATCATAGCATTTTTCAACAGAATTTACAAAGTTTTCGGTACTACATAGTACAACGTCTAGAGTGTTGTTAAAATCATTACATATTGTATTGTATTCCTTAAGACCATAAAAGCACTTAAAATAGTCATATATATTTAAGACACTAGGGTTGCAAGATGGAAGATTAAGATCACCTAATATTAAAATATTTTTTCCATGGAGAAGATTACACTCACTTTCAGTTTTTTCAAAAAAGCTTGAATAAATTGAGATTGATGAGCGGGGTGGTATATAAATGACGCATACATATAAAGTGGATGAATTAAATGTTAATTTGACCCAAAGCGATTCGACGTCAGGAAGATCCATCGAAGATATTCGTTCAGCGCGCAGAACAGATTCTGAGCGCACAGCCAGAAGAACACCCCCGGCACGCGTACCACGGTCTCTGCGGAAGACGATGTAATTTTCGGGGAATAATTCAGAATCGTATACGCTTGATGTTAGCCAGGATTCGGTCACTGCTAGTACATCGACGTTACATCGAGAAAACAGATTATTCTTAAACACTTTCATTTTCGAGTTCAACCCCCTCACGTTCTGATAGTAAACGGATAGAGTAGATGTTACTTTCCGTTCCTTTCTTGTGCGTGAAGGGCTATGGTTTGTTGGTATGGTTTGATCTGCGAAAAAACCACTCGTTGAACGAAATATGGTTTGGCCATAAGTTTGGATTCATAAATGTGGCGAATTTTGATTCCGGGATTCCGATACGGAACGAAGCGTATTCGGACCGAGACGGTAGTCTGGCAACGTCACACTTTAAAGTGTTGTCAGTACTGCGCAGGAATTTTTCGATGTCATCGGTTGAGGTGCTGGCGTCGAATTGCCAAGCATGAATATACTTCAGCCTTTCGACGGCAACCAGACCGGTAGGTTCTTGAGCGGTGCCACGTAGAACAGGACGTCTCTTACTCCTATGCGTCACTTTCTTCCAATCGTTGGTATTGTTGACTGGCGGCTCGGAGGTGGAGGAGGTATGCCCGGTGGTAGAGCGGTTAACATAGGAGGAAGAGGTCGAGGCTTTGGGGCCAATTTTGGTAGTTTGAGTCCCTACCGATGGATCTGGAACAGAGGATGCCGTTGAAGCAGATGTTGTAGCAGGTTGAGGGTCTACATCCGATTTGCTCTTTTTTGTAGCAGATCTCGTGGTAATCTTACGAGCGTTGGGGCGGCCGACTAAGGCAGCTAGGGTGATAGCAGGCGGTGGGCTAGCCGCTCTGTTCGGTTGTACGTCGCTGGTCCCCGTTGAGAGCTGAGGGGCGGAGGGGGACGAGCGTAGTAAAGTTGTGGCCGCTTGTGCGGCGGCGGTAGGCGCGGTAGGCAAGAGGCGCGGGTCCGGGGGGGCCTGACCTGCGGCGTTCGACGAAGAGACACTGCATGTACATGTACACATTTTAACACTACCGACATACGTTGTCAGTAAATTTTTAAGGGAATTCTGTTCCCTTTCAAAAAACAACATTTTGTCACTCAAACTTTCAATCGTTTTCGTTAGTAGGTGAAGCCCAATCAAAATTTCATTAATGTCACCCATTTTGGTATTATCAAGCGCTGATAATAGGAAACAGAAACAAAATTGCACCGCGACGAAAAAGACGTACGATCCTGTTAATCAAATACTTGAGGCGGGCAATGTCAGGAGTCAGAATACCATAGTCAGGTAGGTATGGATGAATTTGAATGAAGAAAAGAGTGTGTGTGTGCCAAGACCAAGTTGTCTGGCGGTCCATCCTCTCTGCCTACCCCTGCAGCGAAATGGCGTGAAGGTAAGTTAGTTAGTTTTATAACTCACGGTTTTCAATTACCGACTCTTCTTGATAGAGAGCTGCCTCGTCCACATTGGTGCTATCCATGTCTGTCTCTGAAATAATAGAAAACAAAAATTTACAATAGAATTCGGATATAATAACTTTGCATATAACGGCCTACCGTTTTAAGTGACGATAATGTAAACTCAAGTTAGGTTTCATAGCTTTTAGTAGGAAAACGTATACGTTTAAAGCGACCAACTACTTAAAGCGGCCTATTTTAAAGATACCCACCCACCAATACCGCACCGCCCCGCGCCTTGCTTGGAAGTGACTAGGAAGCTCGACAAAATGAGTTCCGTGAAACGAAAGAGTTGTTTCAATTGAAGAAAGAAGTCCTATATTACACCATTTAGAAGCCGGTAAATCAAATGTAACCCTCGCGAAGGAGTTCGGCGTGTCTCATTCTATAATATCCCTGTTTAATGTCAATCTTTTGAAATGTAAACGTGTCAGGACATTATCTCGAGAACAAATAGATCATGTTTTGTTACAGTGTAAAACTATGATTTCGGTATTCTCAATGCTGTGCGAAGTTCTTACTATCAAACAAAAATTGGCCAAAAACAAACTCAAATTTCAGACTTTCTACTTTAGCAACTACATATTTACTTGCATAGAACGTAGGTACATTGTATCTTTTCGGATTACAATACATTATGTATGTTTGTTATGTGGAATTTTTAAGTACTATGCTTATTTCCTGCCAATATACCAACAGTGAAACTGTGCTAGGGATATCAATATAAAATCAATTATCTATACGATATTGCAAACTTATCGATTTCACCATACTAGAGCCCCTGGTATGTATGACATTTCAAAAAATAGACTCACCGTTCTCAAACGCCGACAATTCTTGGTAGAACGGCACGTCCACCCACAGCTCACTGTGGTAGCCGCCCTCCGGAGAAGAGTTCGCCACGCTGGAGTTCCCCACCCCGCGATGTCCCAGGTAACGGCTCCGGAGATGCCGCCCGGATTGGTGCAGCAGGCGGAATTGGAAGATTGGGAACCGTTGACTGAGTCTGTGCCGGAGTGGACATTCACGGTGGTGGGACGGGTCTTGGCAACGGTGAAGGTGTCCCTTGTGAAAAGGGACACGGTATTCTCTCCGGAGATGGAATTCTGAAAACATATACATAAATCATATGAATCGTTCTCATTCAAGCGTGAAACAGTAAGTACAGTAAATAAATAAACAATAAAATTAGAACACTGTGTAAACAGCACTGCATAATGCACAGAGCGCTGATCTAACCAACTCTCATTGTAACAGTGGAATGCTGTCGGAGAAAAAACAATAATATTGTATCAAGCATATAAATATGATAACTTACTTTTGTTTAGTTTTTCTTGCAAGTGCGGTAGGGAGCAAAATGCGCGCCGCCTGCTTCTTAAATTTTCGGCATTCCAGCTCTAGTCGGAAGGAAGCAGACAGGGCCCTAACAGCCTTTACACTATCCTCTCGCACCAGTAGCAAAGCAGGGTCACTGTTAAAATAAATAAAAATATATGATGAGTTCAACGGCCACAGCAAAGTACTTTCATAAAAAAACATTAAAAAATACTCACACTCCAGACCGAACAGGCAATGCAGCTCTGCGTTGACTCCCACGTCCACTTGCAGTTAGTCCGGCACCAGCTGGTACTCCTTCTGCACCTCTTCCTCTGCCTCCTCTTCCAGTAAGCACTACTCTATATATTTTAAATTGAAAACACTTCATATACTTAAATGTTCAAATTTTGTATACTGCACTAATATAAAATATGAAAAAATTTATTTAAACCTGGTTCGTGGAGTGCTCCCTTCTTTCCCTGGACGATTGCTGTTTCTGCACAAATTTGGTAAAAGAAAATCAATTAATTAATTAGTATACAACGAAACAACTAAATTTTTATTGTGTGACGCAAGCTTTATGTCAATATTGACTACGAAAGTTGTCGCTTTTTTGACATATGGCATAAATAATTGGATAAGCAAATATCTGCATTAATAATGAACCAATCCATATAAAACTTATATTTATCTCTTTGTTATGAATCACTCTGATTAAATAACTATATTTCATATACACAAAAGCAGTAATTATTAATATTTTTGCAAATCAAAAACGATGACATTTTCAGTTGATGCATTTTTACAAAAAAACTTCCACCGAAACAATATATTAGGAACAAACAAATTAAAAACACATTTCAAAGATAGATTATTCAATCACAATTGCACTGATATATAATTATATGTTAAAAACCCAATAAATGAATTACTTACGGCATTTTAAGCAGAGACCAAAATCCGTTGAAACATTGAAAACTTGTAAGTTGATTTCTGACAGGACGCTGCAGGACGCTATTAAAAACCCGCCAAAACTTGTTATAGAATACTTCAAAGACAATCAATAAGGTCATAGACTGAAAGAATATTTTATCAGCTATTCGATAATATAAATAGCTGGCCATGTAAAGGTTTTAAATAATTACAATAAATGTTTTACGAATGGTAGAAAAATCGGTCCGTTTTTGGACCGACATCAATCGGAGAAAAATTAAAGTGGTCGATTTTTCGACCGAAATCGTTCCAGTGGTTAAGTGGTTATAAAGATATTTTTATATATTGATTAAATATCTTATTAACAAATTTTCGTACCTGAAGAAGATCTAATCCCAGTTGCACACAGGCAATAAAAGGGTTTCTTGTTTCATCGGCATGTATCAGCAATCACTATTGCGAGAATTTAAAAATAATTTAGTAGTCAAACGATCCTTTCACTGATGTACCAAAACCCATGTCTCTGAACCTTACGGTGGAATTTCAAAAAAAAATCTCACGGTTAATATTTTATTTATGTATATTTTATACTTATATTTTAATTCAAAAGTAATATATATTTGTAAAAAGCATTAACTTTGTGGCTCGCCATAATTTACAATAAATACACATATAAATTTGTTGTAGACCACTTTTATTTATGAACACTCTACCGGTTTCGGAAGCACCCTTCCTTCGTCAGGAGAATATTATAACTAAACTATTATATATATAAGGAAGGGTGCTTCCGAAACCGGTAGAGTGTTCATAAATAAAAGTGGTCTACAACAAATTTATATGTGTATTTATTGCAAAAGTAATATGTTTGTCGGAACATTGGATGTGAGAAAATATAGGTGAACAGAGCTTATGCTTGTCTAAAATATAAAAGTTTTGCTAGAAAACTTTGATAACTAGGATTGTTTAATTTATTTTTTATTCCGAGAGAAAATTTTCCTCTTATAAAACTTTTCAAAATCTGCCAGGTAAAAGGTACCTTTTGCGTAGGTAAGCTAAATGTGGCAGGTCTGGAATTAATTTTAAAAAAATATATAAGTTGGAGCTTCGATACTGTAGATTTTGTGAGTAAAAATAAATAAAATTTTGAAAATTTTAAGCAACCCACGACACAAAAAAGAGCTGATCTTGAAATTTCTGAACAGATTTTCATGAATTGTAGCTAAGAATCAATCAACTTTCGAACAAAAATACGCATCACAATCGGACAATTTGTTTAGGAGCTACGATGCCACAGACAGACACACAGAAAGGTAAACTTATAACACCGCTCCTTGCGGTTAAAAATAGGTAAATAGGGATTTAAAAAAAAGTTCGTTCGCTAGTTCCGGTTTTGGCCGCCTACACCTACACAGATAATCTGTAAAAAAAAAGTTCGTTCGCTAGTTCCACTTTTGGCCGCCTACACCTACACAGATAATCTGGAAACCAACTCATAATAACTCAGAACATGACACGCTCAGAACCACCTCAGAAATGTCATTAAAAGCTATGAAAATATAATTTTAAAATAGCCGCTAACCCTAACCTAACTTAACCTATTCAACCAATGTTTTTATATTTTTTTATTATCACTCTAAATGACCTTTTAGAAGTGCTTCTGAGTTGGTTTCTTTCTGAGTTCTCTGGTCTCCAGATAATCTGTAGTTTACTATCTGTTCGCCGATGATATGTTAGGAAACAAACGCGAGAAAAGCAGTACCCATGTCGGCGGCCGATCGTAAAATCAGGCAGATCAAGTGGCGCCTAGCCACATCGTGAAGTGCCTGGCGGCAGATCGTGAAGTGCCTGAGCCGCATCATGAATATCGTGATTCATGATTTGTCTGATTTTACAATCGGCCTGCGACACCCACACCACGAACCACGACACCACATACCGACATACCGTACGTGACACGTGACGGTACCACCAGCACCAGGCACCAATACACTCATTTCCTACTACTGAATAAAGCATATGGGAAGGCATGTATAAAAAGAGATCGGTATACATTTGAACTTAAAGGTCTACAAAACAAATGAAATCATCCTTGCTGCTAAAGTTTGATATTTTGCTTGTTTAATTAAAAGATCCGTCTGCTCAGCAGCTCGAGTTGCATGTAACCAATGAGCACGCACTGAAAACTATATTTTAGGTAGGTACTTTAATTTGAACTGAGCCAAACGGAGCACTCGACTCAGCGCTCGGCGCAGCACATTCAAATTTTCAACAGTTTCAGAATTGTTCAGAGGCAGATGGTAGATGGTTGGCTCGTCGACTCGTGCAGTTGACGACCATCTGTTGACTCTGAAATTGACCAGACCGGAAAATAGTGGAAATATTGAATTAATAGTAGAGTAGAGAAAGCCGGCAAAGAAGTAACTAGGCGTCGAGTGTTCAGTGTTACCAGGTGGTTCTAAGTACCTACCTAGTTTGTGGATAGTTTTCTAGACGTCACATTGGTTCAATTTGAATCATGGCGGCTCTTCGCTGGCTTCTGCTTGCCATCTTGATGGTCAGCATCCCCCGTCCCACCTACTCTATAATTGAGGACATCGTGGATGTCTTGAAGCTGACCAAGGAGGTTGGAGAGGGCGTGTTCTCCAACTGGAAGTTCTTTGCCGGGGAAGACTTAAACATGCCGAAGGACAAGAAACTGCTGGGAGCCATAGCACAGTTGGGCAGGAACATCAGCAGCTTGGAGACATTGGTGCAGACAGGGACTACGGCTTCTATTTCTGCTCTGCTGCACTTTATACCACAAACCACCAGGTAAAATAATTATGCAATTCTTTAGTTGTTTACCTTTATTCCATCGGTCTGCTAGTGATGGTTGATTGCTCAGATTTGTCTTGTCCCACTAGGCCACTAGGGTGTCTGCGGTATTTCTCATTTCTAATCATTCTTTTTAAGATAGGGATATTATTTTCCTCCTTTCCCTTTTCCTTTGTTATCCCACAATCCACACTCAACGTGCCTCTGAATCATAGTTATTATTGGATTTTAACCATTATTTTATCACTCTGGTGGTCATTGTTCCGTTTGTATTGATAACAGACACAGAACAATGGAACAAGGACGAACGCGAAACATGAAAGTTAATAAAAAAAACGTGGTGCACGACTCACTTATTGATATTATGCTGCTCTTGACCAAGGCAAATTAACTTTGTGAATATTTATTTACAGTTAGAGCGCGACCCAATTTCTGCCGGCATTTTTCATTCAGAAACCAGAAATTATTCGACTACGTTCATAAGGCAGAAATTAGAAAAAATAAATTATTTATCATGGCGATATAATCCTCTCACTCGACGCCTGCATCAGAAAGAGAAATTACAACGCAGCTCAGTGTTGCCAACGGCGCTTGGCCTAATATCGCCGTTTCTCATACATAAAGTAGCCTAATGTAGCCGAATTTTAGTTGCAGTAGCCTAAAGTAGCCCAAACAACAAAATGAATAAAATAAGATGTCAAGAGAAATAATTATATATGCGATTTTAACCCTAATGTATCAAGAAACTGTATCAAGTAAAGGTCATAATCGCTTGCGCCAACAATATTCTTGATACCGTCAAAAGTTTCATTCACCTGGCAGTACCAGTATATTTTTTAAATAATTATCTATGGAATATGAATGTCAATAATTGTCAATTGAACTGTCAACTGTCAAGGTCAGTCGGTGGTCGGCCACAAAAACTTATAAAAAAACCTGTCAATTCATGAAATAAACACAAGTAATTTTGTTTTTATCGATAGTTTATTGTTCAAAGAATGTGTTTTGGTAGATAAAATAAACGATGGTTCAAAATAAATGCACAAAATATCATTCTTTCCGAGATTTCAAACAAAATGTATACTGGCATACAAGAGGAAGAAAGTAGATTAATAGCATTTTAAAAATAAATAAAGATTAAGATTATGCAATGAACAATGAAAAATTATTCTGATTCGTCGTCTGCTAGTAGTGATAATGCATCAACCAGACTTTCGCCGTCGTCAGTAGTATCAAATGTTGTTGCTGTGCTAGTACTGGCACAAGATCCACTGGAGACATACATTCTTCTACCAGCGTGCAAACTAACCATGTGATTGCTTGGTTTAAAATTGTTGCAACACATAGCTCTAACATCCATATGTGTACGAATCCTCAGAATAGCAATCAGCATGGTTAGTTGCATGCGATTCCTTAATTTTGTTTTTATAGTCCCCATCACGCTGAAAATCCTTTCAACGACAGCATTACTTAAAGGTAATGAAAGGCATCTTATTGAAAAATCTGCCAAATCTTGAAACATAGGGTTTCCACCGGCATTCTTCATTTTTTTAACTTGAATCCAGAAATTTACGATATCATTATGAGAAGCAGCTGTTCCGATTATCTCCTCAATGCGCATCGTACTTAATGCGCGCCATTGATTCATAACAGCTTCTCGATCAATATTGGGTTTACCTAACTGCCAGGGAAAATCTTCAATGTTGGGTTTGCTGGTTGAGAGGCATACGTGGCTTGGTGCAAAGAGTTGAATTTTTTCCACCACTGACACATTAAGTGGCAACCTGTCAACTAATTCTCTTACTAAGCGTATGAGAAAAGCAGTACATCGTTGTTTAACTTCTTTGGCTTTGTCGGTAGAAACAGTCTTTTTTGCCAGTAAACTATTGAAGTTTTCTCCAAAATCGACTGAATCCAGTGGAAGCAGTGAATTTTCAAATGGAGCGTCGGCTTTTTCTAAAGCTCTCTTAACAGCTGCAATATCTGCTTTATGAAGCATTGTTAGTGAGGCATTTTCAGACTGACTTTGACTTCTCAGAAATATTGGTTTGAAAACACGTCTTGCAGTGGAAACTAGGAGAAGCCGGAGGTCGCTGTATATTTTTGTGATATTTGCATCACTCGCTTGAAATATAACATTCACATTTGTTACTTCTTTTAATATCGGAGAGAGAAACAACAAATATAATAAATTCGTGTCATCATTATACATGGCAGCAAGCTCCCTTGCTGTATAACATTTTTCTGATGATTTTACCATATTAAAGTGAGTTTTTAGCTCAAGCCACTGGTTAATGTTTGTTTTAACAGCTGAATAAAACGCCAACCATCTAGTTGCGGATAGTTGAGTTAGTTTCAAGGGTTTTTTACCATCATTAATAGTTTCAAATAAGGTCTGATATATTTTCATTCGCAGTGGACTGTGGGCAAACCAATTTCTAGTTTCCCTAAGTAAATATTCTAGACAAGACGGCAACTCAGTGCACGCTTTGGATGCACATAAACTAAGGGAGTGACACACACACTTCAATAGCTGTAAATGGGGTATATCTGCTTGTAAAAGGGTGAAAAGGGAGTGATGTCTGCCACAAAGGTTACTTGCTCCATCAGTACCTATTGCAATTAGATTTTGAAGATTTAAACCCATTTTAGACATAAAACTTTTGAATGATGTATAAAGGGCGTCAGCTGTTGCTTCGAATACTTCCTGAAAGCCTAAAAAATCTACAACAATTTTTTCCAGTTTTGAATTATAGTAGCGGATGCAATATGCCATGTACTTTTGTGTTGTTACATCGGTCGATTCATCCAATATAATAGAGTAGCTCTGGTTACCAACTTCTTCTAAGAGTTCCTTAAGCATGGCTGGTTCTAGAACATTCTTTATAATGGCAGAACACTTTGATCTGTGCAGTTGTATATTTTCAAGAAGACTTCCTGTCCCACAGGTTTTTAAAACGTCTGTCAGATGATCAATGCTGCAGATGGAGCTGTGAGCAGCGACATAAGTAGAAATTTGTATGTCCATTATTTTTTCTTTTGATGAACTGTCACTAATTGAGGAGTAGCCAAATGATGCAAGATTAGGTTGCTTTTTTGAAAAACTTAATTCTTTGCCTTTATGTGTTTTACTTTTCATGTGCTTTTCCAAATCGGTTTCGTGTGCACGGAGTGGTGTGACACATAATTTACAAAATGCCTCACCTTTACCACTATCCTTCAGTTCAACAGATGCTCGCCTAAGCCAATCTGCAAAAGAAATTCAACTCAATAATCCGCTAGACAGTATATGTATAAAACCAGGTATGGTTCTAGTGGTTGGTGATCATCAGGGATCGGAATAGGTAGAGTATATTTACTTAAAAGTTCGACGAAGGAAGTAACATAAAGTGGTTATGACTAATACCTCCTCTGAAATCCCGGGATTAAGAAAACATGAATTGGACTTTATGTAGGTATAATTACAAATTATTATTGATTCGCTTTAGTCTGGAAATGTTAAGACTGGAGCAGTCATCATACCTACCTTACACAACACATTAGTTTTTACTTACTTTTAAATGCTGGTAGTTTTTCCCACTCATCACGATAATGTTTTACATATTTGCCGTGTTTACCCATTTTTTATATAAACGAAAGGTAAAATAATAAAGGTAAAATAGCTTTGAAATTGTACTAATAATCACAAAGGAGAAATTGTACAAAGCGAAAGTGACATAAAAAGCCAAGACATAGGACATAGTCATAAATATACTAACCCCTATTAAGGGTATTCCCCGAAACGAACGAATCATAAACAAATAGGGTGACCATGTCAATATCAAATTGTTCCTTCATTAAACATTACACACACACACACACACATTTACAATGGAGAGATTTTTTTTTTCTTAATTATTTGCGATTCGGCTGATTTAGATAACTTGTATCTGAAGTAGCCTAAAAGGCGACCAGTCGCCTTTTAGATTTTTTCGTCGCCGATTCTCGTACTGAGTAGCCTAAATGGCGAAAAATCGCCTACGTTGGCAACACTGACGCAGCTCTCAATGGCAGGAATACGCATACCAGAACACTGGGAATCACCTGTTTGTGGGGTGCGCAAATATTATTGTAGGCGTACCAAGGGCCATGGGCGTACCGCTGTGCTTGTAGTTCCGTTAATCCGTTAACTTCTCCTTCTTTCTCATAAAGGATGCGTGCGACTGAAGGAGAGGTTACAACGGAGCTCTCAGCGGTAGTACCATAATTTTTTTATTTTATTGGGAAAACCAACAGTGTATAATATTTTAAAATATCATGTAAAATACCTAAATTATGGATATGGGGTATGTTGTGAGGCTGATGGTAGCGGGGAGCGAAAGGATATGGGGGAAGAGGAAGGTGGGGAAGTACCTGGCTATTCAGATCTGTTCACCAAACACGGCTAAAGCAATTTCAAGCAACATTTAAATCCTACTACGTTTACCGCTAGGTGGCCGTCTGAAAAACGGTTACATTAGAAGCGAGGAACTGTCAAATCACATATTTTCTATGCCATTTGAGAAAATTTGAAGTTTATATCTTAATATTGCAGTCAGCTTGTTATTCCAATGTGTAATAATAGGGTGTATTATGTATTTCCAAATCAAGAAGATTTGAATGCGAAGTAATGGTTTAGGTCCCACCCAGGCGTTCTTTGTTCGATTCCTCGGCTGGCTACGTACTCCATCACAACTCAAGCAACATTTTCGGCTTACTGTAATGGTAGTAGGAGATTTTCAAATATTGTCGGGTTATTCGTTACCCGGGTATGTTTGTCTTTCTTAAAAAAAAAATAATAATTCCGGTCCTAAAAACGGCCCTCCTACCTACCTCAACTTAATTAATCCAAAAATGAATCATGATTGGCCACCAAATTATACCAAATTTGCAAACAACCTGTATTAGTGTATCCATTGCGGTAGATATCGTATCTATAGATATTCCATTCATTCTGTATCCCACGATAATGCAAGACTTGAAAAAAGTGTTTATGTTTGCCATTAGTAAGTGTGGAGATAATGGGAGAAGAAGCGACCAACGCAGAGATTTTGCTACCAAAAAGCCAGATGTGTGAGAACTGACATCACCATTTATTGACTTGACTACAATGTGAAATGTTTTGAATTTGGTATCTCGACACTTTTTGAATGTCTCGTGACGTCATTGCCAAAATACTTAGTTTAGGAAGCAGTGGCGTGCATTGCTCTTTGACAACGGGTAAATAATTACTGCACTTCATTGGTGGTATTTTATGATTTTATTGTGGACAACTGAAGCTGGTTAGATTAATTGTGAAAATGCCAAGGTGTTGTAAGGATTACAAACTAACATTAAAAAAAAGTACAAAAAATCAAATGGCGACCAAGAGCTTGTATTTACCTGAAAGCTGGGATAAACCGGGACCTCCGAAAAGATAAGACCAGACATCATCAGCGTCCCTAGCTAGGGAAAATTGACAGCAGGTCCAGAATTGCGGGTTCCAAACGTCAGATTGACTTATAATTTTGCGTTCAGTTTTATGAAAAATTTCCAATTGTTCACCGGGTTCAAATTACAAATAAAACGCGGCTCCATTTAAGCGTTCAAAAAGAAAAAAGAAGGGAGATATATGTAAATATGAATGATAGAGGTAGCGCATGCTTATAAAAAAAGATTATGTATAATTAATAGTTTATGATTTTTGTAAAAATATTTTATAAAATTTTACTTATGTAAAAATGAGTTAAAATCTGTCGACATATGAGTTATGTAGCAATTAAAGAAATACCGTGATTTTTTTCATACCTATAACATGTTAAATAACAGAACCAGGTAGTTTTTTTTTCATAATTTTCGGAGCATACTTTGAGATTGTTTTCCATGGAGGGAATTTCATATTAATTACTTTTCAAGAAAAAATTTTTTTGACAGCTGACATTGGAAAGAGCTTTTATGGAAATAGGCACGCGCTAAGGCTTTTGCTAAGGGCTAAGTGCCTCTTTCACTAAAACGGCACACAATTTTCAACGATTTTTTATTTTGCTAGTTACGGTTTTCTTTCTCCATAGAAACATACTCATTATAATAAAGTTGAACCCTTTTATAATGATGTTATTGTTTCTCACCAGGCTTGAGCTCCGCCTGAACGAGTTGTCCGACCTGGTAACGCGCGTCACCACCGCCGAGGCGGGCATCCGCCAGTACGCCGCGGACCCCGACTCCGTGGAGCGACTAACCCTGGAGAACTTCGCGCAGTGGTGCGTGTCGCACGAGCCCGGCGCCGTGCTCGGCCTTTTGGAGCGCATCCACGCGCTGGTCGTGCCGGACCCCGGCGCCAATGGGCTGCTGGACCGTGGCGTGCTGGGACTTCTCACTGTCGCTCTGAAGGTAGGCATATTTTTTTCTTTTGAAGTGTAACTTCTTAAGCTTCGTTGTGATTTGGAATTAGGGTGAAACGGAAATGACGCACTACAGCTCCTGCGAAGCATCTAACTGCGCTCATTGGCCGCTTGATTATGAGCACACTTTTAAAGGCTCCTATTGGTTGAACATGTTTTTGGTAAAGTTTCGCTTCTACCACGTGCGAACCGCACTCGATTTTTTTTTTTTACATTAACTCCACACAGGAGGCCCTGAGGAAAATAATTTCCTTCAGGGACTGTCATCTTTGAAGATGTGTGGAGGGTCTTCTCGAGGAGAGGAAGGAGTAAACATGGGTCTTGAAGAGCTCCATGTTGTAGGATGGGGGAAACACAGAGGCGGGAAAATCGTTCCACAGCCGAGCTGCTGAACTCAAGAACGAGTCGTAGAAACGACCAGTTCTCATGTGACAAATGTCAACCGTTTACATATGTTGGGTGCGTGTTTGGCGTTTGTCCCGACTATGTACCGGTGCTGAGCAGCTCAATGACGCTAGTTCCTCGGAGCATCTTCCATTTAAATACCGGTAGGACAGCATTCGCACCAAACGCTTTATCGTAGCTGAGGCGTTAGAAAGTAAAAACTACTGGACAGTTATTTGTGAACTGTGCAAAATTTACTAGCCGAAAAAGCTGAAAATTTTTAAAACTTTAAAATATTTTTTAAAATTTACCTACGTGTTTTTTTCACTAAAATAAAACATCACATTTAAAAATTACATAATATTTTATGGAATTTAAAAAAAAAACATCTTTTTTTCTTTAACTAAGCTTTTCAGTCTTTATGGATGTCACTGCTTCTGATAACATTATAACATTTTACTCACACACGACTCATGTCGATAAGACCATTGTAAAGAGAGGTTACCAGTACCACAACTCGGCTGTCAGTGGCAGGACTATAGCCCCAAATATTTTATGAATCAAATTAGCTGATTATCATTTGAGGTCCCCACTGGATTTGTTTTAAGGGGCAGACCTGTCCATCATCATGTCTAACGAAAACAACATCATTATTTTTTAATACTCTATTGTCCTCCATTGTCCTTGATGACGTCCACATCTGCGAATGGAAATGATCATCAGTCTCGTTATTTAAAATATTGTAGATAGGTGCAATGCCACGTAAAAGGCAACCGGGCGGCGTTTTTTTAAAACAAACGTATTGTATTCTCTAATTTCCTCTCTGGATTTTATCATTTGTACAAATGTTTCTTGATATAATATAGGGTACACGGTACACGGGGTAAGGTTTGTCCGGGTCTTGGCGGCGGATGCGGAGGGAGTTCCTTTGACTTCTCCAGCCGTACTCTCTCGGAACATCGCCTTGCACCGCAGTGGGAGCGATGGATTCATACGTCCGTCACTCTTGGACACACTGACCCTCAGATTTCTACCCACCTCTAATACCTACCCTTTTCCTATCCAGAACTTCCTCCTCTTCCTTTCCTAAAAAGACCCTCCACACAGCATTCCCAAAGATGAACTAGGTCCTGAGGGGAATTATTTTCTCCAGGGCCTCCTACGTGGAGCTAATTTAAAAAATAAATAAAAAAAGATATCGAGAACTAGCTTGTCGGTAGGTAGGTACTTGTTTTTTTGAAAAGTTACTTTTGGTGAGTATGAGATAAGGAGGACCCTCCAAAAATGGATAAAATTGCCCGGTTTGAACGGGAGGCGTCTACTAATATCTACAGGAATTCCAAAAACTGAACAAATCGGACTAAAATCTATGAGAACCAAAATGAGGACGAATATCTGTACCTCAAACTGCTGACTAATATCTATGAGTACCGAAGTGAGGACGAATATCTACAGCTCAAACTGCTGACTAATATCTATGAGAACCAAAGTGAGGACGAATATCTACAGCACTGGCAGAGGTTGGATTTGCAATTATGTGTAGCATATTAGAATAACGTAATATTGCGTATGCAGTTTGAAAAACTTAATTTATGTATGTATGTATGTAAAAATCCCTAATATCCGACTATTGGACACATTTAGCTGATTATTAAGGATTTGCCCTCTGTAGATATTAGTCCCACCTACGCTCCATAGATATTAGTCACCACTGGGACCGTCATAGATATTAGTCCAACCTTAGCTCTGTAGATATTAGTCCTCACTCTGAAGTTCATAGATATTTGTCCAACATATGAGCTGTAGATATTCGTCCGCAATACAGGCTGTAGATATTAGTACCTGGAGTCGTTTGAACGCCATCAACAGTCCTTCAGCACACAGACTAAACAACGTATTTTAAACAAGCAAAACATCTTCTTCTTCTTCAATGGCGCTACAGCCCATTTCGAGCCTTGGACTCCTTCAAAATAAGCCTCCACCGCCCTCTGTCCTCGGCCGTCGTCTTCCAATCTGCAACATGGAGTAATCCTCTTGCATCCTTCCTGACATCATCCTCCCATCTCAGTCTAGGTCTGCCCGCCTTTCGTTTACCTCCCGGGTGTCCTGTCAGAACCTTCTTCGGTACTCGTGTGCTTGGCATTCGGTGCACATGTCCGGCCCATCTTAATCTTTGGAGCCTTAAATGGGTGGAGAGTCTGGGAGCTTGATAAATTTCATAGAGCTCATTGTTGTGGCGGATTCTCCATTCCTCTCCCTCTCGCACCGCTCCTAAGATTCTTCGCAGTACCTTTCTTTCGAAGATGTCCAGCTGTTCTGCTGACTTTGCTGTCAGTGTTCCCGCCTCACATCCATAGGCCAAGACCGTTCTGATAATTGTTTTATACATATGCACCCAATTCCCCTTTTATAAGGTTATTTTGGTTTTCCTATGGACGTTTCGTGATTTGAACACTGGCAGCAACGCGAAGTAAGTGTTGTTAGCGGCTGTGATGCGCTTTCTTACTTCTACTGGGTCTTCATTGTCCTGCGTTATGATGGAGCCCAGGTAGGTAAACTCTTCGACCACTTTGAAATTATAATTGTCTTTAAATTTCACTTTATCTTTTATTCTGCGGTGAGGGGTTCTGGTTTGCATCATGATTTTTGTTTTATTTTCATTGATTTGCAACCCCACCTCTTTTGCCGCAGTCTCCAAAGCGTCAAACACATCTCTTACAGCCTGTAGGGATCTTCCGACAATGTTAAGGTCATCTGCGTAGCCAACTATTTGATTGCTTCTGTAGCAGATGTTTGAATCGGTACTGATCATTGTCTTCCTAACGACGTGCTCCAGTACAATATTGAAAAGGGTACAATAAGCAAAACATACAGACATAAAAAAATTACTTTTAAGGGCGTTTAACCTCCCAGCGGCCGAAAATCCACTTTTCGTCGAAAGATGTTCTTACGATCGTACAGGGCGGTTCCAATGGGTATTCTCCATTTCAGCTTTTTAAAATTATAACTCAATATTGATTTTATTTCATTTCAATTTTGCTTTAATTCATACCTAGGTACAGTGGCGGCCAGCTCTAAGGTGCGGAGGAGCGCCGCACTCCCAAAATATATCTATTAATTTAAATCTAATCTAATTAATTAATTTAAATCTAAAAATTTCCGAGCGCCAAAAAACATATTTATTTCCGACACGCCTCATCACAGTTCACAATATACACTCGGTTATAATGCATGCGTAATATAGGTGCCTACTGGACTGCCCGCGTAACAAAGCAGATCGTTGTGTGCCTATATTCAGAGTGGTGGTTCATTTTGCAAAGCGATCACAGGAGTTCTTCTATAATTCTATAATGAGCCAAAATCGTAGGTAGGTTGAATGCTTTGCAAATTTTACGAAATCGTAGGTGACGATCCAAAAATTTCCACCACATCAAAAGGAATGGTTCGTTCTGTAGCATGTTAAACGGGGACACGTTTGTGTCATATTATTATCCATATCGTGTCTTTATTTTAATATCTACTCTTTTTCATGCTATGTTTCACTCAGCATCGACCAACGACAGCATAACAACAAACATTGCGGACATTATTTATTATGAGTTATGACCTTCGATCAATTAAGTCTAGATAAGCCCTACCTAACTAACTTGCCTGTGAATAATGACGCCATGATATTAATGTTAACAATACAACTCTTCATCGTATTCCACCGCCTCGCTCAAAAAGCCTAGAGAAGCCAGTTCCTAAAACACAAAGTTCGTTCTCAAATCCCATTATGTAGTTTTGACATTCATCAACCAATCAGATGCCTTGAATATCACGCGACACGTATTGTGGAGTTGAATTTATCACTCCTACTTGGTATAAACTAGCCGTACACGCTCGCTAAGTCGCTTGAAGAAATAACCCGAGGGCGTTCAGTGTGTGACAAGATGTGGTCTTTTAATTTTAAACAAGCCGTTATGTTTTGTTTTGAGCCTGTATGTCAATGTATTAGTGAACGAACCGGGCTACGTGGCATGACGTCAGAAATATTGCTCGACCAAAAGTAATTTCTTTAACATTATTACGTTTATTGAAACGCTGCCTAAAAGACATCTGTAAGGTATATTTTTTTTGTTGTATTCAGATAGCTGACTACATTTTCAAAAATAAAGTCCGCGGTGTGTACCTTGTACAATGTTCGGAAGTGGTATATTTTTGTGTTTTAAAAGAATTAACTCTGTCCGGACGGCTGACACACAAATTAGTTTCAGTGTAGATCTTGTAGACCGATAAAAGATACAACACAAAGCACTATGCGATCTGAACGGTGCAAAACAATGCAGGCACTTTTTCATAAATTGGCCTTGAGCCTGCTTTTGCTGGCTTCTTGCGTCATTTTGAATTTCACAGGGCTTGTCTAGATATCATACGTCAATGGTTATGACAGTATATATTTCATTGGAGTTACGGAGCGTAAGGAAGACTTTCGGATGTGTGATAAACTGAACATTTTTTTAACTCGATTTTCGTGCCAATAAGTATCTAAATACAATTTTCTGGATAGGAGTCAACTGTTATTGAATTTGAATTTACAATCGCGGCGACTTTACAAATGGTGATGGATCAATATTTATTTTACTAGAACTCTTTTAAAATAATGGAATATGGAATGCTTTTTCAGTGAGTTGATCCTCACAATCCTTATGATATCTGTTTAGATTGAACGATGTTGTTAAACTTTAAAAGAATTTAATCTATCTTAATAAATATAATTAATTTAGACTCAATGTGTTGCATGCACCCAGAGATAATGGAGGATCGACCTAATTTACAAATAGGTAGGATTTTTTTCATAATTGAATTTATTTTAATTAGAGTAGGTAGGTCCAAGATTTATGGGATATCTCTATGGTATGTGTGGGATTGTACTCACCTTCCCACATCTTGAAAAAAAGACCATTATTATTATTATTTTAGCGCACCACCTATTTTTATGAACACCAGCCGCCACTGCCTAGGTACATCCAAAAATGCTGGAAGGCGTGATGATAAAACTATTAAAATTATGTACCTACTTTTTGTAATTATTTTTTGATCATAAGTATTTATCATTTTTCAATAATGTCTAAGCAAAATAAGAATGAAAAAAAACTGAAACGTATTAGTTTGTAAGTGCGCAAATAAATGCACAAACGACCAATTTTCGTAAAGAAACACATGTATCTACGTATGTATTTTTAACGATTTTATTTAAACTAAAATTAAAATTCTGAAACATGCGTTTCCCAGATAATGTATTGATTTATTTTACTGCATGATTATATGATTTGAAATGGGTGTTGTATAATACAAAATCTTCTTTGAAAATTTAACAAATCTGCCAACGACCTATGGCAGGGGTTCCCAAAGTGGGTGCCGCGGCACCCTGGGGTGCCGCGGACAGAGGTCAGGGGTGCCGCGAGGCGCCCAGAGAATTGTGCTCTTGGGGGTGACACTCGGTCCCGAGGCTACCACAGATAGACATTATACGACAGGGGTGCCGTGAGAAAATTCAAATTTTCTAAGGGTGCCGCGACTTGGAAAAGTTTGGGAACCCCTGACCTATGGTATAACCTTATTATACTAAAAATAAAAATAAAATCTCAAAATTTAAAACATACGTTTACTAGATAAAAGAACCATCTTTCGAAATCAATTTATAATTTTTTTGGGAAAAGAGTCAATAGGTACCTACGTCCAAAATCTGATTTAAAAATGACATATTTCTGGTTTTCTCTGGTTATACCTCTTAATAAAGACAAAAATAATGTCGGTCCAGTTGTGGAGGAGAAAAAAGGGGAATACAAAACCTCTATTTTAACGATTTTACTCAAAATGACAGTTTTCTCTGAAGTCCGTTTGTGAATTGAAATCGCAAAAAAGGCAAGAAAATAAAACAAACTTGTAATATAATAAATTTGACCGCACTTTAAATAGCGCATTCTAATTCCGGGCTAAAAAAATACATTATATATCGCAAAAGAGCGAGTCCGAAATGAATCATGTGCGTTAGGCATATACATTTGCGAACCGAGACGCGAGCCGAGCCATGCATTATGCCAAAGGAACTAAGCAACCACAAGCGGGGTTTCGCGCTCTTTGAGTTTAGTTTTTTAATATCAGCGAAGGACTTTCCGTTTAAATAAATAGTTTATAAAAAAAGGTTCCAAGACAACTCAACAAAGTGGCATTTCAACATCCCTTTGAAAACTCATTAAAAGTTATGATTTTTTGGTAAATAGTCCATAACATAACCTATTTAACCATTTTTTAAAAGTAAGTGTTGAAGTTGCATTTCGATCACTATACAAAACATACCTGCAGTGGCGCCAAAGCGATAGACCTGCAAACCTTGGGCATTTACTAGATGACCGTGTGCGCAGCGACTGTATTATTTTTGGTGACCGGACAACTCAGAATAATGCAACTTCAACACCTCCTTTGAAAAGTCATTAAAAGTGAAAAAACATACAATGGTGAATTTTTCATTTTTTTCCACAACTTTTTAAAGGGGTGTTTGCAAATTGCATGCTTCTCTGAGTTGCCATAGAACCATAATTTTTTAACACCTAATACCGAATCGTATTTTACAAGAAATATACATTGTTCTTTGATTGTCGTTTTTTAGTAAGTACCTATTTATTTAAATAAGTTAATTATACTTTTTTAAACACACAAAACAATAGTTTCTTGTGTAACTATTTTTTGCGACCTACGATATTATATTGTTTAGCCAAACCTTCAGATGAATCGCCGAATTGTATTTTGTTGCTAGGTCGCCAATCTCACATAACAATAATTTTATAATTTGTGTAGCGCAGTTTTTGTGAAAAATCACCTTAAGAGTTTTTTTTTAACTTAATGAGTAAAATCTCAAATTATAATATTTAATTAAATGAAGAAAATCTTAAACTATAATATTTAATTAAATGAAGAAAATCTTAAATTATAATATTTAATTAAATGAAGACAATATAGTCCCAGCGGAGTCAATATCTTATTCTGATTTTTCTGTCTCCAGATTTTCGATTAAATTTCTCTAATATTGTCTTCATTAAATTAGCTGTGATTAAATTCCTTTAGATCTAATAAATAAATAATAATAGATGAAAAAAATATTATGTGAAAAGACGAAATAGGATTTTTTTTATATTTCTGATAGAATATTTTTCTTGCTCTTTTAATTTTAATCTCCGATTGAACTTCCAATGACATAGGCCACGAACCGCCACCGCCTCTGCCTAAGTAGCACGAACAAGTACTACTACTCTGTCGAAAACACATACAGGGTGTTAAGGGACGTTCTTGACTTACTTTAATCAGTGATTCATGACATTATTTGGAGTAAAATATGAAATTTTGGTCTCCAGTGACTTTTTTTTTTCAATTTTTTTTTCAATTTTTTTTTCCTTAAAATCAAACCAAAAAAAAGTCTTCTTCCGCATGTCGTCACTGGTCACTCAGCCGAGTAACCGACCAACCCCTATCCCCGCCTCCAACTGTCCAACACCTATCATTTTTTTATGTTTTTGCAGAAAAAATAAAATAAAAAACATCAAAATGTCACCGGAGACCAAAATTTCATTTTTTACTCCAAATAATGTCAAGAATCACTGGTTAAAGTAAGTCAAGTACGTCCCTTAACAACCTGTATACGTGTATAGGTAATACATATACAATTATAAATCAGATCTGAGGTCGACTGCTCTTATACAAACGACCCGATTACTTAGCGTCTCCTGAGGACTCACTCTAGTTCTAGTTCCTCATGTCTAGGGATGTCGTATTCGCATCCGACTACTAAAGTTTAGGTCTTCCGTATCCTAATAATCCGTCGCTCACCAGGCTAATGAAGAAGACGAGTATCTTCCAGTCTTGCCTACATGTCCTGCACAGAGGAGCCACCCAACTTTTATGAAATTGCTTTTTGCAGGGCTCTTCAAAACTAACATGAGTATAAAAATCTCGCTGTTTGTAGGTTGTCCCCGACTTCTGCCAGACATCATTTTCGTGTCTGATACAAAATGTTCATCTTAGGATCTTCTCAAATATATCCAATTTTCTTTGTTATGGTTATGCACTCTGAACCTTCTTAGTCACTGGTTTGATGTGTCTATTGTTTTATGAATATTGGATTTGGACATCTCTTTGAAGATAGTGGTTGCTTTTCGGTTAGCCAGAGTGTTAATTTCCCGGCTTATGTCGTTTTGCGGCGAGACAAGAATTCTGAAAAAGAAACTCACGGTTCGATTAATATCACAATTTTAATTTTTTTTCTCCGTCTAAGAAAAGAAAGCTTATATTCATCTTTGGTGATGGGTTATGTTATTTGATCCTTGCCCCATACGGTTTTGTGAACCTTGTGCTACGAACCTCAGTTGAGGACGTAGATAAATAATATTAAACTTGTAATTCGACATGTCCATTAGTGAACAAAAGGGTAGTGCACTTGTGATAAAATAAGAGCAAACGACTATGAACCGTAAGTTCTGGCTTAAATACTAGTTCAATAATCCGGGATTGTGGGAAATTTCATAGTTTTAATATAACTAAGCACAAAAAATCGTTTGCGAGAATTCAGTTTTGCGTTTCGTTAATCCTTCAATATTGGTTAATCGTTTTCAATTTAAAGTAGGTACCTAATGTATTTGTTTGAACGCATGAGTGCATAAAAATTTGACTTTAATGGCGTTTGATTTATAGCAAAGGACTAAGAGTATAACACTTGTTATTGACGTTATCGCAAGTCCGTTGTTTTGTTATTTGATTCCAGCAGACACTCTCATTATTAGAATTATTAGTACAGCCATTGTAACTGCAGTCTGCAGTAGCATTGATAAGCTCATTTTTCACATTCCAAGAAATCAGTAATCTCTCCATTGTTAGTTGTGTACGTAACAAAGCAATGAATGATCTGATGTTTTTGTACTTGAGCTCTGCATTGGTTCATTTTTCATTGTTTTGAATTCATAATTAAACGGATCACGTTTTAGTTCAAGTTAAACAAGATTTTAATAACGCCGCGTTTGTATTATCTGCATCTCATTTTACATTTCACTTCACACAGCTGACAGGAGTCAGACAACGCGAGAAAATTGTTTGCGATGAAATCATAGTTAGTAAATAATACATAAATGAGAAGTCACGAGAATGCTGAAAAACGTCTTGAATATACCTAGCAGAGGTAGTTTACTGTTTAATTATTAAGGCGATGCCCCACGTCGTTCGAATCTCTCCTTCGGCGTTTTGTCCATTCAAACGTTTTACTCAATTTCCTCTCTGGGTTTTGACACTACCTTTTGCAAACATTTTTTCAAAAAAAAATTTTGAAACATTCCCGGGTAACGAATAACCGAACAATATTTGAAAATCTCCCACTACCACCACAGAAAGCCGAAAATGTTGCTTGTGTTGTGATGGAGGACTTAGCCAGCCGAGGAATCGAACACGCGACGCTCAGGTGGGACCCAAGCGCTATGCCCACTCAACCACTGACCGGTCATATATACCTAATGTACACTAGTGGACTTATGTATGGACACTTTATATAAATTTCTTGTATTTGATGTTCATTCGCTCTTTTTTAAATCACGTTGGTGTTTAACAGTAATTTTGTTAGCTAATTAATTCAACCACATATTATACTGTTATATTTTGAATAGATTTAAAAGTTTTGTTTAGAAAAATAATAAAAATGCTGAATAAAACAACGTCATGGCAAAACACAAATTATTTATTAATTACGAAGATTTTGCATAATATTTCAAATTAACATTTTAGTGTTACTATTTCGTTGGAAATCCTTTAAGTTTAACAAGTCCCTTAATTTTTCTACACATGGAGTCCACCAAACGTCACTAGTTTTCAGTTTTGATGACATGGAACCATGCTTGAATAATCAATTCAATTATTTCTCTTTTATTTCTGGGTTTGTGACGAGAAACCATTATTTTCAATCTAGACCAGAGATTTTCAATAGGATTCGAGTCCAGGTGGTTCCCTGGCCAAGGTAAAACAACAATATGGTGGTTCTGTAACCATTTCATGTTCGTTTTGCTATGTGGCATGGGGGTCCATACTGCTGGAAATTGCACTTACCACGGTTACACTCGAACAAATCATTGTGCTGGGCAATAATTTTGGCTCCAGAATCACATATTGATGTCTGTTAGCCTTAATTGTGCCTTCTACCACTTCCAGACATCCAAAACTGTCCCTTATAATGCAAGCCCGTACCATGACACTCAGAGGAAGTTTCATTGTCGCAGTAGTGCATTCTGGTATCAAATCTTCAACTTGATGGCAACGAACAAATCTGATTCCATCAATCTCAAAAGTGAAAATTTTGGTCTCATCATTCCATATCACCTTTGCCCAGTCTTTTGAAGTCCATTCCTTATGTGTTACAGCCCATTTCAGTTGTTTATACCTCTGTTTCATGTTATGGTTAGACTTTTATTATTCTTGCCTAATTTCTTCCTAAATGTTATATCTGTAATATCGAGTTCAGCAGCTTTAATGACCTTGTTAATATCTTTGGATGTTTGACGATGGTTCTGCAGGTTAAGGCAACATATGCTTATTTCATTGTGTGGCATAACCTTTGGGTTTTGGACGATTTTCGGTCTGTTATTGTAGTTTTAGTCTCCTTGCAGCGTTGGCAAACCTTTCTTACTCCAGACTTGGTAGCTCCTCCACCCAATATTTTTGCAATTTCTTTGTATGTGTAGCCTTCTACACAAAGTGCAACAGCTCTGCTTCTCTTTGGGTGACCAATCGGCACGTTTTGGCACCTAAGGAGCCATTTTAATAATATTTATTAAAAAAAATATATATAAATTTTCTTCAATGGATGACTGACTAACACAGGTGTAGAACTTATTCGTGTTGCATCTTAAAGTGTTCTGATTGGAGCCCACGACGATCCTCTGCACTTTGTGGTTGGTTAAGATAGAACACAAGACATTGTAGAGTTGCCAAAACTCAAAAACGTTATTCTCAAAAATTGGTTGTTTTAAAAGTGTTTGCTCCCATTTCTCATAAAGAGTGATAGGAATTTTGAATCACCATATGGCATATCGTATGGTATGTTTTTTAATCAACAATAGCACCAGGAACACGAAAAAAAAACTTAGAAGGGTTCCGTAACAAAATAAGTCATTTTTTTATAAGGCAAACGACAAGATACAAGAAATCTCGAAAAGTGTCCATACTTAAGTCCACTAGTGTAGATATCGACCACTAGTGTGTCGCTACTTTTTGATTTTTGTAATAATTATATATGTAAATATTTCTTACAGAAGTTACGGTCCTCCAAATATCATCCAAATTGCCTAGTTTAAACACCATCAACAGACGTTCAGTGTACAAACCAGTCAATGTATTTTAAAAAAAGCTAAATGTAAAGGCAAAGGGAATTTTCTTATAATGTAGTTAGTAAAAAAAATCAGTTCGGTCTTGGAGGAGGAAAATGGGGAATAGAAAACCTTGATTTTGATTTAGGTATTATCAGCCTGAGGTGCAGTTGTTCCTTTCGCTCAGTATTCGGGGGAGTAAGAGCGACAGTGACAGTAACTGTTTGATAAAATACCTATTGCCAGAAAAAAAATCGCTTAAAAGTGATTTTTTGTTTTTATTCTGGGAAGTTCAGGCACAAATATTGAAATATTTTACCATCTAAAGAACTTAATTTGCCACGTTATTCGACAAATGAAAACCGAAATGGGATTTGTAAGTAGGAGATTTTGAAATTTAAAGTAGTTTTTGTGCGCCTTACATTTTTGTCTGGGGGAGGACAAAAAAAAGTTCGATTATTTCAAATGCCAACATGTGTTGTGCGTTGTACTCACAGTATTTAAAAGCCACTGAAATATTTCTACGCTATAAAATTTTCAAACCAAAAACAAATGATTTTTCTTTACTTCGTAGTGCTTCGTCTTAAAAAAGTATTATGGAGTAAGTTTTCCATTGTACTCTTTTGATGTAGGTATGAAATGCAAAATATTTACCTTGATATTATCTGAATGACAACGATGCTTATATTATATTTCTAAATATCAATCCAATGAAGCTACTATTTGTTGAACAAACCATTATGGGTGTTAGATGTTTTTTACACAAGTGGTCAAGTTTTCATCTCGTAACTATTTCACCACGGGGGCAGTCAGAGGGGATGGGATGATATTATAAATACGCATAACTCTGCCTGGAGTCTAGGCATATACTCCCGCTTTATCTATATTAATATTCAGATAGGGGAGACTGGGGATGGTTGAAACACTTTTACTTTAACTAGGCCTAGTAATATTTCTTATGTATTTATGGAAAAGATGTTTATACCAGATGTTCTATGATCTATCTAGTTATCAAATTAAATTTATTGTATGGCCACAACTCGTACAGGTAAGCTACAATGACCACTTAAAGACGATGGGGAAAACTGTTTCAATTATCCCCATAGTGTGGACGATTGAAACAGTATGTGGGGATAATTGAAACACTCTACATATCTATGGAATAATTGGAATAATTTTAATCAATGTTCAACATTTTCGTTATTAAAACAGTACTCAATGAGATCATGAATAGTGATTAAACATATCACAAGTATTTAAAAAATTATAAACATAAATGTCTTGAAATGAAACAACTTTAAATATATTTTTTATTATTTATGTTTACGTGCTCTTAGTTATACTTATTACGAGTATTTGGCATAATCAACATACTTTTACTGCGATATTATCCTGGAGCAGAATAGAACGGTATTAAAAATAAGTTTTTTGCTTTCATACAAAAGTGCTTGTTTCAACCATCACACTGTTTCAATCATAACAATGTAGAATTTACCTCTGAATTAAGAGCATTTTTTGTGTGTAAAATTCAACAATTAAGAAGTCGAAAAAATAAAAATTTATTGAATTTATGGTTTGGGATGTGACATCATTATACAAAATATCGCAATATTTTAGTTTTTTTTTAAATAATCTGTTAAGTTGCATTAAAATCTATTAAACAAGTAAATATTATCTATTAAAAGAAAAGAAAAATCTGGATGTGCAATTCACATGCGGTAGATGTGAAATATACAGAAAACCAAAGTAGACAAGAGTGGAGACTACGAAGCACTTTTTTTTATCAATGTGAAGGGTGATTTTTTTTCATATTTTTGTCCTCGGATTCCAGTGTACATTTTCTTATACATTGGTCATCTTGTTTGTGGTTTCTTCTTCGGAGTCTCTAGGTGTAGTTTTTTTTGCCTGTTCATTTTGGAATGGTTTGAAGACTAATTATTGATTTTACAAAATAATATTCTTTTTTGATTTCGTAGGATTCGACCGCGATGAATGATTAACAAGTTATAAAAGAACTTTGCGATCTAAGGACGAAATGGTGAATTTTTGAAAATGAATAAGAAATTTGGTAAAATCTTCTTCTTGCATCCAGACAGATTTGTTCGTGGGACCGATACTACCAATCGGACTATCTTTTAAGAAATGGCTTAATTGATACGTAGAAATGTGAACATCGGCGGGATTGAGTTGCCAATTGCATTTGCCGCTACAGACAGTTATGAAAGTTCCTCGTTCGGCCGACGTTACTGCATCTACATGCCGAGTTCCTCTCCTGGCTATAAACCGATTAGGTTTTTGAACAGTTGTGACACCGGTCTCATCTACGTTATAGACGTCCTTTGGTTCAAATTTAAAACTATCCATAACGTTCGCTAAATTGTTGAAAAATTCATCAACATTATGTCAATTAAAACTTGTTGCTTGTGCCATACCTACTCGTGGCTTGGGCACATCAAAAATCCTCGGAGCCATTCTATTCCGGCCATCCCATTTGTGTACCATGAATCTGGCCTTGTGTGGTCAAATCAAATGCCAATTGTTTTAAATCTTTTGAAGATAGCCCAAAATAGGTAAATGTTTTTTTAGCATAGTTTGCATCCTCGGTTTCTTGAGAAGGGGAATACACTTTCTTCATAACATAATTTTTTTCTCTGTTGTTTTGTACTTACATAATTGACAAAACAATGTAAACTATTAACGTTGATTTTTTTTTAGTTATACATGTAAGAAAATCAATAAATATATGTTATTACGAAATTGTCACGTGAGGGTGTGTGACGTCGAATGTGGTTGAATGAGATCGACTTCATCAACCACGGACGTATATATAGCTTTGATAAGGGGGGGGGGTCCGCAAATTAAAAAAAATATATAAGGTCATGTTTTCGTGAAAAAAATAGTCAGTCTTAATCAATCAGCCTTTATTTTTAAATATTATATATATAAATCATTCAGTCTCTGATATTTGAACTAAAAATAAACATAACATAATTATCGCTCCTTATTTAAATAAAATCGCTTCGTTTATAACATAAGAAAAGAAATAACATAAAATAAAAGGTGGAAAACAAAATACCTTTTTTTATACCTAATTTGTTAAGGTACACTAAACAAAAATACTCTTTCATCTTAAGAACAAATAATTTGTTTTAAAATTGAAACACTTTTTATTTAACCACATAACCAAATAATTTATTCTAAACTTTGGTCATATTGTAAGGCACTCTTTTTAATGAACTACAATTATAAAATTAAAATCAAAAAGTATCATCCTACCTACAATTACAAAATATTTTTAATGCAAATAATACTTAATGTATGAAAAAAATAAGCGTTTTCTCTCAAGCTAAATGAAGAGCTTTCATCTTAAGAACAAAATAATTTCTTTTTTCTGCCCATTCCCCCGCTCCCCGCACTGTGGCGGACTTAAGCAACTATCGTTTTCTACAATCGGCGCGGTGCAATGGGGGGGGTCCGGACCCCCAAGACCCCCCCCTTATATACGTCCGTGTCATCAACCAAGATCACAGAAGTTCACCATTCAAGATCACAGAAGTACATTAGCCTTAATGATTTGAATTTGAATAATACTTAATGATTTAAATTTCTGACCTTTTTTCATTATAACTTTTAAATTTTCTCTCAGTGTGGACGATTGAAACATGGTTATGATTGAAACGTTGCAATCATCCCCACACGAGTTGTTTCAAACATCCCCACGCCGCATTTTCTGCTTCAAAGTCAAAAACATGCCTTTTAAATAGAAATTAACGCCACGCAAATGCATTATAAATACTCTTAAATAGATAAAGAAGAGAATGTAATGAAACATTTCGTCAAGCTGCGAGAGTAAAATGAGTTATAAGATAAGCAATAATGTCTTAAATATTTACGTTTTAGTGCACGATTGAGTCACTCGCCGGCTACTGCGCTTTTGTAGAAACGTCCCAACAGACCTGACGGAGTTTCGAGTATTGTATCACACTCTTAGGTATTATAGTTTTCGAGTAAATTGAGATGTTTCAATCATAACGTGTTTCAATCGTCCCCAGTCTACCCTACTTCGTTTCAAACGATCATAATAATATTATTACACAAACTTTTGTCTTTTTTATTTTACTCTTGCTATGAAATCAGCTTTACGTGTCCAAATTTCTTGGTTTATTTATTTTATTTTAGGGAAATCAACAGTTTATAATGTGATTAATTTGTACATGTATAATTTACCTAACTGATAAACCAATCAAAGATTTCCTCATTATAATATAACAATGTGTATCTAGAAATTAAACAGCAATCTTATAACAATTAAAAGATATTACATATAACATGTCATTACATAATATATCATTACATTTATGCAGTTTTGTACTCATTTAATACATTTTATTACACTTTTGATAGATTTTTTATATTTAGGTACTTCCGTCACAATTGAAGATATCAGAGAAAATGTTATTATATGTTGAACTCAGTCTTATAAGGCAAGCATTTTGGATTGAATTTGTTTTACAGTGTTTTTCTTAAAAAATATTACACGATCGTGTGTGCCGTGTAGGTACATGAAAATCTATTCTGTTCGATAATTCAGGACAGTCGGTTATATTATTTACGATTTTGTATAGCAACATCGCATCTGAGAATTGTCTGCGTACACTCAATGCATCAATTTTGAAGAAATTTGTTGCTTCAAGATAATTATTAAATCGATTGTGCGATTTGTAAGAAAGGTATTTTATGATTTTTTTCTGAATCCATTCAATTTTGTTTATATGTACTGCATAAAATGGAGACCACACAGTTGACGCAAACTCTAGATGCCTTCGTACATAAGCAAAGTATATTTGTTTGATAATTACAATGTTTGTGAATTCTTTTGTATTTCTTACGATGAAACCTAGCATTTTAGCTGATTTATTTGTGATTTGTTCTAAATGAAGGTTGTATTGTAGTTTACTATCAAGGGTTATTCAAGATCACGTATAATTATCTTTTTTAATGTTGTTTATTTTTCTTACGTTGACCTTGCGCTATTTTCGGGTCTCCCAATTTTTTATACGATAGGATATCTCCCTATAGTTTTACGCCTCGGGGATCTCATTTCTACTGTATTCGGTCTACCTTAGTCCATTGTCTGCCAGTTCCATGCCTCACTGCCATTCATCATATCGACCCTTTAATTGGAATAACAAGATTCTATCTGTCGTGGTAACGTCATTCGATAATGGTATATATAGTAAGCTACTTTAGAGTTCATTATCGCACATCGTTACAATGACAGATGGAACCCTGCTATTCCAAAGGACCGATATTTGGTACGAGTATCACGACAATTGCGTTCATTCTTTAATTCTTCATTAATCAAATTGCCTCCATTAACCCTTCTGTCAATGACTTAAGAGGGCATTACCAGCAGCCGAAAATTCAAATTTCATCAAAAGACGGCCTCGCGATCGGAAGTTTTTTAGAACGAGATAGAAATACCACATTCGCTCCGCCGCAAGCAGCATATCCCACTCAACTGGCGATATCTATAGGATGGTTCAGACGACATTGATATTGAATTCTCGGTTCCAGCTTTTTCCGAATAAGTAGTAATTTGTAATTTGTTTACCGAAGTGCATAAACATAAATAGATACAAGTGAAATGCGTAAAAATAGTGGGTATAAAATAGGTACTTACGTAATATACAAATTTCTTGATTTTTGAAATGTTTTTATGAGTATTCTGTTGTTGTTTTTTAATTGTATTTCTACTGAGTGATATTCAGTTTGATTGTAAGAAATATCTCATTTTTACATATTTATTCTTCTCACAATAGGTATTATCAGTAATTTGGGAGGCGGGTATGGGTACTACCGCCCGGGAACCAGGGAGATTATTGTTGGTAATCTAAATTAAATTGAATTTCAAAAACCTCACCCCATGTACCTGGGTTCATTTATTTGTCCGGATCTTGGCGGCGGATGCACCTGCCCACCAACTGCATGGCAGGCCGGATCAGGAGAGATTGGTTGGACCTGGGAGATCTTTTACCTACCCAGCAGCACTCTCCGAAACATCTCCTTACAGTGGGAGGGATAGATTTTTTCATGTCCGTCACTCTTGGACTGACCCCCAGATTCCTACATGCCCCTGATACCTTTTTTCTTCCCAGAATCCCGAACCCAATTTGGGAAACGGAACTCAATTTGGACCCCTAGATTCCTACCACTCCTGGTACCTTTTTCCTTCCCAGAATCCAGAACCCAATTTGGGAGGCGGGTATGGGTACCGCCGCCCAGGAAACCATTTATTGGATAACCAACACCTCTGCCATAGGTCACCCCAAGGGGTTCGTTTCGTTTGGTGTCTTACTTGCCCGGGTTCAAGGGATAAGGTTTGTTTGAATCTTGGCGGCGGATGCGTCTGCCCACCAACTGTGTGGCAGGCCGGATCGGAAGAGACTGGTTGAGGGAGATCTTTTGACCTCTCCTGCAGGATTCTCGGAAGCCTTGCACTGCAGTGGTGAGGATAGACTCATACATCCTCTTGGATACACCGATCCCAGATTCCTACCCACCCCTCATACCTTTTTCCTTCCAAGAACTTCCTCTCCTTCCTTTTTCTAAAAAGACCTTCGACACAACATCCCCAAAGATGACATATTTATTCTTATTATGAAATATTTTCCTGTATGGAGCTAATGTCAAAAAAAGTAAAATGTATTTTTAACGTTTATATTTTTACCAAAATTATGTAATTCAACTATAAATAAAGATAACCAAAAAAACAGCAGCATTATAATAAAAAAAATATGTAATAAATAGCAACAAGCATATATTTTAGTATAGTATACATAATATATGTACAGAACTTGAAAATATAAAAACAGTAGGACTGTTAGTAGTTGTACAGTGAAAACAGACCGCAATACAATAATGTGAAGGTTGTCCAAGAATTAACTACCTTTGCTCGTTGTTTCTCAAAATATGGTGGCACTAGCGTTAGCTCAGACTTTCCCAAAAAACCGAGCGGTGATCCGGCTTGGTAGCTGCTTCAGTGCGATCTTTGCGTTCGTTTGAGAAAGACGCTCCGTTGTCGAATCCCGCCCCCTGCGAGGTGCGCTCAATTATTCGCTTTTTCAATTTAGAGGGAGTTAGCCCTGTTGAAGTTCATAAGCTTGCAATTTTAATCCCAGATGTCAGTAAGTCTACCACACAAATGATTTTGAGGGAAAAATGGAGTATGCAAATTAATGCTCGTTGCGCAAATGCGCTCGGATCTCTTCGAACTGTTTTTCCAACCAAGGCGAAACTTTTTTGGATTAAAAAATGGGTTCACCACCTAACCCTACCAAAAAGGCAATGAATGACATGAATTACACCTCTTTCTTCACCTGAAGCAACACATGGACGAAAAATCTTTGGAGACCGACCAGGATGCGGAGGGAGAGTTGATTGCATTTTTGACGGCGGAGTTGAACGATAAGGGAATGAAGACATGGTTCCACGGCTCAACTAGTGCATTGATCTTAACAGGGACTACGTCTCTATGGCATTATTAATAGAATAAAACTGAAAATAATATAAAATATACTGAATATACAAATATATTAGAGACTTGGTCATTAAAACAGAAATTATTAACAAAAACACGATTTGAATTACACAATCACAAATTAAAACCATAATTTTTACGGGAAATTCACGCGCATGGTGCATGCATATGTCTAGCCTCTCTTTCGCAGCCAGTTAAAGACATTTTTTATTAGTAATAGTTCAAAACAGAAATTGTACAGTATTTATTAAATGTGTTACTAAAACACTGTTTAACAGAAAGTAACTTCTAAACAGAGAAAGTTTAAGTTCTTTTAACAGAAAGTAACTTCTAAAGAGCGTTTTAATTTTTTTTAAATATTGATTTGGATTCACCAGTCGTTCTTAATATAAAACACGATCCATAACCATTCAAAAACACAGTATCAAATTTCTTTATAATATATTTTTTGGACAAATTAGAGAGGCGTCAGTTAGAGGTGTAGAGTGCGTGAGCAGGACCCTAAGCGATTCCTCCAGAAACTTGTTTAGGGTGCTTAGGGTCTGAACATACTAAAAGTACTGACGTCTAGGTATGAGCTAGCGGGGGGAGGGGGAGAAGGTCCCAATGTTCTGATTCCGCTTATATCTCGAAAACGGTGCGTCACAGAGAAATTTTTTGTAAAATTATTGTAAAATTATCTACAACATTTTTTTTTATACGTAATTCTCGAAATTTCAGCCGTTTTTAAGTTACACGCTCCACAAATGTAGACATTTTCGAAAAAATCATTTAACCTTACATTTTTCATCAAACATTCCTTCATATCGTCTAAAATATTCATCAAAGAAATACATTTATTTTAAGGAAGTTATAAAGAATTTAATTCCCTTTTAGAATATATATATATATACAAATGCAAATTAATCTCAAACCGGTCAACATTTACAGCAATTTTAAGTTTTTCGTAAAATTTTGTCATGAGATAATTATAATTTTCATTATAAAATACAATTAAAAAATTTTCAAGTGATATTATTTTTTTCTACTTTCTTTAAAAATTGGCTTTAAGCTGTGGTCACACGTATTATTAGGCGAACGAACAAAATGTGTGTCATTAATGAGATAAAAACAGCTTTGTCTGAAAATGATATTTTACGAAAAAACTTAAAATTGTTGTAAATATTTACTGGTTGGAGATTAATTTGCATCAAAATATATATATATATATATATATATTTGTGTAACGCATACTTTGAGCCTAATTATATATACTTTTATACACTTTTTTTTTTTCGCCATTTTGTTGCAGCCGCCCTTAAAAACCACCCCCACACAGCTATATACGTCTATGATGTTCCGTTTTAAATATATATCGAAACATATATCTAACGCATAGTTTGAAGACATTTCGATTTTCGATATACACGATAGTTTGGGGACTGTCCTCAAACTATGCCTTATGTATAAACTGACTCGTGGTCTCAAAGAATGCATTACACAAAGAGGTGTTTCGTGTATGTAAAGCATACTTTGAGACCTACGGTAAGTAGGAAACTACTATTGCAATAATGAAAAGTCATTATAATCTTGTCGCTAGATGACTCTAATAATTATGATGATAAAAAATGTCTAGTTTCGTCCTCAAGTCAAATCTTTCAATTAATACATACCTACACAATTTGAAATTAATCATAGGCTTGCAAATTTAGAAACCCTTTTTTTCCTTTCTTAGATAGCTACAATGTTTTAACCATAGACATATGGCATGGAAGAGTGTCGACTGTCGCCAAGCATAGACCGTACTTGTAATTCTTGGCCATTTTTTTTTTGTTTCTGATTTAGGTATATTTTTGCTTTTTTATAAGTCTACTTAACTAGTCGATTTAACCAATAGACCTAATAATATATTAATAAATTAACATGGTATATTAAGAACAAACTTTAAAATGTTAAATAAAAATAATATTTTGCTTTGAAATAATTCAATAAAAATAATATTTTATATTTTGCTTTGTGCAAATAATTATCTCTAATGCACAGACGCAATATGGGCTAGTTGTGTCTGTTCTACAGATATTTCAATGGAGCCTGCTCTAAGGAGCTTGCAGCATTGATCCCCGGTGCACCGGTACACGTGCGTGCAACTCAACGGACGCCAGCAGAACACCCTTTCACAGTTGATGTTGGCTTTATGAGAATGGGTCGTTTCTTCGACTCGTTTTTGTGTAAGTCGGCTCGTATGTGGAACGAGCTACCGGTATCTGTTTTTCCTCCCTCATATAATCCGGGCCTCTTCAAGTCCCGCATTAACAAATCCCTTCCTACAGCCCCTATCTTAACCCGCCTCACAACGCTGCCCAACCGGGTGGTGACATAGTTCCCCTGTCTATACAATGTAAGGACGGGGGCTCTCTTGTGAGGTGTCACATAAAAATAAAAGTTTTGTATGATTTTTTTTATACATAGGTAACATTAATAAATGACTTTTTTTAACATTAACTCCCCGGCCCGGAGGAAATAATTTCTCTCAGGGCCTATATCATCTTTGGGGATGCTGTGTGGAGGGTCATTTTGAGGAGAGGCAGGAGGGAACATTGGCCTTGAAGAGACCCATTTTGTAGGAGGGAGGAACCACAGAGGTCGGCAAATCATTCCGCAGCCGAGCTGATGAACTCGGAACGAGTCGTAGAAGCGACCCGTTCTCGCGTGACAAATTTCAACCGTGTACATATGTTGGGCGCGCGTTTGGCGCGTTTCCCGAATTCCCGACTATTTGCCGGTGCAGGTCAAGGGTTTTTTGGAGCTCCACACCAGAGGTGGCTGCCAAATTCATTTATCTGCGGGCCCTGTACAGTAGGCCTTGTAGGCCCGGCTACTGAGAAGCTGACATATATTTTGTTATTAATTTGTTTAAATGTATATGTAAATGAGGGTACCCGGTACACCACACAACCCAGAACTTCGTCCCAATTGAATATTGATACAAAATTAGGAGTAGGGAGTGGGGCAAGGGGCAAGCCCCCCGAAAATCCCGTCGGTCGTCAGTCGTCACATTCCAAAAATCAGTTTGATATACCGGTCTCGCATTGCGCGAACTATCAGATATTGAGCATTGAGCTGATAAGAATTATAAAAACAGTAAAACAGATACTTCACTAGTTCACTTTGATCTTATCCAACAGGCCGAAGAAGCTAAGAAATTTTGGGTTTAAACTTACCTGCCGAAAGCGTTCGTGTGCGAGATGTGAACGGAAGTGGCGCCATCTTTGAACGGCAATATATATTATAATTTGTATCGAGATTTTTTGTCGAGTTGTTTTAACTATAATATACAAATATATGTAAGTAGGTATATGGGAAGGTCCGATGCTCTGCTCTGTAGGGAATCCGATGCCCGCTTGCACAGCGCGGGTGTAAACTGTGCAACCTAAAGTTTAAGTTTAGACTTACGGATTTAAATACCTACTTCGTTTGTGTGAAAGCACTATGAAATAATAAATGATTTTACTTCAATGGCAAGCCAGAGATTCATTTATTTATTTGACTGTGTATGTTTGACTGTTTGAAACCCGGCGTGCGCAAATAAATTTAATTTGTTTAATTTGTGTTATTTCACAAATTCTTCATTTAAAAATAGTATAAAGTATATTTGCGGCACGTTCCAGAGTGGAAGATACTCACAGTATCGCCCTGGTGTAAGGTCACCATTCAGAATTGAAACGTTGCTTGAAATGGCTTTGCCCGTGTTTGGTGACCAGATCTGAATAGCCAGGTACTTCCACACCTTCCTCTCCCCATCTCCTTCCACTCCCTAATAACTTCAGCCTCACAACATACCCCAATTGGGGATGCTATAGTTTCACTGGCTCCAGACGGTTGGGACTTTTGTGCGGTTTCACACATAAAGACGACGGCCTCCATAGTCCAGTGGTAGGATTCAGGACAATGAAACGGGAGGCCGCGGGTTCGAATCCCGGCGTGCGCAAAATTTTATTTGATTAATTTGTGTTTTTTCACAATAAGTCATTTAAAATAATTTATTAAGTATATTTGCGCACGTTCCAGAGTGGAAGATACTCTCAGTATCGCCCTGGTGAAAGACCACCATTCAGAATTGAAACGTTGCTTGAAATGGCTTAAGCCGTGTTTAGTGACCAGATCTGAATAGCCAGGTAATTCCCCACCTTCCTCTTTCCCATCTCCTTCCCCTCCCCTAACATCAGCCTCACAACATACCCCAATTGGGGATGCCATAGTCGCACTGGCTCCAGAGGGGAGCAGTTGGGACTCTTGTGCGGTATTACATATAAAAAAAATAAAAAAAAACAGTACAGTATGATACAGTTAAAGGTATGTTAAAATATGACATTGCTATTGTAACTATTATGGTCCATAGAATATCATTAGGTAATTTCGCCTGAGATTGTTCTTAAAACTTAACTAGATTATACTAATAAAAGGGAAGAAAGTGTAGGTACTTAGCGTGACTACACACTTTCGCCAGTCGTTTCCAGTTTCTTTAGTCACGCTAGGTACACTTTCTTCCCTTATATTAGTATAATGTAGTTAAGTTTTAAGAACAATCTCAGGCGAAATTACCTAATGATATTCTATGGACATACATAATAGTTACAATAGCAAGGTCATATTTTAACATACCTTTAACTGTATCATACTGTAGATACTGTGTACGTCTGTATGTGTGAAACCGCACAAAAGTCCCAACCGTCTGGAGCCAGTGAGACTATAGCATCCCCAATTGGGGTATGTTGTGAGGCTGAAGGTATTAGGGAGTGGAAGGAGATGGGGAAGAGGAAGGTGTGGAAGTACCTGGCTATTTAGATCTGGTCACCAAACACGGGCAAAGCCATTTCAAGCAACGTTTCAATTCAATTCAATAAACAAATAACTTAATTAATAAGCGAACATTTTTATTTAAATCGCGTCTAAATATTTTTCATTTTATCCTGATGAAGAAATCATTGATTGCGAAACACGTAGTTAATATTGTGACCGGCTAACTCAGACGCGCGGCATTTCAAAGTAAATAACTAATTTTGTAAAAATTATTCAAATTCTTACAATTCTCCAGTCTTTCAAATAAATATTAACTCAACGTTGGCATTAATCTTCGTATAAACATAAATGTAAAACCAACAGGGATGAGGGTAGCAAAAGTAAAGTCATGCAATGTCCAGTTTTTTGAATATATTGCCCTCCACGTGCAAAGTCGTACCTTTCCCAAGCATAAACTTTCTAATAAAGTGTGTTTTTCGGAAGTGACCTGCAGGTAAGTATGTTTTTGTATCTTTCTGTAAATAATAAAATTAAATAGAACCTGGGAATTCATAGTGAATTGTAAAGCGCCCTTGAGGTGATTTTTCACAAAAACGGCGCTCTACAAATTGTCCAATTATTATTATTATTATTCAGAAGCCCTTTGAAAAGTCATTGAAAGTGATGTAAATAAATAAAATAAAACCTTGGTTAAATAGGTTATGTTAAGAGGATAGATTTCGCACCGAACGCAGAACGTTTAGGTATTTCATAATATCTGCTTTGTCCCGCTCGAACCAAGTTCACACACACTTAGAAAATCAAAACAATAAGCGCACACACACTTGGTGACACACTGCCGGCCGGAAACCCCACCCGCCCTCGACCAATCCCTACACCTCACCCGCACAGCTGTGATACATTGTGCGTCTTCTAGACTTCTAGTTTCTAACTGCCTATTAGCATCTTATTCGGAACTCGGAAGTGCGTACAGCCGTGCACATACCTACCTATCGAAGCAATCCGCATAATAATGATTTGTTATTCAACTTAGTGATTCTGTTATGAGAAGAATATAAATAATTATAAGAATATCGGTGAAGATATATAAATTACAACACATTTTATATAATAACTAATAACATAATATACATACATGGATAACGCGGTTGGTGTCACCCCCCCCCCCCCCCCCCCCCTATTAAAGTTGACAATCACTAATTTCAACCCATGAAAAGTTATTATATTGGTTTAATTTTTTTTTCTTATTTTTATTTATTTATTTATTTTTTATTTTATTCAGTTTAAATTTTCAGTTTAATTTTTAAGCTGAGTTTTAATTTTTTTTTTATATTACTATTTACGTTTCTAATTTTTCAAGTAGTGAATTAAAAAAATTAACTCCGAGATTTTTATTTTTTTTTTATTTAGGAAACAAACAGTCATACAAAATGATAATATAACAAAGAAAATTCATATGTTGTAGACCAATTAAGTTAAAATTTTGATATAGTTATTTTACCTATTCAACTTATGTGGCAAAAAAATAAACATAATAAGGAAAAACATAAAACGTAATAAAGAAAAAAAGTAAAGTTATTAACAAACATAGTTATACTATTTACTACGGATAATAATATTATAAATTTTCACAAAAAAGAAAAATAAAAGTATTTTAAGTTATTAATATCTATATTAAGCTGCATTTTATATGATTTCAAGTCATGGTTGAAAATGTCTACATCTCGTAAGGCATTGTAAGTTTCACAGATACGTATTATTACAGAGTTTTGCGCGTATTTTGATTTATTGTGTGGTATTCTAAATAAATCGTTCGATCTGGTATTTTGTTTGGGGCAATGTATGCAATGTATGCAAATGCAATGTATAATATTATGTGCATCCTTTTTTATAATTTTTTTTTAGTATGTAATACCACACAAGAGTCCCAACTGCTCTCGTCTGGAGCCAGTGCGACTATGGCATCCCCAATTGGGGTATGTTGTGAGGCTCAATGTAGCGGGGAGGGGAAAGAGATGGGAAAGAGGAAGGTTGGGAAGTACCTGGCTATTCAGATCTGGTCACTAAACACGGCTTAAGCCATTTCAAGCAACGTTTCAATTCTGAATGGTGGTCTTACACCAGGGCGATACTGAGAGTATCTTCCACTCTGGAACGTGCCGCAAATATACTTTATATTATTTTTAAATGAGGAATTTGTGAAATAACACAAATTAATCAAATAAAATGTATTTGCCCACGCCGGGTTTCGAACCACTTACCATTACCGTTTACCACTCGGCTATGGAGGCCGTCAAACTACTAAACCTGTACTAAACTGTAAAATGAGGAATTTGATTCAGGTGATCGTGCCATGACTTCCTCTATCTTCCCTGACTTGTATCGCAAATCAATCTTCCGTATTATATAATCTCCTGAAATAGGGTAGACTGGGGACGATTGAAACAGGTTATGATTGAAACATCTCAATTTACTCGAAAACTATAATACCTAAGAGTGTGACACAACACTCGAAACTCCATCAGGTGTGTTGGGATGTTTCTACAAAAGCTCACTAGTCGGCGAGTGACTCAATCGTGCATAGGAGACATTATTGGATTTCGCACTAAAAAGTAAATAGGTATTTAAGACATTTTTGTTTTTCTTATAACTCATTTTACTCTCGCAGCTTGACGAATGTTTCATTACACTATCTTCTTTATCTATTTATGAGTATTTATAATACATTTGCGTGGCGTTAATGTCTATTTGAAAGGCTTATTTTTGATTTTGAAGTAGAAAATGCAGCGTGGGGATGTTTGAAACAATTTGTGTGGGGATGATTGCAACGTTTCAATCATAACCATGTTTCAATCGTCCACACTGAGAGAAAATTTAAAAGTTATAATGAAAAGAGGTCAGAAATTCAAATCATTATGTATTATTCAAAAAAGTCATAAAATCATTATGTATTAAAGTCTAGATGTACTTCTGTGATCTTGAATAGTGAACTTCTGTGATTTTGGATGATGAAGTCGATCTCATTCGACCACATTCAACGTCACACACCCTCACGAGACAATTTCGTAATAACATATCTTTATTGATTTTTTTTGAATTTATAACTTTTAAAAAATCAACGTTAATAGTATACATTGTTTTATCAATTATGTAAGCACAAAAAGTTAACAACAGAGAAAAAAAATATGAAGAAAGTATGTTTCCCTTCTCAAGAAACTGAGATTGCAAACTACGCTACAAAAACAGCCGACATTTACCTATTTCGGGCTATCTTCAAAAGATTTAAGACAACTGGCATTTGATTTGACCACACGGTACAACCTGGCAAGGCCAGATTCACGGCACTAAAATGGGACGGCCGGAATAGAATGAAAAGGTGCACTGCAATCGGAGGACAAAAATATTAAAACAATCACCCTTCACATTGATAAAAAAAAGTGCTTCGTAGTCCCCACTCTTGTCTACTTTAGTTTTTTGTATGTTTCTCTTCTACCGCGTGGGAATTACACATATTTTTTCGACTTCTTAATTCTTGAATTTTACACAGAAAAAATGCTCTCTATTCAGAGGTAAATTCTACATTGTTATGATTGAAACAGTGTGATGGTTGAAACAAGCACTTTTGTATGAAAGCAAAAAACTTATTTTTAATACCGTTCTATTCTGCTCCAGGATAATATCGCAGTAAAACTATGTTGATTATGCCAAATACTCATAGTTAGTATAACTAAGAGCACTTAAATACAAATAATAAAAAATATATTTCAAGACAATTTATATTTAAAATACTTGTGATTTGTTTAATCACTATTCGTGATCTCATTGAGTACTGTTTCAATAATGAAAATGTTTAACATTGATTAAAATTACTCCAATTATTCCAAAGATATTTAATAACTAATAATAACTTTAATAACTTTAACTTTTTAATAACTTTATTACATAGTATCATTGACGTATAATATTATAAATCAAAGTCGCTACCGCTGTCTGTACGCTTATATCTTTTAAACTACGCAACAGATTTTCCCTCGGTTTTCACCAATAGATAAAGTGATTTATGAGAAAGGTTTAGGTATATAATTTGTCAAGGTTTTGTGTAAATTGGTGAACACAGCGAGCAGCGGGCTGGCAAGCGGGTAGTGTGGATTTGACATTTATGCAAATTAACAGATGGCATTGGTAATAAAGGTTAGGCAATGGCGTTATTAAAGTAGATGGCGTTGTGTTGACTTAACAGTGGGTCCAGGTTCATGGGGTGAGGTCCGTCGGGGTCTTGGCTGCAGATGCTTTTTTGCAACTTCAGTATTTCAAACATAAATATACCTATCTGGTTTAAAAATCGTTTTGGTTACATTAAAAAAAAGAAACACGACAACAAGTATTTAAAAATGATATAATTAAACATTCGGTTAATAAGATATCAATGAATAACTTCATAATTATGATGTACAGTTCATGCGGATGCGGGATGCAGCGAGAGCCGAATTGCGGCCCTTCGTTTTATTACTGTTACATCGGCCATATATCACGTGCCGTCCTCGACTTCTTCTGCCTCTTCTTCACATTTGCATAATTTATTCTCTATACATTTCTTTCCTCGTTCATTCGCTTCACATGCCCAAACCACCGGACCGTCCCTTTCTTAATCTTACACATCACGCTTACATCGGTCTTGCATTCTTTGCGGATCTCCACATTTCTCACACGATCGCACATGGTTTTACCACACATTGGCCTCAGGGATCTCATTTCTACCGCATGCAGTCTACTTTCATCCTTCCTCTGCCAGTTCCATGCCTCACTGCCACACATCAGGGTAGGTACAAGCACTCCTTTATGGACGGCTAGTTTAGCTTCTTTTGACAGTTTTTTGTTGGTGTCAACGGCGTTCAGTCCTCCATTTATAGAGTTACCTGCATTCACCCTTCTTTCAATATTTTTATCAACCTTCTCATCTCTCGTAACTGCTAGTTACTGCTTCTAAAAATGCAGTGGGAGGGATAGATTCATACACCCGTCACTCTTAAACACTGACCCTCAAACTCCTACCCACCCCTTATAAATTTCACTTTCCCATATCTTTTTCTTCCTCCTTTCATAAAAAGACCCTCCACATAGCATCCTCAAAGATAACATAGGTCCCAAAGGGAATTATTTTCCCCAGGTCCTCCTGTGTTAAAAAAATCATTTCTAAATAATAAAAAAATGTATTTTACGCTTATATTTTTTCTGAAGTACACAAAAAACACAATTATTTTTCTACTCAAAAAACGATAGGAAACGTTCTAATTTAACAAATAATGCATTTTTTGGGAATACTTAATGAAAAATAATTTGTTCTTTTCCCCATCTCCTTCCCCCTCCCGACTTGCTTCAGCTTCACAACATACTCGTACGTATCCCAATTGGCTCCAGGCGGTTGGGAGCAGTTGTGACTCTTATGTTTGTAGGTATTTACAAAAAAACATCAGAGTGTTCGATTCACACGCGATAGAAGAGAAACCTTCTAAAAACTTATGTAAGTAAACAAGAGTGGGGAGGCTACCGAAGTACCGCACAAAGAGGAGACCGATTATACTTTCTCATTTTCTCGCAAGCTAACTCCTATAAATGGATGTGTCTGTCTCTTTTTAATGTCGCTATTTTTTATAAAATATCCTATATTATAATGTTGTCATACGAAAAGCTTCGGTTTCGTTGTTCGGTAATAACATGATGCTCGTAGTACATAGAGTTATACTATATGTATATCTTTGTCGTAGTATAATATTGCTTCATGTTCCATAGTTTTTTTTAATGTGAATACCGCACAAGAGTCCCACGTGCTCCCGCCTGGAGCCAGTGAGACTATGGCATCCCCAATTGGGTTATGTTGTGAGGCTCGAGGTAAGTGGGGAGGGGAAGGAGATAGGTAGAGGAAGGTGGGGAAGTACCTGGCTATTCTGATCTAGTAACAAAACGACTAAAGTCATTTCAAATTAGCTTGGGGGTTTGGGTACCGCCGTCCCGGGAACCATTTATTGGATAACAAAGACCCATACAAAGGCCACTCTAAGTGTTTCGCTATGTTTGGTGACTTACTCGTAGCAGAGGACCAAGGGCCGCCAAGGGGGTGAGGTTTGTCCGGATCTTGGCGGCTGATGCTTTTGCCCACCAACTCCGTGGCATGCCGGATCAGGACAGACTGGTGGAGACAGACCTTTTGACCTCTCCAGCAAACTCTCTCGGTACATCGCCTTGTATCGCAGTGGGAGGGACAGATTCATACATACGCAGCTGGTGAGCAGACACATCCGCCACCAAGACCCGGACAAACCCCATCCTATGAACTCGGACACCCTGCTACGTAAGCTGACTTTACGTAGTGAATCACTTGGGGTAACCCATTGTAGAGGTGTTGGTTATCCAATAATTGGTTCACGGGGCGGCGGTACCCATACCCGCCAAAAGTATGAGGGGTTGGGAGGATTTTGGGGGTCAGTGGGTCCAGTAGTGACGGACTTGTGAATCCATTCCTCTCAATGCGGTGCAAGTCGATGGGTCAAGAGCAAGAGAGTTCGGCTGGAGAGGTCAAAATTCCCTCCCTCCCTCCCCACAAATAATGTCGGCTAACACATCCACCACATTAAGAAACAGACAAACATCACCCCATGAACCCGGGCATCTCTGCTAAGTCACCAAACGTAGCGAATCATTTGGGGCGGACTATGGCAGGGGTGTAGATAATCCAATAAATGGTTCCCGGGGCGGTGGTGGCGGTGCCCATGCTGGTCTACCAAATTGAAAATACGTACCTATTATATTTATAATATTTCCAAATATATTTATTACTTGTTAGGTTAGTAGGTAGGTACCTGTTAATTCTACTCATTGTTTTTTTTTTCGAAATTATCTTTTATGTTAGAAGAAGTACAATACAATATGTTACAATAATATATTATTAATTCTTATTATTAATAATAATTATACTACCGTAAGAATTCTTCTTCTGCGACGGAGCACGGAGTCCTTCCGCAGAATATCACGTGTTATTTGAATGTGCCCTGTCTAGCTTCTGAAGGCACCGCGTAATAAAGGTCGCCTATCTACAGTTGAAATGGTACGTTTGAAACAAACTTTCTGCTCGCCTTGGACCGGATGCGTGAACAACAACAAAAAATATGTAAAATATATTATACAGATAATAATAATAATATGACATTTGTGCGCAGTTTTGTATTATTTCACTTCAAGTGCGCTCTACTGTGATTAACTTAAAAATATTTTTTTGTTTTTATTTTTAACTTTGTGAATAAAAATAAAAATATTCATCTTAGACTTGCAGAAAAGGTCAAAAGATTTTTTTTTCTTTATATGAGTTCCGCACAGGAGGCCATGAGGAAAATAATTTCCCTCAGGGCCTATGTCATCTTTGGGGATGCTGTGTGGAGTTTTTTTTAAGGAAAGGAAGGAGAGGAGAGTTCTTGGAAGGAAAAGTTTTTAAGGGGTGGGTGGGAATCTGGGGTTCGGTGTGTCCTGATCATCCGCCTGTAAGACCTAGACAAACCTCACGCCATGAACCCGGGAACCCCTGCTAAATCACCAAACGTAGCGAACCACTTGGAGTGACCTATGGCAGAGGTGTTGGTTATCCAATAAAGGTTCCTGGGTCGGTGGTACCTGGTACCCTAATTACGCCTCTCAAATTGTATGTATTAAATGTCGATGTCGCATATTAAAAATCTAGATAGCATTTAGTTCGGGTTGAATCTTGCAATCATTTTTTTTTCATGAGCTCCACACAGGAGGCCCTGAGGAAAATAATTTCAATCAGGGCCTATGTCATCTTTGGGGATTTTGTGTGGAGGGTTTTTTAACTCTTCCGCAGCCAAGTGGGGCCGAAGGTAGTACCCAAAATTACTATCCTCCTTATATCAACTAAAATACTTGAAATATTTTGATAAGATTTTACGTATTCCTGCGCAAAGGATTAATACATAAGTTGGCTTTTAAAAAAAAAATGTAAAAAAATCGTAGATCGCAAGAAAAATATTTTGTCAAAAAATAGGTAATATTCCTTGCCTAAACAAAAATTACTTGCGTGGCGGAAACAGAAACCATATGCATAAGTCAGTAGGTAGGTATAATAAACCTAGCCCTAGCGCGCCGTGACTGGCACCGACTTACCTACAAAATATTTTATTACACCTCTTTCAAGGAAGCGGATGATAAATTATACGATAGGTATGTACCTATGTATAATTATGCTTTAATACATATATGTTATTATTATACATGTATTCCGGAAATATGTCAACGGATTTAAAAATACATAGGTATATCCAATTTTTAGCGCGCTTCATTATATTATATTGATAATGATATTTCGCCAGTTCCGAAAAATCCGATGAAAGATATAGTTATATTTTTCGTCCATATCAGACAATAATTCTATCAAAGTTGATATCAAAATAACTCGTTGCTCTTCAAAAACAAAACTTCAAAGTAATATTCGTAATAAATAATATGTGCGCAACGTGACACCTCACCCATAATCTGTCGAAAATTTCGACAGATTCGACGATTTCGACTCGAAATACAATCAATCGTAGACGGTGTCTGTGCCCATCTGAGGTACAGTTAGCAGTTAGACGGTCTCCACACGGTGCTGCCGCAGCACCAACAGCTGCAGAACTTTAGTTGACTGTAGTCAAAAGCGCCAGCCGTATTGTTATTATAATAACAATACGGCTGGCGCTTTTGACTACAGACTATACGATTTTTAGTCAGTTACTGCGGCAGCACCGTGTGGAGACCCCTTTAGTTTCGGAATGAGCCCCAGTGGAACCAATATCTTTGTCTGATTTTTCTGTCTCCAGATTTTTGATTGAGTTTCGCTAATATTGTCTCCATAATTAAATATTAAAAATAATCTTTTTCATCCATTATCAATAAACTCACGTATTCATGAATAAATACCGCGAACGATGAAAACGACAAATAAATATTAACATATCTTGCTCTGGATTCTAGCGTTTTTAGTCTATGTATTATCTATGTCAATTTATTTTTTTTCATTATCATTATTAAGATCGCTAAATGTATTTTTAAATGTATTTTGAAGCCATAAGTATTTGAAATATAAATTACAAAATACCTCAGCATCAGGTAATTGAAATACCAATTACAAAATACATTTTTAGGAAGTAATTGAAATACAAATACAAAATACGTAAGTATTTGAAATTTACAAATAATTTTACAAAATTAAGGGAACATAATCGGAGACGGGACATTTTCAAGTAGTTACGTCACAAGCTCAAATATAAGATTTATTTATTTAAAAATAAAATAAAACTATACATATCTAAAAAAAGTTAAGTACTAAAATTTTCGTAATCTTAGTAAAAAAATCTATCCACACAATTTTTTCCAAGTCGTTATGAGATCAATGCAAGTGGCCTATTATTAGTGACTAGAAATGAAACGGATTTTAAATATGTAAGCTCCGCACAGGAGGCCCTGAGGAAAATAATTTCTGTCAGGACCTATGTCATCTTAGGGGATGCTGTGAGGAGGGTCAAGGGGAGGATAGGAAGTTCTGGGAAGGAAAAAGGTATGAGGGGTGGGTGGGAATCTGGGGGTCAGTGTGTCCGGGAGTGACGGACGTATGAATCGATCCTTCCAACTGCGGTGCAAGGCAAAGGGGCGAGAGAGTCCGACTGGAAAGGTCAAAAGATCAGCAGGTGGGCAGACGCATCCGCCGCCAAGACCCAGACAAAAGTCACCCCGTGAGCCCGGGCACCCCTGTTAATCACCAAACGTAGCTAGCCACTTGGGGTGACCTATGGCAGAGGTGTTGATTATCCAATAAAAGATTCCCGGGGCGGCGGCACCCGTACCCGCCTCCCAAATTCCCGTAAGTTGAAAAGGTAAGAAAATCACAAAAAATATAAATCCATCCACAACGCCATCTCTGATACTGACAAAATTACGGATAGTTGCGCGTCGATAATTGCTTAATTGTGTAATTATGAAATTTTATTAATAAAAAAAAATGAATATAATTCAACAGTTATTGATTCTGAGGCGGTACGAAGTTCGTCGGGTCAGCTAGTTTATAATATAATAAGGCTGTCCAGTGTCCAATCATTCAAGCAAAAAATCCAATCAAAACCAAAGATAGTCCTCCGGAAGGAATAAAAACCTGCATACAGCCGCAGTATAGTAATTAATCACATTAAAAATCACACCTAAAAAATAAACTCAAAGTAAAGTATCATTAGATAATCCATTTATAATTATGTTAGAGTCAGTAAACTCATGTTTAGGAACTCTGTAAAATAAGTCAATCAAAAGTCAAAAGTCAATCATTCAAGCAAATAAAATTATAATATATATTGCCGTTCAAAGATGGCGCCACTTTCGTTCGCATCTCGCCACGAACGCTTTCAGAATGTACGTTTAAACCCGGCTTTCCAATTTTGCCGTCAAGCATCGCTTCTCTTCTCGGCCTGTTGGCTAAGATCAAAGTGTAGTATCTGGACCAGTATTACAAACTGATTTTTGGGATGTTTTTGTTTGGGGATTCCTCCACCCTCCACGACCTCCACTCCTGTCGCGGGTTGTAGGTTCAGGTTGTATTATGACGAATGACAAATTTCTGGGTTGTGTATTGGTGTGTGTGCCCTCATTTATATATACTTTGAAACAAATTGATTAATTATATTATATAATAATAAAATATGTCAGCCTCCTGGGGTGGAGCCCCAAAATTCCTGAAGAAACTCAAAAAACCCTTGACCGGCACCGGCAAATAGTCAGGAAACGCGCGCCCAACATATTTACACGGTTGAAATTTGTCACGCGAGAACGGGTCGCTTCTACGACTCGTTCCTGAGTTCAACAGCTCGGATGTGGAATGATTTGCCGGCCTCTGTGGTTCCTCCCTCCTACAACATGGGTCTCTTCAAGGCCCATGTTCACTCCTGCCTCTCCTCAAAACGACCCTCCACGCAGCATCCCCAAAGATGATATTATAGGCCCTGAGAGAAATTATTTCCTCCGGGCCGTGTGGAGTTAATGTTAAAAAAAGTCATTTATTAATGTTACCTATGTATAAAAAAAATCATACAAAACTTTTATTTTTTATGTGACACCTCACAAGAGAGCCCCCGTCCTTACATTGTATAGACAGGGGAACTATGTCACCACCCGGTTGGGCAGCGTTGTGAGGCGGGTTAAGGTAGGGGCTGTAGGAAGGGATTTGTTAATGCGGGTCTTGAAGAGGCCCGGATTATATGAGGGAGGAAAAACAGATACCGTTAGCTCGTTCCGCATACGAGCCGACTTACACAAAAACGAATAGAAGAAACGAGCCGTTCTCATAAAGCCAACATCAACTGTGCAAGGGTGTTTTGCCCGCGTCGTCGAGTTTCACGCACGTGCACCGGTGCACCGGGGATCAATGCTGCAAGCTCCTTAGAGCGGGCTCCATTGAAATATCTGTAGAACAGACACAGCAAGCCCATATTGCGTCTGTGCTTTCGAGATTATTATTTGCACAAAGCAAAATATAAAATATTTTTATTGGATTATTTAATTTTTTTTTTATATACCATGTTAATTTATTCATATAAATATCTAATGAGAAAAAATGATTTAACTAAATAAAAAAATAAAATTGTTCTGAAAATGCAAATTTCTCCGACATAAATAAACTAAAAAAGAATATAAACGTAAAGTAGGTATGTATCTAGGTTCTTAGCAAAGTTCATTTCCAATCGAAAATTCCAAAATCAAAGAACGATACGCTAGTGACATCTATTACATATTTTACAACTTATGGCCCAAAGAATGCGTTGTGTATAATTTTGAAGATGGCTTCAAACTATGCATTACATATATAATGCAAAACGATACTTCGGGGTCAGATACTTTGGGCCTGTCCTCAAAGTATACAAATGTCCCTGAAGTATCGGCAAGGTAGAATAAATGACCTCAAACCATGCGCTTCACATATATATATATATATATATATATATATAATTATATTATAAAAGTAAATTAAATTCTGTACAACTTCTTTAATATAAATTTATTTTCTTTGTTGAATATTTTAGACGACATGAAGGAATGTTTGATGAAAAATGTGAGGTAAAATGTTTTTTTTCAAAAATATCTACGTTTGTAGAACGTGTAACTCAAAAACGGCTGGGATTTCGAAAATTATATAAAGAATAAAAGTTGGAGATGATTTTATGAGCTTTTACTTAATTTCAAAAAATTTTCCTCTGCAACGCACCGTTTTCGAGATATAAGCGGAAACCTGAAAATTGGGACCTCCCCCCCACCCCTTAACTCACCACCTAGACGTCAGGACTTTTAGTATGTTTACAACCTAAGCACCCTTAACAATTTTTTGAAGGAATCGCTTAGGTTCCTGCTCACGCACCCTAAAACCTTTTGGATCATTCATTGACTGGACGAACTTGTCTTAAGCAAAGTAGATTCAGAATCAAATTGAATTTGAGGACGATTTACGCAGATTATTGTTTATAGATTAATATGTTCGTAAAAAGAAAAATAAATAAGTTAAAAATAGAAGAAAAAGTATGGTAAAAAGCTTCTGTTCCCGTGGTGAAATTTGAGTCCTCAGTTTTCCGCTTCTACCACGAATTTCCTGACACCGTGTGTACAAGGTTATGTTGCATGTCTATAATTTGCGCAACGTTGGGTATTAATGCTAGTAAATTATTGTTCATAATTAGGTCACCGTAATGTACCACGGGTTTCCCGCCACCGTGTATATGTCGCAGGCAAACCGTAAAATCAGGCCGTTCTTGATGCGTCTGAGGCACTTCACGATCTGCTGCCAGGCACTTCACGAAGTAACTAGGCGCACCATGATCTGCCTGATTTTACGATCGACCGCCGACATATATAAGGCAATGAAGTATGCGTGTAACTCGCGCAACGCCGGGTATGCAAGTAAATTATTGTTTATAATTACCACGGTAATAACAATGAACCTGTCACCGTAATGTACCACGTATTTTTCGACACCTTGTATATGTCGCAGGCCAATCGTAAAAACAGGCAGATCACGATGCGCCTCAGGCACATCACGATCTGCCGCCATTTCACGATGCATCAGATCATGATGTGGCTAGGCGCAAGATGATCTGCCTGATTTTACGATCGGCCTACGACATACATATGCAAGGTAATGTTGCGAGCGTATAATTCGCACAACGCCGGGTATTAGTGTTAGTGAATTATTGTTTATAATTACGTCACCGGAATGTACCACGGGTTTCCCGCCACCGTGTATATAAGGCAATGTTGCTTGCGTGTATTAATGCTAGTAAATTATCTTTTATAACTACCATAATACGGGCATAATGTGCCTAGCGTGGTAGTCGAATCACCTGTAAAACTGTACACACATTATACATATAATGAACAAAGAAAGTTACCGCGGTAATTACAATTGAATCGGTCACCGTAATGAACCACGTATTTCCCGACACCGTGTACCTATACACGGTAAGGCTGGGTAGTATTGCTAGTTTATAATTTCCGCGGTATAAACGGATAAATCGGTCACCGTAATATCCATGAATCACAATGTATTGAAGTTATTACCCATTTTCATTGATCAAATATACTTTGTCGAAGCCCATTTACGCGTACATAATAATATATATATAATAAAAATTTGAATTGCACATACCTATGAAACTTTACAGTCATTATTTACTTTAGAATGTTGATTCTTTTCTCTAAAAATTTAACAACATGTTATAAAAAATACACAATAAATCTGACAGATTCGTTCCAACGACCCTGTAGCATATAAGGTATGTACAATGTAAATTGATAATTAAATATTACTAATCTTTGTTTTTTCTCGTTATATTTCTCCCAGTTATGTTTTTGGTGTGGTTATTTTGATTTTTTTATGAAAGTTCTCTTTTTATTGATTTTTCTCCCCATTTTAAGCGGACGAATAAATTTAAAATGTTATGAACTGGACCGGCGCGGACAACACGACCGCTCGCTGCCGTGAATCGACAGATACCAGTGTTCCCGAACCCAAAACTTAAAAATCGGGAGAATTTTCGCCTAAAAATCGGGAGAAATCGGGAGAAAACGGGAGAATTTGGAAGAAATCGGGAGATGACCTAAATTATTATAATTAAATTTCTCTCTTGTCAATAATCCGACTCCCTTTTATTATTCCGAAGCAGAACCTTGACAACAAACAAAAAAACCCATAAGCAACGCCGTTACACACGATTATTGTAGATGTTGCCCATGGAATAACGCAATTTTCCCTAACGTGGACTTATTTTACGTCTGGCAAGTCAGCACAAATTTTTGTGAAGTTTGTGCTGAGTTGTTAGACGTAAAATCACCCATCACTTTATGAGACGCCAAAAATCATTTTACCTACTGACTTTTAAAAGTGAGCGACGACCTTTGTCCTTAGGATGTGTACAATTTAATGAAACGAAACCTTTTTTATATTTTTCATTTTATTTAGGAATCAATCAACCACCTCATGGGCTTTTTCAAAACAACTGTCACCTGGCGGCAGATCCTTGATAACGGAACACTGATTAGTAATCCTTTATTAATAAATACCCACTAATACAATATCAGTAGAATCATAAAAAACAAAAATAAAGTGCATGGGCCAAAATTAAAATTGTTAATGAAATTATTGAAATTGTTACCGTTATGAAATACTTAAACGAGTTATATTTGATTAAAATTTAACCATTTTCATGTTCCGTCTGCAACTATTCATGTTCTCAAAAGGAACATTTAAAAGTCTACAAGCCGTGTCACAGTAGAGAAAACCCTTTTTCATGTTCCGACTGCAAGTATTCATGTTCACGAAATTCACAATTTAAAATCTACATGCTCACTCACTGTGGAGAAAAACCTTTTTTATGTCCCGAATGCAACTATTCATGTTCTCAAAAGGAACGTTAAAAAGTCCACAAGCCGTCTCGCAATGGAGAAAAACCTTTTGCATGTTCCGATTGCAATGGTTGTGCTAGAAAGGAGCACGAACTTATAAGTTAAAGACTTGAACTTATAAGATCAAGGAACTTAAAGTTTACTAGTAGTGGAGAAAAATACCATTATCATGTTCCGACTGCAATTATTCATGTTCTCAAAATGAACATTTAAAACTCCACAAGCCGTCTCACAGTGGAAATAAACCTATTCCTTGTTCCGATTGTAACTATTCATGTTCTCTAAAGGAACATTTAAAAATCCACAAGCCGTCTCACAGTGGAGAAAAACCTTTTTTAAAGGAAGTTTGATTTTAATTCTTGCCAAAATTTTAACCTTAAAAAATTGCAGTAAATGTGTTGTTAATGTACTTACAAATAAAAGAAAGCATACAGCACTTACCTTGTGTTTGTTTGGTAGTACCTATTTACGCGAGCAGATGTTTTCCGTTTTGAAAATAAATAAGAACAAACATCGCTCAAGGCATACGGATGAACAACTCCAATCGATTCTTAAAATAACTACCACGAATACGACACCCGACATCAATGAGCTTATCAAAAACAAGATAAGTCAGGCATCCGGCTCAAGATAATTTACCATTTTACCATCCCTTTTAACAATTTTAACAATTGGGTATGGGTTTAAGTTTTTTGTTTGGCCCGCTTATACACGCTACATCTCATAAATGGCCCTTGAGAAAATCCAGTTTGACACCTCTGCGTTTCGTAACAAATTATAGTTTCTAGCTCATAATACAAAGATGATCGGTGTGTATGTGTCTTCAATAGAGATATGCTTAGATTGCAGTATTTTGTAATTATTCTGGTCAATACCCGAATCCGGGGATTTTTTTAGTTTTTTTTTAATACCATAGACAATTATTTGCCTGATGAGCAGACCATAAACAAAGAATCGACCAGAAACGATAAATCGATGAGAACTTTGAAAAATCGGGAGATTGGATGCCCATTCCGGTAGATCGGGAGATGAAGTGAAAAATCGGGAGATCTCCCGTAAAATCGGGAGCTTCGGTAACACTGACAGATACTAACATGATACTAAGAGTTTTGTTTAGCGCCGTGCGCGTCAAAATACAGAATAAAATATTCACAAAAGCGTGTCGCAAATTCAACAGAATTATATACTCGAGAAAATATTTTTGGTTGAAAATTATTTCTAATATTTCAATAACGTCTTAAGTTAAATTTCTGTGTTAAAAATTCCGAGAGAAATCAATTTATAATTGTGTAATAAATAAGTCAAGTTGTAGTATTTTCGGCACAAAACGGGTGCTTGGATTTTTATTTTAATGATTTTATTTGAAATTAAATTAAAATTCTAAATTATATTTTGCCTAGATAATGAACAGTTTTATAATACTGCATTACTATTTGGTATGATATATGTATTGTATAATAACTTTACTCGTTTGAAAATTAACAAATATTGCCATCGACCAACAGTAAAACTATTTTTTTATTGAAAAAATGTTAACTTTTTCAAAATTTAAAATATAAGTTTACCACATAAAATAACAATCTTTCGAAATCAATTTATCGTTTTTCTGTAAAAAGCTTCGACACGTCTATGAGCTCATTCAAAAATGTCATTTTTCAGCTTTGTCTGGTTATTAACTCTTAATCACCCATCTCTCGCGAACACAAATTCTTCAGTACACATAATTCATCCACTTGATCCAAAGACGTACCGTTCGCAATTTTTTTGAAGTATGTTATTATGTTTTATTGCGTATTTGATGTAATAATTTCATTTCTACGGAGATAGCACGCCCTTCTATCTCTAGGATAATGTCTTGATTCATTGTCCTATCCTCCAAACTTCTGTTAACACTAGAACAATGGGTCCGGAGCTGGGACAACATCATATAGACCTGTCCTCTTGTGCACCAGACACTTACTAGGCGAGTGTCTGCACCAATCATAACTTTGCTACGATCTCAACCTACTATGGCCACAACACTTTCAACATTGTCGGTGTGGGGTGTAGTAATCCAACTTGTTTTAGGCCCTGCGCAGAGTAATCGGGCAAGTCTTCCATTGCGGCGAGTGCTATTTATTATCCAAGAAAACTAACGTGAAACAGAAAGTAAACTGTGGCAATGAAAGCAATTTGAAAAAAATGTGATAGTCATTCGTTTTCGTTTGATTAGAGAATTCGTGTATTGAAACGATAAGCAATTATTTATACGCTACACTATTTTGCAGTCGCACTAATTGAACCTGTCGATCTGGACTGCTTTATAGCAGACCCACCTTTCAACGCTTTATTTCTAAAACGAACTCATTATGATATTTACAGATTCAATTACATTACGGTTGGACTGATGCCCTCCCCTTTGGTCCAGAAATCAAGTTATTTTATTGGGTACCTCAATGACCCGGGCAACAGCACATGGACCATGTCAGGGGGCAGGAAGTGACTGATGAAGGATGAAGGATGAAGAGGGCATTGCACTGATCTTTATTGCCCTCTAATGCACTTGTCAGTCTTCATTCAAAGCAGAATGCATTGCCCCTAATCCCAAATGCTTTTGCACTGAATGTACAATCACTCTTTGTCACCGCGGACGTTACGGTATTTTATGTACAAATCGACAGTTCCGAAGAACAATGTCAGATGTGCGATTTTGTATTTTTGCAGTAAAGCTGTTTAAAGTTTCGTTTCTGCATTTTACTGTTTTTTTTAATAAAAAAATATGGTGTTTTTTATATTTGGCATTTCATGAAAAAATCCGAAAATACATTTTAAATCAACAAAATAAGCCAATAAATAAGCCAAGAGAACGATTTTCAATTTTTAACTGATCCATTGTTGTTCTTCGGGACCGTCTAAAAGACCGGCGATATGGTAGATATATTTAGTGTGCGAATTATTCTAATAAAATTGTCGAGTTGGGGCAGCTATTTGGAGATAGAGAAGAATCATTGGAAAATAAATCTTCATATAGTTTACAAACAGGCTATGAGAGTCGATCATATATTATGGGATTCACAAATTCATCCAAGGATTCACCGAATACCTACACCATTTTTCTTTGCAACCATTACTTTATCCATCTTTGAAATGAGGTGGGTAATTGGTAACTTCGTCTCTCCTGCATGCTCACCGCGGCTGTCAGAACACGTTATATTTTTTCCGCATTTGATTCGCGCGGTTTACTTCCGCACGAGCCACGAATACCGCAGTCTGGATATTTTACATCCGCACGAATCCCGCAGTCTGAATCTTTTATGTCGGCATGAATCAGGCTGTCTAAACCTTATGTTGCGTATAAACAGGTAGGTGTTACCCCAAACCGAATCACGAATTATGGGAAAGGGAAGAAGCAACCGCAAGCGGCGAATGGCGTCATTTATGGTTGCTTCAGTGGCTCAGTTCGCGTTCTAACCGGTTCGCAAATGTGTACGCAGACTGAGTAACAGTTTGAACTCTAAACTAACCCTAAACAAATTAAATTATACGGACTGATTTAAACCGCCATGAAGGAAAATATCACGTCTTATCATAATAGGATATCCTTATGCTTATTATTAAATTTAATTTCAGTCTAATTAGATTTTTTAAAAATTATTAATAACTAGCTTTTGCCCCCGGCTTCGCTCGCATGTTCGCCCCCTCCCCCCCTACTTCCCCAACCAACCCCCCACTCCACCCCCCCTCCCACTCCCCCCGCAATACAAAAACAGATTGTTATTTTATTTATTTTATATTTTTAAAATATTTTTTTGTCCTTTCGGCACTTTTTATCTCCCTCCCCATCCTACCCCTTTCATGTTTTAAATAGGTTACGTTAGGTTATGAGTTATTTTTCAATATTTTCATAACTTTTAAGGACTTTTCAAAGGGGTGTTGAAATTGCGTGTTTATGGGTTGTCATGGAACCTTATTGGAGATGTTATCGTACCACTATTTCCGGGCTGTTCAGACTCTTGTGCGGTACCTACTTATTTATTTCAACGATTTCCAGTTACCCTTGGCAATTCACCGGACGACAGAACTGAATATAAATAAAATCCATGATATAAATTATATTTTAATTGTGTGGTTAATTTCTAGAATGCCATAGTTTTTGTTTTAATCAAAATAAGGTTTGAAAAAATATATATAGCGTGAATCATTGTAAAATGCTTCGTTGAGAAGTTTCTTGTATCGAGGTCACTGTGCAATGTGCAAAGTCCAAGGGAAGTGGATCGATAAATGTTTTCATTATAAATCACGAGTCAGTGCAACTGAATATCGATTGCATTTTAAATTGTATCATAAATAATAAATAACTATTCGAGTATAAATAAAAGATTCTTCATTATCAAAGAATTTCGTGAACTTGTTTCGTGGTGCTTTTGTTTATTAACTCCCCTCTGATATATTTTGTGCCACAGCAATCCCAAAATATAATTATAAAAGTCAATTATTTATTTACACGAGTGAATATCAAATTTACGTTTTGACAGATATTAGAAATTCACTTTCCGGTAGGAAATTCCGTTGGGAATTCAGTACCTAGGTACCTACACAAAGCACAAACGTGTAAAATACGAGTATGTTACCCGCCCTATCACACAATTATTTTGTTCTCAGTCAAAGCTTAGAAATCGTTTTCTATATAACTCTTTACAATTTGGGAGGCGAGTATGGGTACCGCCGCCCCGGGGATCGATTTATTGGATAACCAACATTTCTGCCACAGGTTGACCCAAGTGGTTAGCAACGTTTGGTGACTTAGCTGGGGTTCATGGGGTGAGGTTTGTCCAGGTCTTGACGGTGGATGCGTCTGCCCACCAACTGCGTGACGAGCCGGATCGGAATAGGTCGATTGAGAGAGACACTTTTTGACTTCTTCAGCCGGACTCTCGATCAATCGCCTTGCATCACAGTGAGAGGGTACGAGTACGTCATACGTCACTTCTGGATACACTAACCCAAAGATTCCTACCCACCCCTCACAACATTTTCCTTCTCAGAACTTCCTATCCTTCTTTTGAAGATGGCGTAGGATTTGAGGGAAATTATTTTCATGAGGGCCCCCTGTGTGTAGTTAATAAATTAGTGTAGTAGGTACACATCACCATCTACTGTAAAATGTAGGTACATTTAAATTTCTGAAAAATACCTAAAAACTACCTACGTCATAGGAATACCTTTATCGTTATTAATGATAGATTCAATGTTAGGAATGACTCATTAGAAATTTCTTCCTGCTAATACAGTACCTACTTATTTAGCTTACTTTTCAATGACGCCCGCCTTTATTAATATAATATGTTTACATTTATAAAATTACTCACTTTTTTGGCCAGTGAGCCATGTAGTTGACCGTAACAGCATTGTTTTATCTAATAAACAATTGGTAATTGTATTTTTTACACCAACAGTGTCGAATCAACAAAGCGCTACATCGCCAACGCCTCCTTTGTTGAATAGGTACAAAGAGACGAATGCAACCACTGTGCGGTATCTGTCAGAATTCAGATTATTTTTTCCATGAACCACTTACCACTTAACAAAAAGTAGCAATAGCATAAGGACAGTGTTAACATAATTATTTTGTAGTGTTTATTTTTTCCAAATCTAAATAGCGATGTTGTTTGTTTACACGTCAAAACACGACACGTTGTCTGGCAACATAGCCGCGGGTTTATAAGTAGGGGTCCAAGCAATAATCTCTCATCACCGTCACACCACACACCGCACGCTCAGTCCCACAATCCCGTTCGCGCTCAAGCTCGACTCAGTCCGCTTGAAACCTTTCAGCTGTCCGAGCGCGTGCAGCTTACCACATACCACTACGTCTACCTTTATATCAGCTGCGAGTTATATTATACAGTCTGTACATTCCGCGCATACTCCTTTGTGCAGGTGGCAGTACCTACTCCTGCGGGGACTTTGGCTCGTTGTGAAAGTTAGACATGAGGAGATTCCTCGAATCAGCGGCTTACAGCTGTTGTAGGTAGTGACTAACGAGGTAATTGGTTTCGCCAACTACCGTCTTTGACACAACTGACCCGTACACAAGCCAAGTCGACAGTTTGGGAGACCCACTCGTGTATTCCGGTCGTGCAGCGCGAGTGTAATAACAATAACCAGTGGCAAAGTGAAGTGCGCGGTCTAATTTACATCACTGCCGATAGTGATCGACACTTGACCCCCTCTGAAATCAGCGCGGGCCATGAAGGGCATCGTCTGGTTGAGTGTGCTCCTGTGGGCGGGGGTGTCGGCGAAGCTGGACAAAGCAAAGGCGACAGGTCTCACGCAAACCTGCCAGTTGAGGTACAACCTGCTGCAGACAGAGCTAGAGCTGTGGGAGAACGTAGCAGACCCGAGATGGCAAGAAGTCCGCGACAAGAGCGACCCAGGACCAGATCAAGAACTAGCCAAAATGTTTAAAGTCTTCTGCGACAGTGTCGAGGAGGCCTTTCCTTTCAGTCACTTAGGAGAGACTGATCCTAAAGACGAATCTTGGGTTTGGGCGAAGCTCAGCTCTGAGCGCGCCGGGGTGGACCGCCTGTTCGAGAGTTTCAGGCGATTCCTGGCCCAGCCCGGGCCAGGCGGTAAAGCCTGGGAGGACCTGGCGGAGACGATTTTGGAGGACCCCACCAATTCGGTGCCTTCGGCGCTGGATCGCATGAACCGCCTGGTCGCGCACTCTAACTTCTACTTGCAGGCCCTGCAGAAGCACACCAATGGAAATGTAGGTTTTCATGTCAATTATTGAGTGATATTTTTTTTTAATTCGTCATAAAAGTCGTGGTAAATAAATGTATTTACTTATCATTGCGATTAGAAAGTTAAAAACATTGAATCGTCGCGACAGACAAGCGCGTGAACTAAACTTCTTCTGGTTTTATTTTGTCATATTTAAAAAAAAAAATTGCAAGGGCTTTTACGATAAACATTTATATGAAAACCGAACATCTCTCCCAGAACTACCTACATTGAATGTGAAATATTGCAAATTTTTTGCAACCCTCGATTGACTTATGTATTTACTTCCATAGGTACAAAATAATATGAGCAAGTACCAATTACTTCATTAGTGGTAATGTCACCATTAAATTACCATTCGTCTGTATCCTCACTGTTTGTTATTGCTCAAAGTTTGAACGCGCTAATTTGCAATAACTTGTTAATTGGTTTTAGACGGATGCTCAACTCCGCTTAATTTATATTGCAGATGATGCAGAGGGATGTTACGAAATATTGCATACTGCACAATATATTGAAATATCTACGCAAAAGAGGTGCGGATAGGTTAGATTACCAAGTTCCCATGAAAACCTTATCGCATTGAATGGCTCAAATTAAATATGTTTGAAGGGATTTGTTATGATAATATTATATATGCCAATGTTAAATGCAAACATGTCGCAACAACTTGAGCAATGTAGATAACAATATAAATGTGCTAGAACAGTACATAATGTGGAAATATTGTCAACAATATTCAATAATGTACGAGTAATATATATAGGTAATATGTTTTTTCATGAATTCAGCAATGTTCCTCAATGAATAACGATAGGTACTGTTTATTAAAATGATTTAAAAAATAGGGAAATGCAAATCATTGTTAGGTTGGTTGATTATTTTCTACAAGTGGGTGCATAATCGCAATATACAGTGAGTACCAAGTAATATAGGAAAATACAATTCCACTTTGCACAATAATTGATTGTAGGTAATTTCTTCAGGGCAATTTAAAATTTATTGCGAAAAAATGGTGAGCCTTAATTCCATAATAGGTAGATAATATTATTCGGATTAATGCCCGTAAAGCGAAGGGGACTTCTAATTATTCTCGACTTGTATTTTCTAGTTAGGGCTGTTCTGTGATTAGGATTAGGAATCTTGGGATAAGGGCTAGAGTTTTAATTTTTTTGTTGTTAACCATTGGGGCCACGTAGTGTTGTATTTAACACGAAAAAAGGAGTGAGTCCTTTTGTGCTATATCTGTCACCAATTGACACTCCTCACAAAGCTCATGCTGTCTTTTTATAGACAATAATATAATATATAATTTAATGAAATGAAGACAATATAAGCGAAACTCAATCGAAAATCAGAAAAAGATATTGGCACCTCTGGGACTCGAACCCAGGACCTCTCGCTTTCCGGGCAAATATTTAGTATATATAATATATATTTTAGAAAGAGATAACACCAAGTTTCTCTTTGCGTTTAAAAGTTGTTCTGAAACTAGTTGTAGTTTTAATTAAAAAGACAGACAGGACATGATAGGCATCGACACAATAAATTAACGATGAAAATTTAATAACGTTTCACTGGTTAATGCAAAATGTCACACACTCGCAAATCGACTTCAACTAGCATTTCGCAGTACACACTTCCATAATGAGTCGCATCAAGTATACAAGAAGTTCCTTTTTTACTCTAAGGGCACGTGAGGCACGAGCCCAGGGGCCCCCGATGTGAGGGAGGCCCGGAACTTATATTTTGTTTTTCTGCGTGTTCCTGATTTCAAAATCGGCCGCCAAGCTTAGTGCAGGGCCCCTAAACTCAGCGCGCCGACTGGAGCCAAGGTAATATTCTCTCTCATGCCCTGTTCTGATTGGGCAAGTATTTTAGTCGAGTAGCGAGTATTTTAGTAACTAAACGTGTCCGAACACCATACATTTAGTAGTAAGTAGGAGCATTGTGGTCAGTCAAGTGGCGAGTTGCTCGCTACTCGACTAAATTACTTGCCAAATCAGAACGGGGCTTTAGGGCCCCCTCACAGTTTTAGGCACCAGCCCACTATGAAAAAAATTATTTAGAAAAAACAAACAGCCCATTTTAAAAAACAAATTATTTTCTGAAGATGCATTTATTAAGAATGCTCTCACCAAATGTTTTAAAGAAATTCGTAAATTTGACAGAGATACAGCATTTTATGTAAAACCGTTTGTTTGAAACAGTTTCTGTGTTGAATTATCCTACAGAAAAACTTTGAACACGTTTTTCTCGAAACTACTTTTTTCAACCTGGTTGACTACATATTAAAAAAAACTATACATCCGATTAGCGCGCACTAAGCCTTTAACTATTCTAAAATCTAGTGTCTATGGCACCACGTAGGGATTTTTATATAAAGGGCCCACTTATGAACGATGAAAATTTTCCATAAAAACCGGAAATAAAATTCGCTGGTCCACCATTATTTTTTTTAGATATCAAAATTCCCCTACGTGGTGCCATAAACCTATATTTATCTACTCGTAGTTTCTAAATATATTTTTATTTTATTTATCTGATGAACCGTATGGCTCGATCACTTAGCAGCAATCTCGTCGGAGTGTGCTGTTGAAAGCGACGTTCACCGCAAAACAAACTTTAAACTTTATTCGTGTACAAAAATTAGTATACAGTCTTCTATATGTATATATTGACTATAAGATTTAATTTTTAAAAATCCCATTCATCGTTTGCTTGAAAATAATTTCGAAAAATTCACTCTTTTATCAAACTGATTGATCAGTTTCGTAAGATTTGTAAAATAAAATATTGTAAAATTAAAACTGAATAAACATATTTATTATCAGCCAAATATTAACACTATAATAAAGTCGTCATGTTTACCATAATTATATTTTCCAGGAAACACGTAAATGTTTTGAATATTTCCACCACCACCTGCAAACTGTTGAGTAAACATTACACGGAATCCGATTATCACTATCGAATTATTTACATTTTTACGCGTTTAAATTTGAAAATTATACATTTTTACATTGCTTATTAGTATTAGCGATTTGACATAATATGAAGCTTGAAAACATGAAACTAATACATCCAAGTAAACTGCTAAGTATATATGAGTACCGAGAAAAGTAATTACTATCGATTTTCCAAAAAAAAATTAATGTAAATATTTAAGTATGCTAAAATATCTATTTGCCAAAACAAGAAAACAAATGGAAATCGGTGGGATATTCGAAATTTATTTTTGATTTGTAATCCACATGTTATGTTAGGCTCGGGTGTTTTGAACTCGCGTAACCTTTGACGTCGTAACGAATCGGTAATCTGCGCCATTTTTCTTAACCTTTGCCAAGTCAAGTAACGTTTAACCGTCGATTCTCGACCCTTTTCAACGTTTGTTCAAATTTCGCGCGGTTTAATAGTAGTAAAATTATCCAGCCCCCCCCCCCCCCCGCCCTCGAAACAAAAATTAAAAAGTAAACATTTTAGTAGGAAGTCCATTTACGCAATGGATTTTCTACTACAAATAAAAATGATGTATAAATAAAACACATTATTACATTGACATTGAGTATTAAACCTCAGTTAAAATTTTTGTGGAATGAGTTTATTTTCTATACTGACACAATCCCCACTCAAACTTTTGCAGCGCCCTCTAAATGCTAAAAAGTTAAAAACGCCCCCCCAGACCTCCAAAACGCCCACAGGGTGGCGCTGGCGCCCCCGTTAAGAATCACTGTCCTAGGCTATGTTGAGGCATTTGAAAGAATAGTGTATTCAAGAAAGTATTTATGATGTTGAAATCTAAAAAAATATAAATCAGAATGTGCAGTTCACACGCGGTAGAAGTTAAACCTTCAGAAAATAACGTAGACAAGAGTATGGATCTAAGAGTTCCATGGTGTGGATGCTACGAAGACCCCTACAAAGAGGAGACCGACAGGCTACGAAGCACCGCACAAAGAAGAGACCGATTATACTATCTCATTATCTCGCAGGCTAAATCCTATAGATGTATGTGTTTGTCTTTTTTCAGTTTTGCTATTTTTTGTTTCATCGAGTTTTAAATCACAACTACTGTGCTTAAGAAGTTTTCACTTCAAAAAAAAAATTACAAGTGTGTAGTTCACCCGCGATAGTTGTGAAACCTTCAGAAAACTGAGAAGACTGAAGTAGACAAGAGTGGGGAGGCTACGAAGCACCGCACAAAGAGGAGACCGATTATTCTATCTCATTCTCTCGCAGGCTAAATCCTATAGATATGGATGTATGTGTAGTGTATGTCTCTTTTTCGTTTCATCTAGTTTCAAATCACAACGGTGCTAAACAAGTTTGACTTCAAAAATAAAATTCTGCTAGTCAAAATAATAATAAAACGATGAAAAAGTGTTACATTCGGTGATTTATCTTTGGACAACCCTCGGAGGAAATGGGACAATTATTGATAAGCGCTTTTATTAAAAATAAACGGTGGGAGGCGTAATTCTCGTGTTTCATCCGACTTAGTCATGTTTATATTCAGCCAAAACATCACAAATGTGTGTATTTTGCTGTACGGAGGTGAATATATTATTATGAAGTTTTATCTAAATATAAATTTGGCTAAATCTCGGCTTTAGTAAAAAAACAACCTGACCAAAGAGTCAATGACAACTTCTTGCATCCGACTGTACATAAATAAACCAAACCACACACCGCCGCGCCGGTAGTACTTATGCGATTGTTGTCGCGTTTCTCGAATCTAAATAAAACAATTTAAAACGTCGTCTAAAATTATCATAAATATTAATTTGTCATTAATATATTTTTTCGTTATGTTTTACACTGAATTACTTGTTTTAAAGTGTCGATATCATTGTATACTCATTTGATAAACTATGTAGGCGAAGAATTGACGACTTTGCTTCGTAATTAGTTTACGAACGGTTATAAAAAGGTCATGAAAATGGTTCTTAATTCTTAATCAGGAGGTCGCGACAGTCAAGCTACGAATGTACAATTTAAAAAAAAGAGATCGCTTATCCTTCTTCGATCCTCAAGTGTATGTATTTTTACGGTTATTAATAACTAACCGACCCGGGAACACGTTTCTGTGGCTAACGAAACACTACGCCACGTAATTACCCAACCTTTATAACCACACCTCCCGCTTGCCAGCCCGCTCCCTTTATTTATATATTTCAACCAATTTTAACAAAACCCTGAAAAATTATATACCTAAAAACCTTCCACATGAATCACTCTATCTATTGATGAAAACCGCATGAAAATCTGTTGCGTAGTTTAAAAGATCTAAGCGAGCAGACAGCGGGAGTGACTTCATTTTATACTGTGTTAATAATAATAAAACGTTTAAGGCGGTAAACAATCCTAATAATTTTTGTTTGCTCAATACTCATTTTTTAATCATTTCCGGCGAATTCCCAAATATATTAACTTTTTTATTCAGATCTTGTCCTGGGGATGTAAGTTCTTTGTATTTAAGATATTTTATTTAATTTTTTTTTTATTTTAGCGACTATATAAAATAATTGTTACATACAAGATATAATGGTGAAATTAAGTATAAATTATTGTATTTCTTAGTCCTCCTCACTAGGGGGTCCTGTGCCGAGGCGGACTAAAGTTATTTAAATATGGTTTATTTGTCTTCTATGTCGTTTTTTATGTCTTCATTAGGGTTTTTTCATTGACCTCTTTTAGCCATATTTTTATTCTTGATTTGTATTCATTAGGATTTTTTATTAGTTTTATGTCTTGGGGAAGGATGTTATGGAGTTTTGTTGCAAAGTATGTATAGTTTCTTTGTCCGAAAGTGGTTTTATAACTTGGAATATTTTTTATATCGTTTTTATTCGATCTTGTGTTATGCATACATGGTCTAGTAGAGGATTCATTATTTTTTAAAAGCTTCAATAATATATTTTTGGCATATATTTGCTGTACATTTGGTACGTCGAAGCTATTGAAAATTTCAATTGAAGGCGTTCTAATTGGTACTTTCAATATGGTCTTTATGATTCCTTTTTGAATCGTATTCAGGTTGTGGAGGTACGTATGTGTAGCAGATCCCCATCCTATGATTCCATATTCAATTCGAGAATGACACAACGCGTAGTAGACCTTTTTCATATCATTTTTATTTACCACGTTTCTTAGATTTTTAAAGAAATATATAAGGCTTGTGAGTTTTTCCGTAATACCTTTAATATGTAGGTCCCATCTAAGATTTTCGTCAATTATTACTCCGAGATATTTTATATTTTGCGTTTTTTCTATGACGGGGCAGTTACATTGTATATTATTTCCATGGCATTCGTGTAGTTTTAGTTCTAGTGATTTTATTGGTTGGCTCCGTGCGTTTATTGAAAATGTTATATATTTAGTTTTGCTTATATTAAGGGTAAGCGAGTTGATTTTAAGCCAATTTTGAAGTGCACTAAGCCCTTGTTCAGCCTCATTAAATGTATCCGTCCAATTTTCTTCTTGAAATAATAAAACAGTATCATCAGCAAAACTGATTATGTTTCCTTTAATGATAAGGTTATGTAAATCGTTGATATAGATAATGAATAGAATCGGTCCCAGTACACTTCCTTGAGGAACGCCATAGTTTAAAGATAGTAGTTTGCTCTTTTGTTTACCAATTTGTACTTGTTGTTCTCGCCCTGTTATATATGACTCTAATAAGTTCATTGTGGTTTCGGCCATTCCTATTTTTTTTAGCTTAGTTAGTAATATTTTATGGTCTATTGTGTCAAAAGCTTTTTGAAGATCTATGAATAAAGCCAAACACTTTTTCCCATCATCTATGTTTTTTATGGCTATGCTTGTTAGTTTTTCTATGGCATCATTGGTGCTTAGATTTTCCCTAAAGCCATATTTGGATGGTGATAATCATTTGTTTTGTTCAAGAAATTGAACAATTTGCTTCTTCATTACAGTTTCCAAGATTTTTGAGAAGGAGCTAAAGAGACTTATGGGTCGGTAATTATATATATCCTTTTTGTTACCACTTTTATGTATGGGTATAACTGTAGCTTTTTTAAGGCATGAGGGGAATACATTCGTAGATATAGACAGATTGACCAAGTATGTCAATGGGAAGGTCAGCTCATTTTGGAGTTGTTTTATTGTTTTATTTGATATTATATCATTTCCGGATGATTTATTAACATTAAGGGATACAATTGCATTTTTGATTTCAGTATTGGTTACATCAGTTAACTTTAATTTATCTATCTGGTTCATACTTTCCTTTTCTTCTGGTAAAATGCTAGTTTTTGGTTGTCTGATTTTCTTTGCTAATTGTGACCCTATATTAGTAAAACATTCGTTTACGTATTCGAGAATTTTGTCCGGATGCTTTGCGAAAGAGATTTGGGTATTTTCAATTGTTAGTTCGTCTATGCTCTTGTTATGGGATGATTTTGCACTTGTAATTTCATTTATGATCTTCCATAATTTGCGTGGGTCATTGTTACATTCGTCTATTTTTTTCTTATAATAATTTTCTTTGACATTGCGTACAACATTTTTGCAAATATTTCTGTATCTTTTATAATATCGTTGTATAAAAATATCACAAGGATTTAATTTAACTTTCCTGTGTAGCTCATCTCTTTTTCTAATGCAATTTATAACGCTTTGGGTTATCCATGGTTTAAGATGTTGGTTTTTGTGTGAAATCTTTTTTTCTATTGATTTGGTATTTGACATGATGGTTTGAGTTATATATTCAATGAATTTACTCCAGGCATTATTTGTGTCAAGGTTCTCCAGTAGGTTTATCCAGTTTGTATTGAGTAACTGTTGTTTTACTTCATTCCATTTGGTTTCTGTCTTCTGCACGATAATTGGGTAGGGCTGCGATCTTTGTATTTTCTTTTTTGTAATAGATAATATTGTTGTATAGTGGTCGGTTATAGTAGAGGTGAATATGATAGAGTTGGTTGATTTAATAGTCTTACTGAATATGTGGTCGATGCAAGATTACTGTCATTGGTTACACGCGTAGGTTTATTTATCAAACTTTTAAGTCCGTGGGCGGCCAGTGTTTGCAGATAATCAGTTCTATTTGGATGACCGTTTTCTAATATGTCAATATTTATATCTCCGATGAGGAAGACATTTTTTGTGTTTTTTAGAAGATTGAGTTCATTAGAAAGCGTTTCAAGAAACTGATTAATATTAGTTGTAGCTTGTAGCTGGTGATCGATACAGTGCTAATATAGTGGTTTCATCACCCACTTTGATTTTCAAACAGTTTGCATTTGGAAATTTTATTTCATTGACTTCAGTTTTAATGTCATCTTTAATGTACACTATCACACCATCATTTTTTGTGTAATTCAATTTGGTTGCATATGAGGTGTAGTTATTAATATGCAAGGGTGAATATTTATCCTTTATCCAGCATTCAGTAAGGATGATTATATCTAGATTCATTTTTAGATTCTTAATTAGTATTTGAAGTTCATCGAAGTTTTTGTTGATACTTCGTATATTTTTATTTAATATATTAAAATTGTTTTTAAGAGTTGACAGTTCATCTGGTTCGTTTGTAGTTATTGTTTCCTTATCCATGTTCTCAGTAGGTATTTCAGTTTGGTGTATTTAAGTAAGTGATTTGTTATATTAATTTATCGAGGTCGTCCAGATGATTTACGTACAAAATTTTTTGATCATGACCTTTACGAACCATTATTTTCCCATTTTTAATCCAAACAAATTCATATTTTTTTTCTTTTGCTAATTGTTTTGCTTTCCAAAGCAACTCTTTTCTGTAGGGACTAATAACTTCACCGATGTATACTTTTTCGTTTGTCAAATCCTTTAGTAAATCAAAGTCTAGTTCTCTTTTTTTAGATAGAAGGATGTCTTTTTGTTTAATGTCTGTAAATTTTACGAGGATTTTTGGCGGAGCATTAAGTCTTCGGTCTGTAGTTCTGGTCACATTGCTTATATCAGCGTGTTTGATTTGTATTCCAGCTGCAGATGCGACTTTTTTAATAATTTCCACCAGCTGTGGATTAATAAAAACAATACCTTACCATCTTTGATTAGACATAATAAAAGCTTACCATTAATATATTTTACGTACAACGATTTTAAAACTTTATAACCCGTTTACAACTATAAAGTTAGCGGTAAGCACCAGATTTTATTTTTCTAGACGATAAATTAATAACTTCGGCAGTGCGACATCATGGCACATTTTTAATATTTGTAAAAAATTCTTCAGAATTAATTAAATTGATTAGACAGAATTAATTAAATTGAATTAATCTCCATGCCTGCTAAGGTGAATTCCACCATACGTTCGTCCAGTACGCCGTGCAGCGGGTGCATATGTGTTTACACGCTTTATTCACTTACGTCGTTAAGATTCCCACATTATTTGTCTTCTTCTTCTTTTCTTTGATAGGGCAAATTCGACAGTAGGTCCGTGCAATATACGGGTCGCGAGTCGCTACTTGTATACACGGCTTCTTTACTTGAGACGTTAAGATTCTGAATATATTTTAGGTTATATTGTCATCTTAATGCATTTTTTACGGAAAAGATTTAACATAAAAAATAATAAATCGTAAAAATTATCACTCAATAAAAAATTTACTTGTTAATTTTGACGTGACCATTTTCATTAGCCTCATCAGGGTTGAATTTTTCATCCTGCTTTCCACTGGTCTCCACCATTCGCTTCCAGTCCTCAGTCCTTCCCCTCCTGCTCGCGTGTTCGTAAATACCCGACGCGTTATTTTCGAATATTTACCGAGCGATGCCAAAATATGCCGAATGAATAACGCGTCGGGTTTTTACAAATATGCGTCCTATTCATTGACTTGGTCCTGCTTCAATCCCCTTCCAGTCGGGTATCATTTTACTGTCCGATGTTTTTTTTTTTCAATTAAAAACAATACAAATATTTTTTCCATCGCATATCGCTACTGAGTAATCGTGTATAGCGAAGCTGTGGGTCACATGATAAGCACTCCGCCTCATTCCAACATTACGGTAACACATGAAACAGCACTTGGTCCTGTCGCTTCGTACAGGGTTTGGATCATGGCGACGTGTGATTTAAAAATATATTTTTTGTTTTTAATATAAAGAAAAAAATCATGGGACAGCAAAATGACATGTACCTACATTTTTTACTCCAAATATGACCACATTAACATCCTTCGGGTACGTGCTGTGCAGTCTGTGCACCCTGTATTCATTTCTGTTTGATTTGTTAGAGGATTATACAGTTTCGTAGCGTGAAATTTAATATTTCTGTCCTAAAGATGTTTTCAAACTGGGAATAACCAGTATATTTTGGCCTATTGCGCTGGTTGAGTATTTATATTGGGCATTGGTTATTCGGATGTGTTTTTTTAAGTTCAAATATTTTTTTAGCAAAGTTTTGGTAGGTACATTGGAAACTTGAAAGTTTTTAAATGCATTCCTTCAATGTGTCCAGCCCATTGTAGTCTTTGGGACCAACTTCCGGAATTACTACAAAATTTGCGGAAGAATTAGGTACTTACAATTAGATTTTCGATTCGTGGTTCATTTTAATTTAATTTTTATATACATACATGCATCGAAAAATTGCACGTATATAAACTTTAAATAGATAAATAAATAAATAAAAATAATACTCTAGCGTAGGTTCAAAGATTTTTCCAAGTATTTTGCGTTCAAAGATTGCATTTTTTCTCTTCGTTTTGGGTTAGTTTCGGCTTAGGCACCGTGGCTCAGAGCCGTCGATGAAGCTACTAACTAACTACTTATTTTATTTTGGTTTCCCTGCTGACGTCCGATTTTGTTTAATATTCAGTCTGACGAATTATAATTATTATCAGGAAGATTCAAAACCACAGGAAGCGGTTTATAAACAATTTATGGTATTATTATCTCATTACTATTCCGTGGATGTCTCGGAAATGTGTGCAAAAATCAAATGGTTTATAAATGTAAAATGAGATACAGAACCTACACATACTGAACCCTACAAATTCGTGTGTGGAATATTTGCAGTAGATAGTGGTGCATAGCAACTTCCTTTTTAACAATGCTTTAGCAAAGCGATAATTTTTTTTTTTTAACAATAACCCAACAATGTTTGAAAATCTCCTACTACCACCACAGAAAGCCGAAAATGTTGCTTGTGTTGTGATGGAGGACTTAGCCAGCCGAGGAATCGAATAAGCGACGCCCGGGTGGGACGCCCACTCAACCACTGACCGGTTAATAACATAATAACCTTGACCGTGGACCCAACGTTCATAGGTTCATAATTGACATAATTTTTTTTTCCGTATATTTTTTTTTTATTTACGTTATCGTGAGGTATATATTGAATATTCAACTGGACTGAACGTCCGTTCTATTAGAAGTTCCAAGGAATTCTGTAGCCAGTGAACGAGTGAACTTGACACTGAGGGAGCCCAACTGTCAATCGTCTATCTTCGGCTATTTCCGTAAACGTTCTTGCATTAGAAAAGAACGGCGATAGTAGCCGCTATTCGAAGGTTCTACCTGACATCTGTTAAGACTCATCAAATCTACATATAACTACCTATACTAACGATATCTGTCGAAGGATATTGGAACTACATATACATAATACTATAGGTACATCACAAATGTGCAGCAAACAATACGGCTTCTTGTCATCGATATTATGAACTTCCCTAATCTCTTACTTTTCTTACGTGGTCTGTTATTATTTTTATGCTTTGTCGTGATTATTAGATCGACTAGTAATTGTTGGTTTTCTCCTGTGTGTAGGATGCGAACTCCCACCTGTGTAGTCTGCAGCAGTCACCCCACCAGCTGCTCTTCAACATGTACAACACCATCGCCCTTACAGAGATCAAGGGCTATACCATGATGCAGTTCTCTTGGATGCTGCTGAAGATCTATGGGAAAGGTTGGTGAAATTATACCCACATAGGTATCTACTCGTACAAACATATCCAATTGGATTGAGTCCCACTAGTTCGGGTCAGTTGCGAGTCATGTACGGTATTCACAAAAAAATCTTTACTTTACTTATTTTTAGAATCATTTGAATATTTTTACGAGTAGGTACATAATAATGTATCTACGTATATCTCTAAAAGGCATATAATAAAACTAGTCACTGGAGGCATTTTGACCTGAGTGCTGATACATCCATATTCTAAATAGTTATATAATCTTAATAAATATTATATTACACGTATTGTGCTAGCGCAGACCAGTGAAAAATTACGGGATATTCTAAATGTATACCTGAATCAGTTCCAATTTCACTATTTTATCGCTTCTTTGAATTCTTCACACAATCAGTTCCAATTTTGAAAATGACAATTATATTCAAAGCAAATCCGAGTTTATCAAACCAGAGTTGCAGACAGACAGACATACCCACAACTGAAATTAGTATTTTTGATTATCTTTTCATATTTTAGATTTTTTATCTACGCTGAAGAATTAATTTTGAACTGTTGGTAGTTTTCTCGCATTTTTTAATTGCACAATGTGGCAAATTTAGTTCTCCTAAATTCTGATTAGAAAACATTAAAATTTTTTGCCGATTTGGCGGTCGACCCGATGAAACTGTTTCAACTTTCAACCTAGCGATGATTATGTGGCTACTCCAGACTTTCCGACAATCTTCATCAGAACACGTAGGTAAACTGTCTATAGAAAGTGTATTGTTGTGTTCTGTACCTGGATTGAGCTCAAGTAATTGTCTAACCCTTCAGGAAACTTCACCCGGGAATCTGACCTGATGAGGCAGAGGTTCGAGGAGCGCAGCACCCTGGCCCTGGCCGCCGTCAAGAGTGCTATGAAGGACGCCAGTCGTGAGATCTGGAGGTGTGATCCTCAGTATCATGAAGAAGGTAGGGGTTTTCTTTATTGACTTGACTTCTATTTTGTTGTATTTGAGTTACTACGTACATTGAAGTCATCCTAGGCTAGATGGGATAACAAAGGATTTTATAGTATAATTAAATACTTATACATACCATATTCACCGATAAAAAATAAACAATTGATTGGCTGTACCGAGCTAGCCATCTGACCGTTTCCATCGTCTAATTCTGATAATTGAATAATACTGTTATAATCATTACTGTTGCTTTATTTGGTTTTCTGTGACGCTGCGATATTTTGTAGTTATCATAAAACTGGAGCCTTGGGTTTTCGGCTGGCTTGCAACTTATGGATATAAAATTTACTAAAGTTTAAATTCGATTTACAATTTCAATCGTCCAGTTCATTGTCAGACATCTCCAAAAATTTGAATTGAGTATGCAGTTATATGTAAAAGTGTACCCTCTATCTGGTACAATACTCAGATTATTCATAAACATTACAAAATCAATTATAATGCTGAATGTAGCAAAATAAACAAAAAATGTGTAGCGAAATTGGTTAACGCGCTCGTCCCGGTTAGACGGAGAGGTATGGGTTCGAGTACCAATTGCGACCATTGTCTTTTTTCTGTTTTTCTGTGTCTTGTTCTCTTTCATATTTTCGTTTAGATTATTATTGTTAACTTATTCTAATATAAAAAATATATTTTCTGGGTCACACTGGTAGGAAATTTCAAAATGTCATACTAATGTACCGGACCGTTATACTACCCGTTGTTATTTTTTCGCATATTTAATATGTAAAACACAGACACATGTAAATAAAATTTGATTTATCGTGAGAATCCGAATATTGCTTTCATTTTTATCTCAAAACTTTGTATTTGGATATGTCTGAAAAATCAACTCGACGATCGATTTATAGAATTGTACTTCTTTTCTTAGTTTACATTTATTCTTTGTTCGTACTAGGAGTAAAAAATCTCCCAGCTTGTTTTCTAGACAATCACAGTAGAGGAAGACTGCTTCACAAAATCATCGGTAATAACTCACACACACTAAAATAATACAGCTGTGAAGAGACTAATGACAGGATTATGATATATCTAAATAAATTCGGCACACATTACCATTATGTAATCATTTTTGATGACCAGTGCGCCTAGAGAAAACAGGAAACAAGTGTTTTTCGTTTTTTTCGGTAGGTAATCTCGATGGTAATACCTACTATATTTCACAACACTCGCAATGTGAGTATATGTACACATAATAAAGTAAGTAAGGAGTAATATAGTAGCGCAGATCCGCTGAATCACGAGATATTATAATAATTGCAGGATTAGTGAATCTGGAAGTAAATATTTATAAAAACATATTTGCCTCAGGATCATTGCCTTTCAAAAACAAACATTGTCAATTTTAGAGACGGTCAGAAATTTTTCTTTCGAATGAACACCGTTAGGAAACTAAAAAATTACGACTTTTCTCAAAAATTTTAACAAAAGAAGTACACATTTCAAATGTAGCATTATTACAAAAATTAAAACTTAAATTAAATTATTACAAAAATTAGAACTCTCAAATATTTTTTTTTTATCATTATTGCTTTTATTTTTAAAATATGGGAATCTTAGTTTTTAAAAATATAATGAAATAAAAATAATAATAAGATAAACGAAAAATTAAAAAAAAAAAATAGTTCACAAAAATTTGCCAGGCTGCTGGTCGGCAGACCAAGAAATTCTTAAACGGAATGATCTGTACTATAGTCATCCATTAGTTTCATTAGTGTACTCGATGACGTAAAATTTACTATTTTTTACCCCACTTTGACGCCGGCTGCCTGCGAACTTGCCAGGCTGCCGCATGGCAGCCCTGCTTTTTTCTCATTTTCTAATCGACCTTTATCGTATGAAACCATTCCCGTTCGTGTAGGTACTCGATGACGTAATTTTTTCGAAAAAAATCGCTGACTATTTCCATGGCAGCGCGGCTCCTGCCAAGAGGCGCACCGGCAGAACAGCTTTTTAAAGGTTTTCTAAGTGTCCATTATCACTACAAAGTAGTTTCATCCGTGTACTCGATGACGTCGGGTTTACCTATCTTGTCTCCTGGTCCACGGTGGTCGAAAAATCCTCAATTCATGTAACAAACAATTAAATGAATAAAGAAATCTTAAAAAAAGAATATTTGAAAGGGATTTTAGTGACATTCTTAGTTTTCTTAAAATTTCCTTAAAGTCCAGATTTCTAAACATTTATACTGATGAAAAGGGCTGAGCGAACAGCTATTTAGCTATCAGTGGTTCAATCCACTGATAGCTAAATCCATCATCACTTAAACAATAATTTAATGTGAAGTAAATAATCCGCAAGCTGCCGCATTATTCGGGAGAGACGGAAAAATATGCATTAAAAATCGATTTTCATTCAAAGTTAAAAATTTCCATTGCCGCCATTTTGTGTTGTTGTATGGATTAAATGGATTTGACATTTGCGAAGTTTCGTTTCAAACTAAATACACAGGAATTACTTAATTTACCTAAACTAAGAACCTAATAACCTATTTTGTGTACGTAAATAGTTGTTTCTTGTTGTAATTGTTGAAATTTGGTTTGTGATCAAAAGTGTGATTTCTATAATCCGTGCTTAAAAATGCGGCAGCTTATGGATCATTTAATAAATGTGCTTATTTCTGATCGACATTTTGGCTTCCTTACTCATTAATTCGGTTCTACGTCTTGACGTAGACCCGATTTTCTAGGTATTATGGGACTGAAAGGTAAAAAAGTCGCCTTGTAAATCATTTAAAAGAATATGACCACATTTAGTTTTTTGTTGGTAAAGCAACGTATAAAGTATTTGTACCCACCTGTACCTACTGATTTCATTGAAGTTGTTTTACCAGAGCGCTTTGTTCAGTCGACCATCAGGTTTCTGGGATATTTTGAGATGTAATCATTCCTACGAATTGGCATGATGAATACATATAATGGACTAATTGAGGCATGAACATTACTGACTTCCTCGTCCTATGTCAGCCTTCAGGTTGAACTGAAAGTTATTTCTCATACTGGAAATCGTCTTCACTGAACACCAGAATTTATATTTCTCATTTCTATGGATTTCCAGAACATGTCATTTGTTAGTGATGGACCGAAAACGAAGATTACGGTTTATAGTAAAGTAACGTTTTTAATAATCGTACAATTGAATAAAAAAGATTTATTACGATTATAGTAAAGTAACGTTTTTAATAATCGTACAATTGAATAAAAAAGTATTACGATTATAGTAAAGTAACGTTTTTAATAATCGTACAATTGAATAAAAAAGTACAGAAAATAGTACTAGGCGGGTAGTTAAGTTTTTTTTCACCACACAAACACAAAGGCCGGTAAATCATTCCACAGCCGAACTGTTTAACTCAAGCGACCCGTTGTCTTGTGACAAATGTCAACTGTGTACATACGTTGGGCACGCGTTTGGCGTGTTTCCCGACTATGCTCCGGTGCAGAAGGGATCAATGATGCATCTTCCATTGTAGTACCGATAGAACAAGGACAGCATACCTACCTGACGCCTTTATCCTAAAGATTTCAATCCGGTTGTTGATAGATAGAATAATCTATCAAACGGACCGCCCGTTCTGCAAAGTCAACGAATTTTTTCAGGAATTTTAAGGCTCCAGACCAGAGGTTGCTGCCAAATTCAACAGTAGGGCACACTTGTGATTTGTACAGGGTCAGCAGTTTGTACTATTAAATATCTGTAATAATATTGAAAGTTTTGTGATAATAATAATAATAAGATTGAGCACAGTGTAGATTTTTGTTTGAAATTAGTAAATCAGTGGCGAATACACTGCATTACAACATAATCCTTATAAATAGTAACCTCAAAGATTCCTGCGGTTATAAAGTCTTGCAATGGTAATCGCATAAATATACCAAACCACCCACGGTAATCGTTAATCGCTAAACGATAATCACAAGACTCACTGGTTCAGCTTATCTTATGATCTATCTCTATTTTATTTATTTTTTATTTTAGCGATTATATAAAATAATTGTGCCTGTATACTATTTATAATGGTGAATATAAGCATAGATATTGCATTTCTTAGTCCTCCTCACTAGGGGGTCCAGTGCCGAGGTGGTTTATTTGTCTTCTATGTCGTTTTTAGTGTCTTCATTATGGTTTTTTCATTGATTCTTTCAGCCATATTTTTATTCTTGATTTGTTAGAATTTTTTATTAGTTTATGTCTTGGGGAAGGACGTTATGGAGTTTTGTTGCAAAGTATGTGTAGTTTCTTTGTTCGAATGTGGTTTTATAATTTGGAATATTTTTTATGTCATTTTTATTCCATCTAGTGTTATGCATACACGGTCTAGTAGAGGATTCGGTATTTTTGAATAGCTTCAATAAGTTTTTGCAAGCACCTTTTGGCTTATATTTGGTACGTCAAAACCATTGAATATTTCAATTGAAGGCGTTCTAATGGGTACTTTCGTATGGTCTTTATGATTCCTTTTTTAATTGTATGCAGGTTGTGTACGTAGGTACTTATGTGTAGCTCCCCATCCTATGATTCTATATTCAATTCGAGAATGACATTTATTTAAGGCCATTAACCAGCGGCCGAGAATTCAAATTTCGTCAAAAGTTGGTCTTGCGATCGTACCCTTGCAACTGTACAGGGAGGTTCCGATGAGAAAGGTTAATTATTCTCCGTACCAGCATTTTTAACTAATAACTCAATATTGATTTTATTTCATTCAAAATTTAATATGATGTTTATACCCAAGTATTTCATCGAATATACCTACATAAAAAATGCTCAAACGCGTGTAGACAAAATTATTAAAATTTTGTAATTACTTTTTGATCATTAGTATTTATAATTTTTCAATAATGTATAGGTAACCAAATTAAGGATGTAAGAAAAATATATTAGTTTGTAAGACCGCTAATAAATAGACAAACTGAAGTATTTTTGTCGCAAAACGCTTGCGCAGATTTTTTTTAAATATTTTTATTTGAGCTAAAATTAAAATTGGCTTTGAATGAAAAGTGACTTTTCTAGATAATTTATTTTACTGCGCGATTATAAGATTTGAAATGTGGGTAGTATGATACAATAGGTACTTTGTTTGAAAATTATACAAATCTGCAAACGACCAACGGCATAACTAACTTACGAGTATTATAATAAAAATAAATATATTTTTTCGTAATTTAAAACAACTTTACTGCATTCTTTCAAATAACAGTCTTTCGAAATCAATTTATGTTTTTGGGAAAAAATGTTGTTACATCTAGAGTTTCATTTGAAAATGACGAATTTCCGGATGCGTTTGGTTATTCTCTGAGATGAGTGTCTGTGGTTGTCGGCGTGGATTTGGTTTTTATACAAATCTATAGTTTAATTCCAAGGTTGATGAAATGAATTTTATGCACTTAACTTTCAAAACAATAGAACACTGACTACATGATAATTTCTAAAAATTCATTGTGAAGCCCAAGCAACGCCGATACTTCAGATAGTTATATATTTTTTGTTATTGAAGTGAAAACTTGATGAAACGAAAAAGAGACAAACACATACATCTATAGAATTGAGCCTGCGAGAGAATGAGATTATTCAAAAACAATTTTATAATAATAGGTCCTTTCTGTCTACTTTAGTTTTCTGAAGGTTTCACTTCTACTGCGTGTGAACTGCACACTTGTGTATTTGTTTGTTATTGTTGCTATAAATGTGCCGCGGCCCGCTTGCTCGTGTCCAAAAACACTGGGTTCTTGTATTACCCCCACTTCTGCGATTAGAATTTTTCCCTCTACTATTTTTTAATTGGCACAATTTACTACTTAGATTCAGCGTTCCGAGAATATTTTCATCTTTTCTAATTCGGAGTAAAACCACTTCAAAGTCAATTAGTTTGTTTCAACGAAATAGATACATAAGTTTTTTTTTTCCGTATTTTCCTATTGTTTCCGTATGTTCTGCAGAAGTATACTATTTAAATATTTGTATATCATATTGAACTATGTTTATAATTCATTTACAGTTAATAAACAATTAGCATTCGCTGCATGTCTATATTGCAGGACAATTTGTGGCGGTTGTCGAAATGAATACTAACATTTTTTGATTTGTTTATAATTTCACGGCAAGAGTAACGAGTACAAAATTTACATATTAGTAATACGTAATATAATATAATACGAAATATAATATATTATTGTAATACATACACTGTATAGCTTTACCACCCGGCTTCGTCCGAAATTCAAATGTGTTTTTTCTTATCGAAATTGAACAACAATTGAAATGTGTGTAGAAAGTAGAAACTACAATATTGCGTGTTTTCTTATTGCTTGATTGTAAGACGGATATTTAAAAGCGCGATAGCTCCCGATTGAAGTGACATTGCAAGCGCAAAATGTTTGCGTTGACTTGATGATATAATACGAAAAAGTCTCAACGTTTGCGATTTTCAGTTAGATATTTTTGAAAATTTAATATTTGTATTTTTACAATAAGTGTAAAATGTTTTACATGTTATATACAGTGTTGATGTAAAGGAATATAAAAATAGCATTTCTAGCACCATAAAGAGACATCTTGTGTTTGGTGAGGGAATTCATGCTATCGAGCAGATTTTCTATTTTGATGCCAAAATTAACCAGTTTCAACCAATTTTCAGTTTTTTCTTAATTTTACGATGCCCATAACTCAGTTTGAGAGTTTGTTGCAAGATGTACAAACTGGTTTCATCTTTATAGTGGAAATCAACAAACCTATTCAAAATCTGCGACCCTTCTTTCTCAAGTTTAATTGATTACGGAACAAAATTTTTCGAATTAGATGAATATTTCTTGCGGATCAAACAAATTGTAGCCTAACGATTTCCAAGCAAACGATGCATTTTTCATTGTGTGCACGTTCTTTGTTATTAAAGTTATAATACAGAGTTTTGTGTTTCGCTGACTATTCTTGATGACAGATATAATTACAGTTACGTGTTCTATGGAATTTTCCTAGTTTCAGCGGCCGATTGACACGATCGACACCAATTAGAATAATTAAACAATTTCAGAAAAATCCGCTACAAACTCATTAATTTTTCTAAAGAAAATAATATTTTCGGTAGAATCTTTTATATTTATTTTGTTGCTATTTCGAGACTGCGCAGAACTTTTTTAGTTAGCAGAAGGCGATGTATTATATAGAAAAGACAACGCAAATGATCATTTTTGAATCGTAAAAAATACAAAGAAAAATATTATTTAATAAAATACCACGATTAGAACCTATAAAAATTACGATCGATCAAAATTTTGTAAATATTTCTAGATCTAGCTACAGCTACCTTACGGTCGGCGTGACAAGACAATTTCAACCTCATTATTTCTCATTAAAAAATTATCAGGGAGTGCATCGTCTTAAAATGAAAAAAATATATATACTTTATGGTGGATACTTGCCTTTTTGCATTAATTATTTATTCACAGTTTGGGGGCGGGTATGGATACCGCCGCCAAGGGACCACTTATTGGATAAAAAATACCTCCTGCAGAGGTTACCCTAAGTGGTTTGCTACGTTTGATGACTTAGCAGGGGTGTCCGTGTTCATGGGGTGAGGTTTGTCCGGTTTTTGGCGGCGGATGCATCTGCTCATCAACTGCCTCTCTCGCAACATTGCCTTGCACCTCAGTGGGAGGGTTGGATTCATACGTCCTCACTCACGTCATTCCTGGACACACTGACCCCCAGATTCCTACCCACCCGTAATACCTTTTTCCTTTCCAGAATTTCCTCTTCTTTATTTTCTAAAAAGACCCCCACACAGCAGAATTATTTTCCTCAGGACCTCCTGTGTGGAGCTAATGTAAAACAAAAAACATGAAATTTCGTTGTAGGAGTTAACCTGATTAAAAATATAATCACATCTTTAAATAACGTTAGTAATATATTTAATTTTTAAATTCTTACCTGTCTTTTTCCGAAGAACGGTAAGTTGCTTGTCTTGCTTATCTTCGTCGAGTCGGTGGCAGTTTTGTGGGAGGGTTTAGGGGGAATTGGGAGCAAGGTCAAATCTAGAGTTACGAGTATACTGGTGCCACACACACCTATAAAAGATGGAGCTTGGCCTAATTCAGCATATCGCTCGCTATATATTCCCATTGGGAATGTAGGGCGAGCGATATGCCGAAATACGTCAAGCCACTTTTTTTTAGCTGCGTGTGGCAAATCTATAAGAGCAGACGTAGAGTCTGGAAATCGAGGAGATTGGGAATTTAAAATTGTCGGAATTTATGGCTAAAATTATCTAAAATTATCTGAGTTTCCTTTGATTAACTTTTTCCTTTCTTGTAAAATTATTCACAAAATAAATTTAAAAAAAACTTTTGCGCTTGAAATCGTGACCTCTAGACTTCGTTTTCCAAGCGATTTTATGCCTATTATCTATATTCGTGACGATATAAGTCACACCAAGAAAACGGTGACCCGACAACTCAGAATTAAACCAACTCAGAAGCACCTCAGAAAGGTAATTAGGAGTGATGATTAAAAAAATAAAAAATAGGTTAAATAGGTTTAGTTAGGTTAGGTTTACCGGCTATTTTAAAATTATTTTTTCATAGCTTTTAATGACCTTTCTGGGGTATTTCTGAGTTGGGTTTCATTCTGAGTTGGCATGGAACCCAAGAAAACATACATTTTTGGCTTGTGGCTTCCTTTTAGGTAAGTTTGGGAATATCTGGTGAGTTTTGTCCCCGTACACCCCTTGTGAAATGGAACACTACAATCACTGCATAAATAGGTATATATAAGTCCATAACCAATAATAATTATGTTGAGTTCACTAATGGTTCATTGAGCGTATTGCGTTATCTACTGGGCTTGACCGTTTTGTTTATATTCAAATAATATATATACATATATCATAATATGTATTCAATTACGTTTATGATACTGCAATAACATAAACATAATTGAAGTGTACACAGTAGTGGAGTTCACCGAACTTACCTCGGTTTTATATTATTTTGAAACGTAAAAAATGTTTTATGCGTTTGGCAAGGAAATAATCTATCTTATAATATTATTATTGCTTGTCGTTTCGTCACTTGCAAATATGTTTATTTTATCTGTGAAAAAGCGTGTCGCAAAATTCCATTTGAAGAACACAAGAATATAACCACGATTTAATAAATCGTGATTATAAACAAAGTATAAATTTATTTTATTTTATTATATTTTTTTACATTAGGGAGAACAAAAAACATTTCCTTGAATAGGGGCCATCCGTAAATTACGTCACACCTCAAGGGGGGGAAGCGAATAGTGAAGTTGATATTGTGTGACAAATGGTATGGGGAGGGGGGAGGGGGGGGTCATCAGCTCTGTGACGTCACATGTAAAAATCTAAATTATTAAAATGCAAAACTTAAATGTAAACGATAAACTTATTTTTAGATGTAAAATTGTAAAATATGTGACGCCACACTAGGGGGGAAGGGGTGTGTGACAGGGACGGGGGGTCAAAAAACCATGAAATTCGTGTGACGTAATTTATGGATTGCCCCATATAAATAAATATAATATAACCTGGGGAAACTACATAGGACAGAAATGTGATTTTTTTTATTAACCTAAAAATAATGTAAAAACATTATCTGGTACAATTTACAAAAACATTACATTTTGTATAAAACAATAAAGTACTACTATAATACTGTCAGCCGGCGTGCGGCGTGCGATTAGCATTTCCCCCATGGCATTCCAAGGATTACCTAAGTTTTTTTAATTTTTTTTATTATTACACATGAAGTTTACTGCCTGGTCCCAGTGGGTCTATGGTGTACTTATATGTGGAATGTTGAGGAGCGAATGATAACTTTTTTTTTCGTTATTTGTTTTTGGGGTGTTATGCAGTATTGCGCAACATCCTCCTTAGCCAACGCGGCATAGCTAAAGAAGGAGGTAGCGCAACACGGCATAACACCCAAAAACAAATAACGAAAATACTTTTGTCCGTGAAAATCTAAAAACGTATTTGATGAAACTTGTTTTCGAAAGCAAAGCTTTGAAGCTCTGCAATAACGCGGGAGTTCAAACAACGTTTTAACATATTATAAGTTTTCCTAGTGCACTTGTGGTTTACTTGGTGTAATATTTTGCGCAATATAATAATCATTGTGGCCGGATGGAACAGGGTCAAATTTTTGATTAAACGGGGAATCCCAAAGACGAGTGATTATTATAACTTAACATCGTTAGATTACAAAAATTTGAATATCATTCTGTCGCGCATTGCTAATATTACTAAGGCCAGAGGCAAAGTTCAATATTAAAATGCTCATGTCAAGAGTCCCAACTGCTCTCCACTGTCCCAATTGGGGTATGTTGCGAGGCTGAAGGGAGGCCGGCGTGGTTTAGCGGTAAGGCTCTTGACTTGCAATCCGAAGGTTGCGGTATCGAATCCCAGCGTGGCAAATAAATTTTATTTGATTAATTTGTGCTATTAATTCATTTAAAATAATATTTAGTATATTTGCGGCACGTTACAGAGTGGAAGATACTCTCAGTATCGCCCTGGTGTAGCACCATGGCACCATTTAGAATTGAAACTTTGCTTGAAATGACTTAGCCGTATTTGGTGAATTGAATAGCCAGGTACTTCCCCATCTTCCTTTTCCCCATCTCCTTCCCCTCCCCACTACCTTCAGCCTCACAACATACCCCAATTGGGGATGCCATAGTCTCACTGGCTCCAGACGGGAGCAGTTGGAACTCTTGTGCGGTATTCATATAAAAAAAATTTAAAAAGGCTAGGGAGTTGAAGAGGAAGTTAAGGATGTGCCTGACGGTTCAGATCTGATAATTAAACATGGCTAAATTCATTTCAAGCAACGTTTCGATTCTGAATTATAGTATTTTGCGCCCTTGAGGTGATTTTTCACAAAAACGGCGCTCTACAAATTATCCAGTAATAATAATTATTTTACCACGGTGGTAATGAGATTATCATCCACTTCATTGGATCGAGAATTGCTAACTTATTATTGCTACACAACAATAATGCTTTCTATTCCGAATAGATACTTCATTAATATATTTAATGAACCAAACATTATTCATAATCTGTATTGATTCTACGATTATTCTATCTCGATCTCGTATTAAAAAAAAATGGCGTCTTCATAGTAGCTATTTTCACGACCTCGCCCCAGATTTCAACACTTTTTATGAAATCGTATTTTTTTACTGAACCCATTGAAATAAATGGCGCGTGGCACGGACGTATATAAGGGGGGGGTCTTGGGGGTCCGGACCCCCCCCATTGCACCGCGCCGATTGTAGAAAACGATAGTTGCTTAAGTCCGCCACGGTGCGGGGAGCGGTGGAATGGGCAGTGCCCCCGCCGCGGCGCGCCGCCGCCGCCCGCGTTTCGGCCGCGCGCACCATACCAAGCTAGAATCTAGTATGTGCACTGAACTGCGAGCCACGAAAACACTTTTTATTTTCATTATATTCAAATAAGTATTATTGCATTAAAAATATTTTGTCATTGTAGGTAGGATGGTACTTTTTAATTTTAATTATATTGTAGTTCATTAAAAAGAGTGCCATACAAAATGACCAGAGTTTAGAGGAAATTATTTTGTTCTTAAAATGAAAGAGTATTTTTTGTTTAGTGTAGGTAGGTAGGTACCTAAAAAAGTAATTTTGTTTTCTACCTTTTATTTTATGTTATTCGTTAATAATGTTCACACAGGTAATACCTAGATACTGTTTATTTTTTTATATTATTTACGAAGAAGTTATAACTTATTTAAAAAAGCACAACCATTTATTTGAAATAAGGAATGATAATTTTTAATTAATAGTAGTTGTAAAACAATGAATCTCGTGTCAGCTTTTTTTGTTTGAGAGAAAACTACATTTATTTTCATGTATAACTTGCATTTACAATATTTTGTTAGTGTTACTGTAGGTAGGTAGGTAATTTTTAATTTTAATTATATTGTAGTTCATTAAAAAGAGTGTCATAATAATACGACCAAAGTTTAAAAGAAATTATTTTGTTCTTAAGATGAAAGCTCTTCATTTAGCTTGAGAGAAAACGCTTATTTTTTTCATACATTAAGTATTATTTGCATTAAAAATATTTTGTTATTGTAGGTAGGATGATACTTTTTGATTTTAATTTTATAATTGTAGTTCATTAAAAAGAGTGCCTTACAATATGACCAAAGTTAAGAATAAATTATTTGGTTATGTGGTTAAATAAAAAGTGTTTCAATTTTAAAACAAATTATTTGTTCTTAAGATGAAAGAGTATTTTTTATAAAAAAAGTTATTTTGTTTTCCACCTTTTATTTTATGTAATTTCTTTTTTTATGTTATAAACGAAGCGATTTTATTTAAATAAGGAGCGATAATTATGTTATGTTTATTTTTAGTTCAAATATCAGAGACTGAATGATTTATATATATAATATTTAAAAATAAAGGCTGATTGATTAAGACTGACTATTTTTTTCACGAAAACATGACCTTATATATTTTTTTTTAATTTGCGGACCCCCCCCTTATCAAAGCTATATATACGTCCGTGGCGCGTGGAATAAATAATTTACAAATTTCATGACACCAGAGCTCACTGTTTGCGAGTTTTTGCTGAGATGAACAGAATCACAGCGCCTTTGGGGCGACTTTTCCAAAAAAAGGCGCTCCACTAATAATTATTCAATTAATTTTTCGAAGAAAACTTCTTCGGAAAGGTTTTCACTTTGTGATGGCTTTGTTTACATTACTTTTATTGGTACACAATCACAGTGGCGGTTCTTCAAAGGGGGACAATGGGGACAGTCCCCACCAGTTACACTCAAAACCTACTAAATGAAATAACAGTCGATTCTTTGTCTTCACCAAAACGAATGAATTCTTTAAAAACATAAAAGTAATTAAAATTTGCAGAAATAAAATACAAACAATTATTCCGTATGATTTTGATAAGACCCTACGCGCCTCACGAGCGTACAGCGAACAATGTACGACGCAAAAAACAGCGGGTCTATTTCTCAGTGCGCAGAATTTACTGCGCACTTGGGGGACGATCTGAACTATCCCTACACTTTACTTGCGTTGTTTTGCGATCGTATGCAACTGCGCACGCGCAGTCGTATGTGAATTCAAATACCCACGGGGACAATTCTTTGGATCCCCACACTGAACGACTGAACCATTTGTTTGCGCAGTTCGGGCGGGAATCGCTCACGTTCAAATTAGTTCGAAAATAATCTTGCCAGATAAAGCTTTTTTTTTATTACGCTATATTGTTAATTTTATCTATAGACATTTTATATTATTTTGTGTTTAGTTTAGATATCCGACTACCATGATTTGACTATCAAACATTTTTTTTGGAAAATTTTAATATTCTACGGGTGGTAAGATTACGTAAAAAATGTCGATCCCCACCACTAAAGAAGTGCTCGAGCCGCCACTGACAATCAACATGTTTCGTAAACAATGTTTACTTAAAAATTATTCAATTATTATTGTCATGGTTGAGTAAAGTTTTCAAGTGTCTACCTATTAGCTAAAATATCTTAAAATTTAATGTTTCCTAAAAGAGTTTGGCGAAACAAATCTTTATAATATAAAATAACATTAATAATGTGTTAACCCATCTTCCTCCAGTTTAACATTCAAGGTTCAAGGCCATGTTTTGTTTTGTTTTATCTGTGTAGGTACATTTGGGAGGAAGTGTGGGCAATGTAGATTAATTATTATATTTTGTAACCGTCCGATTAGCGAGAATTGTAGAATTATATCGACAAACCAATACTGCCCGGCCTTTATTACTATATTCAATAATTTAATTTCCAACCTCCCTCTTCCCCACCTTCTTCCCTTTCCTACTTCCTTCAACCTCACAGCATTCCCTTAATTGGGGATGCTTTCAAGGATGCAGCATTAGTTTTAATTTTATTACGGCTAATAATCCATTGGTTTCGACCAAAAATATTAAAATACAAAAGAGATATGCTATGATGTCCGCGCGACTGTCGGCGGACTATTACCTAATGGGAGTAGTTTGCACACTGAAAGAATTTGTTCATTTCGTTAATTTTTTTAAGGTGTGCAGTTGTATTGGTTAACAATATAGTTTGAATACGGAAAGAATTCGTTAATTTAATTTATCGTTCGTTTAGTTTATTCGTTATTCGTTCATTTAGTTTATTCGTTAATTGGTAAACAATATCTGCGACACCAGGAAGCACAGTCTCACCTAGTAAAACTGCGGATAGCACTTCTCTTATATTTCAATATCTTTGGTTTCGATACATCTTGATAATTTTGATTAAATAAGTGATGTATACAATGTGACTTGTTTTAATTTTGGGAGGCGGGTATCGGTACTGCCGCCCCGGGAACCATTTATTCTATAACCGACACCCCTGCCATGGGTCAACCCAATTGGTTTGCTAAGTTTGGTGACTTAGTAGGTGTGCCTGGTTTCATGGGATGAGGTTTGTCCAGGTCTTGGCGGCACATACGTCAACTTCATCTAAAATTTACCTTAACGTACTTCATGTTTAAATATAAGAAAAAAACCCTTTTACATCATAATTACACCTCTAGAACAATAACCAACCGACACTACAACGTACCTACACTACATACCACGTCAGCTCAAAGACATTTCATATACCTAGCTCCTAAAATATTTAACCTTCTCCCTGAAAAAATAAAAACCGAATCCCAACCCCAAACCTTTAAAAAACTTTTATCACAATGGATCCTTACATTTAGAAACCATTATATATAAAACTTGTTACTTGAATTCTAAAGTTTTAATACTATTATTTTTATCAAATTAAATTGTATAATTTAACAACAATTTTTTTAAATTAACATATTATTTTATAACTTTTTTTTACGGTGCTCCAGATTTTATGTCCGGGTTGAATCTTTCCCAAATGAAAGACTAAACCCTTCCACACACTTTTCCACAAATGAATATCTAGTAAATTCACGCAATGTAAGTGCACTATATAAGATAATAAATACAAGAACAATACGTCAATCCACCAGAAACATAATGGGAAAATATTTCACCGACTCCAGATATTTTCATATCAGAGGGTTCGGCTCTGATGAAATCCTAACTGGTCCGATAAATCCTACTGATCCCTCAATATAAATATTTAAAAAATCTTTCGTAATCCTACATGTATTTAAAATGACCGACTTTTGCATTTTTATGTACAAATTTTTTGACAAATCTAATACGCCTAAATTTTGAATGAGAGAGCTAGGTATAATGCCAGTAGCCGAAATAACAAATGGTAATATTTTTATAGTCTGAGAATGCCAAATTCTTTTAATTTCATTTCCTAAATCTGTATATTTTCTTATTTTTTCAGAAACAGTTTTCTGAATATTACAAGTATTTGGAATAGCGACATCAATGATATAAGTTATTTTTTTAATTTTGTCATGTAAAACTATATCGGGTCTATTATGACTAATTGTTCTGTCTGTCAGAATAGTTTTATCATAATAAATTTTATAAAATTCATTTTCTAAAAATGAATTTGGTTCATATTCATAATATGGTACATTACGGCAGTCAATCAAGTTATGTTTAATTACCAAACTTTGGTGAATTATTTTTAAAACTTGATTGTGCCTAAATGTATACTCGGACGGCGCTAATACAGAACATCCCGATATAATATGTTCTATAGTTTCCGGAAAATTGAATTTTATTATCGACCTAATTATTATTACATATTATTCTTACTATTCTTTCGCAATTAAATTGTATAATTTAACAACAATTTTTTTAAATTAACATATTATTTTATAACTTTTACTTACATTGAATTTTATTATCGACCTTATTATTATTACATATTATTCTTACTATTCTTTCGCAATTAAATGGTATAATTAACAACAATTTTTTAAACTAACAAATAATTTTATAACTTTTGCTCACATTGAATTTTATTATCGACCTAATTATTATTACTATTAATACTATTAATTATTTAATAATTTAACTATTATTAATATTAAAGAATATAATTATTATTACATTTAAAAACCATGATATATAATATTTTCAACTTGATTTACTTTGTATAACTTAAATTTTTACTTTACAACCATAACATGTATAATTTACTATCTGAAAACTTCACCCGCCATAACACAGGGACATCCCTAGCATGGCGGTTGAAATAACACAAAAATAATATACAATGTACAATATTCTTATATTAAATAAATAAATAAACATGCTTTGAGTTTGCCCCGTAAGGGGCCATCCGTAAATTACGTCACACGAATTTCATGATTTTTTGATCCCCCCTCCCCGTCCCTGTCACACATCGTCACATTTGTTAGACCCCCTCCCCCCTAGTGTGACGTCACATATTTTGCAATTTTCATCTAAAAATAATCATAGCAGTAGTTTAATTTTTTTTTACATGTGACGTCACAGAGCTGATGACCCCCCGGACCCCTTGTCACACTTCTCTACTCCCCCCCCCCTCCCTTAAGGTGTGATGTAATTTATGGATGGTTCCTAACTTGGTGGGCTGGATCGATAGAGACTGGTTGAGGAAGACTTTTTACCTCTCCAGCCAGATTTTCTCAACTTATCGCCCTGTACCGAAGTGGGAGGGATGAATTCATACATCCGTCACTCCTGGATACATTGACTCCCAGGCCCCTACCAACCCATCAAACCTTTTTCCTTCCCAGAACTCCTCTCCTTCTTTTCGCTAAAAAGGCTTTCCATATAGCATCCCCAAAGATCCCAAAGGGAAATTGTTTTCCTCAGGGCCTTCTGTGTGGAGCTAATGTTAAAAAAAAATTAAAATGATGCCACAAAGTGAATTTGCGATTATTGAGGAAGAAATTTTATAATGTTTTCGATTACATAGTATAAAGCAAAGTCCCGCTGTCTGTACGCTTATATCTTTTAAACTACGCAACGGATTTTCATGTGTTTTTCACCAATAGTCAGAGTGATTCATTAGGAAGGTTTAGGTATATAATTTGTCAAGGTTTTGTGTAAATTGGTTGAACTAGGTATATAATATATAAAGGGAGCGGGCTGGCCGCGGGCGTTATGGATTTAATATATATGCAAATTAACAGATGGCGTTGGTTATAAAGGTTGGGTAATGGCGTTGTGTTTCGTTAGCCACTGCAATGTGTGGCCAGTTTAGCTAGTTAAAAATAATTTTAAAAACAATTGAATTAAATCGTGTTGCAGGAGAGACATTTGTAGCGCTCACCCGCCTGCTGCAGGGCTATGTGGAGAACGAGGTGGACATGAATGCAGACAACACTTGTCGGGAGAACTGCGCCTACTACAACTACGCCAAGAACCACGGCTGCTTCAAGGACCAGTTCTGCTCACGCCAGCCGGCCTGCAAGGGCAAGATCCTCAACTGCCAGTACATCGACTCCGACATGTGGATCTGTCCAGCGGTAAGACAAATAACCAACTAAATATCTGACCGACTTAAGAATACTACTGCTACATTGAAACCACATATTCTAAAACTGTGGGCTTCGTGTATTGATCAAATTATCGCTGTTAAGCCAAAGGTATTGAAATATAAGAGATATGCTATCTGCAGTTTTTGCTGGGTAGGACTGTGTTTCCTGGCGTCGCCGATATTGTTAACCAATACTACTGCACACCTTCAAAAATCAACTAAATGAATGAATTCTTTCCGTATTACTACTCTCATTAGACAGTAGTCCGCCGACGGTCGGGCGGCCATCATAGCATATCTCTTGTATTTCAATATCTTTGTAGTGTGCTGATAGCCTCCATGAAACTCCTCCACTACAGCTGCCCTGCTGGGGGTAATACCTTAACTGCCAATATATAGTATAGACTCTGACATGTGGATATGTCCAGCGCTAAGTTCATAACTATCATATCAATAGATAATTGAAACAAGAAAGATTTGGCATGAACACGTTGACTGTTGTCGAGCTTCAATCAAACTGCTCGGATAAATTTGATTCTGAACACACAAAAGATATATTATGTTTGTAAGTGTTATTTTTTATGTGAATACCTCACAAGATTTCCAACTGCTCCCGACTGTCCGGAGGCAGTGGGGCTGTTTGTATGCTGAAAGGAAGTGAGTAGGGGAAGGAGATGGGAGGAGGAAGATGAAGGTTGGGAATCTGGCTTTTCAGATCTGGTTACCAAACGCGACTAATGCCATTTCAAGCAATGTTTCGATTCTGAATGGTGGGCCTATTCATCAGGGCAACATTTTGCTCTGAAACATACATGAATTAAACATGTCATGAATTTGTTGAGCAAAACAAAAAAATAAATTTGTGGTACATAACTGTTTTATTTGAAGTATTACAAGTTAGAGCTGAATGAAGTATGAATAACTCCTTCAATGTTTAGATAAGCAATCAATATTACCTATTATGTTTTGGAATGTATCAAACGCATGTTTCACAAACATTTGTGTTTATTGAATACAAACAATGGAACTTGTTTCTAAAATGATATATTTATGTTAATGTTTAAATAACTGTACTCAGTGCTTCTTTTGTAGGTTTATTATTATATTTCTTTTAATTTTAGGTATATGTATGTTTCTTTTTTTTTTTTTTAATTACATTATTGTAAAACTGCATATCTCGATACAGGAATGCCCTATGCCCTAGTGAGATGTGCAGCTAATGTTTTCATGTATTTCTTATTTTTTTCAATAAATAAATAAATAAATGTTCTGTTATTCTTTCTATGCCACAGAATAACACTAGAGGCAGCCATCACAAAAGTGAGATGAGTCAGAAAATCCAATGTGTCTAGAATGTCTAGATTGTGAAAAATCTCATGGAAATCCTAGTGAAATGTTATTCTCGTGTTGAATAAATCGTCCCGTAAAAACGTTTTTACTATGATTCCTGTATTTTCAATTTTCGACCTAGTTGCGCCATCTCTTGGGCTAGCTAGTAGCCAATTTCAAAGTTTTTTTTGGTTTGACTGAGGATTGAACTTTACTTCCCGGGGACTGGAGACTGGAGTCAACACTGCTAACACCTACGCCAAATCCTAATCGGATAGTACTGGATAGTAATTAGTTTATTAACTGCTGTAAATTTTTTAATTAGTCAACCAATTTCAGAAAAAAGCCATGTGTGTGCACTGTGCATGAGTGGAGTGCCACCTAAAGTTGATAGACGAGTCTATCTGCCAAGTTTCAGCTCGATCGGAAATTGGGAAGTGACTTAATTTTCACTTCCAAGATTCCATTTCATTTATTCATTCATTCATTCAAGAAAACAAAATCAAAGTTCGAATAGATGTATTTAAAAATACTGCTGTGATAAAACATTTTATAATATGTAATTTGAAAACCCATCCAATCATAACTCAATTTGGGTATTTTCGTGGGTTACAAGTTACAACATACAAAGCAAATTTTTTGCTTTTGTTAACATTTCCGTTCGGTGAGATTTTTATCACTAAAAAGCACCTACAATAAAGAAAAAGTGTGTAATTTTATACCAAATATTTTTTAGTAATGGTATCAAATTTTTTTAATTACGCCAATTTCCTGTTATGAAGTGTTTATTTTTAAATGAAAATAATCACAATTGATTTTGATTTTCAGTCTCGCAACAGTGAGAGGCGCTATGAATGGATTGAGTACGAGAATCAGAGAGTTCTGGGGAAAAAAGGAAGCTGTATGACCGGAACATCCAAGGTAACACATCTCGATACTTTCACCCCTTTTCTACATAGGTCCGTAATTAAAATCCTCTTTATTTTGAACTTAACAATTTATTTATTTTTTGACTGTCACCGAACGAATAAGTAAAATATAGAATTGATCTCTGTGGCATAGAGGTAAGAAATTTATTCTGGGTAAGTGTTGGGTTCGATTCCTGACTAGGAAAAAAATAAATTTTTTACCAGATTTTTGGTAATTGCGAGTTTGAATCTTTCATGTTATAGAAAGTGATGAAAGCATGTGGGGAGATTCATCTAGCACGGGAATAAGTATGGCTGATAAAAAATGTTATATCCCTGTGTCAACTTTTACATAAATTAACATAATTTTGGATTTACAACAAAGATATAAGCTAATGTTATATTATCAGTGATTAAATAAATATTAAAATTAATAACAAATAATAACCCCGGTTGAAGTTATTTGTTTATTACCCAAGTGACTAAAAAAGTGATTTATTTGAAAAATTTCTGCGACCGCATTTTACTTTCTGATTCAATTACCATGGGGGGTGACACCACCACGTTGTCCGCCCCGGGTGCCACCCATGCCACTGCCGACACGCTAGTGGCAGATAGCTATATTATGTTAATAGTTGCACTAGTGTCAAAATCCAGAGAGGAAATTGGGGAATACGTTTGTACGTACAAAACACGCCCGGTTTCTTCTTAGTTGTGTATGTACTTGGAAAACTTGAGAGAATTATTTTGGTCATCTCAGTATCTAAATCATTAAAATATCTTTAATATGTTTTCCTATTATGGATATGGAATGCTAATGATAGAAATTAGCATCTTTCGCTAAGTAGCTTGATGTTATTGAAAAAGAACACTGTAACTATGTGTACATTACTTTATTTATAGGAACATGCCAGTCGGTTTAATATCAATAATAATTGTACCTTCGTCATGTTACCTAGATAAATATAAACTTCTTTGCAATTAGTCAGGTATGTTTGTAGTAAAAATTTCTAGCTTGTTATTATAAATAAAGTGATGTACGTACGTACCTAGCGTAGCACTGTTTCATTTATAACTTTGTTCCACTTATGTATTTATTTTAGACTGGAATGGTTTCATGCTACGGACGCAACAGAAACAGTTGAAACTGTTCCGATTTATTATATAAAGTTTTTTTTGTAATTATGTTTATATATAAAATGACATGGGGTGTTTGGGGAGTATCAGTTACCAGGAGTACATAGAATGTGTGGTGGTCGGTTGTTGGTTGTGCGTAGGTAGACTCGTGGTGGCGTTGGCTGTTCTGGCACTGTTCTTACTGCATGTGCGTCTGCGACCAGGAGGGCAGCAACTCGGACCGTCACTTCAGTCTGCGTGAGACTCTTGCCGACGTCAACAACAAGTTAGTTCAGGGACGGATCTCTGTCCTCCCCATCACACAGCTTTCAGCACGGCTAACAATCACTGAAATGCAATGTATAGTGTAACAGCATGTAAAGTAGGAGGGGGATTAATATAACCTAACTTTGTTTGAGGGAATTGTATATCAGTGTAACCTATAACTTTATATCTAACTCTGTAGATTGCTACCGTGTAATGCAAATCTGAGAAGCTATTTATTAAGTCTCAGCAAGTGTCTTATGTTGGGGTCTTTCAAACTCCATCACATTTGGTGACCATTGAGTTGATAATTGAAGCCTTTTGACATTTAATACGTCCCCATATTTACGTCCCCTTAACTCTTTTTATGTGCCGATGCTAAATTTTCACTTTGCACCAGTTAGTTCTATTTTCATAATAACTTACTTTCTTTTGCAATTACATTTTTGTAAATTGTACCGTCTTACCCAAAGATTTGAAATGCAAAAGAGATATGCTATTACAACCGCGCGACTGTCGACGGACTACTATTTAATAGGAGTAGTTTGCATATGAAAAGAATTTTTTCATTTCATTGATTTTTTTAAGGTGTGCATTAGTATTGGTTAACAATATAGGTTGAATACGGAAAGAATTTGTTCATTTAGTGCAACGTCCATTTAGTTTATTCGTTAATTATTCGTTTATTTAGTTTATTCGTTAATTGGTAAACAATAGGTATCGGCGACACCAGGAAGCACAGTCGTTATTATTGTGCCTATCGGCAAATCAAAAAAAAGTTTCTTCTTTTGATCAGATTGTTATCACCTGACAATTATTGTAAAAACTTGACCTTTGTGCTTGACATCTATCTGATCATAAAAGCCAAAATGGTATGAAAATCGACATTTAACTCAAATACCAACTCAGCCACTCACCGGACTAATGGGTTGATTATTGACTTGACGATCATCAAATGTGATGTAATTTGAAACAATTTACCTTTAATTATTCAAACACTTATTAGTGTAGCAAACAATTACATCCCAATGTCATAGTATAAAGTTAGGTTGTTTTACTCCTCCCTAATGTAAAGGTTACTTCTGATTGTGAACATGGTTTATAAGCTAATAATTATTATTTAGTTTAAAATAAAACAATATCTTTGTAAACACCACTTTTATTTTTTATACTTTATGCCAACCGGGTTTCGCTACAACCGTAGCTTCTTCAGGGCAGTATAATACTCTACTAAAATTAAGTTACATATGTTATAGATAATACAATATGATTTAAAACAAAATGGGCTGGACTCCTTAAGTGAGGGAGGAAGTACGCGTAAGTGTTGATAGAGAATTGGGAAGGGAAAGGGAATGTTCTTTGTCAATAGGGAACAACCTTAGTATTGGACTTTTAATTAAATTTATTTTATTATTAATTACCTTACTATTAATGTTTTTGGCTTTCCTTAGTTCTAGTGCTTCTTAGTTATCCATCTTGATACCTATCGTGTTTTTATGAATTGGGGTGACCCTTGAAAAACTTTCATAATAACACGATAGGTATCAGGTTGGATAACTTAGAAGCACTAGAACTACGGAAAGCCAAAAACATTAATAGTAAGGTAATTAATAATCAAATAAATTTAAATAAAAGTCCAATACTAAGGTGTTCCCTATTGACAAAGAACATTCCCTTTCCCTTCCCAATTCTCCATCAACACTTACGCCTTCTTGCTCCCTCACTTAAGGAGTCCAGCCCATTTTGTTTTAAATCACATATTATCTATAACACATGTAACTTAATTTTAGTAGAGTATTATACTGCCCTGAAGAAGCTACGGTTGTAACGAAACCCGGTTGGCATAAAGTATAAAAAATAAATGTGGCATTTACAAAGTTGTTGTTTTATTTTAAATTATAATGTCACAACACAAAGTATCTGCTTCATATGAACAAATATTGTTATTTAGAGTCATCTGGACGAATAGCTTGATTTTGTTTGCTTATTACCGCTTATTTGGCACCTATTGCTACTTGCATCTCTACAATTTTATTAATCTTCCAAACTGACTTTAATACTTCTTGTGTCGTGTTCTATTACACTTAATGTATTCTTTTTTTTTAATAATAACTATAGCGAATAGCGTGAAGTTATTCCTAAAATGTTGTTATTGAAATAATTAAGGAAATTTATTTTTTCTTACACATTTCTTTCTCACACGATGATTTATTATTGATAAGTCATATATAGACTGATATACCCCTAAGGTCCTGTTCTCAAATCATAGTACAAGTGCGACCCACAGCCGATCACGGTTAAATTATTATTTGTTCCCAATTTATTAACAACTATCACTTGTAGGTACTGTTTATATTTTTGCCCAATAAAAAGTTTTACGACTCGTCTTTCGAACGAATTCAGATATCTGGTAAATTTTGTGAAGTCAGCGTTTCATTTGCAAATCCTCGCCCTCCAGAGCAGCGTTCCACAAACTTTTTGTGTTCAAGGTACACCTACCAAATCAAGAAATTTTCGAGGTACACCAAAGTAAAAACCAATGTTTATTTAATAATCGTGGCAAGTGGTAAGAAAATTGCAATAGCACGCATTGAAAGCAGTGGATGCTCATTTATTATTTTCAGCCAAAAATGTGCTAGCTCTGTTTTGAAAATTTTTCGTTTTAATGTCCAGTAACAGTTTTTAGCGAGAATGAATTCTTCCTGCTTGTTTATTGATAAGTGTCCAAGGGAAAAGCTATCTGAGATTGGATTTCGACCCAATTCATAGGTTGCAGGTCACACTTAGGAAAATATAAGTTAATTCTTTCTGCTAATAGCTCCAAGTGTTTCACTATCAAAGCCTGCATTTTTTTCTGAATCGGCAGCCGTGACATTATTACCTAAACAAGGCATTTTGGGATTGGGCATGATTCGTCAAAACCATAACTTACATAGCCTTCATCATATTTTCGATTAAGAAGCTTAGGTTTTTTCTTCGTTGACTCTTGGGAATTCTTCTTGAGAATCATTAGTTTCAGTTGACAAACTTGTGTTTCGTTTAACAAATTTGTCTATTATGTAAGTAGGTACACGTATAACGGGCTATATATTTGTAATTAAAAAAGTCGTGTACGTTCACGACGACACAATCACAAACTAGTGCTAACGAACGACAATTAAACAGGCGCAGCATCGCAGTGTAACATTGCGGTGAGGCACACCAACTAATGACCACGGTACACCACTGTGCCGCGGCACACACTTTGCGGAACACTGCTCTAGAGCAGATATTCTTGTTATTGGACCTAGGACTTTTAGGAGTTTTGATTTATTGCTTGAAAAGTGCCAAGCGCATGGCCGCACTAGGTATATATTTTCGCAATCAATTCCAATCAGTATATTTTTTACGCACATCTCTCGGAAGATCGAATGCAACTGACCTGATTTTAATAAGTGGAGGGTGAGTGCAAAGGACACACATAGACATCAGTTTATGTCCTCTAGCATTGAAGGTTCACAATAATAGAATTTTTGGACACAGAATAATTACCGGTGAAAATTAACAGCAATATCTATCATTTGTATTCATGGATGAATATAACGGTCAGCATTTCAGCAAATGCCCCCCCCCCCCCCCCCCCCGAGCGGCCCACCTAAGCTCAGTAATATTTTCTTTGGCCCACCATTTGGGTTGAGCCCCCCTACTCTAGTGGAAGCTGGCAATTTACAGTCAATGTCACTGGCGTGAGTGACCAGTGCAATAACTTCGATGCTATTTGATTTACATTACACAACTAAACTATCACTTCCACTTCCTGTTTAGTTTTTTATAATATTATATGGGATAAATACTGAAAAATAGATGAATTCATTGGCTTTAAACCTAAGTTAACAGTTTCTAGTATGTTTCTATGTTAATATTCGGAGGTACGATTTTTGGAATATGCGGCCGAATGAAAAATCAGACTCCCGGAAATCGCTCAAAAATTTTTTTTAAATACTTTTATCGCTCAAGTGGTCTAGAAATATTATACATGCATGCATAACGCTTATATTTGAAAGTAAGTGCATAATATTATAATATTGCAAAATGCTCTGAATTTTTTTTTTGGCTTTATTTAATTGTGCAGCACCTTGTCATTTGGAAGGTATTCAAACATTTTCTGTGCCTTTTTAAAATTGAACAGAAAATGACAGTGACATTGTCTGTGATAATTTTAATGGTGATGGTACGGTATGATTTCCACAGGTGCTAAGCGACATCACCTACTTTGTTTCCCATGGGAATGGAATGCATTGCTCTTTTGTGGGGTATGGTCTTGGTGATGGTATGATTTCTATAGATGTAGTGTCATCATATACTTTGTACTCAGCCAGTAGCAGTTTGCGCTATGATGATGCACATAGGAATGGAATGTGTTGCTATTAGATGTTTTTATAATTCCCGCAGTAACGGCACGGTGACGGCAATTGCAACGTTGTTTCATTTCTTTAATGTGAGGGAGATGTATTATTTTTGATTTCATTTTTCCTTTGGGGGAAGCAGACATACGTAGGGGAAGTACGGATATTATCGGACGCATAGTGTTGTTCATTTGTATTTTGTTGATAATGCTTCAATATAAACGAATTATGAGTTAATCATAAGTGTAAATGACAGATCTACATGGTACACTAATTTTAAAAATCAGTTACCATCACTGTTTCCCAAAATTTAGATTTTAAAATTACGAAATTTTCGTTTATTATCGGATTACGACGGGTGGTATCGGACAAATTAGCTCCTTGGTTTAACGCTGTACTTTCTTTTGTTTTATAATAAAACGATTACTAATGATTAATAACAAAAGATTTCAAATATATCAAGACAATATCTTTATTTTAAAAAATACAAGCAAGAGAAATACAAGAAAAAGAGCAACAAAGTATTTGAAAGAATTGTCTAATATCGGACATCAAAGGTGGTATCGGACACGAAAGTGGACAAAAAATATTCATGTTTTTTTAATTAAAAAAAGGATTTTAAAAAAGTGGTAAAGCCGTGTTCAAACTTTTCACAACACGTTATGATATACTGAAAATAAAGATTATTTTTGGCACAATTCACATTTGTAAAAATGCTGGTAAGATTCAAGAGCTGTACAATTTTCATGGGCCCATCCGTGACAACCTTGGAATTGAATCCAGTCTTCTTCGAAGCTTTCTCCACAGATTATGCAAACTTCATCTTTGTTATAATCCTTACGTAGTTTTAGTTTATCTGCTTTATTAAAATTGATGGTGTTAACATTATTTTTTTAATTGTGTTTAAGAGGATTCTTTTTTGATTTATCCATTTGAAAATCTTTTTAGCACTGTTTTCTGATAGTTTTTCTTGTTTTATTTTGATTGGGAAACCTGGTACTTGTCTTTTGGCTTCGTTTTTACATTTTTTTAAACTTTTTAGAAGTGTCTTATCCTAAATCCTTTCTTCAATTTCAACAACCTGTCACTAAGTGTACTTTTAGGGACATCAAAATATAAGGCAGCTTCTCGAATTATCATCTTATTTTCACAAACGTATTCCTCTGCTGATTTCATGTTACAGTCCCTCCATTCAACCCAAGCCCCTGCTCCCACTTTTTTTTTCTCGGCATTATCTGGAAAACTGGAAGTAAAACAGAATGACTCTTTGAAAATAATGTTTTTAAATCAACAATAGCAAACCCTTTATACATTGTTTTCGCAGCACAATATACTTTCATAATATACAGGTGTATAAAAATACAAAACACTTAAATTGGTGTATATCTGTTAATTGAAATAAATAAATAAAAAATAAGCATTTATTCGTGTGTCCGATATCATCCGTAACAGCCATGTCCGATATTAACGAAACGACTTGGAGTTAAAAAAATAACTATGGGAAACAAATTTTAAAACATAAGATCGTCATTTGATTGCCACTGAAATGTAGTGTACCGTCTTATGTATATAAATGTAATTAAATTAATAACGTACCTTTTATTTGTCTTCGAATAAAGCTGAGGACACAATATCCGGTGGTCAAATTTCGTTTTCTAAGCACAACACGACCCCAACGGCTTTGGCGATAGTCATGCAAACACTTGGCACCTAGAATTAGTTCGGCAATATTATGAACTAACTTGCATCGTCCTATCTATCTCCCAATTAAAGAAATAACACTTGTCCGATACCATAGGTTGTCCGATAATGTACGTACTCCCCCTACACCGTTTGTCTCGCTTTCAACAGATCTTTCTTACACACTATTATCAAGAGTGTAAAGAGCTGCAGCATTATTTTGATAAAGTACGTACACTTCAGTGTATGTACATTGTTTATACACTTAAGTGTCATTCAGTACATTGCTTCTTTTGTGCCGTCGCCGTGCCGTTGCCATCTGAATTAAAAGCGCCCATTGTGTGGTGTATTTCCATGAATGGTGCTAGGGTTATTACTTGGTTTGAGTGTCGTACGCATATCACATGTGAAATGAACGGATTGCTTTGCTGCTGTGTGGGATATTGACATGTGTGTGCGCAGGTGGATTCGTGGTGGCGGCTGGACCTGTATCACTGCTCATACTGCCTGTGTGTTTGCGACGAGCCGGGGCCCGCCAGCGATCGTCACTTCAGCATGCTCCCCGCCGAGGCAGACTACACTAGCAACAAGTCAGTGTCCTCTTTCTGTCTTCCACCATTTAAGTTCAGACACATTTATGATGGTGGTGGTGGCTATTGAAATCAAACATTTCCATTAAAAATAATTGATAATGTCACTGAAATCATTCACTTTTTTTATCATATCGACTAGATTTGAAACCATTTGTTACTAAGCGAATGATCTGTGCCTTGAGAAACGCTCGTATTGTATTTATTAATTTAAAAAAATAATATTTGACATTACCGCCAAAACAGTGATTTCAGTTCATATGGTTCATGAAAAAGTTCATATTATCGCTTCACTCACTGTAAATGCGAATAAATAAACTTTAACAAAACCTTCCTTTGAAAGATAAAGTAATTTGTTTTCTTTCTATGGACAGGCCTTAATGAAATGGAAAAAAGCACCTTTTTTCAATGGATCCTCTACATACTTGGATTTTTGAGTACAACGCTATAGTTTTGCTGAAGTACATAATTGTGTCATGTTTATTTCAAAATTTATCAAATTTATGCTACATCATTTAATTTTTCTTCTCTGGTGGTGGATTTCAGATAGAGGGTACTGTGCATAATGCTCAAATTTTTGCTTTATTGCTTTGTTGCATTGCATGATCCCATTCTGCCTGAATGCATGTGCTTTAATATTAAAAATGTCCATTATCTTTTAGTCGCATACTTTATCAATAAATCTTAACCAATGCAAAAAATAGACTAATTCCGCTCATTTTTTAAATCCCCTTTGTTTACATTTACATATTTAACTTTTGCAGTGGATCATTCCTAAACATTTTTTAATGTACATACGAGCACAGGATATCTGGAGGTTAATTGCACTAACTTCAGGAGTTGATTCTACGTGACTGTAGAAGTAAAAACGCTATTTATGTGTTTAACTTGAACTATTATGTAGAATCACCTCCCAAAGTTAGTGCGTTCTACCCCCTGACACCTCGTATAAAAAAAACAAGAAAAACTTGAATAAATAATTTACAACCCAGGTGTATCTAATATTATTTTGGATTCAAATGCCAGTTTTATAAACTTATCAAAACTTACAACTAAATTCCACAGAGTGTAGTTTTGGCTCAAAATAAGGGGGTATTTCACCAACCTCTCAATAAGCTGTCAAAAGCACTATTCATACAATAAAGTATATTTTTAATTTCAATATCACTCGATAACAATATTACTCCATAATAAATTCCGAGTTTACTATTCGGTACTCAAACCTATAAATAGTGGCGATACATCAGATAAGTTAGCCGAGTGTTCTACCTATTGCAAGTTTTTATTTATTAATACAATAGTTATTGACAGCTGAGTGTCGAGAGCATTGTGAAATACCCCCTAAAAATTGTTTTATTCAGTAACCTGTTTTATAGCTGTATAAGCTAGCAATGTGTAAAATCAATGTTTCTCTGTGATGGAGGTTAATAAAATTCACTTCATATTGAGTATGTTCCACTACCTTTGCACAAATTAGTAATTGGTTTTAACCTGATTTACACGGCGCTTGCACATTATGATCCATGAAGTTTCACTAAAACTGTGTCAAAATGTGCTGCGTGCCGCGTGTTGGGATAAATTGCGTTAAAATGGTTAGAATTGCTATCCAATAATTTCATTATCTAGAAATGTAAATAATAATAAATGTTTCCATATTCTGAATTAGCATTAATTTTATATACTAATCGCAAATTTGTCCTGAAAGTAGGGTGGTCACAGGTCTCCGCTTCACAAAAGTCAACAAGGTCATACATCTGCAGATAAGCGAAGGGACACTCCTGCCTCGCGGCAAGATTGACACCGCCAGTATCCGCTGGAAGGCTGTGACCCCTATCGACCTGGGGTCTTCCAAAATCGTAAGAGGGTGGGATTACCACACCATGACCTACGAGGAGCGCAGCATTGACCTGGACGACCATGCGGGATCCCCAGGGCACCTGCTGACTGGGGTTAGATTGCGTAAGGTCGGGAGTCATCTCAACTTTGAGATTAGGACGACCCCGTTCAACTTTACGACTGGGAAACTGCTGCAGCCCAAGGAGAGGAGTGCTTGGATTAGTAATGATAATACTGATGCAGCCACACTTAAGCCAAGGTTTTCTTCTTTGTTTTTTTTTTATAAAAGGAAATAGTCAATGACTTATTGGAGTATATTTATTTTATTTGTAAAAAAATTAATAAAAAATTCACAAACTTTGATATATCTTTCTTAAAACTTGCATAATTTTATAGTCAATGACGTTTTGGAATATATTTATTTTATTTGTAAGCTTATGGTAAACTTTTAGATGCAAATACAAAGTGTGGCGCCGCCCCATTATAACAATGCTTAAATCATACATCTTACCGTAATATAAAATGAGATAGAATGACTTTTATAAGTCTGACTCAAAAGTCCACAAAAATACTCGAGGGGTTATAGATATCATTAGAATGATGTCGCTTCTTGAAAAAATTCACTAAAAAATTGTTTTTGTTTGATGCTTGAAACAAAGTCAAAACATGTTTTTTTTATTTTTAATAATACAGTTTACAGTTTTATAATGCAATCAAAAAGCCAAACAGCTGTCACGCGTAATGCTAATTACACAGCAACTTGTTCAAAACAGGTTAGTATGCAATGAGAAGTAAAGTTTTTATAGAATTGATAATATTGTCTGTTTCCTTCTAACACTAAAATAATTTTTCTGAAGGTTTTCATTACCTACTCTCCTAGATCCCAAAGGTTTACAAATTATTTTGGCGAAAAAAAAAAACTGTAAGATACGTACGTACTATTATTATATCCTTGTGAAAGACTACGTAAACATTTCTTGTAATGGCTTTTAGGTATGTTTAAGGAGACAGGAGCATCTAGCAAGGTCGATCGATAAAGGTTTTATCGATAACTTATAAGTTCTTATTAACTTATTGTTCTAAAACATGATTGTAGATCACCAACGAATAATTCACAATGATTGTGTTCTTAATTTATTCAATGTAAAAAAAAATTACGTTAGCGATCTGTAGTCATGCCTTGGAACGATGAGAAGTAATCGACATTATCGATAAATCCTTATAGATCCACCATGCTAGAAACCGAGACACTTTTCCAATCTTCCCCCACTTCCTTCATCCTAACAGATTTTCCCAAAATTAAGCATTGCATAGTCCCATTATCAGTTACTCGTGACTCGTGCAGTAATTACATAATAAACTAATGATTTTTCTCTTTTAGGACCCGTCTGGACCTTTTCAAACCGGACATCCCAACAAGGAGCGTGGCGGGCTCCGTGCCCGATTCGCACACAGACCAATATCTCGAGTTCACGCATTCAGATCTGGACGCCGATGCCGCTCAGAGCACGGTGCCGTTCCTGGATGCCCAGGCCGCCGCGCCCTTACTGGCCGTGCCGCTGTCCGGCGCCGGTCTCTTCCACAAGGGTCGTCCGCATTACGGGGGCTTTGTCGCACCCAAAGTCTTCACTTATGATTTCTCTCAGCACATGGAACCGGTCTTTCCCGTATTTGATGAGCTGAAAGATAATAAATTTGTATTTTAAACATACCAAATGTGTTTTCTAAGGGTTACAAGTTCATATTTTAAAGGAACCAGAAAGAAATTCTTTTGAATTTGAAAAGAAAGACCCAAATATAAGTTTATAGTTTAAAGGAACCGGATGTGTTTTCTGGGGGATATGAGTTTGTATTTTAAAGGAACCAGACATAATGATGTAATCGATTTCTTTAGATATGTAATATTTTTACAATGTCAATGAAAAATCTGGCAGAACAAAAAAATCCACACACTCAACAGTTAATTCTTTTTTAAATGTTTCGGCAGTTTAGTAAGCTCACTATGGACTACATATTGTATTAACTTGCTTTTCACTTATAGAGTGTTGTAATGTTTCCAAAGTATACACAAGAACTTTTATTCAATCGCTATACTATAGGCCGGTTTATTAGTAGCAAATTTGAATGAATAGTGCAATATCATAGAGCAGTATGTGCACTATGCACAGTGAATAGTGCAAAATGTGTAAACACTTACTATACAGTATGATATCTTACTACTTATACAGTTTAGTTAACTCCCGTCATTAATCACTTGCTACTAATCAAAGTATAAATCGGGCATAAACCAATTGCATCCTTAAATTAAAATGATTCTACTGTAAGCGAAATAGAAAGTTATGCAGACAGTACATACATATATATTTGTCACAAATAAAAAAAAAAAACTACATTCTAGAGAATTTTTAAACTGGTAAAATTATCCGCACCAGCTTTATTAGTTTGCCTTCTAAAAATTAAAAGGTTACCCTTTGACAATTACTGTAATAGGTATTAGTTTTAAAATTTTGTTTGATTAATAAAATACCTTGAGTTGATTCTAATCATCTGAATATTACGGCCAGATAATGTCTGTGCGGTTGTACTGTGATAAAAAAGTGAATTTGCTCAGTACCATATTAGATAGTAATTATTATCCTACGAATTAATCTAATTTTGTAAATAAATCAATACTAATTAATTTTTAGCATTATATAAACAAATTGTATAGAAATATCATAAACACTATTCAAACTCCATAAAAATACATAACATTTGTATTTAAAATTAATGAAATTTGTTTTGAAATCCTTGAAAAATGATTTGTGAAAGTTTCCTGTCAGTCTTGATAAATATTATATTAAATAAAATATCATAAAAGTGTGTGTTTCTTTTTACTTATGAATAAATAAAAAAATAAAAATGGTTTATTATTGTTTGCCATTTTCCACTTGGACTCAGGGCCGCCGGGGGGGGAGTTCAGGGGGGCTAAACCACCAGGCCTAGTGTTTGTGAAGGGACCTGGGGCTGGTGCAATCGCAGTACCTAACTTTAATAAGAATCCCTTGAGATGATTTTATCATTAAAATGTATGTGGCTACATATAAGGTACATTAAATTAATGTGGTACATATATGTATATACAAATTTCTACTTCTTTTTGTTTTTGTTTTCAGCCAATTGCAAGCTTGCTTTTGTTTCGGCCTTGCGAGATCTTGCGCTGCCCGGAGTAGCTCCTCCGCACTTCTAATACTGGTCCACTCTTGTACATTTCACAGCCAAGACATTTGTCTCCTACTAGGTTGAGGCTTTAATTCAAACATTTAAAAAATTACACTGTTCCAATTTTTATAATCCTCAGCCAACATAATTCCTAATTTTTTTATAATAGGCAATTCACCCTAAAGAGAGTGCATTTAGTCAATCTATCGACTTCATTAAAAACAATTTTCTACTTCACCTTGAAATAACAAATTGACTTAAAAAATACATAGAACTGTTGCTATCTTAGCTGGAAAATCTTAATTCAGCTGTATTTTGTCAATATCTCGACTTCATATACAAACCAATATGTTGTTCATTTTGGTAAATTGACTTATTATCATTAATTAACTATTGCTATCTTCGCTAGTTTTAGTGTAATCTGATATAATTCTTATTTCAGATGTGTTTTTGTCAATCTTTAGACTTCATTGAATACAATACCAATTATAACTATGTAACGCGAAACTAGCCGTCTATAATGGAGTACTGGTACCTACCCTGATGTATGGCAGTGAGGCATGGAACTGGCAAAGGAAGGATGAAAGTAGACTGAATGCTGTAGAAATGAGATCCCTAAGGCGTACGTGTGGTAAAACCATGTATGATCGTGTGAGAAACGCGGAGATCTGCAAAGAATGCAAGGCTGATGTAAGCGTAACGAGTAAGATCAAGAAAGGAACGCTCCGATGGTTTGGGCATGTAGAGCGAATGAACGAGGAAAGGAGTGTAAGGAGAATATATGACGCAAATGTGAATGGTAGAAGAAGTCGGGGACGCCTGAGAAAGACACGGCACGACCAAGTGAATCAGATACTTGAGTCGCGCCATGTCAAGAGTCAGAATAATAGAAGAGCATGTATGAGATGATGTATGAATGTGAACGAGGCAAGGAGTGTGTGCCAAGACCGAGTTGTTTGGAGGTCTGTCCTCTCTGCCTATCCCTGGGAGGAAACGGCGTGATGGTTAGTTAGTTAGTTTACTTGTTTCACTTTGAAATAAAAAATGCTTCTCTATAATATTTACTTATTTATTCACGTCCTATTTGGGCTTTTACATTTTATTACATTACATGCATGGTAAATAATAAAGTATTGAATTTAAAAAAAGGATACAATATAGCATAATATAGAGTGTACAGTACACGCCAAACTTTAATACCGACCTGATTTTGATACAGAAATCGTCGCAATAGATGAGTTTAAGGTCAGAAAAGCGGCATGCCTTCCCGCCGAAGCCTTTCTCTGTTGCACACTGTTTACGTATCTTTCTCTTTAGCTTACGGTCATTGTAAAGTCATATACCTGCGCTAGAATGGATCGTCAAGTTCAGGGCGGCATTAAAGTTTGGCGTGTAACTATAATAACAAACAAGTGCAGTAACAAATATCAAGGACTGTGAAGAATAGCATATAGTTTTGATATCATTATTTTTTTTTTAGTAGATATTTCCCGTGGTGTCGATATAGTACTTATTTCCTATAACTTGAGTGAAAAATATTATGGCTTAAAAATATATATTCATGGAGATCAACAAATGCTGATTCTGAAAACACAAGTTTTATTATATATTATACTTACACAAAATTTATAAATCGTCATTGAAAAACGATTAAAACCATAAAAGCTTAAAACGTCTTTCGGACAGTGGGTTTTGACAGAACTTGTGAAAATTTTGTGCTAACTTGGGCTGCATAAACTCGCACAGAATTAATGGTTTTTGGACACTTACATTGGGATTTGTTGACTTCAAACCGATCCTAGTGGGGTTGACCTTAATAAGCCGACAAAACCGAGGTATGTATGACATCTCGCGTACCCCGTCAGGCAAACTTTGGAAATTATTTTTACTATGAAATCGTAAATTGTAAAAAATAAAAATACATACCTACTGGTATATGAGTTAGAAGGTTAACTGTTTGGTTTTGAAATGATGTTATGCGCAGTTCCTACTGGGATGTCATTTATCCAGTACCTACCTTCCCTAACCACATCACCTTACTGGAAAAGCATTTGAAAATAGAACAATGGCAAGAGTGAATTGAAGTGCTTTTATTTCTGAAAAAAAACAGAAGAATATTTTGGACTACCTGGAAAGAATTTTTGTTGGTTATTCGTGTTTATATATTATATTCGTTTATGAAGTAAAAGAAGATCTTTTGGCTGTATCAAGATTGTTTGTGTTGTGGTGATAATACCTCGAGGTACTGCGGTGGAACTAAATAAACTATATTTGTAATTGCGTTGTTCGCCTTCGCAGAGGTAAGTGATTGGTTTCCTTCTTCTTGCAATTCATTATTTTTCCTATACACATATTATCACCCAATTCCAGCAAACATATTCGTTTCATTTCGTTTAGCATTTAAAGTCCATTTACAAGTGCATCTGAAGCTGTAATTCCAAAACAGTTTCAGATGAAATACAAAAAATGACTAAATTACTTATTTCGTAGTCGATTTATGACGGAATTTAATTCTGCGTTAGTCCCTATATTGGTATAATGGTAAGGTACTGTGGAGTGTTGATATTTCCACCATCCAAGAGTCCAGAGGTGGGGAGAGACGCGGCACAGAATGACACTCCGTGATGAACCTTGTTACGGTTAACTTTACATTATTATTCAATATTTGCTAAGTGTTTAATCAAGGCAAGTGAGTACAAAACATATTATATTATAACAGAACCCAGCCTTTTCAAACACTTTAAAATTTTAGATTTTGAGAGTTAGAAATAACTCCCAGAGTACCTTTGACGAACCATTCCACTTGGTACATGAAAGTCAATTAACGAAAGAAGTTCAGGAGAGCACAACCGGCATAAGCCCCACTTCACCCCGATCCCTCAACCCGCCTGCTTCCAATCGCAAGGAAGCATGCACGCAGCGTCTGCGTGATAATCTGATTTTTTTATCGTTCTGTTTTTTAAAAGTAAATGTGACATCTGAATTTTTATCAGGTTTGAACAGGACGTCCGAAGAGCGGTTGTAAACGGTAGTGGGAACAACTTACCTTATACAACACTGGGCAACGGGCACCGGTCCGTTGTAGAAAACGCCCTGTTGCCAGCTGCCGTTAACAAGACCTCTCTTGACTTCCTTATTCGCATTTTTTCAATATTATGGTACCAACCTACCTGAAGAAAGAATTGTAATTAAGATAGTAACGTTTCTTTGAACAAATTGTGTCATTATTTATTTATTTATTATTTCATTATCCACTGGAGCGCTTTTTGCCACAATATGGCACCATTTAAAATACCTCGGATTTTTTTTTGGAAATTTTCCCTAGATGCAAAACATTTTTTTTTCGATTTTTCCATAAAGTAAAATTCGGAGGTATGAATTTTTTAATGTCGGCGGAAAATATTCGAAATGGTCACCAAAAAATCACGAGCAATTGGAGGAAAAAGTTAAAAATCGCACCGTCGCTCGAGTGGTTATATGGAATTATTGTTTAATCAATTAATATAATTTTTAACCTCACTAATACTAGCATTTGTTGAGGATTAAAATTTTATAAAATAATATATAATAAACAAAATAATATATTCAAAGAACAATATTGTTACATTAATTTTTCTTACACATAATAGCACCACCCCACACTATGGGCGTAGCCACGGTGGGGCAAGGTGGGCCGTTTCCCCCACCCTGGCTGGCCGATGCATGATCTCTAGGATTGTCAACCGAGTCGCTTTTTCAAATTCACAGCACTTCGTAGAATGGTTTTTCCTTCTTCCATTCATATTCTTTGTATTCACAGAGCGTAAAGCATGAATATATTGTAGAAGCCTACTTTTTTTCGACACCTACCCTAGATTTTAATTTTTTGCTCCACCTCAAAACCTGGCTACGCCTATGCGGGAAAATTAGTTTCATTTTCAAATTATTTCGCGTTGACTAAAATGAAATTAGTCGTATAAAGAAATGCTTTTTGTGTCAGACTTTCTTTGAGAAACATTTAAAAAAAGTTAATCCATACGGACACTTCAGGCCGCCGCGCAGAAAAATAAAGACCGAAAGTAAGATAACGGTTTACAGCACAGTTCCCTGTGAGACTTTTCTCCGCGGTGGCCTGAAGTGGTGCATGGCACGGTCGCTCCGAAGTGTTGGTGTAAGGGGTGCTAATGGGTATCTTCTAAAGCTGAAGAAAGTTATTTCATTATAATGTACTAAATATGTAATGTGACTATGGATTGATATTTAATTTAAAATATATACTTCTTCAAACTTAGCAAAATTACTTTGTGGCATCATTATTAATATAATGAATAATAAATACTTCGTTTAAACCACTATATAATTAACAATATCGACATGTTTCAATCTTCATCAGGACAAGATGTTAATTAAAAAAAAATGACAAACAAATGTATAGACAAATTAGAATAAATTAGAACAAAGACAAAATATTAAAAAGTAGAGGTGATCAATTGCTTAGAAATAAAAATAGTTATACAAAATAAAATATTTTATTATAGGTATATGTATTTAAATAAATGCATGTAATAAATATATAATAGAGAAATATATTTCCTTAAAAAATTTTGTATTTAATTTTGTATAACTTTTTTATTTTTAAGCAATTAATCACTTCTACTTTTTAATATTTTGTCTTTGTTCAAATTTATTCTAATTTGTCTATACTTGTTTGTCATTTTTTTTTAATTAACATCTTGTCCTGATGAAGATAATGTTGTTATTGAAATATGTTGATATTGTTAATTATATAGAAGTTTAAACGAAGTATTTATTATTCATTATAAAATATATACATTTATAAAGGACAAAGATTTTTTTAAATATTTCATAATATAATAATACCAGCGGGTATCCGGCATGCGTTGGAATGGCTCTCAAAAAAGATTTTTTTTTTCTCTATGTGTCCTTTTTCATGAGTTTCCCCTTCTCCCCCTCTCGCTTTCCCCTTCCAACTTCCCTTGATTTTGTATAAAAGATTATGTTATTTTCAAACGAATTAATTGTGAAATAACACAAACTAATCAAAAAAAAAAATTTTAAACTTTTGTGAGTAAAACCTCAAATTGTAATATTTAATTAAATGAAGACAATATTAGCGAAATTCAATCGAAAATCTGGAAACGGAAAAATCAGAAAAAGATATTTGCACCCCTGGGACTCCAGCCCAGGACCTTTGAGTTCGAGTCCCAGAGGTGCAAATATTTTTTTATGATTTTTCTGTTTTCAGATTTTCGATTGAGTTTCGCTAATATTGTCTTCATTTAATTAAATAAAATTTATTTGCGCACGCCAGAATTCGATCACGCGACCTTCGAATTGTGAGTCAAGAGCCTTACACCTTGACCACGGCGGCCGACATAGTTGGGAGTCTTGTGCGGTATTCACATTTAAAAAAATCCCAACTACCAGACTGGCTGTGACCGTGTCGATTCCTGCTGCTGGAATCGAAACCGAAGCAATAAAACTCAGTCAAATACGTGAACTATTATAACGATCTGGAAGTCAGCCGTCAACCTCATTATTAATAGTCGCACCCTAAGTTCGGCATTAACTTACTAAATATAGATAAGTCTATAATGGAAAATGACAGACAAGTGGAGATTCCATTGGAGAAACGGGTTTCTTTTTATTTTAAAAGTTTCCCATTGCGCGTTGATGTCGCTGGTTTTCCCGATGGCCGACGTAAATTACGGCGCTAAAAGTAGGTATAAGAATTGTCTTCTACCCACCTTTAAAATGTTATCTAATAAACCAGTTCAAACTGAGCAAAAATAATTTATTTTGTAAACGCAACCCAATTGCCTGCGCATGTGCCCAAAGTTGAGTTACTCGTTATCTTTCGCGCGGCCAATATTGGATAGTGTCGCCTGAATCATTGACGGAGTTATAACGCTCGTCCTATTTTCCCTATTTTAAAACCAGAAAGTTTTCAACATGGATATTGAAGCGTCAGGCAATAATAGTTATGTCTATATTATTATGTCTATATTAAATACAAATAATAGTTGTATTTAATATAGGCATAATAATGTTAAATGAAATACTATTTTTGTTAAAAAGAATTATATCGTTTTTTTTTACCATGGCTGGTGTTATAAAAAAAGTTCCACAGAGTTATACAACTCTTTATATAAAAAATATCTCATAACAAATATTAAAACGTTAAATATATGTGTCCCCCCTTTTCCCTCTTTGTTAAATCGAGCGCATTATTTTCAGGTAGTCTTTGCAGGGCCGCTGACAGCCAATCTGGGCCCCAAGTCATTAGTAGACTATACCGGGCCCCTTCCCCCCAACTTACCGGGGGGGGGGGGGGGGAGAGAGAGAAGACAATTAAAAATGTCATGCTAACCTGCTACTGCTAGGAATACTATTTTATTAACTTTTCTTATTTTCTATTATCTTTTACCATTATACCAATCATTCGAATTTAGCATAATTATTCAATGGAAATGCTTAAAAAGTTATGGTGAATACTCAAAATAAAATATGTGTTTATTACGTTTACTACGTAATTGTAGATTTTTATAATTGTATAATACTTAACTGAGTTTTATAAGTGGATTGTTCTCATGTAAATGTAAACATCTGTAAAACCCAGTATAAATAAATAAATAAATATTGTCTTAGGCTAGTGTGTGTGTTTTTACATATTCGTCGTTGTTCATTACATCTTAAAGCTAAATTAAATTATTATAATATCAACACACTCGCAGATGCGTTAGTAATGGAATACTAAATTGGAATATTTTTAAAATTATAGTAAAAACTCCACAAACTATAAAATAATAATATAGGAAAATAAAAATTGTCATCTACAATATTGCTTTTCTACTTTTCTTGTTTGCAAAGCTACATATTTATAACATCAGCAAAGTCCAAGTTTCTGGCCAGACCATTTTCTAAGGATAGCATTCCCAAACTTGTTAAACGTTCTTGATCCATTGTAGAACGCAAATTTTTTTTTACTCTAGACAACAAACTAAAAGATCTTTCTGCTTCCGCAACTGTTACAGGCAGAGTACAGAAAATTCAAATGGCAATTACTACTTTAGGGAAGAGATTTGACAGTTTTTGGTTTGAAAGAGTATTTAGTAACTCAGTGGATTTAAATGTTCTGAAAAGTTTCCTGGTTGAATAGTTTTTAAATGTTCAATTTCCAAAATCTTGTCTTCTTCAGATACATCAGTTTTATAGAGATCACACCAGTTTTTCACCCTTTCTGTTAGTTCTTCTTGAGTCATACTTAGGTATTGCCAAAGAAACTTAAACAATTCATTAATATTGTTGACAGCTTTCTATCTTCGGGTCAAGTTTCCAATGACACTGTCAAACAACATATAAAAAACATTAATTTTAAAGTTCTCTTCTGGGCAATCAATCTGTTTTTCATGACTTTTATCAGCCAAAACTTTTTCTTTTTTTTGGGAGTTCTTGTGAAATTCCAATATTCTCAGCTACAAGTTTACACTCTTCTAATATTGTAGTCCACTTAGAACGAAGAGTAGTTAGGTTTTCAACAAAGTGTTGCAAATTGGCAACTTCCACGTCCGGGTTGCTTGTCTCGCTTGCAAAACTATACTCCAGGAGTTTATTTTAGACAACACTTTAAACCATGTCGACGACATAAGTAGACATTCAAATGTAGATATTCATATACTGTTCGATGCCCTTAATTTCGGCCAAAGTTTGAGGGGTGAGATAAAGCTCTTTAATCTTACTAAGAGCAACTTTCAGTCCAGGAATATGAGCAGCAAAAGGCCGCACGCTGTCAACTCTTTCAGACCATCTTGTTTTAGAATGAAAGTGAAGCGAACACCCAATGCTTTCTTGCAGAATTTTCCATCTTCGTGGACTTAAACTGAATACATTGTATCACTTTTGGACGATTTCGAAGAACGTAATAGCCTCTACACAAGATGCCGCATCTTCTATACATACGTTGAGACTATGCGCAGCACATGGTGAATATAATGGAACTTGAATTTTGTTTTGAAGAATTTTAATTTTCAATAAAACGGAATATGAAACTTAATTTATTTTTTCTAAGTCTTCATTTATTTTTTAGATACATAATATAATTTTGATTTGTCAGTGTTAAAAATAACATTGCTTTATATTAGCCGGCACGATGGCGTGCTTGACCGCTGGGCCTACGGAGCGTGCGGGCCCGGCCCGCGTCCGCTCCGAGTGTCATTGGCTTTTATTAGTCAAAAATCCGGGGACCATCCCGGGCCCCCCCTTAGGCCCGGGCCCCTAGTTTCAGACTTGGCCAACATACCCTCTCGGCGGCCCTGAGTCTTTGCAACCCCGCTCTAAAAGAAATGAGGATGAAGAGAAAAGAGCTACATATTTATAATGTTAAAAATGAACAGTTTTACAAGTTTTCGTCATTTTACAATTTAATTATAATTATTTGTTACATGAAAATGTATCACTTTATTAATTAGAACACTACGACACCTGACCGCAACTAAACCAAATAAGGTATTTTTTGAAAGATTTTCTTAGATAGTCTCCCCATAAAGATTTCTGGTCACTGATCAGAATATCAAATAAAAATATTTTGGCGTCGTGAATTGATAATTTGGCCTTGTGTGCGGCGATAGATGGCATACGAATTCCACGTTGTTATTATTATTGGTAGGTGGATAGATGGATAATAATTAATGATATACAATTTATGTATCCAACACGATTCACTCACACACGTAAAAAGATTGGAACGACACTATAAAACACACTTTTTTTTACGGATTAACAAGTATTATATAAGGAAATATATGTGGATAGTAGTAGATTGCTTGTGTGGTGATGTATTGGATGGATCAAAAATAATTTAATTTAATATATATTTTGTTTTTGTTAGGAAGCTGAAGAATGAAACGAAACAAAATAACCATAAAAAGAACTATGTCGAATTGAATCACAAGTCTAAAATTAAACGGCGTTAAAATAAGGGTTCCTACGCATCCAGTATCTTTGGGCGTTTTCAGGGTAAGAGGGGACTGCGGGCGGGTGTATTAAACAAGTTTTTGAAATTTTAAATACTATCGGTGTTCACAAAGACATTCAAACGAGTCCAATAAAAATGATTTACACTTACAGGTGCCTATTTAGTTTAAATGCAATGTACGAAATAGTGCTCTTTTGCGGCAAAACGTCCGACAAAAAACATTGAGGCAGGGTCAAAAAGTTTTTGTTTTTGGGCGATGGAAAACAAAACGTTGTGAGTCCGACCCGATGTTTTTGTTTTTGAACGATGTTTTGAAAACATTTTGCCGCCGGAGACCCGACTTAATTTAACGCCACTAATCGTTGTTACCCCTGAAAAATCATGTTCTACTGCCGGTGGCATGGCGGTTCAGTAGAGTGTTAAGACTAAAAAACACCACGTTTTTTATTAATTGGCTTTGTGTTTAATTCGTAGAACTGCATTTAATTTTAAAAAAATTTGAATAAAATAAAATAATTATATTATTGTGACAGCTTTTCGGCTTATACGACAGTTTGAAAATGGCCATGTAAGCCGCTAAAACAGCTGTCACAACAAACAAAAAACTAATACTTGCAGAATTTAATAATAATAAATTTAACAAAAAACGATATTTTTTATGTAGTTGTAGCCGAAATTATAGATAATCGTTTTTTAAGTAAAAAATCAATTTGATAGTGCTCTGCATCGGCGTCGGTTAGCTGTAAAAACTTCATAGAATAATAGCATAAATGATTAAAAAGGTTTTTGGCTTCGATAACGTCAATAAAATTGATTAATAATACTAAATCAGTAGCATGATGCAGCGTGAGACTTAAAAAAAATGTTAATATTCAACATTTATCCAAAATATAATATTTGTAATACAAAACCGTAAAAAGTTGATTTATGCGGGATCTTTTATTTCTTCCAAGAATCAAATATAAAAGAATCACAATACATATAATTAATATGTACAACACTCGATACAAGACGCGAGGTCAGGTAGAATAACTGGAAGACCCAAAAAATAATGAAGACAAAATATAAAAAAAAATTTAAAAAATATTTTTGAAAATACACATTCGAACGTTTAATAATTTATTCCTTACTAGTTACTTAACGCAGGTGAACTCCTAAGAAAGGGGACTTGATATATTTTTCAATGTATGTATATGTGGGTGATAAGCAATAAATAAATGGCAATGCACAACGATATGGAATGCGGTTGGATAGATCGTGGTCACGATATGCGAACTCCAGAGTTGTTATCAACTCCGTGGGGTCAATTACTACATCCAAGGTAAAATAACAGCGTCTTCGTCGTTGATACCTTCACCAATAAAGTTTAGTATTCACCTGATCGCGGTCGAGGCAGTAAGCAGTAAGCAGTGAGGTGAACAGGTGTTGGAGAACGTAACGGTCGGAAAACGTCGCGATACTAAATAACAAAGATAATAAACATAACCAAACTTTTGTACAGTTTTTCAACGGGTTAAATACAAATAATAACAATAATGTTTGTTTAAAAAGTGTCCGTGTAGTGAATACTCTGTTCAGTTTTTGAGTATGTTTTTTCAGCGGAAGGAAAAATCTACGAAGATGAGACCGGTGAGATATTTATAAATTTAAAAAAAAAATTATTCATTTTATTTTTGACTGTAATATAAATACGAGCTACATATTTTACAAATATTGCATTTAAGGGCATTGTTAGTCATGTATATGTTAGCAGAAAAGAAAAGCTCTCGTGTCTGATAAGGTAACCACAATTCTTACTTCGTAGCTACTATTAAAGCTTTTGTTATTTCTTCAATCTTAATATTAAAATTTTATTTCTTCTGATTTTTCATTAAAACGGTGCAATTCAGTAGACAAATAATTTTATTTTTGTAAATATAATTATTTTGGATTTGAGTTGTTTCAAACTTAAGTGCATTATAATTATTATTTTAAATTGGTTTCCATTTCTCATGGATTTGTAATATTCTTAATTTTCTTTGAGATTTTTTTCTTTACGAATTTTAAAAATAGAAGCTTTCACAAATACACCTTCAAAATTTGAACTAGAAAAAATAAAAAAGGGGATTTTATTGGGAAGGTAGTATTAAGAAACAGTATCAAACTCATTTTATAAACTTATTACAGGAAATGTATGTTCGTAGTAGGTAGGTGCTGATGCGGGTAAAAACCGAGTTCTCCGAACGGTGAGTTTTGGCGTCATGAAATTTTTGATAACTTTTCAGGTTTCATTGACAAATGATAAAATACGTTTTATGGTTTGCTCTATATTTTTTTTAAATAATTGAATAAGAAAGATACAATTTTTATAAATCTCAGATGAAGCCTAGTAAAGTGCGTAGATATTAGTTTAAAACTCCTTAACAATCCGGAAAGAATTCGCTGTTTAGAACTTGTTTTAATTTTGTTACACGATGGAAAAGTTATTTTGGTCAATGGAGATTATGACGGTCAACTGGTCAACTCAATAAGTAGCTACTATTTTAGGCTAACTCGTTCAAAATACTATTGCATTTCGGTAGGAAATTCACGATCATTCAGATAGGATCTCACCATCACTATTTAAAATAGCCACCATTTAATTAAACTATCATAAATAAATTTAAAAAAAAATTACGCATAAGAAGAAACTTATCGATTGATACTTATCTAACGAAATATTTTTAAATAAATTATACTCGTATTTGTGCTTGTGCAAAAACACTCAATGGGATCCACTATGATTTCAGTACTATGTATGTAAATAAAGATTCTTATAAGTAGTTTTGACTTTGTGTGCTTCCATAACAGGAAGCCAAAATATCTACAGATGTTAAGAGGAAACTGGGCTGCGTTTTGTCCATATAAATTCCTGCTCTTGATTTTGACATTACTGCAATTATTTTTTAAAAATAAAATAGATATCGACGACCAGCATGTCTTGCTTTTTGTTTTGCTTGCTGTTTTCCTTTTTTTGGTAAGTTACTCTTATAGTAGTTGGACCCTTTAAAAATCATTAAAATTGCCTAGTATGAACGCCATCAAAAGATTAAAACAACATTAAGTATTAAAACTAGACAATGTATTTTAAAAAAAAGAAAAACTTTTAAAAAGAGTATTTTAGTATAATTAGTATTTTTTTTTAAATCTTTGGTTTTGGAGTAGAAAAATGGAGATTACAAAATGTTGAATTTGATGATTTTATTTAAGTATATCAGACTGAGGTGCGTTGTCCCTTTCGCTCAGTATTCGGGGGAGTAAGAGCAATAGTGAGATTAACAGTTGGTAAAATACCTATTTTTCTGGTTTCCTCTTATTGACATAATACTTAACCAAATAAAAAACGATGAACATTTCAATAAATTTCCTTCTGGTTATGGCGCCCACAGAAGAGAGACTTTAGTTGTGGGGATAAAAATCCATTAATGTATGTGGAGGTGCGCACACGAGAGGCTTTTTAGTTAGGAGACTTTTGTTGAATTTGTATGAATTTGGAATAGTTTTTCAACTGTGTCCGCGACTAAAGTCTCTCATCTGCGTTTAATGTTATACAATCGTCCAAAAATTGGACGGATTGAAAGACTTCTTTTACAACCGTGAATTTGTTTATTGCATAATGCATCGTTAAATATATGTTTCTTGTCTTCAATTAAAACTCAAATGAAAACAAAACCACATTCTACCATTTTTTTCGTTTACTATCTAGTACGTAATGCAAAACAATGGTTATTTTGCATAATCAATTCAATTTTGAAAATAGTCAATAAAACACCTAGGCCTATCATGGCCATACAACCAGTTAAGAGTCTTTCTCACGGGATGCTAGTCGCATGTTTGCAATCTTTACTATAATGATAGACATAATCTGTCTAAAGTAGCAAAAAATCTCAAGAGTTGCATTGTTGCGTGGTCGAGGGGCAAGGCTCTCGAGTAGCGGTCCGGAGGTCACGGGTTCAAATCCCGGCGTGCGCAATTAAATTTTAGTTGTTTGAATTGTGTTTTAACAACTTCATAATTTAAAATAAAATAAGGCATATTTGTGGCACGTTCCAGATTGGAAGATACTCTCAATATCGCCGTGATGTAAGACCACCATTCTGAATTAAAACGTTGCTTGAAAATGGCTTTAGCCGTGTTTGGTGACTAGATCGAAATAGCCAGATACTTCCCCACCTACCTCTTCCCCATCTTCTTCCCCTCCCCACTTACCTTCAGCCTCACAATATACCCCAATTGAGGATGCCTGCTATAGTCTCGCTGGCTCCAGGCGGCGGGGAGCAGTTGGGACTCTTGATCGGGAGAGGCCGGGGACCCTTTGATCTCTCCACACATCGTCTTGCACCGTAGCTGGAGGGATAGATTCATACGTCCGTCACTCCTGGACACAATGACCCCTAGATTGCTACATAACCCCTCATTGATTTTCCTTCCCAGAACTACCTCTCCTTCCTTTCATTAAAAAAACACCACACAGCATCCCCAAAGATGAAATAGACTCTGACAGAAATTATTTTTCACAGGGCATGTGGGGTTAGTGTAAAAAAATCTAAGATTAAACCGTCATTTCACCCGAACTTTGACATATCCACTTGCAATGCAATTCGAAATAATTATTGCAGAATCATGTGTTTTTTGTTAGAAAATGTTGTTCGCCCGGATATATTAAAGAGGCATTTTGAACATAGGTACAATCAGCCAGTTTTGTTAGAGAGTCTTTTTAAAAGTCTACCCAGAAATAAATAAAGTATTGGGCCTACAAAAATGCTTTGAATGGTAAAATTTCCTACTCACGAACCTTTTTTCGGACTTGGTCTTATTGTAAGACGTAGAAAAGTTATTTAAAGTTTGACTAAAAAAAATGATATTGGTGCCTGGGCTAAACAAAATAAAATAAAATATGCTTTTTGGCGACGTCTTTTTTGCATAAATCGAAAAAGGAGTGTATGCATTTGATCGAAATTTTAAATCTGGTTCACTTTTGGGCCGGCCCTGTATTAAATTAACTACGTGATCTGCAGGTTCTGCATTTTTCTTCTTTCCCTAACCATCGAGGTCTCACATTATCTCACCGCTTAATAAATTTGCTCATTACAGAGATCTCTACTCAAGTCATGACGAGTTATGTAACGTGCAAAAATACTCTTATATAGGACGAGCATGCAAAGTCTGCTTCGCTGAGAGAAAGGAAAATGTTATTCATGGGATGTAACATAGCTGTTCATCAATGGGCATTCACCTACTGGAAAGATAAACCAAGTGAAGTGACTCGGGAGTCCGTATGTCCGAATTAAGTTCAATTTTAACTTATTTCTAAAGGTTTCTCCTTTAAGGTTTTTTGAGCAGGTATAAATTTCATTTCCCTGAGACTTACGTTAATTGTAAAATATAATACACATTTGAATACAGAGAAAACCGATGACTCTGAACTTCAAAGCTCATAATATCTCATTTTGACACACCACGGTAGTCCAGCTTTGGAAGGGCGATTATTTTTTATCCAATATCCAATCCATATTAGCGAATAGCGACGTCTCCGACTTCAACTATAGATTTACTGATGTAAAAATTATGCAGAAATCTATAATACTACAATACAAAACTGTAAAAATAATTATGTAAATTTTCAAGGATTATGGGTGAATTTCTGACCGGTAAACATACTCATTAGGGTCAACCGGATAACTCAACAATATACCTACAACTTCTTCACTCCTTTTAATAACTCTTTTCTCTTCAAGAACTTTTTGATGAAAGTGAAGAAAAAAAATTGGTTAAATAGGTAACAGGCTAAGTTATGGGCTACGTAAAATTTTTTCATTACTTTTAATGAATTTTTAAAGGGGCGTTGAAATGCCACTTTGTTGAGTTGTCGTTAAACCATTAATTAGGTATGTAATTTATTTCGTATTAGGAAAAACACGGCAACACCTGTTTTTCCCTAATAGGAGAATGGGCTGAATTTATGACGTTGATTGGCATTTATTGCAGTTGGTCGGTTATTTTACAAAATTTCCCCAATACACACCCTACGATTATAATTCAAGAACCCAACAACATCATTAACCAACATACTGGTTTTAATATAATTGCAGTTATGGAACTATTTGTAGACGTGAGTAATTATGTTATTAATATTATGTATAATTTCCTGAAAACTTGATGGAATCTTAATTAGATGTGATTCATTGCTTTAAAAGTGTTTTGAATGATTTAATATTGTTATTTTTTAATCTTCTAAGTCAGGCGTGCCCAACCGGCGGCCCAATTGAAGTTTTCAGCTTTCTGTGTTCTGGATTTTTTATATTCTTTAAAAAAATCGTTCTTTATATTATATCATTATTTATCACATTTATATTATACTTCGTGAAATTAGACATTTTTTATTATTAGACCAAGGACTCTCAATGGGGGTTTTGATTTATTGCATGAAAAGTGCCAGGCGCGTGACCGTACTAGGAATTTATTTTTGCAATTAATTCCAACCAGCATTTTCCGCACATTTCTCGGAAGATCTGATGCAATGTAACATTTCATACTGCTCCGGGAACTGGCTCAGGATAATTATTATTGATGATGCAGTTTTATACATACCTCTTTACTTTCTTCATTCTGCCTTGTCACCGATTCGGGTAACTTGTGTTGGGATAAGGGGGATGAATTTAACTATAGAGATCTCTTTAAATATACGCATTTTAAAGAGGTTTGGAGAACTATATGATCTTAATTATACTTATATCTATTTATATCTTATTCTCAACTAATTGTCATATGGTTCGAGATCGCTTTTCATTGTTCTTTTTATTCACTGAAATTACCTTCGTATCAATGAGATATCTGCGGGGGCATTAGTAAGTCCGAAGTCTTCGGCAGCATCTGCAGTCCAACAGCTCAAACCCTCCTTGCCGAGTCAAGTCTCCTGCCTGCACCATTGTCTTAACACTTTGGCCACTGGCCGCATTTGGTGGCAACTTTACGTCCCGTCTGGGGGAACACCTGGTGACCTGATTTTAATAAATGGAGGGTGAGTGCAAATGACACAATTAGGTGCATGTATAGTCTGTGTATGTGTAGTTTACGCATTCTAGCATTGAAGGTCGAGGTTTCACAAAAATAGCATTTTTTAACACCGAATTACCGGTAAACATTAACGGTAATATCCGCCATTTACTTGTATTCATGTACGGGTCTAATGGCTTGTTCGTATTGGAAGAAAGCAAGTAGCAAGTTTAGTCAAGTAGCAAGTTTAGTCAAGTAGCAAGTTAATCGCTACTTGACTAAAACTATTTTAGTCAAGTAGCGAGTAACTTGCTACTTGACTGCCAAAAATCGTTCGCATTACGTTCAAGTAGAGTTCATTAGTGAAATGCGCGTTGCAAGATGACGGGCTGCCACGCAACAAAGTAAATACGCTAATTAAGCTGATTGTAATGCTTATTTTAGAAGAGGTGGAAGAATTAATTAGTGTGATGAAAAAAAACTATGGATACGAAAAGAGATTGATAGCACCATAAATAAAGAATTTTAGGTTAACAACTTAGCTCCCATAGCACGACATATCTGCGAGTCTAATAATGAACTGTCAGTGCACAGGGATTCGTTGTGAGGGTCGCTACTCGCCAGAAAAAATAGAACAAAATGGATTGACTCTACTAAAGAGCTGACTAAACTACTATAACAAAATTGTGGTGTTCGGACGCGTTTAGTTATAATATACTCTCTACTCGACAAAAATACTTGCCGTGTGCGAACGGCTTCATTTCATTCCTGAAATGCTGACCGCCCCCCCCCCCCTCCCCACCCCGTAGTGACTCACCAAAGGTCAGTAATATTTTTTTGGCTCATCAAACGATTTGGGCTGGGCACCCTTGTTCCAAATAATCCAATCTCACAATTAAATAAATATGTTACGTTGAAGGTTTATAACTTTATTTAAAACTATCTGTACCACCATTTTTTTCAATATCACCTCTTTGGGCTGACATTTCTCGCTTCGCTGATACAACATCTTCAAACCGGTGATGAAAATGAGCCTAGGCTAGTAAAAGTTCACCATTTTTGTTTTTCAACATCGCCTCTATCGCTTCTATGGACTGGCATTTTCTCGCTTCGCTGATACAACATCTTCAAACCGGTCAAAAATATACAAATTTTGCGGCAGAACTGGACCAAAACAGCGCTCCTCTTGTCATTTTCAACACTAAATCTTCCTCCAGTTATATATTGTTTCAAAGTTGGAACATAGAATATCCGGATTTACACATGATTTCCATAGTTCTCATATAAGTTAAATGCATCTAAGGTTATCGATTATTGTTTACTGCGATGCACTGCGAAGTAATTCAAAATCATGTTCTTTTGATTTAAAATTTTGATAGCTTAGAACTATTATAAAAACTTTAATTAATATGTATTTGTGAAACTCGTAAATTTTATTATTTTATTTGTAAACAAGTTTGCTGTGTAGTTATTATTACGCGTGAAAGCTGTGTCGCGTTCTGAAGGCATTATCAAACAGTTATATATTATAAAATTTTATAAATTAGTTGTTTATAAATAAACTGCTCTTTATAAAATGTATGATAATTTCGTTGATAAATAAATGAGGGCTGTCCGTAAAATAAGGTCTCCAAGGTGCTGCGGTCGCGAGGAATAATTTTACCCCCAATCCTGCAACACACATGCCAGGGTTGCCGGATCTCGCGTAAAATTGTTCCTCGCGACCGCAGCACCTTGGAGACCTTATTTTACTGACAGCCCTCGTATGTAAATATTTTTCCCTGAACCGCACAAAATAAAATAAAACACCTTTTCAAACAGTATTGCTTACAAAACATTTCGGCGGTACCCAAACAATGAAAGTGGATAAAATGAATTGTTTTAATTTTTATTTAAAATAAAACATTCTTTGTGGCGATATTTTTTGCATAAATCAAAATAGGCTGGTGGTGTTAAGCGGGAATTTAAACCTTATCGACATATGCATAAGGAGAGTTATTGTTTCCGAGTGTTAAAAGCCGCGACTCCATTCCAGACAAGTTCAGAAGCCAGATTGCAATGAACAGCCATGAACGCTTCTCCTATGGCTAAAACCAGATTTATATCTAGCTTATTACGTACGCAGCAAGGGCGAAAAGAAACCACGTGGCTTCTTAGCTTAGAGTGTTCAAAGATATTGAATTTTGTATTTGAATATCGTTGAGGGTGTTAGAAACTTACCTGATTTACTTTACCTGATTCCTAATATTATTTGAAGTCAAAAATGTTAAAGTATTTTTTGTCTCTGGTGAATTTTTTGTTATTGTTTTTTTTTTCAAATAAAAAAAAGAAACAAACGAAAAAATTCTGTCCATTGTCGTCACACTCACCGGTCACTCAGCCGAATAACCTTTCGAACCCTCACCCCGACCTTCGGTTCCATACAGTAATTGAGGAGCGTTTTTATAAATAGAAATATTGCTATGCGTGGCAAAACCTGTCCCTAAAGCTAGCTCAGTCAGTCGGTATGTTCCTCTCATCATCAGGGGGTGCGGTTGCTGCTAAAAAGGGTTAGAACTAGGGTGCCTCCCGCCAGGCCCACACAGGTGGACTGGTTCAAATGAAAGAGTGGTTCAGGGTGAAACACAGAGCATTGTGTTGTAAATGTAGGTACAGGTTACATGGATCCCGTGAAATGGTACATAGCCCTATCTATGGAATGGCCTAAATAATCTCTCGGAGCCTAGGGTCTCTCATCGCGCAAGTTAAATGGACGAGGGGACACATTAAGAAAGGTTCAAGGGGTTAACTCACAGCATCGTGGTGGTGGGCGGCAGTTCCCTTTCCAGGCAGTCCAGGGATCCAGGTGATATCTTCGCGGTCTCCGAGAGGATGCCGGAATGCACGCCGAAAGTTAAGTTAACGTTAGCAAGGGTTTCCGAGGGCATGGTGGCACTGGTCCTGTGGCAAATCACTCTTTACATAGTTGCAAATGCGGGAAATCGGGCGAAAGCCGGCAGCGTCGAAGGTATGTGTTATCAGCGGTGCTGAGGTATGTGTTCTCACCGCGAGAGCGGGGACGCGACTGGCTCGACGGGGGGTCACAGGTTCGGACGGGGGTGACGGGCAGCGGGGGGTGACGGGCGGCCGGCTTCTCCCGCTGTCCTCCGCTTGGTTCGTCTTTGGGCGCGCGAAAACAATTGTTATTTGAAAAAAAGCTTCTTTGGTGACCTACTTTGCTTGCTAATTGTGTTACATAACAATATATACCCCAAACGGTTTTATTTTAAAATTTTTATTCATATTCTCTCTATATATATATATATTTTTAAAAACTTTATTTATTCCCATATCTTTCTACATATAATGTATAATAGCAAATAGTATATAATATATGGATAATAACAAATAGTATGAACAAGAAATGAAAACCCACTAAGGCACTGCCTGACGGTGGGTAATATTAAAACAAAATACTATATTTCCAAGTACCCAAAGTATAAAACAGACTCTAAAAAAATATATATATTTATACCGAAGTTGGTATAAATATTTGTTTCAACGAAATGGTTAATTCAGGTTTAAATTAGTACATTAGTACAGTGTAATAGAAAATCATAAATTTTCACTAAGTGAAAATATCTACACATATACAATACATAAACAAAAAAGTGAAATAACTAGATAGGCATATAATTTAAAACATATCCATTATAATTTTGTTTCAATGTATCTGAATAGGCCCCCAGATAAAAAAAGAAGAAACTTTGTTTCTGATTCCCTAGCACAATTTTTGCCCAGCCATTACATAAGATTTTTTTCTTTTGGAGTATCAAAGTTAAGTATTTATTTTTTATTAGACACTGTTGTTTTTGTTAGTAGTTTTAATTTTTTTGTCGTTGTTTTCTTTTACCGTAGATGAAATTACTCAACCCTCAAATCTTTCATAATTATAAATAGAAGTGCAATATTTTACATCAACATTTTGAAAAATAGATAAACGCTTGCATAGGAGTATAAACTTCGAGATTTTAAATTAGTTTTACGAGTTTTCAATTTGTGGCTTCATGAGAGCTTTATACATATTTATAAATGGTACGCTGCCGGGTAGCTTATTATTTAATAATAATTTGATATGCATTGTTATCACTTAACATCATGGGTAACATTCTGGCTATATTTTGTGCCATCGAACATCGTGTTTTGCCGTTACACACGCATTACATTACACTCGTCCAGTATTATAATTACTGGAAAAACCCCGTGAACTTCAAACCAACTCGTGAACTTCAAACATTTTAGATGACGATAAATAAGAGTATCAAAATTCATATTGCGTTTAGAGAAGTAATTTAAATAAAATACTAAATTTATATAACTTTAATGCCAGAGGGCAATGAATACAGGATTAAAACATAAGCAAATTGCCTTGGAAATCTTGATTTTACTAAGGCGATGCACCATGTCATGTATGTAACATTTGGAATCGGGCTGCTAGCAATAACACTCCTTTATGTAAATGGCGCAAGAAAAAAAACCGCTAAAAAGTGTTTTATTTTATTTTGCAAAGTTCAGGCTCAATTTATTCCAATGTTTTTTGATCATTTTCTGCTTTCTAATTTTCCGTATTATACAACAACAACAAAAAAACAAACGAAACGACGTCCGTAATCAGGAGATTCTTAATTTTAAAACAGTTTTATAGGCCTGATACCTTTTTTTCAAAGGCTAAGAATATTTAAAAGTGTGTTCTACTCGATGTATTTAATTAAAGCATCTCTTAATTAACCTTCTCCCTGATAATATAAATACTAAATCCCGACTCCTTACTTTCAAAAACATGAAATAACGCTATGGAACCTTACATCTGCAATACATTACAATCATAATACATACCCATACATTTTACACTCCGTTCACCTAATCTATCTTCATATCCTCCCACGATCCCTATATAATTTTCCCAATTTAAATAAATAAAATAAAATATTTTTAACTGAATTATATAATCGATTTACTATTGTCGTCATTCATATTATGTATAATTCCAATCGGTTAACTTCTAAACTTCTAACACAGGGACATCCGTAGCGAGGCGGGTGAAATAATACTAAAAAGTGTACTTTTTTTCGTGAAATAAACAAATAAAAAAATTAGAAATCTAAAATATCTTTTCTAAGCCATCTAATTTTCACTTTTGCATTACTCCATAGTTCTTCGCCTTAATAATATGATAGTGTAACATTTTAGCGTGGTCGATTACTTTTTAATTAAACATGCGTCTGATGTCAGAAGAAAACCTGTTTTATTCATATTATAAAACATAAAAAAACACGGAGACTTGATCTTATTGGTACTGTCCGTAAATTTGTTTGTACGATCCGTTTCCGGTTCAAGACGGTGGACGTTTTAATGGTTTACGGTAAAGTTTTTTTTTTTTTTTAAATGTCAAATCTTCGTGATTATTTGAACTTTTTTATTCGTATATTTCAATGTGACAGTAGGTATGCATCAAGTTTCGTATGCAAAATGCTTTTAACAAGGTTTGCTCAGGGTCATTTTAGAAAAAAACCTCTTTCGGCCGTTTTCGAATTTTCGAACGCGTGACGTAGCTTGAAGTAAAACACTACCACTTGTATTGCAGTTAATTCAAATGTCCCAGTGGAAAATGGACTTCAAGCTGCGTCACGAATTTTCAGTCAATCACCGCTCTACCCCCTCAATGAGCTTACCTTGTTAAACGCATTTTTTATAAACCTTGGGTAAGCATCTACATGAAAAAAAAACGAAATAGAATAATTGTCATTGACATAATGAGGTTTCTTTAAAAGAATTGTATAATTCCATAATTAAAATAAATAAATTTTAAAAAATATAAGGTTTATAATTAATTAGGTAGGCATTTAAGTGCCTATTTACAAATATTATAATTTAAGAAGAAATTTTAGTTTTTGAGTTGTTAAATACATATTTCAAATTAGAAACACACTTTTTGAATGCGAGATCTGCTGTTCACAGAATTAGGTATACATATTTCAAATTAGAAACACACTTTTTGAATGCGAGATCTGCTGTTCACAGAATTAGGTATACATATTTCAAATTAGAAACACACTTTTTGAATGCGAGATCTGCTTTTCACAGAATTAGGTTAGACGTCGAGTGAATAGATAGATACCACTGGGGTATTATCCTCAATGGTAAGTACTCATATTAAGTAGGTACTAAGTGTTGAGTCATACAATATTATAATATCTTACTAATCACGATGATTGTTTTTTTTTCAGATGGGAATTTCGAAATGGTTACTCACCGCCATCACGTGTGTCTTTGTCATGGCTACATACACAGGTAGGTACTGTTTATGACATTTTTTAATGCAGTTATCTCATTTTGAAAACTTCGAAGACCTGATCCCAGAGGTCACAGGACGAAGAAAAGATTTTCACAGCATTCTATACGATACTTTGCCCTTTGTTGCAAAGTAAGATTATTCATATGAGAGTGAGAAACAATCTTTTTGAATTTAAACGTAGCTTAAAACGGCTTTTGCTGTGTTTAAAGAGAATAATATCTGAAAAGTCACGTATAGTACAACCATAATTTTAAAATGTTACACAAACGTTTTTTTATAATATAAAATACGTACAGAAAACAGATGGTTCTTAAAGCCAAATACAAAGAAAGAATTTTTTATTAAAAAAAATGCCCAACGCAATAGAGAAAACATTTCTCTTGTTTGAATTGGGGAGTGGGGCCATTATAGATTACGGAAATTAAATTATATTATTTGAAGTAAAAAACAAATAAATCAATGCCATGATAATAATAAGCCTACATAATGGACTTGAATCATATAACAATTACTAAATTAGATCTGAAAAAAAATAGAAAAATAAAAATAAATGTAATAATATTCCTAGATATAATCATCCAAATTCAGCTGTAGAACGAATTAATTTACCCAGAAATTTAGGAGGTAGAGGTATAGTCAAAATAACATCTTTAAAACATAATCAGGTAGAAATGCTAAGAAATTTTTTCCATAGGAAAGCTGATAGTTCAGAAATGCACAAAATAATTTGCAAGGCAGATAGAAATATTTCACCATTAAATTTATACGACGAGAATGCCAGCATTCTTATAAATACCAACCAGGAATTATTAGATTCCTGGTCAAATAAAATTCTTCACGCAAAACACTTCAATTATCTCAACCAAACATATGTTGACAAATTTTCGTCAAACAAATGGTTGAGTATTGGAGAGTTGAGCGCAGAAATAGAAGGCTTTATGCTTGCCATACAAGATAGAGTCATTAATACTAAAAATTATAGGAAGCATATCATCAAAGATGCAAATCAAATTAATGATTTATGTAGAAAATGTTTGGCTTATCCGGAAACTATAGAACATATTATATCGGGATGTTCTGTATTAGCGCCGTCCGAGTATACATTTAGGCACAATCAAGTTTTAAAAATAATTCACCAAAGTTTGGTGGTAATTAAACATAACTTGATTGACTGCCGTAATGTACCATATTATGAATATGAACCAAATTCATTTTTAGAAAATGAATTTTATAAAATTTATTATGATAAAGCTATTCTGACAGACAGAACAATTAGTCATAATAGACCCGATATAGTTTTACATGACAAAATTAAGAAAATAACTTATATCATTGATGTCGCTATTCCAAATTCTTGTAATATTCAGAAAACTGTTTCTGAAAAAATAAGAAAATATACAGATTTAGGAAATGAAATTAAAAGAATTTGGCATTCTCAGACTATAAAAATATTACCATTTGTTATTTCGGCTACTGGCATTATACCTAGCTCTCTCATTCAAAATTTAGACGTATTAGATTTTTCAAAAAATTTGTAAATAAAAATGCAAAAGTCGGTCATTTTAAATACAAGTAGGATTACGAAAAATTTTTTAAATATTTATATTGAGGGATCAGTAGGATTTATCGGACCAGTTAGGATTTCAAAAGAGCCGAACCCTCTGATATGAAAATATCTGGAGTCGGTGAAATATTTTCCCATTATGTTTCTGGTGGATTGACGTATTGTTCTTGTATTGTTTTATTCTTATATAGTGCACTTACATTGCGTTAATTTACTAGATATTCATTTGTGGAAAAGTGTGTGGAAGGGTTTAATCTTTCATTTGGGAAAGATTCAACCCGGACATAAAATCTGGAGCACCGTAATAGAAATTAGTAAAAATTAGAAATAAAATTAATTTTAATGCATTTACACAGGTAGGTTTCAATTTCATCTTCAAAATTTAATTTATTGCGCCGTTCAATAGTATAATACACTAGCATATCGTCTTAAATTCCAATTTCAACTTAACGGGAGCGCTAGCGCCCCTCTGTGGGCGTTTTGGAGGTCTAGGGGGGCGTTTTTAATTTTTTAGCATTTAGGGGGCGCTGCCAAAGATTGAGTGGGCATTGTGTCAATATAGAAAATAAGCTCATTCCAGAAAAAAATTAACTGAGGTTTAATGTGTACTAAAATGTGAACTTTTTCATTTTCGTTTCGGGGGAGGGGTGGGGGGAGAGGTCAGTTAAATTAAGTATTTTCAGTAAGTTAACATAATTAATTTGTTCAATGGGTATGGAGTGTTTGAAATTAATGAACCTTAAAAATTTATGTTTAACTTTCTCAATTTTTATTTTATGTGCTTTATATATGGTCACCAAATAGTGAAATTGTATTCTAAATTACTTCTTACTAAAGCAGTGAAGAGAATTTTAAATGAATAAAGTGACGTAAAATCTTTTACTGTTCTTAAAATAAATCCTAAGCATTTCATAGCCTTATTAGTAACTTCATTAATGTGTGGAACAAGTAGTTTTAACAAATGATTTTCTACGAATCTTGGGTTACAGTAACATCTAGTTACGCCACTGTAACAGTTGTTAAAGAAAAATAGACTGAATTTTAAATAAATAATAACTTCTTCAGACATAATGTAGATTAACAAGGAAGATATTAAATATAAATTTAATAACCCGTGGACGAATAAGTATTCATTACCAGCGATTCTACAGCTTATATAGAAAAAACATGTAGATGGCATTTTGATCTACTGCTTTTTTATATAAAACAAATCAATAGAATTAATTAAACATGTAAATAGATACCTATCGCGCCTGGTTCTATCTCTATAGAAGCCGCTCCCTAGGATAATTGTTTATTTCTTTGATTTATAATTTAAGACTAATTAATTTTGCAAAAGTAAATACAGCATTTAAATAAATGTGAAATTTGAATCAGTTCGCATGGCGTGTTCAGAGTTTATAGCAGTTTCTGATGTAAGCCGTTTATTTTTAATGATTACCGGTTGAATTTTAAAAGGAAGTTACAAGCAAAAAATGCGTATATTTTTAGTGTACCTTATATAGCAACAAATACAGGGAATATAAAATCGCTTGGCAAACAGAGTCTGGAAACGCTCGATTTCAAGCGCAAAAATAGTTTTAATTTATTTTGTGAATAATTTTATAAGAAACAAAAAAAGTTAATCAAGGGGGACAGTAAATAATCTTAGCCGTAATATTGTCTTTTAAAAAACATCTATTTGAATTTCGAATTTGTTTTCTTCATTGAATGAATGAATTAATAATGAAATTGTATAATAAAATCCCCCCAGAATTTAATATTAAAACATGTAAAATGGCATGCATCGGTACAATAATAACTAAATGGTTGATTGACTTAGGTAGGATTGAGTCTGAAAAATTATTAAATAATGTCACATAAAACTTAAAATTATACATGGTTAACTATTAATGGCACAATCAGTAAAAACTTAGTATAGTATATTTAAACTTAGTATATGTATATTTAATCTACAAAAACAAAACAAAAAACAATATTTAGTTTTTTTTTTAACTTTTTACAGAATACATTTTTGGCATTTTTCACCAGCATTTGGTTCCTTAGAACAGGCAATTTGCCTAGCTAGGAACTAATAACGTACAAGACATAATAACACTTGTACACATTTTAAAATGTACAGTTATTTGAAATATTATTATTATGTAATTTTGCTGTATAAATGTAACTAATGTAATAAAAAAATAAAATAAAAACTAAAATGAAATTGGATCATGGAAGTGGAAATTTACCCAATTCCCGACATCCGATCGAGTTGAATCTCGGCAGATGAACTCTTTGTCTATGACAGTGCATTCTATCAACTTGTGGTACTCCTGCACGCATACACGCGCACACACACGTATTTCTCTGAAATTGAATGAAATGTTGGCGATACTAAGACGTGTCGTTCTATGCGTAGGACCTTGGCGGAAAGTCGAAAATATTTCGCTGCATAATAAAAATAGATGTATTATAATAAAAAAAATCTGTATCTTACCTGCGGTCATGCATTTCTAATGAATTTATTTGTTGTTGTTGTTTACGCTTATATTTTTCATAAAGTAATTAACAATTTTATTTTAATTCTACTCAATCGAAAAAGCATACTTTGATATTCATAAATTGTAAACCGATCTGTAGAAAACATTAATCTAAAATAGTAATTTGCCATAAATATAATTCAATCAATGATTTTACTGTTCAGCATACGATTAACCGCTTACTCACAGAAGAAAAATTCTAGTTTGTGGTACAAATAGGAAGTCTATTTGCACATTATTAATCCGTTTGATAATGCTAGCACCTGATTGTAACCGCAGCATTAGGTATATTAAACTAACTAGATGACCGCAAAACATGATAATACCTACTTCATATACTACTACATGCATATAGTGAAAAAATATACGGGATATTTGATTATAAAGCACAACTTATAAGCATCTCTAGCACGGTGAGATCGATAACTTTATGATATTTATTTATTTATTGACGCCCGATTGCGCTTTTACATATCGAATACAAATTTCATTTATTACAACAGTGTAAAATAAAAATAAAAGATTACAAAATATTTCAATAAAGCGTAAACTCAAGAATATATCTAATGCTAAATCCACATGGATGACTTTAGAGAACTCGTGTATACAATTCATATACATACGAGCAACAAAAACAAAAACAAAAAATCAAAACACATTAATTTTTATCTAATTACTCGTTGTTTGCTTCTAGAATACGAACAATAAAAAAATAAAGAAAACAAAATAAAATATTGGATCGATAACTTCCGATGTTTTTATATCGATGTCCCGAGCACGCTTTCACTGTTGACAGCCGAATCGATATTAAATATATATGTCATTGGCACAGGACACCCATTGAAAAAGCAATTGAAAATCATAGAAAATCACTCAAATTTGATAGCCGATTCCACGTGGGATCTTTCCCGTATTAACAAAAGATACGAAATCACTCCTCAGATAAAAAAAAAACGATATTTACAGGTAAATCATTTTGAAATTAGCTTTTATTTATTAATGTATTAATGAAGTGGCATCTTGTATGTGGAAATTAACCCACTTCCCGACATCCGATCGAGCTGAAACCCGGGAGATAGACGTGCTGTCGATGACAATGCATTCTACCAACTGGTGGCAATCACACGCACTCATAGCAGTTAATAAACGAAATAAATATTGGTTCTTTGCAATTGTGATTTGGCTCAGTTGTTAGTGGTGTTGATTTCATTCCCCGGGGAGAAAGGTTTAAACCTCAGTCAAAACAATTTATTATTATTATAATTTTTTGTTTTAATAAACTTAAGTTCACAGCTGTTTACAAGCAAGTCCCTGGAAGAAGGATCAATCCTCAACTATACTATTTTTTTTTCTCTTTAAATTGGCTTCTGGCAAGCTCAAGAGATTGCGCAAGTAGGTTAAATATTAAAAATACATGTTTTACTATAAATAAAATTTTCGGTTGATTTTTTAGAGCTGAATTACATAAATAACATTGGTTTTGGTTTTCAGAGGCAGTAACAGACCGCGTGGTGTGCTATTACACCAACTGGTCTATCTATAGGGCTGGGGTAGGGAGTTTCGCCCCCACGGCCATCGACCCTCACCTTTGCACCCATCTTATTTACGCCTTTGGTGGCTTCACCAAGGCAGGGGTCATCCAACCTTCCGACACTTGGCAAGATATCGACAAGGGTAAGTTCTGCCATTTATCTTGTAGCAATAAACAACTTCATCTGCGCCTACGTACATTTCATCAAATAGAGATCATTCAATCCTCTTCATAGCTGGCAAGACATCGACAAAGGTAAGTTCTGCTATTTATCTTCTAGCAATATATGTATTGTCCCTACCTCATCTATGCCTACGTACATTTATTGAGTAGGGGGTCATTCAACAATTCGATAACTGACAAGACATCGACAAGGGTAAGTTTTGCTATTTATCTTCAGGCGATAAACACCCGAAAAGCGATTTTATTTACTATATTGAAAGTTTTAAAAAAATCATCTAGAGTAAGCTGCAAGAATGAAAGAATCGAACAGTACAGTAGAGTCACTTTAAAGAGATTCTTTCTTACTTGTATGTAGTGGTGTACTATTTCGAATCAATTTTAATCAAAATTTGAGTACACAAATGCATATTCAAATTTGCGTTTGAATAATATGTATTTATTCACTGTTTATTTACACGAATTAGAGAATGAATTTAAAATCAGAAACATACATTTTTATTATTTCATTTATATAATTTTCTGTTTTATGTAGACGGGTATGCCCAATATACGGGTCTGAAAAACGTCAACCCGAATTTGAAGACGATGATTGGAATCGGAGGATCGAACGAGGGATCCGCCACATTTTCACACATCGCCTCTGATGATAAAAGGCGTAAGGAGTTTGTGCAAAATGTCATAAAGGTATGATAATACATTGTAAAGAGTTGCTGCGTTTTGGTACGAGAGAAAGACTTTAGAATTTTTTTTAATTATGAGTCATCTTAAACTAATCACAGAATACCGGTAAGTTCTATTGACTATTAATTTTAATTAAAAAACACTGTTTTTGTTTTTAGTTCTTACGTCAGCACAAATTCGATGGTGTTGATTTGGACTGGAATCGCCCTGCTTATGGAAAAGGGTCAAAGCCAGAAGACAAAGACAACCTGGTCAAGCTGGTCCGAGATATGAAGGAAGGGTTTGCATCGGAAGCTGAGGGATCGGAATCTGAGTTCCTGATCTCAATGTCAGTGCCCAGAGAAAGGGCCATCATAGAAAGGGGATATGATATACCAGAACTTAACAAGTGAGTTTTTTACTTCTAGTTCGAATTTTTAAAATAATATTTTTAAAACTTTGAAACTATACAGGTAATAAAATAAATAATAACCTCCGTGGTCGAGGGGCGAGGCTCTCGACTTCCAAGCCGAAGTGGTGGGTTCAAATCCCGTCGTGTGCATTTTATTAGCACATGCCGGGATTGATTTGTATTATCTCACAATTTACTCATTTAAAATAATATATATTACGTTTGCACCACGTTCCAGAGTGGAAGATAATCTCAGTATCGCCCTGGAGGCGTAAGATCACCAATCGGTATTGAAACGTTGCTTGAAATGGCTTTGGTCGCGTGTAGTGATCAATCCTGAATTGCCAGGTACTTCACCGCCTCCCTCATCCCATCTCCTACCCCTATCGCGTTCCCACTCCACCTTCCCTCTCACTACTCCCCTCGCCCGCTTCCCTCGTCCCGCGAACCCACCTCCCGAGTTCCCCTCCCCCCTCCCCTATGGGTCCGTTGTTATTTATACTTTTTATTAACACTGTTACTAAATGTTTCATGCATTGTTTATTTCTTTTGTACGCCGATGACATAAAAAATATTTGCCATTGTTAAGAATTTAAACGATTGTCTGCTCATCCAAAGCGACTTACTTAGGTTCGAAGCATTTTGCAATGAAAACAAAATTTACCTAAGTTACAACAAATGTAAACAAATACGCTTTACTAAAAATAACAACGCTATCATACACAATTATTGTATTGGTAACTATTTACTCGAGTGCGTTTACTGTATAACTGTGTAAGAGATCTAGGCGTACTTTTTGATTCCAAACTCCGTATCGATGCGTATATTGAGGATATTGTGAATAAAGCTCACTACATGCTAGGATTTGTCATCAGAAACAGCCACGAATTTTGAAAACCTGAAATCTATCTTCTTCTTTACTACACGCTGGTCCATTCTCAACTTGAATACTGCACCTCCATATGGACTCCACTTTACTGTATTTATAAAGACAATATTGAAAGTATTCAAAAGAAATTCCTGCAATGCCTCAATTACAGAATGAACGCCCTAAACGGGGGTAGGTATATAAATATGCTCTCGAATCATAACTTCTCTACTCTATCTAACCGGCGAACATCCCTCATGACTCTGTACAAAAATCTGCAACGACGTTATTGACTGTCCTGACCTACTGAAACTAATAAACTTCAAAATACGACTCAGAGTAACAAGGCTTAACGACTTATTCCGCATTAGCCGGACGCGTACAAATGCTGGTGTCAGGGATCTGATCAGAAGAATGTGCGAATCGTTTAATCAAAGTCAAAACCTTTAAGGATTCTGACTTATTTTTTGATACATGCAGTATGCAGTACTGTTAGTAGAAAATTGAAGGCCGTTTTCCTACAACTTAGACACACTTCGTTTATAATTTTAAGTATGCACTTTTCTTTTTCTTAATCTCTGTATAACATTATTTTTTATCTATATCCTTTTTTTGTCTTATCCTGTAAATTTTTCCAAAAATAATTTGTAAACTTTTATAAGGATATTGCGCGTTTCTCTCATCTCTCTATTTGTAAAATAATATTCTTTTGTATATATTTCTACCTACTTATAATAAAAATGTAACAAAAATGTAACAAAACAAAAACGACTTCAAAAAATGCGCTAAAAAGTAAAAAAATAATTTCGTACGAGTCGGTGTCAGCCAAGGTAGCTACATACATAGGTAGTTATAGGTGAGATGTGGAGATCTTGGCTGACACCGACTCCAAAAATAACAATCGTACGAAATTATTTTTTTACTTTTAAGTACATTTTTTGAAGTCGTTTTTTGTTTTGTGTTTTTTGATTTTTAGTGACGAGCGTGCGTAAAGAAGTTTTACTTAAAAAAAGAATCATCGAAATCTGTGGGCGTAATATTGAGTTATTCGTCCATTTGTCGCGCACATACTTATTGCAAATTTAAGACATATATGGTTTTCTCATGGATCCCATTGTCAAAACTGGACCAAATTAAAATGGGACCACACGGGAAGCACCAGCTTTCTAATAATCTCAATACTAATAAGATAATAGAGGATAATCTCAATACTAATAAGACTACCAAATCTACAGGAAAAAATGCACCCGAATTAGACGATATAAATATGGAAAAAATTATCCTACACATCGCCAAAAATATGGAAAATATTAAAAAAGAAATTATAACAAAAATGGAAAAAATCACAGCTGAAACCCAAAAAAGTAAAGAATTTATTAGTAATCAATATGACGAACTAATAAAAAAGATAGATCTAACTCTCATTCAAAACAAGAAAATTGAAGGGGAAATTGCAATCATTAAAAAGGATCAACAAGACAAAAATACCACTATAAAACATCTGGAAATAAAACTTTCTGACCTTGAAACTAAATTCCGCTCAAATTACTTGGAAATAGCCGGCATCAAACATTCAAGTGGCGAAGTGGCGGCCGAAATAGTTACAAAAGTTGCTGCAGCAGCTGGCCTGGAGATCAAATATGGCGATATAACCGACGTAAAAAGAATACCGGACAGACGTACTGATGCCCCCCCCCAAACTGCTAGTTCACTTCGTTAACAAAACCGCAAGAGACAACCTCCTCGCCGTAAGAAAAAACATCAACTACGCTGCCATCAAAGGACTTGCACAAGACAAGATATACATTGGAGAAGAACTCACCCCATATAATAAAGAACTTTTATGGCAAACAAAAAAATTTGCCAATGAAAAAAATTATGCATATGTCTGGTACAAGGATGGAAGAATCATGATGAGACGCCTCCCGAACGAAAAAATTACTTATATCAAACATGTAGATGACTTAAAAAAAATAACTTAAAATATTGGAAAATTTATCCCCTCATATTTCATCACAATCTACAACATCATACAAAAATGGATTCTGCAAATACTAATATAACGTCTAACAAATCAGACCTATCAATCTACCATCAAAATATCAGATCAATAAACAAAAACTTTGACCATTTTCTCATCCAACTCGACTTAACTAAAATCAAATATGATCTAATTATCCTGACAGAATGTTGGCTAACACCTTACTACACTCCTAAAAACATCCCCAATTATACCCACCATCAAACCTCAAATCACTACAGACAAAACGACGGCATAGTTTTATATACATTAAACAACTCTCCCAACACATATAACGTCAAAGAAATTACCATAACAAACTAAAACTGTCTTCAAATAACATACAGCATCAACACATGTATCATTGCACTTTACCGCTCTCCTTCTAAACCTAACATCTCCCCCTTTTTGCATGACTTAAACTGTTATCTTACCGAGCTAAAAAAATCAAAGAACCTAGTTTTAATTGGAGACCTAAACATTAATATTCTAAAAAACAATGAACATCCCCAGTGTCAAGATTACTTAAATACCATCATGTACCATGGAATGGAAAGCACAATAAACTCACCAACACGATGTACACCACACTCTTCCTCCTGCATCGACCATATTATGGTTAAATCATCTAACCAATACACCTCTGAAATCCACATGTCATCAATTACAGATCACTACGCTACCTCCTTCATAATGAGTTCCAAAAACAATGTAAAAAGCCAAACACAAACCGAAATAACAAAGAAAACAATTAACTATGACCACCTCAACAAAACGATTAGTTCTAAATCCTGGGACAGACTATACAATATATCTAACGTAGAGGAGGCCTGGAACTACTTTTCTACCTACTTACAAGACACCCTTGTACAAAACTCTCTCAATATCAATGATACCACTGTAGACTTTACATCGAACCCCAACACAATTGTCAATTATATAAACAGTTATTTTGCAAATATAGGTCCTGAACTAGCAAAAAAAATCCATCCAAATAACCATATGCTAGGCCCTAGCGACCACCCCCCCAATAATGAATTCACATCCCGCTTTGTTCTTAAAACGGTTACAGAGAAAGATGTTTCTATGGTAATAAACTCTTTAAAAAACTCTTCATCCACCGGCATTGATGAAATATCCAACAGTGTTCTTAAAAAAATTGCCCCTGTTATAATTCAACCATTAACTCATTTGCTGAACATTAGCATCCGTCAAGGATTATTTCCAACCATTCTAAAACAAGGTCTTATTATCCCTATTTTCAAAACAGGCTCCAAACTTGACATTAGTAATTATCGTCCTATTACGCTACTCAATTCCCTGTCCAAAGTATTTGAAAAGATCGTCAACAATAGTCTTATGAAATACCTGGAAACCAACAGCCTACTTTCGCCGCGGCAATTTGGCTTCAGAAACCATAAAAGCACAAACGATGCCATAGCCACCGTCTCTGACTATATCTCTGGCCACCTCGATAAGGGCTCAAAATGTCTATCGGTATTTCTTGACCTATGTAAAGCGTTTGATACAATATCACACGCCAAATTAGAACGCAAAATGTTCAATATAGGTATTAGGAATAATGAATTAAGCCTACTCTCCAGCTTCTTATCTGACAGATCCCAATGCGTTAAACTCAGAGCTACAAAGAGTCAGAATTTGCCCATTAGTTACGGTGTCCCACAAGGCAGTGTTATAGGTCCAACGCTCTTCCTAATATACATTAACGAGTTGTGTAACCTAGATATCGATGCCACTATTGTCAGCTTCGCTGACGACACTGTCCTGCTATTCCAAGCGAAAGACTGGCCTACCGTTTATTCGCAAGCGGAGGAAGGCATTCAAAAGGTTAAATACTGGCTTGACTCAAACACACTAACTCTCAATGTACAGAAAACAAAATACTTACTGTTTAGTCTCACCAATATCACAAAACCAAACCTCCACCCCCAATTAAAAATACACGAATGTAAAAACTCATCTCCGAACCTGACTTGTAACTGCCCATGCCTTGAACAAGTAAACATTATAAAATATTTAGGAATAACCTTTGATACACACCTAAATTGGAAGCAACATATACTTAACACTACCAACAAAATCCGCAAATCCATATACTTTTTCAAACAAACACGTAATTTCCTCAACCTACACCTTTTAAAAACAGTGTAATTACTCACTGTGCCAATCACACATCGAATACGGAATTTTAGCTTGGGGTAACACTTATTCTAGTGCCCTCGACCCCATCATTAAAGCACAAAAACTGATAATAAAAATAATCCTTAAACTTCCTCTTACTACCAGCACGGATACGATCTTCAACACCTTCAACGTTATGGACATTAAACAGCTCTACGCAAGATCCATCTTAGTTAATTTACATAAAAACAACATAACCCTATACAAAGCAACACAATCGATACACAATACCCGAGCCAAAAACAAAGAACTCCTCCAAACTCCCTTTTCTAAAACCACCTTTGGACAAAGACACTTTAAATACATAGCTTGCAAACTACACAATACACTACCAGCTACGATTAGACAAACCGAATCAATGACCAAATTCAAACAAGTTGTAAAGAAATGGATTATAAGTTACTGGTCGTCACACTATTGCAAACATCTGTAAAATAAACTACAAATAGACAGAAATATCCATCTACATACGTCCTTACCCATATAAAACAAATTAAAATTATAAAATCCTAAATAATCTAAATCCATAAATAGATTTGACAGGATTTACTACTGTACTGTATCTCTTCCCTCATTTATAAGACAACTCTCTTTATGTGATTTACCCACACTTTCAATCATCTTTATGTTTAATTGTTAATTATATTTCTCTTATATATGATATGTAATTATGTACCTCTACGCCTGTCTCAACACAGGTATACCCTAGCGAGACAGGCATCGAATAATGTATTGTAAACATCACGTATATAGATAAGTTTTTAGATTTTCACGGCCAAAAGCATTTTCGTGGTTAGTTTTTGGGGTGTTATGCCGTGTTGCGCTACCTCCTACTATAGCCGACGTTTCGGACAGCGTTGCAGTGTCCATCATCAGGGCAGATCCGGATCTGCCCTGATGATGGACACTGCAACGCTGTCCGAAACGTCGGCTATAGTAGGAGGTAGCGCAACACGGCATAACACCCCAAAAACTAACCACGAAAATCACGTATATAGATCAATAAAAAAAAAAATAAAAAAATCACCAATATCGGTTCACCCAATCGAAAGTTCTGAGGTAACAAACATAAAAAAAAAAAAAAAAAAAAATACCGTCGAATTGATAACCTCCTACTTTTCGAAGTCGTTTAAAAATATTTGTAAATGTTTTTATAGGCTGTTATATTCTTGCCAATTAACACCTCTATATGTATTTTCTCCTGAATTATAAAAAAAAATATAATAATAAAATAAAAGTTTCAGGTACCTACTTTATCGCTTGTCTGATATGATTTACATATACTTAGGTATCGGTTCCAATTTTGAAAATTAAAAGTTTGTTAAGTTAATAATGTTACGCATTACGCAGGAATACGATTTCAAATCACGCACTCATGCACCAACAATGGGACTTATTATGTTTAATTATTTCAGGTATGTTGATTGGATGGATATCAAATGCTACGACTACCATTCAGTTCTGGATGAATTCGAGGTTCACCACCACGCCCCCTTGTACGCCACTACAACCGACCCCGATGATATATTAAATGTTGTAAGTATAGATAATCTGCTTCGATTTCATCAGCCTCACAATAGTCCAAAAGTGGGGATGTCATACATAGTTCCACAAATACCATATAAACAACAAGCACTTAACGGTAAGTACCTACGCGTTGACCCCATGTATGCAACGTCCGCAATCTGTAAAAATTACAATCCTCACATTTTATTTGGAAATAGATGCTTTAGAAACACGCTTGTCACACGCAACGCTATCCTACACTTCACATGCTTCAAAACAAACAAACTTAAACGCCATCTTTCTTTCACACGTCCCACGCCAATCTGAACTGTCCAAATCGGCGTGGGACGTTTGAAAGAAACATGGCGATGGTGAAAGGCTTTCCAACGAGTTTATTTGAGTTTAAGGTTATGTTGGTTTTGAAGTTTATATTGGTTAAGGTTATGTTAAGGTTATGGTTAAGGTTATGTTGGTTTTAATTAAATTTTATTGCTCGTTTTGTTTTAAAATAGGAGACGAACAACTCGCTAATTTTGTAAGTTGTTGCGAAGTGATTTATAACATAAAATGAATTGAATACTACGAGCGTAGTCGTAGTTCAGCGATAAGGCTCTTGACTCGCACACCGAAGGTCGCGGGATCGAATCCCGGCGTGGCAAATAAATTTTATTTGATTAATTGGTGTTATTTCGCAATTTATGCACTTAAAATAATATTTAGTATATTTGCGGCACGTTCCAGAGTGGAAGATACTCGTAACTAGTATTGCCCTGGTGTAAGACCACCATTCAGAATTGAAACGTTGCTTGAAATGGCATTAGCCGTATTTGGTGACCAGATCTGAATAGCCAGGTACTTCTTCATATTCCTCTTCCCTATATCCTTCCCATCCCCACTACCTCCAGCCTCACAACATACCCCAATTGGGGATGGATCTCACTGGCTTCAGACGGGAGCAGTTGGGAATCTTGTGCGGTATTCATATAAAAAAAAAAAAAATAGATATGCATTGCGTGCGAAGGACAAGAGTGCACGTCGACCTGGGAACGTAGTATTGCAAACGTTGCGTACGTAGGCCTAGTTTGTACTTACCTCAATACGCGCAGCTTCGTCTAAATATTGGCAACATCTAACAACATGCGCCGCCGGAGGCGCTAGTGCGGCACGTTGCCATTCCTTCCAGACTCGTTATTATCTTTAGTGTTTTTTAATGTATCATGAGCAAGAAACGGTTATAATAAATTGTTAAACATAATTTTTTTACTACTCAGCCACTGACCGGGTTATTTTTAAAAATTTTCGATTTTGAATTTTTTATGACATAAAATTAAGACATATAATATCTATTAAAATATATGTGAAAGAAAACCGGCCTGCACAACTAACACCGCTAGAGATATGTTATTATTTATTATGTATACTTTTTATAACGATTAAACTGTTGGAACAAATTTCAGAACAACACTGTGCAGTACTATATCGACGCAGGGGTGGACAGAGAAAAGTTGGTGTTGGGTATTCCAGCTTTTGGGCGTTCGTACACCTTAGCTGATTCTGAAGTAACCGCGATAGGGTCGAATTCCACCGGTCCTGGGGAAAAAGCTCCATTCACCAACGAGTATGGATATGTGGCGTATTATGAGGTAGATTTTTCATAATTTTTAAAAATTAATTTGAAATTCTACAACCAAATTTGCCAAGGGACACAAGATCCGTGATTTGTAGTTTTGCAACATGATTATAATTTAAACATTTTCTTAATTTTCTAAAAAACTCTTTTAGTTTGTAAAACGAATTTTTGCTATTTTTATTAGTTTTTTGTATTTTATTCTGACATACTTACACATTTTAGTATGTTACAGCATACCTAACATTATATAGAAATTTATCTAACCTTCACTCTTATGTTGTTTTGATAAAATTTACAAAAAGCTGGATACAAAACATAGGGAAATTTGAAATAGAAAACATACAAACAGCAAAAACGGACTGAAACAGAAACCACACAAATGCCTAAATAAATACTAGAAATATCACAGATGTTGAAGTCACTTTGCTCTAGTGATAATATTTATGTTTTTTTTAATTAAAAATAATTTTTGCTTTCTGTCACACGTCGCCACTAATCACGCTGCTACACGTCGCAACGGATCACGTGATAAGCGTTCTGTCTCGAGGTGCTGCGGGAACAAGACGGAGTGCTTATCAGGTAACCCGCTAGGTTGTACCCAGTGGTGACGTGATAGATTTTTTTTTAATTGAAAAAAATATCATCGGACAGTAAATTTATTTCTACATTTCATACTCCAAATACACTGAGGAACCTCTGGATAAAATCTGTTAAGTGCATGTTGATATACCCTGTGAACATATTCATCGTTGCTAAAAAACGTCGTGAAAATTTTATTCAATTGATATACGACCGTGAAAATGTTACTTAAGCATTACGAAAACGTTACTAATTAAAAATTTTCAAAAAAATCATGAAAGATTGCTTATACAGCCAGAGGGGGGTTGTTTATCTGATGTATACACCGTTAATAAAAATAATTCATCATCGAATTTCGGAATTGTTCCAACGTATTTTGAATGTATTTTTTGCTTCAAACACGTAAAAAATAATAATTAAATATATATTCAATTATACCAATATAATAGTGTATCATTAGTCATCAAAATAGAACTCATATAGAAAAACATTATATTATCGTACATAAAATAACACATGTCATAACTGGAATTTTGCCGCGAATGAATGAAAAACATGGCAGCCGCACATGCGCACATCTATCGAAGTTAAATGCTGCCAACATAATAATGACATTATATTATTAGTAACGTTCCAGAAAATAAAATGTGTAGTCTTTATACAATGTGAAACAAAAACATTGTTTAAGAGCGTATAACCAGAGAACGCCAGAAATATGTCATTTTTAAATCAGTCTTTAGACGTATTGACTCTTTTCCACAAAAAAATATAAATTGGTTTCGAAAGATTGTTCTTTTATCTAGTAAACGTATGTTTTTAATTTTCAGAAAAAATGATAATTTTTTTTTATAATAAAGTTATACCATAGGTCGTTGGCGGATTTGTAAAATTTTCAAAAAAGTACATTTATTATATAAAACCCATTTTAAATCATATAATCATGCAATAAAATAAATCAATACATTATCTGGTAAACGCATGTAACAGAATTTTATTTTTAGTTTATATAAAATCATACAAAAATATATAAACATGTGTTTCTTGACGAAAATTGGTCCGTTTGTGCATTTATTTGCGCACTTACAGACTAATATATTTCTTTTTTTTTTTACATTCTTATTTTGCTGAGACATTATTGAAAAATAATAAATACTTATGATCAAAAAATAATTACAAAAAGTACATAATTTTAATAGTTTTATCAACACGCCTTTCAGCATTTTTTGATGTAGGTATAAATTAAAGCAAATTTGGAATAAAATAAAATTGATATTGAGTTATAATTTTAAAAAGCTGGTACGGAGAGTAATTAATCTTTCTCATTGGAACCGCCCTGTACGATCGTAAGAACCTCTTTCGACGAAATGTGGATTTTCGGCCGCTGGCTGGTTATACGCTCTTAACGGTCGTGAAATGTTTTTTTTTATAAGGCTGATGTATAATTCTATCAACAACTCCATATAATTAAAATAATTTTTTTGATTATATTAATGAAATCCGCTACACGTTAGATCCCACTTTGTAATTATTCTTAACTTCTTACAACAATAAAAATATATTTATTTATTACGATCAGTAAATCAAAAGTCCTAATAATAATAAATTAAAGGAAATTTACGAATGATCAGGTTTGCGAGGACTTGAAGGATAAAGAGTGGACAGTAGAGCGGCCATTTCCAGAAGCAATGGGCCCCTTCGCCTACAAGGGGAAGCAGTGGGTGGGTTACGATGACGTGCAGAGCGTGGAGATGAAGGCTCGGTATGTTAACCAGCAGGGGATGGGAGGTAAATAGATTTAACTTTTTGTTTAATTTTTTTGTCGTATTTTAAAAGATATGCAATTCATATGATTTACTAAATTACTACTTTAAAAAATGTATTTCCAACGTTTTAGGTGTAATGTTTTGGACCATCGACAATGATGATTTTCACGGAACTTGTCATGGAAATACGTTCCCATTGATCAATGCTGCGAAAAACGCTCTCAAAAATAAATCTGGGTAAGCATTAGTTATTGATTTTTTCGTTTCAATGATAGGGGAGATAGTGGTCAATTGTACAATTTTTCGAAAAAAAAATGTAGACCGCCTTTAGAAAGTTATAATCAAAGTTATCACATTTAAAAAAAAATCTAATGGAGACAGTTGCCTTCCCCTTGTTTTGAAGATCAAATCTGAATTCAAATCAAATCCACGCCACCCGCTTGGTTTCCGTCCACCTGACCGCCACATACACTTTTCTTTGTATAAATATATATACCTAAATATATAGATATGTTGGTACGAAATCTGGTACGCTTCAAAAAGATTACGAATAGTTATGATAAATATTATTTTTTAAAGCCGTTCTACTAAAAATTCTTTCAGCATTTCCCCGGGAGCACTAATAGAAGTCACTCAAAAATCTATACGAGCCCCTGAAGTAACAACAAAATCTTCACCCAACTTCAGAACAGTTCCTGATGGTAAGGGAAAATAAAATATAATATTTAAAATGATATACATTTCCATAAAACGCCACTTTGTCTGATTTGAAACCCAACTAGTTTTGGCGTAAGTTTGCCTTGTTCAGTGAAATATTAACTAAGTTAATAAATATACGGAACGGACAAAGCTGTCTTAGAAGCTAGTTGAATTTAAAATTAAATAAAGTGATGAAACATAAAGCAAGACACTATTATAGCAAGGATGGAAGATGATAGTATGTAGTAAGTCCACTGGATGAAGAAGCGTTTGGAGACCTAAACTTGGGTGGCTTGAGTGTGTGGAGGCGAACACCGGAACCTAGGACACAAGTAACTGGAGTAAGATATTAGGTAGATTATTAAAACTCATGAAAGTTGTCAAAATTGAAGTGTTAGGTGGCGCCAAGGGATTTTGCATCAGATGACGCCACATAACTGTAAATCTCGATCGCGCTGGAGTTCCGGGTGACATCTATGACGTCAGAAAAATTATATGTACATATTGTATAAAGAACTAGAAATATTCAATGTTTTTTTAAATTGTAATTCCCCGTAGGGTTCTTTCCAAAAATATATGTCATTACATTTTCAGTAACAGCAGGTCCAAATGAAGTAATTGAGCCAAAGATATTGTGCTATTATACCAGCTGGTATTGACTTTATTACTTTAAAAACAATATTAGCCGTCCAATAAAGATTACAATAACAGAATTCTAACCTCGAAACTTAATTTATTTGCGCCGTTCAATAAAGGTTAAAATAACATATCCTCTTGAATTCCAATTTCAACTTCAAAACTTAATTTATTGCGCCGTTTAATAAAGGTTAAAACGTTTTTTTATTATATAAAATATACATACAGAAAACAGATGGTTCTTAAAGCCAATTACAAAGAGAGAATTTTTTATTTGAAAAAAAAAATGCCCAACGCAATAGAGAAAACATTTCTCTTGTTTGAATTGGGGAGTGGGGCCATTATAGATTTGGGAAATTAAATTATATTATTTGAAGTAAAAAACAAATAAATTGCCATGATAATAATAAGCCTACATAATGGACTTGAATCATATAGCAATTACTAAATTAGATCTGAAAAAATAGACAAATAAAAATAAATGTAATAATATTCCTAGATATAGATTAAAAGAATTTGGCATTCTCAGACTATAAAAATATTAGCATTTGTTATTTCGGCTACTGGCATTATACCTAGCTCTCTCATTCAAAATTTAGTCGTATTAGATTTGTCAAAAAATTTGTACATAAAAATGCAAAAGTCGGTCATTTTAAATACATGTAGGATTACGAAAGATTTTTAAATATTTATATTGAGGGATCAGTAGGATTTATCGGACCAGTTAGGATTTCATCAGAGCCGAACCATCTGATATGAAAATATCTGGAGTCGGTGAAATATTTTCCCATTATGTTTCTGGTGGATTGACGTATTGTTTTGTATTTATTATACTTACATTGCGTGAATTTTACTAGATATTCATTTGTGGAAAAGTGTGTGGAAGGGTTTAGTCTTTCATTTGGGAAAGATTTAACCCGGACATAAAATCTGGAGCACCGTAAGAATTTGAAATAAAATTAATATAAATGCATTTACACTTGTAGGTTTCAATTTCATCATCAAAATTTAATTTATTGCGCCGTTCAATAATACAATAGCATATCGTTTTAAATTCCAATTTCAATTTAATAGCTTAATTTATTGCGTCGTTCAAAAAAAGTTACACGAGCACATCGTCTTAAATTCAAATTTCAACTTAAAAGCTTAATTTATTGTGCCGTTCAATAAAGGTTACAATAGCATTTCGTCTTAAATTCCAATTTCAACTTAAAAGCTTAATTTATTGTGTCGTTCAATAAAGATTACAATAGCATATCGTCTTACATTCCAATTTCAACTTAAAAGCATAATTTATTGCGCCGTTCAATAAAGGTTACAATAGCATATCGTCTTAAATACCAATTTCAACTTAAAAGCTTAATTTATTGCGTCGTTCAATAAAGATTACAATAGCATATCGTCTTAAATTCAAATTTCAACTTAAAAGCTTAATTTATTGCGTCGTTCAATAAAGATTACAATAGCATATCGTTTTAAATTCCAATTTCACTGAAAAGCTTAATTTATTGCGTCGTTCAATAAAGGTAACAATAGCATATCGTCTTAAATTCCAAATGAATTGAAAAGCTTAATTTATTGCGTCGTTCAATAAAGGTTACAATAGAATGTCTTCTTAAATTCCAACATCAACTTAAGCTTAATTTATTGCGCCGTTCAATAAAGGTTACAATATCATATCGTCTTAAATTCCAATTTCAACTTAAAAGCTTAATTTATTGCGTCGTTTAATAAAGATTACAATAGCATATCGTCTTAAATTCCAATTTGAATTGAAAAATTTAATTTATTGCGCCGTTCAATAAAGATTACAATAGCATATCGTCTTAAATTCCAATTTCAACTTAAAAGCTTAATTTATTGCGTCGTTCAATAAAGATTACAATAGCTTGTCGTCTTAAATTCCAATTTCACTTAAAAGCTTAAATTATTGCGCCGTTCAATAAAGGTTACAAAAGCATATCGTCTTAAATTCCAATTTCTACATAAAAGCTTAATTTATTGCGCCGTTCAATAAAGGTTACAATAGTATATCGTCTTAAATTCCAATTTGAATTGATAGGCTTAATTAATTGCGTCGTTCAATAAAGGTTACAATAGAATATCTTCTTAAATTCCAACTTCAACTTAAGCTTAATTTATTGCGTCGTTCAATTAAGGTTACAATAGCATATCGTCTTAAATTGCAAAAGTAAATAGTACCTACAGCATTTAAATAAATGTGTAATTTAAATCAGTTCGCATGGCGTGTTCAGAGTTCATAGCAGTTTCTGGTGTAACCCGTTTATTTTTAATGCTTACCGGTTTAACTTTAAAAGGAAGTTACAAGCAAAAAATGCGTATATTTTTAGTGTACCTTATATAGCAACAAATACAGGGAATAGGCATAAAAATCGCTTGGCAAACAGAGTCTGGAAACGCTGAATTTCAAGCGCAAAAATGGTTTTAATTTATTTTGTGAATAATTTTATAAGAAACAAAAAATGTTTATCAAGGGGGACAGTAGATAATCTTATCCGTAATATTGTTTTTTTTAAAACATCTAATTGAATTTCGAATTTGTTTTCTTCATTGAATGAATGAATTAATGTAATTGGATCATGGAAGTGGAAATTTACCTAATTCCCGACATCCGATTGAGTTGAATCTCGGCAGATGAACTCTTTGTCTATGCCAGTGCATTCTATCAACTTGTGGTACTCCTGCACACATACACGCGCACAAACACGTATTTATCTGAAATTGAATGAAATGTTGGCCATACTAAGACGTGTCGTTCTATGCGTAGGACCTTGGCGGAAAGTCGAAAATATTTCGCTGCATAATAAAAATAGATAGATGTATTATAATAAAAAAATCTGTTTCTTACGTGCTGTCGATGACAATGCATTCTACCAACTGGTGGCAATCACACGCACTCAGAGCAGTTAATATACCAAATAAATATTGGTTCTTTACAATTGTGATTTGGCTCAGTTGTTAGTTGTTAGTGGTGTTGACTCCATTCCCCGGGAGAATGGTTTAAACCTCAGTCAAAACAATTTATTATTATTATAATTTTTTTTTAATAAACATAAGTTCACAGCTGTTTACAAGCAAGTCCCTGGTAGAAGGATCAATCCTCAACTAAACTATTTTTTCTTCTTCTTGAAATTGGCTTCTGGCCAGCTCAAGAGATTGCGCAAGTAGGTTAAAAATAATAAAAAAACATGTTTTACTATAATTATTTTTTTATCGGTTCATTTTTTTAGAGCTGAATTACATAAATAACATTGGTTTTGGTTTTCAGAGGCAGTAACAGACCGCGTGGTGTGCTATTACACCAACTGGTCTATCTATAGGACTGGGGTAGGGAGTTTCGCCCCCACGGCCATCGACCCTCACCTTTGCACCCATCTCATTTACGCCTTTGGAGGCTTCACCAAGGCAGGGGTCATCCAACCCTCCGACACTTGGCAAGATATCGACAAGGGTAAGTTCTGCCATTTATCTTGTAGCAATAAACAACTTCATCTGCGCCTACGTACATTTCATCAAATAGAGGTCATTCAATCCTCTTCATAGCTGGCAAGACATCGACAAAGGTAAGTTCTGCTATTTATCTTCTAGCAATATATGTATTGTTCTTACTACATCTATGCCTACGTACATTTATTGAGTAGGGGGTTATTTAACAATTCTATAACTGACAGGACATCGACAAGGGTAAGTTTTGCTATTTATCTTCAGGCGATAAACACCCGAAAAGTGATTTTATTTACTATATTTTAAGTTTAAAAAAAATCATCTAGAGCAGTGATTCCCAAAGTGGTACAGGTGGACCCCCAGGGGTCCACGGAAGGCTCGACGGGGGTCTACGCTGGCGTGGTAAAAAAATGGGGGTCCACGAGTTGTAATTGGGGGTCCACGAAAATTTATCTGGTTTCGATAGTAAATAATAAAAATGTTGGCTTGGCTTTACCTATCAAGGCAGATAATACACTACTCAAAAAAATTAAGAGAGGTTTAAAAAAAAATAATGCTAAATTAACAGGCTATCTGAAAAAAGTCAGCGACTGTTACTTGAAAAAACTTGCATATTTAATTCCATTAAGTCCGTAATCATCCACTGTTAAATAAACTGGTGTGGGCTCAAAGCCGTGGTTCAGTCGACAACTTTCTGAAGCAGTTCGATGAAAAAAGGGGGCTTACCGAGCCTACAACACATCTAGAACATCCGAAGACAGAACAGCATACAACAAAATGGCAAAGGAAACCAAGAAAATCACAAATAGGTCAAAATTCGAGTACGACCTGCAGATCAGCAAAAAGCTGGCTGCCTGCCCATATGGCAGCAGAGCATTCTGGTCGCTTGAGGGCTCATTAGACCGCAATTTCTGCAAATCCAGTCCGCCACCTCTTACCAGACCTGACGGCTCACTGGCAAACACCGCCACCGAAAAAGCTAACCTATCAGGAAAAATGTTTACGGAAAACTCAACCCTCGATGACCAAGGTGCTGTCCCGACTTCGGTTCGTCACAGCGGTTTTAATATTAAAAAGCTGAGGATCCAGCATCGAGAAGTACTCCATGTTTTACGAGGGCTTGATGTTAATAAAGCTAGTGGGCCTGACGGAATACCTGCCCTGTTACTGCAGAGGTGCGCTGCAGAAATAGCTCCAATTTTGATGAAGCTTTTTAAAATGTCCTTGAAGTCTGGCTCTGTGCCCTCTGGTTGGAAAAAAGCGGTTATCCATCCTATTCCGAAGAAGGGTTACCGCTCCAACACGACCAACTACCGCCCCATAGCGATCACATCAGTTCTGTCCAAGGTGATGGGACGTGTGATCAACGACAAACTGCTCATATTCCTCGAGAAGAACAACATTATTAACGACCGTCATTACGGATTGCGGCGGAACCGCACGTGCGGCGATTTTTTTGTAACGTTTCGGTGAGACCCAAACGGTTGCACTGGAAATTTCCAAGGCTTTTGACCGGGTTTGGCACCGAGGATTTGTCAACAAACTGCCATCTTACGGACTTCTTGCATCCTTGTGTACGTGGATTGCCGACTTTTTGAGGGAGAGGTCGATTCAGACGGTTGCTGATGGCTTCACCTCTTCCTCGCACTCGATAAATGGGGTCCCGTAGGGATCGGTTATGTCTCTGAAATTGTTTTTGTTGCACATCAATGACCTTTTAACATGTGCACCAATTCATTGTAACGCGGATGACAGTACAGTCCATGATAGCTTTTTGTTTGACAAGCCCCCAGAGGGCTCACAAATTCCAACGGCTCGGAGGGCCTTGAAGCAAAGAATGGACGGTTACCTCGAAAGTGTTTTCTCTCGGGGTAAAAATAATCTCAGCCCCAAAATACCTGTAAAAAAACTCTCGTCTCTGTGCAGAAAATAAATTTGGGAGGCGGGTATGGGTACCGCCACCCCGGGAACCATTTATTGGATAACCAACACCTCTGCCATAGGGCACTCCATGTGGTTCGCTACGTTTGGTGACTTTGTAGGGGTGCCCGGGATCATGGGGTGAGGTTTGTCCAGGTTTTGGCGGCGGATGCATCTGCCCACCTGTTGCATGGCGGGCCGGATTGAGAGAGACTGGTTGAGCTAGAGTTAGATCTAATCTTGACACTTTTTGACGAGTTTTGGGAATACGGTAGAAATGTAACAGCGGGGGGTCCACCGAAACCAGTAAAGGGGTCTACGAGAAAAAAGAGTTTGGGAATCTCTGATCTAGAGTAAGCTGCAAGAATGAAAGAATCGAACAGTACAGTAGAGTCACTTTAAAGAGATTCTTTCTTACTTGTATGTAGTGGTGTACTATTTCGAATCAATTTTAATCAAAATTTGAGTACACAAATGCATATTCAAATTTGCGTTTAAATAATATGTATTTATACACTGTTTTATTTATACAAATTAGAGAATGAATTTAAAATAATAAAAATAAATTTTTATTATTTCATTTATATAATTTTCTGTTTAATGTAGACGGGTATGCCCAATATACGGGTCTGAAAAACGTCAACCCGAATTTGAAGACGATGATTGGAATCGGAGGATCGAACGAGGGATCCGCAACATTTTCACACATCGCCTCTGATGATAAAAGGCGTAAGGAGTTTGTGCAAAATGTCATAAAGGTATGATAATACATTGTAAAGAGTTGCTGCGTTTTGGTACGAGTGAAAGGATTTAGAATTTTTTTAATTATGAGTAATCTTAAACTAATCACAGAATACCGGTAGGTTCTATCGACTATTAATTTTAATTAAAAAACACTGTTTTTGTTTTTAGTTCTTACGTCAGCACAAATTCGATGGTGTTGATTTGGACTGGAATCGCCCTGCTTATGGAAAAGGGTCAAAGCCAGAAGACAAAGACAACCTGGTCAAGCTGGTCCGAGATATGAAGGAAGGGTTTGCATCGGAAGCTGAGGGATCGGAATCTGAGTTCCTGATCTCAATGTCAGTGCCCAGAGAAAGGGCCATCATAGAAAGGGGATATGATATACCAGAACTTAACAAGTGAGTTTTTTACTTCTCGTTCGAATTTAAAAAATAATATTTTCAAAACTTTGAAACTATATAGGTAATATCTTACTAATATTATAAATTCGAAAGTTTGTACGGATGGATGGTTGGATGGTTGGATTTTACTCTTTCACGCAATAAATATCGAATGGAATTTATAAATTCTTTCACTAATCTTTAAACTTTATTTGCGAGTAACATGGGCTTTATTTATTAGTAAGCTCTGGCGTTATGAATAAGCTGTGGCGTTATGAAATTATCTATTATACGTTTATTGGCAAAGCGTGTTACTAAGTAAATGTTTGACGGGGCTGTTAATATTATTTCTTTGATAGCGAAAATTCAAATATTAGTATTCTACTATGAATATTTAGTGAAGGTAGATACAAATATAAAATAGGTACTTATATAAATTTTGACCTAGGCCAACAGCTATACTAATATTATGAATGCGAAAAGAAGCGTATTTAATTGTTGATTGATTGGGGGAGGGGGTGTGGTAGTGCGGAGAGGGGGGGGGGACGAATATGCGAGCGAAGCCGGGGGTAAAAGCTAGTAATAAATAATAACCTCCGTAGTCGAGGGGCGTGGGTTCAAATCCCGTCGAGTGCATTTTATTAGCATATTCCGGGATTGATTTGTATTATCTCACAATAAGGAACTCCAGTGAAAAATATTATGGCTTTAAAAAAATATGTTCATATAGACCAATAAACGCTGATTCTGAATATATAAGTTTTAATAAATAATATTAAACGTACATTTTTTAAAAAAATATTAAAAAGTGCATTTTTAATATTCTCAATAAAACACAGCGTCAAGTTGGTATGCTGTGTAATGCTCTGTGGTGACGTCACGATGGTAATCACTGTACGTCACATAAATAAACCAGGTACGTCGTTTGTATGGGAATTTAGGTATGACACAAACGAATGTTCTATATTTTTCTTATTTTTTAAGATGTCTTAAAGCATATACCTTTATAGAAACTAAATAGAATTGCCTTTTAGATTTTTGTATCTGACATATACGATCGTGTTTGAAAATTGTAGTAATTTTAAGTTTCAAAATGAAAAACTTTAAAAAAAAACAGCTGACAGTAAACATATTCTATTAAATGGTCGAAAAATTTAGGAAAATTCAAAATTAAAAAAATACATTCCTCTTACTTTATGAATTTGGAATAAAACTGTCACTTCACTTTTTATCTAGTTCATACAATTAAAAAGGATAAAAAAATATTTTAATGATTCCGAAAAAATAACTGGAAAAATATGACATCTTGGACTCGATTTTATGCAATTTAATGCGTTGATTTCTCTATTTTGTGTTTATTTACACATGCATAAGGCTTTTAAATTATTAAATAATATTACTTTTATAGAAGTTTTATTAAATTCACGCGGAAAAGTCATTAAAAAAAATTTCAGACGTAACCTAAAATCTTTTGTAAAACGAAATCACCAACAAAACACTATTTAAAGGACTAAAACTGAAAAAAAAATTTAACGCTAGCATTGGTAATTATGTTGAATTACACTAATATCACAGTGAATTGATCATTTAAACGAAAAATATCCTAAAAAACATAAAATTAACTGCAAGCATAATTCAACATGTCATTTGCGAAGTACTTGATGTCGCTACGCCATGAAGTAAACCAATTACGCGTAGTAACAACAAGATGGCCGGTGGCGCACAGTGGTTCCGAATACCCCATAAGTTGGAAACAATTCACAGGCAGGATTAAAGAGGAAAAAAAGTGATATTATTTTTCGGTATGGTTACAAAAAATAAGAATATTTGATTTAAGTAAGTTTTACTGGATTTTATTAACGATTTCTGGATTTTATTAACAAGATTTTTTTTTTTTTTAAATCTTAAAATTGAAATTATTTATATCCAGATCTATGTGAAAATAAAAGCCGAGTTTTTTTTTTTTTTTTTTTTCAACATTCTGATGCAGACTATGAACAATCTTCATCATCGTCGGTGCCAAAGATATTTATATAATGAATATCCGGAGGAAATATTAAATCGAAAACTTCTTTAGGAAAACGATTTAATTGTTTATTTGGGGGTTACCTGTAACTAGTTATGATAGGATCAGATATAACTAACATTAAATTAAAAACATCTTCATTAAATTTCTCACTAGAATATTTTCTAGAATAGTTTTCGCGATATTTTAAAAAATCTTTCTTCCGAGCTTCCGGAGCCTCTTATGATAATCTTAATCGGGCGGCAATATCTGGTAAACGATGGGCAAGGATTTTGCTATAATAGTCAGACTTCCTGCAAACTAATCGTATATGTAGGTACACTTGAAGATATAAAAATACTAGAATAATCGCATCCTCTCACGTCCTAATGAACATCTGTTTTTAAGAAGAGCGATTATCTTCAATTTTTTTGTACACTTGTCTGTTAAAAGATGAACGCCTAGATTAATATCTTCTAATAATTTTGATGCAACCGATTGACCGAAAAGTGCACCTCTTTCTCAAACGCCAAATGAGAAAGTGGTGCACTTTTCCGAAGATCTTCGGTTTTCAAGCGCTTGGATCGGTCAGAACTACATTCAAATTGTGTTTTTGACCACGACGTGCCGTTTTTAGAGAAAATCGCGTGCAATATAAAACCAATCGGAGTCTCAAGTCACTTTTTTTTATTTTCCATCATAAATCTAGCTTCATCTCGACGAGCAATTTTCCATCTTTTTTTAAAGCAAAATTTGAAGCCCGCGATCTTTTTACATAGTTTAACCAACCCCTCTTTAAGGCAATTGGTGAGGTTTATAAGTTTTTTTTTCAAATATAAAAATCTTTTTCCATCTGTAGACACTTTGAGTTCATCACTATGTCAAATAACTCCTTTTGTCTGAAGAAAAAATCCTTTGAAACCGAACCTGTGACAATAATGATATTTACGAAGCACTCAAATTTTACAGTAAGTAAATTATGTAAAAATTAATGGGCCGTAGAGACGCAAAAATAGGTAAGATTTTTTTTTTTATTACGGAATATTAAACTAAAACCTTAACTATTTCAGAAATCGTCGTATTTTTTTTTTAATTCACGAGATGTTTTTTAAAAAAGATATCTTTAATTTATCATTTTAAATATATGAAAAAAATACTTTACATCTTTAGTACACACCAAAAGGTATTGGATCCATGTTGAAAAAAGATTGCCAGCAAGCGGTGTAAAAAGTTATTAGTCCCTAAATGTTATATAACAAACGTTGCATTTTCACACAAACGTCCTGACTGCTCGGGAAGTCATTCTTTGCTGACGTGTTACGCAGTGACGAAACGTATTGATGAGTTTGGTGGTATGGGGAAAGATGCGCTGTATATGGTGTCGAGATATAGAAACAAAATTTTGTGATCCTTGCAATTTGAAATTTGAAATTGTTTCCAACTCTCCCATACTAGTAAAACCATTGTGCGGCGCCTGCGCAGATAGATCTATGTGAGATTTAGGGAGACCAACATAAACATGATAAAATGCGTATCGTTATTAAGTAGGTGAACTGTTGATGACGTCACAAAATACATCTTAAATTTGGCGGGTTTTTGAGGGACCTTGAAAAATTGAAACTTTGACAATTATTTTAACTATTAAAACTAATCTAAAAAAAAAATGCAGCTGTTTAAGTTAGAAGGCCATTATTCATAAAAGAAATAGGACTGGACTTCTCTATTTACTCATTTAAAATAATATATGTATATATATATATATTACGTTTGCACCACGTTCCAGAGTGGAAGATTTTCTCAGTAAGACCACCATTCTGTATTGAAACGTTGCTTGAAATGGCTTTGGTCGCGTGTAGTGATCAATCCTGAATTGCCAGGTACTTACCCCCTTCTTCATCCCATCTCTTTACAACATACCCCAATTTGGGATGCCATAATCATCACTTGCTCCAGACAGATGGGAGTAGTTGGGACTCAAGTTGGCTTGGTGTTTATATGGTGCGCCGACCAGTGGAAAATTACGGGTTATTAGAATTGTAGAATTTGTGAAGCTGAAAGTATTTATTAAACAAAATATTTGCCTCAGGATCTTTGCATTTCATAGAAAGAAATTTAATTTCGATTTTTTTTTTTTTTTTTTTTTTTTAATGTTCTTTATTCAGTAAAGTTTACACAATATTACAGAAAATGGGTAATTTTTTGGCCATCACACTAGGCACATGCCCGTGTTGTAGTGGCCAATTTTATGTTAAGTATAAAATAAGTTGAATGAAAAACAGAATAATATAAAAATAAAATAAAATAATTTATACATCTAAAACAAGTATGAAGTATAAAGAAATTAAAAATAATACAAAATATCTACATACGTTTAAGATATATGAATATAAAAATAAGTATGTAAAAACAGAAAAATTAAAATAATATAAAAAGTATATGAAAGAAGATACGTATTATAGAATTAAAAATAATACAAGGAGCATGTATCAAAAAAAAATACAAGTACATTTGTGTAATTAAAAAAACAATAAAAATATAATAAAAATACAAGTACATTAAGTACAAGTGTATTTGTAAAAAAATAGAAATATAATATAAAATCAAAGAAAGTACTATTTGGTAAGAAAGTATGGATATGGATTGTTGGCAAACTTGAAAAATTAAGACTATTAAATAAAATTATAAAAATACAAGACACGTTATATTCATACTAATCGAACAACAAAATGTTAGCCACTCAAAGAATATAATATGTGTACGAATAAAATCGCTAAATCGTATGTTCACTAAACCAAGTTGAGTGAAACCTCGCCGGCAAGCTTAGTAAAGCATCTTCACTCTGTTAATTCATCTAAGCATATGTCAAAAGAAAAGAAATACACATCTCAAGTAAAGAATTTATTACTAGCTAGCAAGTTCCCGGCATGCGTTGCTAGGCCACTTCATAAAGAAATTGTTTCTCGCTACGTGTCTTTTCCCATTCGTCCTGTTCCCCTTCCCCTCACTCCACCTTCCCTCTCCCCACTCCCCTCGCCCGCTTCCCCCGTCCCGCGAACCACCCTTCCAAGTTCCCCTCCCTCCTCCCGGGTTCCCCTCCCCCCTAACGGGTTCCCCTCCCCCTCCCGAAAATCCTTCACCTGAACTCCCCCCCCCTTTCCAGTTTCCCTCCCCCCTCCCGCATTCCAAACATTCAGTCCCGGAACATTCAGTTTTCAAACAGCTCGTGAGCCAACTATTGCAATTTTGTTTATACAAAATCCATAAAGCTCACCAGTAGATATTTGTAGAAACCTTCGCGGCATGCATACATCAAATTCCCAAAGTTTCATCGCAATTGGATGAACGGTTAGCAACGCATAATTTCACGATGCCAGAACTCACTATTGTACATAGAAACCATCGCGGACAAGCACACATCAAAAATTTAAATTTAAATTTAAATTTAAATCTTAAAAAAAGCGCAGGCCCAGATCAAATTCCCCCTTTCTTCATCCTGAAATGTGCAAGCAGTCTCTCTAAGCCGTTATCAATTATATTCAATCGCTCCTTAAAAGAGGGTGTGGTACCTAATACTTGGAAAACTGCCTTCATAACACCCATTTTCAAAACCGGGCAAAAATCTGACATTGAAAATTATCGTCCTATTTCAAAATTGTGTGTATTCAGCAAGGTGTTTGAAAAAATAATATATGATCAAATGTTTCCCGCTTTGAAATCCTTACTCAATGTTAACCAACATGGGTTTATGAGTGGAAAATCAACAACAACCAATCTAATAGCATTCACAGAGTTCTTACAAGATTATATGGATCAACGTATACAAGTTGACGCAATATATACGGACTATAGCAAAGCTTTTGACCTAGTGAATCACGACATATTATTACGCAAGCTTATGCAAATCGGCGTCCACGGTGACCTTCTCAGATGGCTCTCATCTTATGTATCGAACCGTAGTCAAGTCGTAGTTGTGGGTGGCTTTAAATCGGACTGGGTAACCGTACCATCAGGTGTGCCTCAAGGATCTCTTTTGGGACCGTTACTATTTAATATTTACATCAATGATATAGGCCAATGTTTCAAATACTCCAAAACTTTACTTTACGCAGATGATATGAAGGTTTTTTATCCTATCAGATGTTTTGCTGACTGTCAAAAAATGCAGGAGGATCTAAACCGTCTTAATGTTTACTGTTCAAAGCATACCCTTAAAATTAATGTTAAAAAGTGTTTCGTCGTGAATTTCACACGAAATAAAAATATCATTATCAATGAATATAATCTGAACGGCTCAATATTAATCAACAAAACTGAAGTCAAAGATTTGGGAGTGACTTTGGACTCTAAGCTTATTTTTGATATTCATATAGACTCAGTCACATCAAAAGCCTCTAAAATGTTAGGATTCATTCTTAGGACATGTAAAAAATTCAATAACTTTAGAACAATGAAAATCCTATATTTTGCTTATGTCCGCAGCTTACTAGAATACGCGTCACAAGTTTGGAACCCGCAATACATATCATATGTAAAAATTCTAGAACGTGTTCAAAATCGTTTTCTACGATATTTAGATTTCCGGAGCTACCGCCCACACCTAAGTCACCAAGATTCAGCCGCGCACTTTAATATACTATCATTGGAAGTTCGAAGAAACTCGGCCGATGTACTCTTTCTCCAAAAAATAGCCAGATCCGTCGTTGATTGCCCAGAACTCCTACAACGTATACAGATACGAGTTCCTAACAGACGAACCAGGTCAGACATGATTCTCAGCCTCCCTCGGTGTAATACTAATTCTAAGCAGAACTCTTTCATCCATCGTGCGTCCAATACTTTTAACACACAATACAAAACATTTGACATATTTAATTCTGCACCACATTCCTTAAAATCACACAGACACTCTCTCGACACTTTATAACAACAATAATTTCTAATACCACCAGTCACCATTATATTAAATTCTTTTTTTTTTTCTCTTTTAATTTTTTGTTTACTCATATTTTTATAACTATACCTCAACCTAACCCATTCTCCCCCCCCCCCATCCTACCCCCTCCCTATTCCCCCCTAATTAACTTGTCTCTTGAAATGTAATTTTTTTTCTTCTTTAGCAAATATCTATGGAACCACAACACTTGTATACAATACCCATGTGGAAACCTGTAAATGGTTCAATTACTGTCACTTAATTACTATTATGCTCTGTTATGAATGAAAACTGTTGGTCTCCCAAATAAAATAAAATTAAAAAAATTAAAAATCAAATCCTCAAAATTTCATCGCAATCGGATGAATGGTTAAGCAACGCATAGACATCTCATATATCTTTAATATTTAAAACAAAGTGGGGTTAGTTACACTACTTATTACTCGAGAACGGCTGGACCGATTTTGATGATATTTGATTTGTTAGATTTGTCTCCGCCCCGGATAACAGAATAACTATTAAAACATCGCAAAATTTGACGAAAAAGAAAATTATGCCGAAAATTCATTTTTTCATACATTTTGTATGGAACGATTTCTTATATTTTGAAGCTCCAGGAACATTGTTATAAGTATAATATTGAGAAAAGAGTGAATTCCAAAAATTCAAAAAAGGTCAAATGTCAACGCGCTGGTTGTTTAGCTTGTGGCGACCAGAACGGTCGCCCCCTTTTGCCACAATCCTTGCGCCGCCACTGATATAGCAAACACATTCTCGAAATGTACATACTACCTACAATTGTAGTGTTTCACGCCGCTCACGGCTAAACATTTCGGGAAGCGCAGCGAAAGGCCTCGACTAACAGCCGTCACATTCTTACGGCCGCAGAATGTTCCAGAGGCTTCTCCGCTTTGCGCGGTGGCTCAACATTACTTGACGTTCCGGGTACTCACACGGTCGGCTATATAAAGCGCAGCGACACCGCGCTAGTCAGTCAGTCAGTTCCAGTCACTAGTGCAAGTAACATCACCAATACATAGACAGTGCATCGAGTGATAACATCCAGTGCGGTAACCGCCAGGTCCACGGCGACGTGCCGGACCTGTGGCGGTGCATCATCATATCATTAACCTTTGAGGACGCAACAAGCGACACAATTGCCCGCGACATAAGGCCCGCCGCACCTTCTTGTCACGCAGGCAGCAACTTCTCAGCCACTGAGATTTCATTCTCCTCAGGTTCACCGCAGCCATCTCCGCGACACCGCGTCGAGCATCCATCCTGGACGTCAAGGTCTTCTCCACCACCACGGTGCAGAACTACATGCTGGTGACATGCAGACACGAGTTCTGCTACACCACTGCATCACCGACCTTTCATCACATGCAACACCATAGAGCCACATCATCATCGCTCCTGTCTACACCGTTACTTTACTCCAAACTTACCATCGCTACGTAGCAGCAATAAAGACTGACTCATCACATCGACTGACGCCTTTTCATTCAATCATCGTCCCCGTCTCTGCCGATCCGCGCCCGCTCCCTCACTGGTGACCCCGACGTGATCACGCCCGCTCCCTCACTGGTGACCCCGACGTGATCGCGCATCCGCTCCCTCACTGGTGACCCCGACGTGATCACGCCTGCTCCATCACTGGTGACCCCGACGTGATTTGCAACACGCAACCTTCTGCAACGAGCAACGTGCAACAAGCCACAAGCAACAAGCTGCAACACGCAACACGTGAGCAACGAGCAACACGCAAAATGCAACATGCAACACGCAACACGCGAGCAACAAGCTACATGCAACATGCAACAAGCATCAAGCAGCAAGCAAAAGCAGCAACTGAGGGAATCGGTAGAGACGCATCAGCAGCACATGGACGCAATCCTCATGGACGCACCGACCAGCATCAACCCGGCATTCCTGCAACTTTTGGCATCTTACAACCCTGTACTCCGTACACTGGAAAGGGGGTGTGTGGCGACCAGAACGGTCGCCCCCTTTTATTTTATTTTATTTGGAAAACCAACAGTTTATAACAATAATGTTTGATGAAATACATATGAATAAAAATTTAACCAATAACAGGTTTTCACTGATGTATATTAAATTATTAAGTGCGTAAGTATAAAGAAAAATAGTTAAATTAGGTTATGTGGATGGGATGGTGGAAGGGAGGGGAAAGGGATGGATCTATTCTGTGTAAATAGTGGTATGTATGTGTAAATGTTATTTATTCATTTTAGATTTGAAAATGTTAGGTGCTGTGTTAAATAAGTCGAATTCACTGTATGTCATGTTAAAGATGAGTGAAGCGCGGTGAATGAATGTATTTTGTTTAGAGTTAGTGTTGCATTGAGGAATGTATAATGCGTGGTTTTGTCTTGTTTGTCTGATGGGCACTCTTAGTTGAATTCTTTCTAGTAATTCCGGGCAATCTATCATAGAGGTAGCTATTTTTCGTAGAAATAGTACGTCTGCCAAATTTCTTCGACTTTCCAAAGAATATATCTTGAAGAACGTGGCTGACTCTTCGTGGCTTAGATGAGGACGATAGCTCCGAAAATCAAGGTATCGTAGAAATCGGTTTTGCACTTTCTCAATCCTTTCTATGTGACATATGTACTTGGGATTCCAGATTTGAGAGGCGTACTCCAGAGAACTGCGTACGTACGCAAAGTAAAGCATTTTCATGGTTTTTACTTTTTTTAAATCTTTGCAGGTTCTAAGTACAAAGCCTAGAACCTTGGAAGCCTTTGATACCATGGATTCGATGTGGCGGTCAAAAAGTAGTTTCTGGTCTAACACTATTCCCAAGTCCTTGACCTCCGTCATTTTTGTAAGTACTGTACCGTTTAGGGCATAATTGAAAGTGATCGGGTTTTTATTGCGGGTGAAACTGATGGCGCTGCATTTTTTAACGTTTATTTGAAGGTTGTGCTGTGCACAATAAATATTGAGACGATTAAGATCTTCTTGTATGCCGGTACAGTCGTTGGTAGACGTGACAGGGGAAAATATTTTCATGTCGTCTGCGTACAACAACGTCCTGGAATGGCGAAAACATTTTCCAATGTCATTAATGTATATATTGAAGAGTAATGGTCCCAATAATGAACCTTGGGGTACTCCCGACGGTATGGTTACCCAGTCTGACTTGTAGCCACCAACAACTACTGCTTGGCTGCGGTTTGCTATATATGACGAGAGCCATCTGAGGAGGTCTCCATGTACGCCGATTTGTGAGAGTTTGATCAATAATATATCATGAATTACTAAATCAAAAGCTTTGCTGTAGTCTGTGTATATTGCATCTACCTGTATGCGCTGGTCCATATTGTCTTGTAAGAATTCGGTGAACGCCGTTAAGTTCGTTGTTGTAGATTTTCCCTTCATAAATCCATGTTGGTTGATATTGAGTGATGATCTCAAGGCCGAAAACATCTGGTTATACACAATTTTTTCGAAAACTTTACTGAAGATGCAGAGCTTTGATATTGGTCTATAATTTTCGACGTCAGATTTTTGGCCATTTTTGAAGATAGGAGTTATAAAGGCTGTTTTCCAGGTGTTTGGCACTATCCCCTCTTTAAGGGAGCGACTAAAAATTATGGATAGTGGCTTAGACAGGCTGCGCGCACATTTGCTTATGAAGATAGGGGGAATTTTATCTGGGCCTGCACCTTTTTTGGGATCTAGATCTTCAAGGTGTTTCTGTATATGATGCTGGTCGATGTCAATATTATGAATGCTAGCAACACAGGGCTCGTTGGGGTTATCCGGTAGAATCTGGGTGCTTCGAGCGTTATTGTTGTAGACAGAAATAAAATATTTAGAGAATAAGTTGCAGATGTTAGACCCATTTTCAGCTTTTTCGTCTTTGAATGTCATGATATTTGGAACACCATGGGATTTGGACTTGGATTTAATGTAATTCCATACTTTTTTTGGGTCGGAGGATATGTCATGTTCGATTTGAGTTAAATATTTATTGTGGCATTCCCAATTAAGTTTTTTATGACGTGATCTTAGAAGAGAGAAAGAGGCATAGTCTGAGGAGTTTTTGTAAGTCTTGAACTTTTTGAAGTATTTGTACTTTTCTTTAGTTAAATTAATTAGGGCCGAATTATACCATGGTGGGTATTTAGAATTCCTACATAGTTTATTCGGAATAAAGGCGTCTATAAGTTGATATAAAAGTGAATAGAATTTTTTTAAAACCGTGTTCATATCACCAACCGAGAGAAGATCACGCCAGTTTACCTGATCGAGAGATGTATTAATTTGCTCATAATCGCCGCGCCTAAAGACATAAGCCCTTCTAAGCTCCTCCACTAGTGTAACGGGTTCAGAAAATATAACTTCCATCGTTAAGGAGGTGTGATGAGAATCTTCTAAAATTAATGGTTCGTCACAAGCACAGACCGTAAGGAAGTCATTACATAGGACAAGGTCGAGAAAGTGACCATTAGTATTTGGAATTCCATTATATTGATACAATCCAGAAAAATGCATGCAGTCAATGAATGAAGCGCTAATAGGTGATAAGCGATCACTAGGTATAAAGGACGTGTTAGTGGGAGACTTACTCCATGAAATTTCAGTGAGGTTGAAGTCACCTAAGATAATAAATTTGTCCGAGGGAAACTGCAACGTAAGTGTAGAAATTTGGGTGAGAAAGCTTTCCATATTTTCACGATATGTCAGTCCTTTAGGGAGATAAACACAACATATATGAAGATGTGTGTGTTTAGGTCCTTTGGATTCTAATGTTATCCAGACGTCTTCAGCTCGTGAGTGCCACGCCGGGCGCTCGCGAGCTACCAGCTCACGACGAACAGCGAGTAAGACACCCCCACCCAAGCGCTGTCCTGTACGAGCGTAGTCTCGATCTCGGCGGTGTACGTCGTAGCGATCATCAAATAGTTCTTCGTTGCGGATTCCATCAACGAGCCACGATTCAGACAGAGCGATAACATCATATTCGTTGGACCGAACAGCCGTCAACAACGTATCAGTTTTAGTGCGAAGCCCTCTTACGTTTTGGTAATATAAATTCAAAGTCATTGGCTGAGGCAAGTGAATCTATGATTAAGTGCAGACTTGAAATCGATTTGAATCCATGCTTGTATTTTATTATTGACGGATTTATGTTCGTTTTTATATAGTTCCCAAATAATTGTACATAAAATTGACACAATAAAAGAGCGTGTTAGAGTGAAAAGATCCGTAAGGTAGGTACTGGGGATGAGGGAGGGAAAGGAACATTCTAAGTATGATGAGATAATATGAAAAATTAAAGTGAAGTTAATTTCAAGAAATACAATAAATTTTAATAGCCTTATCTTGAGGCTTTGCTCGGTTGAGGATCTTCTGCATCTGCTCGGTTGGGTCCTGTTGCTAGAGGCTCGCGGTCCATCTTCTTCAAGTCTGCCTCCTTTGAGATTATGATGGGCGCTGAGGTCGTATTTCGTCGTGCGTGAATTAGGCAGTTTTTTGTCCAGACAAATTGGTAACCTTTTTGTTTAGCGAGAAGCCTAGCGCGGTAAAACAGATGTTTGTTCATGCTAGTAAGATGGTCTCCAACATACACATTTTGTGGGGATCCCGTAAATCCTAGTTCTGTTGAGGTGATCCCCTTGCGATCTTTAATCGCCTGCAGGAGCTGGTTCTTCAAGTTCCGGTTGGTTAATTTTACGACTACTGATTTTGGTTTTGACTTCCCAGTTGAGTCGCTGCCTTTGGGAGCAACTCGAGTTACGAACTCCATATCCCTTTCGCCGAGTTTCATGTTGCTCAAGCTAGCGATATTTGAAATGAGGGTAATTAGGTTTTCACCTTTCTTTTCCGGAATCCCCCTTATTTCCAGGTTTTGAAGCCTTGCCCATTGCCACAATCATTTTTGCCACAATCCTTGCGCCGCCACTGATATAGCAAACACATTCTCGAAATGTACATACTACCTACAGTTGTAGTGTTTCACGCCGCTCACGGCTAAACATTTCGGGAAGCGCAGCGAAAGGCCTCGACTAACAGCCGTCACATTCTTACGGCCGCAGAATGTTCCAGAGGCTTCTCCGCTTTGCGCGGTGGCTCAACATTACTTGACGTTCCGGGTACTCACACGGTCGGCTATATAAAGCGCAGCGACACCGCGCTAGTCAGTCAGTCAGTTCCAGTCATTAGTGCAAGTAACATCACTAACACACATAGACAGTGCATCGAGTGATAACGTCCAGTGCGGTAACCGCCAGGTCCACGGCGACGTGCCGGACCTGTGGCGGTGCATCATCATATCATCAACCTTCGAGAACGCAACAAGCGACACAATTGCCCACGACAAGTCCCACGGCGGGCCTTCTTGTCACGTGAGCGGCAACTCCTCAGGTTCACCGCAGTCATCTCCGCGACACCGCGTCGAGCATCCATCCTGGACGTCAAGGTCATCTCCACCAACACGGTGCGGAACTACATGCTGGCGACATGCAGACACGAGTTCTGCTACACCACTGCATCACCGACCTTCATCACATGCAACACCATAGAGCCACATCATCATCGCTCCTGTCTACACCGTTACTTTACTCCAAACTTACCATCGCTACGTAGCAGCAATAAAGACTGACTCATCACATGGACTGACGTCTTTTCATTCAATCGTCCCCCGTCTCTGCCGATCGCTGCACGCTCCCTCAAGCTTTTGTTATAAAACTTTTTTTTTAATTATTTATGTGGCTTTCACCCATTCAGGGTGATCTTGGCCATTTCATTATTTTAAAAATTATTAACATTTTCAGTTTTTTTAAATAGTTACATTTTCAGATTTTTAAAAATTAGTTACATTTTCAGTTTTTTACATGGCATAGATAAATTATTTTTTTATTGTTATTAAGTTTATTTTGTAGAACTCCATTTTAATTTTTATTTATTTTATAAATTCAATAATATTATTATTTAATGTATAAAAACAGTTTATTATAAACGTTTGATAATGCCTTTAGAGGGCGAAACAGCTGTAACACATAATTATAATTACGAAGCAGAACTCGTCTATAATAAACTGTTTTTATACATTAAATAATAATATTATTGAATTTATAAAATAAATACAAATTAGATAAATTATATTAGCAAATATAGACAATGGTCTAAGACAAATATTCATATACTACTTATTACTTATACAAGTTGTACTAACATACAGAGTTGGTATTGATAGTAATTACAAAATTGTAGAGTAGGAAGATGTACATATACAGGTTCCCAAAAATAGGAACCTGTACAATTGCACATAATAACACTGCAAGAACAAATGCATACGTATGGAAGAGAAAGAAATGTGATTGATGCTTAAATGTTAAGGTCATTTTTACAAATAAATTTTGCTAACAAATAGTGAATTTCAAGAGAGTTGAGACAAAGAAGGCAGGGTACACTGGTAGGGAATTCAATTTTAGATTTTACCAATTCATAATAATAATCATTATTGGATGATTTTTATAGCGCCATTTTCGTGAGAAAATCACCTCAAGGGCGCTTTATAAATTTATTTATTTATTGAAAAAAATAAGAAATACATGAAAACATAAGCTGCACATCTCACTAGGGCATTCCTAAATTCATTTATACATTTAATCTATACCTATATACTACAAGTGGCTTATATTATAACTAAGATTGATAACTAATGACTTACAACTAAGACTTCTATGACTAGTGATTTAGAACTATACTTATTTTTATAACCGAGTTTGTACATGTAATTGCAAGCCATACTGCAAAAGCTCGGTCTCCGAAATTGGTATTGGGATTGTGCATAGGCACTGAGAGTCTACCCATGGCTGTTGAAGATGCTGAGGGTTGCTTGCCTAGTATAGACGTCGTTTGGAATGCACAGTTCCGACAGGTAGGGTGGCGCCATGTCGTGTAGTGCTTTAAAAACCATCCAGCAGAGTTTGAACTGAATTCTCTCAGAACACTTAAGCCAATGAAGGTTCCGCAGGTGTTGGGAAATGTGGGAATATTTGGAAACACCGGTTATCAGTCTCGCTGCAGCATTGAAAACTGACTGAAGTTTATCAGTATATATTTTAGGGAGATTTGCATATATGCCATTGCAATAGTCGCATGTAAATTGGAAATTGGTAATTGATAGGACACTCAAAAAAATTATAGTCTAAAGTGTCCTCTGAACCACAATCACAATAAGGCGAATTGACTGGCTAAGACAATAAGTATGACCTAGACGCATTCGAGTTATGGAAGAGATGTATTTTTTAGGCATTGAAGTGTATTTGTGAAACCAGGGCTTAACAGGAATAGAAGGTTGAATAAATCAGTACTGGTGACCTTTTATCAGAGAGGATGATTTCCATTCAAAGGAGACCATTGGCGTTGTCCCTTATTTTTTAAAATAGGGAAATAGTCTCTGACAGGAATAGGTATACTACTTAATGGACCATGAACAATGGATTCCTAAGCAATAGAATCAGCCTATTCATTTCCAACAATGCCAAGGTGTCCTGGGATCCAGGCCAAGACCACTGACACTTGAGTCAACGACATGGAATGCAGGAGGTCTCTGATAGAGCAGGTGAGAGAGTCGCTACTGGAATTGAGAGGGGATGCGCTTATTTTTTGTAGTGAACTAAGTGAGTCTGAACACGGATGAGAGCATTTCTTATGTTGATAGATTTGACGAGTTGTAAAGCTTCTATGATAGCTATGCATTCAGTGGAGAAAATGGAACACTCTTTGGTAAGTCTGTGTCGGAAACATAATTTCCTGTGAAGTGCATAGATACTGGCTCACAATGGGAGTCCGAACTGAGTTTGGAACCATCTGTGAAAATTTTTATATAATTTGGCCAGTTATTTTCAATAATTTTGTTGAATTCTGCTTTACTTGGGTTGAGCTGAGTTTTTTAAATATTCCTATAAATAGGTGCAAATTTGGATAGAAAGTAAGACTTTCATAGGGATATGAGTATAAGGGAAGAGATTCATTGCGATAGGAGTTTGTGGATACATTCAGGAAAGAGTTGAAAGAGGAAAGAGTTGTTGTTATTAAACATATAATGCTGCCCCACTTTCTTACACACTAAATGTCAACAGTCGAAAATAGGACAAACGGTGAACGTATGTCTTACACCCCTCCAAAGGAAAAATACAATAATTATTATAAATCTCCGTCACACGTATAAAGAAAATGAAACGCAATTACCGTAAGTAAGTCGAAAAGTAAGATAATCACATAAATAAATTATAAATCCGTACACAACGGCTTCTCTGATACCGACAAAAACAAAACGCGGACAGTTACGCATCGATTATTATAATTGCTTCATTGTGTAATTTTTAACTTAATATAAAAAAACTGAATTTAATTCAGATAATAAGTTAACATAACAGTTCTTGATTCTGATGCGGTACGAAGTTCGCCGGGTCAGCTAGTATATATATATAGGTACATATATAAACCCGGAAACAAAAATGTTTTAATTTTTATACATACAGATTAATAAAATGATTTAGGTACTTACTTGAACGCTTGTCTGATATGATTTATTCTTAGGTATCGATTCCAATTTTGAAAATTAAAAGTTCGTTGAAGTTAATAATTTTAAGCATTACGCAAGAATACGATTTCAAATCACGCACTCATGCACCGACAATGGGAATTACTATGTTAAATTATTTCAGGTATGTCGATTGGATGGATATCAAATGCTACGACTACCATTCAGTTCTGGATGAATTCGAGGTTCACCACCACGCCCCCTTGTACGCCACTACAACCGACCCCGATGATATATTAAATGTTGTAAGTATAGATAATCTGCTTCGATTTCATCAGCCTCACAATAGTCCAAAAGTGGGGATGTCATAGTTCCACAAATACCATATAAACAACAAGCACTTAACTGTAAGTACTTACGGGTTGACCCCATGTATGCAACGTCCGCAATCTGTAAAAATTACAATCCTCACAATTTATATGGAAATAGATGCTTTAGAAACACGCTTGTCACACGCAACGCTATCCTACGCTTCACATGCTTCAAAACAAATAAACTTAAACGCCATCTTTCTTTCACACGTCCCACGCCAATCTGAACTGTCCGGATCGGCGTGGGACGTTTGAAAGAAAGATGGCGATGGTGAAAGGCGGTGAAAGGCTTTCCAATGAGTTTATTTGAGTTTAAGGTTATTTTGGTTTTGAAGTTTGACGACATTAAAATTCATTAAATTTTATTGGTCGTTTTGTTTTAAAATAGGAGACGAACAACTCGCTGATTTTGTAAATTGTTGCGAAGTGATTTATAACATAAAATGAATCGAATACTACGAGCGTAGTCGTAGTTCAGCGATAAGGCTCTTGACTCGCACACCGAAGGTCGCGGGATCGAATACCGGCGTGGCAAATAAATTTTATTTGATTAATTTGTGTTATTTCGCAATTTATGCACTTAAAATAATATTTAGTTTATTTGCGGCAGGTTCCAGAGTGGAAGATATTCGCTACTAGTATTGCCCTGGTGTAAGACCACCATTCAGAATTGAAACGTTGCTTGAAATGGCATTAGCCGTATTTGGTGACCAGATCTGAATAGCTAGGTACTTCCCCATCTTCCTCTTCCCTATCTCCTTTCCCTCCCACTACGTTCAGCTTCACAACATACCCTAATTGGGGATGCCATAGTCTCGCTGGCTTCAGACGGGAGCAGTTGGGAGTCTTGTGCGGTATTCATATAAAAAATAAAATTTGTTATGCATTGCGTGCGAAGGACAAGTGTGCACGTCGACCTGGGAACGTAGTATTGCAAACGTTGCGTACTTAGGCCTAGTTTGTACTTACCTCAATACGCGCAGCTTCGTCTAAATATTGGCAACATCTAACAACATGCGCCGCCGGAGGCGCTAGTGCGGCACGTTGCCATTCCTTCCAGACTCATCATTAATCATTATCTTTAGTGTTTTTTAATGTATTATTTGAGCAAGAAACGGTTATAATAAATTGTTAAACTTAATTTTTTTCCCACTCAGCCTCTGACCGGGTTATTTTTAAAATTTTCGATTTTGAATTTTTTTTAACATAAAATTAAGACATATAATATCCATTAAAATATATGCGAAAGAAAACCGACCTGCACAACTAACACCGCTAGAGATATATTATTATTTATTATGTATACTTTTTATAACGATTAAACTGTTGGAACCAAATTTCAGAACAACACTGTGCAGTACTATATCGACGCAGGGGTGGACAGAGAAAAGTTGGTGTTGGGTATTCCAGCTTTTGGGCGTTCGTACACCTTAGCTGATCCTGAAGTAACCGCGATAGGGTCGAATTCTACCGGTCCTGGGGAAAAAGCTCCATTCACCAACGAGTATGGATATGTGGCGTATTATGAGGTAGATTTATTCATAATTTTAAAAAATTAATTTGAAATTCTACAACCAAATTTGCCAAGGGACATAAGATCCGTGATTTGCAGTTTTTTTAAACATTTTCTTAATTTCCTAAAAAACTCTTGTTGTAAAACGAATTTTTGCTATTTATATTAGTTTTTTTTTTGTATTTTATTCTGACATACTTACACATTTTAGTATGTTACAGCATACCTAACATTATATAGAAATTTATCTAACCTTCAATCTTATGTTGTTTTGATAAAATATACAAAGAGCTGGATACAAAACATAGGGAAATTTGAAATAGAAAACATACAAATAGCAAAAACGGACTGAAACAGACACACAAATGCCTAGAAATATAAAAAAAATGTTGAAGTCGCTTTGCTCTAGTGATAATATTTATGTTTTTTTTAATTAAAAACAATTTTTGTTTTCTGTCAAATGTCGCTACTGATCACACACACTGCTACAAGTTGCAACGGATCATGTGATAAGAGTTCTGTCTCGAGTGTACGGTGCTGCGGGAACAAGACGGAGTGCTTATAAGGTAACCCGCTAGGTTGTACCCAGTGGCGATGTGTGATAGATTTTTTTTTAATTGAAAAAAATATCATCGGACAGTAAAATTATTTCTACATTTCATACTCCAAATACACTAAGGAATCGCTGGATAAAATCTGTCGGGTGCATGTGCAATGTGAAAATTTTATTCAATTGATATACGACCGTGAAAACATTACTAAACATTATGTAAACGTTACTAATTAAAAAAAATTAAAAAAAGGAAACATATATCCATTGCTTATACAGCCAAAGGGGGTTGTTTATCTATTGTATACACCGTTAATAAAAATAATTCATCATCGGATTTCGGAATTGTTCCAACATATTTTGAATGTATTTTTAGCTTCAAACACGTAAAACATAATAAAAAAATATATATTCAATTATACCAAAATAATAGTGTATTGGTCATTAGTCATTAAAATAGAAATCATATAGAAAAATATTATATTATCGTACATAAAATATCACATGTCATAACTGGAATTTTGCCGCGAATGAATGAAAAACATGGCAGCCGCGCACATCTACCGAAGTTAAATGCTGCCAACATAATAATGACATTATATTATTAGTAACGTTCCAGAAAATAAAATGTATAGTCTTTATACAATGTGAAACAAATACATTGTTTAACGGTTGTGAAATGTTTTTTTGTAAGGCTGGTATCAACAACTCCATATAATTAAAATAATTTAAATTTATTATATCAATGAAATCCGCTACACGTTAGACCCCACTTTGTAATTATTCTTAACTTCTTACAACAATAAAAATATATTTATTTATTACGATCAGTAAATTAAAAGCCCTATGGACGTGAAATATAAAATAAATTAAAGGGAATTTATGAATGATCAGATTTGCGAGGACTTGAAGGATAAAGAATGGACAGTAGAGCGGCCATTTCCAGAAGCAATGGGCCCCTTCGCCTACAAGGGGAAGCAGTGGGTGGGATACGATGACGTGCAGAGCGTGGAGATGAAGGCTCGGTATGTTAACCAGCAGGGGATGGGAGGTAAATAGATTTAACTTTTTGTTAAATTTTTTTGTCGTATTTTAAAAGATATGCAATTCATATGATTTACTAAATTACTACTTTAAAAAATGTATTTCCAACTTTTTAGGTGTAATGTTTTGGACCATCGACAATGATGATTTTCACGGAACTTGTCATGGAAATACGTTCCCATTGATCAATGCTGCGAAAAACGCTCTCAAAAATAAATCTGGGTAAGCATTAGTTATTGATTTTTTCGTTTCAATGATAGGGGAGATAGTGGTCAATTGTACTATTTTTCGAAAAAAAAATGTAGATCGCCTTTAGTAAGTTATAATCAAAGTTATCACATTTAAAAAAAAATCTAATGGAGACAGTTGCCTTCCCCTTGTTTTGAAGATCAAATCTGAATTCAAATCAAATCCACGCCACCCGCTTGGTTTCCGTCCACCTGACCGCCACATACACTTTTCCTATATATATACCTACATAGATAGATATGTTGGTATGAAATCTGGTACGCTTCAAAAAGATTACGAATAGTTATGATAAATATTATTTTTTAAAGCCGTTCTACTAAAAATTCTTTCAGCATTTCCCCGGGAGCACTAATAGAAGTCACTCAAAAATCTATAGGAGCCCCTGAAGTAACAACAAAATCTTCACCCAACTTCAGAACAGTTCCTGATGGTAAGGGAAATTAAAATAAAATATTTAAAATGATATTCATTTCCGTAAAACACCACTTTGTCTGATTTGAAACGCAACTAGTTTTGGCGTAAGTGTGCCTTGTTCAGTGAAATATTAACTAATTTAATAAATATACGGAACGGACAAAGCTGTCTTAGAAGCTAGTTGAATTTAAAATTAAATAAAGTGATAAACATAAAGCAAGACACTATTATAGCAAGGATGGAAGATGATAGTATGTAGTAAGTCCACTGGATGAAGAAGCGTTTGGAGACCTAAACTTGGGTGGCTTGAGTGTGTGGAGGCGAACACCGGAACCTAGGACACAAGGAACTGGAGTAAGATATTAGGTAGATTTTTAAAACTCATGAAAGTTGTCAAAATTGAAGTGTTAGGTGGCGTCAAGAGATTTTGCATCAGATGACGCCACATAACTGTAAATCTCGATCGCGCTGGAGTTCCGGGTGACATCTATGACGTCAGAAAAATTCTATGTACATACTGTATAAAGAACTAGAAATATTCAATGAAGGTTTTTTAAAAATTGTAATTCCTCGTAGGGTTCTTTCCAAACAAATATATGTCATTACATTTTCAGTAACAGCAGGTCCAAATGAAGTAATTGAGCCAAAGATATTGTGCTATTATACCAGCTGGTCCACGTACAGAGAGGGGGTCGGCAAGTTTACCCCGAAGAATATCGACCCGTTCCTCTGCACTCATATTTTATACGCCTACGCGCTGTTCTCTAAAGAAGGTGAAGTCACAAACGCCGACCACTGGCTGGATGTTAACCTTGGTAAGTCTACTATATATATATATATATATATATATATATACACTATATAAAGAGGTAATATTTGTTTGTGTGTTTGTTTGTTTGCATCGAATAGGCTCCGAAACTGCTGAACCGATTTCAAAAATTCTTTCGCTGTTGAGAAGCTACACTATCCTTGGGTGACAAAGGCTATATTATATTTAAAAAAAAATAGGCATCCTTACTAAAACTTCAATAATGTAACCCAGGGTGTAAAAAAATTACCTAAAGTATTCTTTAAATCGCGTGCGCTGCGAAAACTATTGATGATAGAATAAAATAATGTAGTACGACTTTAAAGAACACATCATTATTTACAAAAAAGGTCTCGGCAGCATATGTCTAACTATTATGGTATAAGTATTCTTTTATTTTAAAAATTTAATTTAAATGTCGCCGCTTGAAAAGGCTCTTTATCTGTATCTTGGTTTTAATCCTGATCAAAATAAATTACTTCATATTCAAGACAGCTTTAATACCTTTATTTAACTTTTTGAATTTTTCAATTCGGATATTTAATTAGAAAGATATCACGAGTTTAAAATTGTTAGTATTAGAAAAAAGTTTCGGCTACGGGCCGGGCGGGAGAGGAGTCAAGAAATGCAGTGCCAGGGGGGTTGGCGGGACGGGGGAGCGGGAGAGCGGTGGTGGGGAAGCTGGAAGTGGAACGCTTGAGGGGAACGCACGGGAAAGGACATGTAAGGAGTAACATTTTATTTATTTGAATATGGCATATATTATAAAAGAAAGTCCAAAAAAACGTGCAGCTCGCAAAAACTCATAAACGAGTCCCGGTTCGATCAAGGGAGTTATAGGGTGTGGTAGATCTCTATCCCCCCTAGGGAATAAGGGTATCCGTTTTTACCTAAAGCGCGTGCTTTTAAAGATACAAGGGCTGAAAGTTTCGCCCTCTTGAAATTTCTAGAACAGTCTTCCGGAAAGTTCTAGAAGGTTCCATAGAGCTGTAGAAAGTTGTGGAAGGAGTGGCGGAGTATGTCGTGGAATGATCAGGAATAGGGAATCGGGAACATCATTGTGCAACATTCCAGAACACTATCTTATTGTCCTGAGCGAAGCCGGGTAACCCAGCTAGTATTATATATAAATATATACGTTTTCAATATATACAAATATATAAATTCTTTTTCTTAAATCGGCTCCTCATTTCTGGGGATCGTGACCCCTACTCCAATTTCCATGGTGGACAAAGCTCATCCAATCCTCGCAGTTCTATTTATTTTAAACAGTTTTATAACTTGTATATAACATTTATGGACATCACGTATCCTTATGAAGTGGATAATCGATTTTTGAGGGAGAGGTTTTTGACGATTGCTGAAGGTTTCATCCCTTCCTCACATTCAATAGCTGGCGTTCCACAGGGATCGGTTTTGTGACTAATTTTATTTATTTTGAACATTAATGAATTTTCGTATAGAACGGTCAGAGAATTGTCAACCAATAGGATTCCAATTTGTTTTTAAGACGTATACGTTGATTTCACGGAATCTGGTCGTGTTTATTTATCAATTTGCGGTAAGGTAATAGAATGGACAGCCAAGAAATTAGCAACGTGTATAGAATAGGGAAACAAAGCGAAAACAAGAATCGTCCGGTTGTAGCCTCTATCACGACTCAATGGAAAAAACATCTTATACTCAAGAACAAGACAAACCTCCCGTCAGGTATTAATGTGAAAGAAGATTACTCGAAGGAAATCCTGGAAAAACGGAAACAGCTACAACCTCAACTAGAAGATGAGAAAAAGAAGGGAAACATTGCTTACATAAGATATGACAAACTGATAGTGTTAAAATCGAAGGACAACATTACCGAAAAGAGAAAACGAGGAACTTCGGATTCTCCCAAGTCATCACCACAAAATAAAGCAAATAAAAACAAAATATTGAGCATTCCCTCCCAATCTCTACCCAAAACTAGCACGAAAGAGATCACCAGACCTAACATACTGAACTATCTCAACCGAACAAGTTCTGACTCACAAATAAATACTCCATAAAAACTAATAATTGCCTCGGAAAATCGGTAACAAAGAATACTAATACCAACAAGAATTAACAATCAAAACCTATTAACAAAAAGTCTCCCAATTCGGCTGGTCCCCGCGGGAGATATAGACCACCACCCTCTAACAACAAGAAGAAACAAAACACTCAATATTGCAACCTTAAGTACGAGAGCCCTTAGAACCGAAGAAAGAAAGAAAAAAGAATAAAGAAAAACTACATGAAGCTTGAAAAAGCTCTCGAAGAAATAATGTTAGGGGAGGCCTATGCCAAGAGGCAAACTGAGCTTCGAAATATTATAATAAACAAAAACATGTCTAGTATTTATACCTATCAGAAGTTCAGAATAAAGGGCTTATTATTATTATTAATAGAATATGCTCTTTTTTTGCTAGATGGTTATGTGACGTTCACTGGTCTGAAGGTCGCCAACCCGAAGCTGAAGGCAATGCTGGTAATTGGAGGCACCAACCAGGGCTCTGTTACATTTACTTATATCGTCGAAGATGATGGCAGACGGAAAACATTTGTAAGGAATTCAATAAAGGTTCGTAAGTTATTTATTAAAAAGTATCAAATCTGTCAAAATGATCGATAGGATCTTGTTCATTACAATGTTGTTGTTAAAAGGACAATGGACGTGGTTATAAGAAAACTTATAAGAACACATATTGACAGCTCTACATGAAAGGGCGGCAATTTGACTTCCGCGACCGTTCAGCATGTCAAAAAAGGCATTGAAGTTCAAATATCTTGGCTTCAAACTGTAAATAGATTTATATCATCATAATATAAACTTTCTGTCCCTTTTCCGCTAGTGCAATAACTCGCCGTTGGAACCGAAACCGATGCATAAATACATTTAATCCTAAGCATGGATTGTTGGTGCCAACTCTCGTCGAGTTACATATACAAACATTCAATATTCGAGAACTAGACATTCACTGCTTGAAGCTGTCAATATCGACTGCTCGAGTAGTTCCGAGTCTGAGGGATTTTTTTTTCCTCAGGACCTCCTGTGTGGAGTCAATGTTAAAAAAAGTTCGTGTATTTCTAACACCAGGGAATCAGACTTTGGTAATCGGAACTCTGCCAAGAGGAATCTCATCGCAAAATGTATTTTATTTTTTTAATAGTTTATGCGAGACAATAAGTTCGATGGCCTGGTTCTGAACTGGAACACTCCCGCTTCTGGCAAAGGAAAACCCGAGGATAAAGAGAACTACGGCCTACTGCTGCGAGAGTTTAACGAACAATTCGTAGCTGAAGCCGAGGCGCAACCGAGATTAGAGCTATCTATCACCATTACTCATGGCAAGGATGTTATCGATATGGGCTATGACCTCCTTGCTATCAACAAGTAAGTATAGAATGACATTAATAATAATATCGGAGATCATATGAGCACTCGTTCGTAGCATCCTGGAATATAGCTCGATTATTTGGGCCCCTTCTGAACCATATCCTAGAAATACAAAAAGTACAAAAGAGGTTTACGCGTTACCTGTGTTTGAGGGAATATACATCCTATACATTCCTGTATCAATCATTGTTCGTAATAGGATTGCTCGATTTCAACACCTTAGAAGCCCGCCGAAATATATTTTTAGGCAAACATTTTTTTTAATCTCTGGAATTATACTCAATCCGTCTATATTGAAAGAGGTTAATTTGTCCCTAACAAGTATACACGTGGGAGATCCTATGCTATTTTTTATGCTCCGAAAGCGAATACTTCAGTTCTGCCTATCAGAATGTGCCAATAAACAGAGCGACTCAAAACGATTCTGCATTGACCATCGTCGCAAAATATTAAAACTGCCCCCGTGCCTTTTTAAATTGTCCTCTATGATACATTGCCATACAACCTTTTATAAATGAATTGATAAAAGAATGAATAAATGAATAATTAATTATGTATGAGTGAGTAAGTGAATGAGTGAGTGAATGAGTGAAATAATGAATGATTGAATGAATAAAGGGGTCTCCACACGGTACTGCCGCAGCACCAACTGCCGCAGAACTGTAGTCAAAAGCGCCAGCCGTATTGTTATTACAATAACAATACGGCTGGCGCTTTTGACTACAGACTATACGATTTTTAGTCAGTTCTGCGGCAGTTGGTACTGCGGCAGTACCGTGTGGAGACCCCTTTAGTTTATAAATAAATAATTGTTCTACATCACTGAATAGATAATACAACACAAACGTGACTTCAATGTAGATTTGAATGGAAACACCACTGACTTAGTACATTTTGGTTCTTGCCCATTTAGCATGCGATCTATCTCTCTTACTTTGCCTTTTTTTATTTATGAGAGTACCAACCATCTAGAGATAGCGAGGCTATGGCATCCCCAATTGGGGTATGTTGTGAGGTTGAAGGTAGCGGGGAGGGGATGGAGATGGAGAAGAGGAAGCTGGGGAAGTATCTGGTTATTCAGATCAGGTCACCAAACACGTTTTTTTCAATTTATTTTTCTTAAAAACAAATTATGTCGTCACTGGTCACTTAGCCGAGTACCCGCCCAAACACTTGCCCCGACCCTGACTGCCTACACGGCATTACATGCTGTAATAAGTATAAAAATAATTCTTTTACATTTTACCCAAATAATGCAAGGAATCACTGGTTAGTCAAGTACGCCCCTTAAAAAGAAAAAGGTGGTGTAAATTATCTTAAAATGAATAAATACATTGTAAAATAACCTTCGACCAGGGTAGGTATACTTGGTTGAAGGAAATAACACAAATTAATCAAATATAATCGCGACCTACAGATTGCTAGACGAGAACCCAACCCCTAGATTATCATAAATATTCTAATTGTTTCTCTTACATTGCCTGACATCGTATATCGCCACTTCATTTGATTGAAATGAAACTTTCATAATGATGACGGAACTATTACTGTATTTGAAATTTTAAAACAGAATGATCAGGCTTTTGGATCGGTCATATCCTATTTCTTATTTATTCTCTGTTAAATATCTACAAAATTCCGAAGTCGAAGAAGAGTGTTCGCATCTACGTTAAAATCGAAATAAATTAACCATTTAATGTTTTTCAGGTACGTTGATTGGGTGTCAGTTCGCACATATGACTATTATGTAGGTCTTGATCCCACGGTGAACCATCCCCACCCCCTCTACTCACTCGATGATACCCGCGACGATCAACTAAATGCTGTAAGTAATAAAATGATAAATAAATCTATCTTGCAAATTGAATAAAATCTTGAACTACGTGACATCGTGTAATGCTGATGCACACACAGTAATTCTGCTGTATATGTCATATGTAAAAGGTCACAACTCAAGTTCACCTCAGTCATTTGGAATCCTTAGTATCAAACATACTCGTACATTGATTGAGAATATCCAAATCAAATTTATAAAATACTTATCGAACCGCTTTAGTAATTATTGGTTTGATCCTACCGCTTCATATAATCGCAGAAAAATATCTGATGCTTCATTCTTATACAAAATAGTTAACTGTCTTGATTCATTATATCTGTTTGCATTCCAAAGATATATTAACTATAAACTCGGTCTACCTATAGAAACAATAAATTATGAAATTATTAAAATTATTTATTCTCTCAGATAGAAGACTTAATACCGACTTGACTTTTATTTTTAAAATTGTTAATGGTATTGTAGACAACACTGATTTTTTAAGCTTAATTACCTTACAAATACCAACAAAAACTACTCGAATTAAAATTCCAATGGAACAACAATACCAGGACTGAGTCATTTAGATACTCGCTTGTGCCCAGATTGCATGCAGTTGGCAATACTTTCTCAGAAGTAGTAGATGTATTCAACTGCACGGAATGTAGTTATAAACAGGCTCTCTCTCTCTGGTTTCAATCCTGGGATTGGTTTGCAGCAATTTCCTCTAATTTTCTTTTCCATTCTTCCCTGTCTTGTGCGGCTCTTTTGAGTTCTGCATATGATGAGCAGCGCACGTCCACCAGCAGGTCGTCCAGGTACTCTCGGCGTGGGCGTCCCCTAGAGTTTGTCCCCTCGGTCATACCCTCCATTATGGTATGCAAGAGGCCTTCTTGTCGTATAACATGTCCGATCCATCTTGCACGCCTTTCGGACAAGGTCCTGAGCAGGTGCCTTCCTCCTTCGATACTTTGGAGAACCTCCTCATTTGTAATGTGGTCTCTCCAGGAAATTCCTAATAATCTTCTATAGGACCACATCTCAAAAGCCTCTAGTCTCCGTTTATCTCTTTCGGATAGGCACCATGTTTCGCAGCCGTACATCAAGATACTCCACACATAGGTCTTGATGAGGAGTATTCGCAGTTTTAGGTCTATATTATTTGATTCAATTACTTTCGACCTTTTATTGAATGCAAGCCTAGCCTGGTGTATACGGCTGTCGACCTCGCTCTTAGACCGACCGTCCCATGTTATTTTGCTCCCGAGGTAGACAAACTCCTTGGTGTTCAGGTTACAATAATAATAATCAGTATTAGCCTAATACCTACCTACTATTCATCTGTACGGATTTTAAGATAATATGATTAAATTGGCATATTTTACTAATTTACGATTACTACCACCAAACTATTATGCATATATCACGTGTTTATAAAAGCTTGTATAGGCATTATCAAGGGCGAATTTAGGGGGGGGGGCACGGGGGCACGTGCCCCCCCCCCGGAAGGTATTTTTGTGTACTGTGGAGATTCCATCACAGTACATACTTAGAAGCAAATCAAATTACCAGTTGTTAAAATGACAGAAAGAACAGGAGTCAGACTTTTGTCTATTTCTGGCTAGAATTGCGAATTTTGTTCGTTGCATCCCATTCATGGATTTGCAAATGAAAGATGATAATCAGCGTATGCGAGAGCGCTACGGTCGGGGGAAAGCGCGGTCGGAAATGCCCCCCCCCCCATTAAAGTTGACAAACTCAAATTTCGACTTCATAAAAAATTGGTCCGTGCTGGAATTGTGCTCTTGAGGGGTACCCCCCATCGAGGTGGCACCCGGGGCGGGCCGCCCCCCCTCCGGCCCTTGTGCGCCCCCCCCCAGAAAAAAATCCTGGATCTGCCCTTGGGCATTATTAATGTAAATAAATAAGTTTCTGTAAAACTCAAAATGGCTTACGAGATGTAGAAATTTTCAACTGTAACTTGAAATCATATAAATAGCAGGGGTCCTAGCGTGGTCGATCGATGATCGACCAATACGATACGATATCGGCCAAATCCGTCATTTATCAATATGTACCAGCACGCTAAGCAATTGTTAAGGGATATTCCGACCGACGATTGACAAAAGCCCGCCAAATCTTACGCGTTCTTGGCTGGTTTATTCTTAAGTTTTGAATAGTATACTAATGTGAAAACTGTATTTATTTATTTGTTTATAATATTATGTATTTCTTTATAATGTTTATTTATTTCTTTTTCTCATTTGTAATATATTGTTGAGGTACAAACACTAAATGAACATTTAACTTGATGTCTTTAATTGATATGGAACATAGGAATGTTTGTTGTTTAAACTTTAATGTACGACTTCGTTTTACGACTTTTTTTCCTAAAGAAAAATAAAATGTCCAAGGAAACACTTTTACACTGGAATAATTATAAAATGGCAATAAGGAACTCCACTGAAAAATATTATGGCTTTAAAAAAATATGTTCATATAGACCAATAAACGCTGATTCTGAATATATAAGTTTTAATAAATAATATTAAACGTACATTTTTTAAAAAAATATTAAAAAGTGCATTTTTAATATTCTCAATAAAACACAGCGTCAAGTTGGTATATTGTGTAATGCTCTGCGGTGACGTCACGGTGGTAATCACTGTACGTCACATAAATAAACCAGGTACGTCGTTTGTATGGGAATTTAGGTATGACACAAATGAATGTTCTATATATTTCTTATTTTTTAAGATGTCTTAAAGCATATACCTTTATAGAAACTAAATAGAATTGCCTTTTAGATTTTTGTATCTGACATATACGATCGTGTTTGAAAATTGTAGTAATTTTAAGTTTCAAAATGAAAAACTTTAAAAAAAAACAGCTGACAGTAAACATATTCTATTAAATGGTCGAAAAATTTAGGTAAATTCAAAATTAAAAAAATAAAGTCCTCTTACTTTATTAATTTGGAATAAAACTGTCACTTCACTTTTTATCTAGTTCATACAATTAAAAAGGATAAAAAAATATTTTAATGATTCCGAAAAAATAACTGGAAAAATATGACATCTTGGACTCGATTTTACGCAATTTAATGCGTTGATTTCTCTATTTTGTGTTTATTTACACATGCATAAGGCTTTTACATTATTAAATAATATAACTTTTATAGAAGTTTTATTAAATTCACGCGGAAAAGTCATTAAAAAAAATTTCAGACGTAACCTAAAATCTTTTGTAAAACGAAAATAAATCACCAAAACACTATTTAAAGGACTAAAACTGAAAAAAAAATAACGCTAGCATTGGTAATTATGTTGAATTACACTAATATCACAGTGAATTGATCATTTAAACGAAAAATATCTTAAAAAACATAAAATTAACTGCAAGCATAATTCAACATGTCTTTTGCGAAATGTCGCTACGCCATACGCCATGAAGTAAACCAATAAACGTCGTAACAACAAGATGGCCGGCGGCGCACAGTGGTTCCGAATACACCATAAGTTGGAAACAATTCACAGGCAGGATTAACGAGGAAAAAAGTGATATTATTTTTCGGTATGGTTACAAAAAATAAGAATATTTGATTTAAGTAAGTTTTACTGGATTTTATAAACGATTTCTGGATTTTATTAACAAGAATTTTTTTTTTAAATCTTAAAATTGAAATTATTTATATCCAGATCCATGTGAAAATAAAGGCCGAGTTATTTTTTTTTTTTCAACATTCTGATGCAGACTATGAACAATCTTCATCATCGTCGGTGCCAAAGATATTTATATAATGAATATCCGGAGGAAATATTAAATCGAAAACTTCTTTAGGAAAACGATTTAATTGTTTATTTGGGGGTTACCTGTAACTAGTTATGACAGGATCAGATATAACTAACATTAAATTAAGAACATCCTCATTAAATTTCTCACTAGAACATTTTCTAGAATAGTTTTCGCGATATTTTAAAAAATCTTTCTTCCGAGCTTCCGGAGCCTCTTATGATAATCTTAATCGGGCGGCAATATCTGGTGAACGATGGCCAAGGATTTTGCTACAATAGTCAGACTTCCTGCAAACTAATCGCATATGTAGGTACACTTGAAGATATAAAAATACTAGAATAATCGCATCCTCTCACGTCCTAATGAACATCTGTTTTTAAGAAGAGCGATTATCTTCAAATTTTTTGTACACTTGTCTGTTAAAAGATGAACGCCTAGAATAATGTCTTCTAATAATTTTGATGCAACCGATTGACCGAAAAGTGCACCTCTTTCTCAAACGCCAAATGAGAAAGTGGTGCACTTTTTCGAAGATCTTCGGTTTTCAAGCGCTTGGATCGGTCAGAACTACATTCAAATTGTGTTTTTGACCACGACGTGCCGTTTTTAGGGAAAATCGCGTGCAATATAAAACCAATCGGAGTCTTAAGTCACTTTTTTTTTATTTTCCATCATAAATCTAGCTTCATCTCGACGAGCAATTTTCCATATTTTTTTAAAGCAAAATTTGAAGCCCGCGATCTTTTTACAGAGTTTAACCAACCCCTCTTTAAGGCAATTGGTGAGGTTTATAAGTTTTTTTTCAAATATAATTTTTTTTTCCATCTGTTGACACTTTGAGTTCATCACTATGTCAAATAACTCCTTTTGTCTGAAGAAAAAATCCTTTGAAACCGAACCTGTGACAATAATGATATTTATGAAGCACTCAAATTTTACAGTAAGTAATTTACGTAAAAATTACTGGGCCGTAGAGACGCAAAAATAGGTAAGATTTTTTTTTTATTAGGGAATATTAAACTAAAACCTTAACTATTTCAGAAATCGTCGTTCGAGAAAAATCGTTTTAATTCACGAGATGTTTTTAAAAAAAGATATCTTTGATTTGTCATATTAAATATATGAAAAAAATACTTTACATCTTTAGTACACACCCGAAGGTATTGGATCCATGTTGAAAAAAGATTGCCAGCAAGCGGTGTAAAAAGTTATTAGTCCCTAAATGTTATATAACAAACGTTGCATTTTCACACAAACGTCCTGACTGCTCGGGAAGTCATTCTTTGCTGACGTGTTACGCAGTGACGAAACGTTTTGATGAGTTTGGTGGTATGGGGAAAGATGCGCTGTATATGGTGTCAAGATATAGAAACAAAATTTAGTGATCCCTGCAATTTGAAATTTCGAATTGTTTCCAACTCTCCCGTACTAGTAAAACCATTGTGCGGCGCCTGCGCAGAAAGATCTATGTGAGATTCAGGGAGACCAACATAAAAATTAAAAAATGCGTATCGTTATTAAGTAGGTGAACTATTGATGACGTCACAAAATACATCTTAAATTTGGCGGGTTTTTGAGGGACCTTGAAAAATTGAAACTTTGACAATTATTTTAACTATTAAAACTAACTCTAAAAAAAAAAATGCAGTTGCTTAAGTTAGAAGTTCATTATTCATAAAAAAAATAAAAAAATTGGACTGGACTTCTCTATTGTTGTTGAAACCGTTGCAGTGTATTTCTAATTGAACCAATGAATCCATTATTTATATTCGTATCTACATGCAAAGATTGACTTAAATTTTTATTTCAATATTTTTATTTTTTGTATTTTAGGATAGCACCCTTCAATACTTAATAAACAATGGACTAAGTAGAAGTAAAATGCTATTTCTCATCGCGACCTTTGGGAGGACCTTCACTCTGGAGGACCCTGAGTCCACGGACCTAGGATCTCCAGCTTCCGGGCCCGGAGAAAAGGGAGAATTTACAGGGACCAAAGGCTTTTTGTCAACATACGAGGTAAGAAAATCTGTGAATTGAAATTCACGGAGTTCATCATCGAGATGTATTCTATTTTGTGAATTATTTTATAAAAAAGATAAAAAGTTAATCAAAGCAAACTGGCACAGATAATTTTAGCAATAAAATTATATATATTAAATTTTATAAAATGTGTCAGGCATAAACTACAACCTGAGAAATTAGATTTGCATTTAAAGAACCAAAAATGAGTAAAACAGCAAATGACAGTTAAGAACACGTGTATATAAAAAAGCAAAATGAAACCCCTTTTAAGTAATACAAATGAAATGCCACAGAAATATACCTACATACTTAATACTTATTCTATTTAATTAAAAATTTACAGGTAAGTAACATTAGATGAAACTTGATGAGTTTCGTAGTAATTGCACAAGGGTAGGCATATAGTGAATAAAGTCTATTCCAAGTTGAAAAGATATCTAAATGAGTATTGTGTACCCAGGTAAGAGACAGCTCTAATGAGTTTGAAAAACAGCAAAGAATGGAAAACAGAAGTAGTGAATATGCTACTATGGATATGTTCCAACAACACTGTCATTTTTGTTGATAGTCGAAGAAAATTGGAACCATATAGAAACTGCGGGAATTCTTCACAACTCAGATTCTGAAACTATAGGAAATTTAAAAAAATATATAATCTCTCTTTAATTTTTACGGATCACTAAATTTCGCATCAACCTTTTTGTTAAATGAACATTTTATGAATATTTAACATAGTTTTCATTTTTTTTTCTTAGATATGTTCGAATCTACTTCAAAACAACGGGAGCGACGAAGACTGGACCGTGGTTCAGCCCAAACCTCAGGCCGCGGGACCCTACGCCTACAAGGGAGATCAGTGGGTGGGGTACGATGACGCTCCGAGTGTCGCCTTAAAAGGGGAATACGCAGCTCGGCTGGGTCTTGCAGGTAACGTTTTCAGGAATACCTCAGGGGTCTAAAATGGGTCCCCTAGTGTTATTGTTACATATTTTTATAGTATATTACATATGTCTTTTAATTAAAAGTCCAGGCTATGAATACGAAGACAATATTTGAGAATTTCCTGCCACTGTTGTAGTTAGCGGAATACCTATGCCATGATGGAGGACCTAGCCAGCCGAGGAATTGAACTCACGTCACCAGATATTTTTATTTATTTACATCACAGTGAAAACCTCTTAAGAAGTTTCGTGCCTCAAGAACAGCTACAGCGCCCTTGAGGTGATTTTTCACAAAAACGGCGCTTTATAAATCAGCCAAGTATTATTATTATTATAAGAAGTTTGGTTTTTTCGATCCCTCGGACCAAAATTGGCCCAATTTTTCCCATATATTAGGCTTTCCCCTTTACGAAATTTGCTTTTTCCGGTCCCTTGGAAAACTTCTTAAGATGGTTTCACTTTAGTTCCACACAGGAGGCCCTGAGGAAAAAAATCCTAAGGACCTGTGTCATTTGGGGATGCTGTTTGGAGGGTTTTTTTTATGGAAAGGAAGGGGAGAAAGAAAGGAAAAAGGAATAAGGGGTGGGTAGGAATATGAGGGTTCAATGTGTTCTGGAGTGACGGACTTATGAATCCCTCCCTCCCACTGTGGTGCAAGGCGATGGGTAGAGGCCGGCTGGAGAGGTCAGAAGGTTTTCCTTGACCAGTCCTCCCGATCTGGCCTGCCATGCAGTAGTAGTCAAACGCATCTGCCGACAAGACCTGGACAAACCTCACCCCATGAACCGGGGTACCCCTTCTAAGTCACTAAAGGTAGCGAACCACTCGGTGTGACCTATGGCAGGGGTGTTGGTTATCCAATAAATGTATGGCGAGCGATATGCTGAAATAGGTAAAGCCAAATAACACTGGCACTTTTATAGCTGAGACTGTCACTAGAGTGATCATTTTACAAATTTCTAGGGTTTGTGATGTTTCAATAATCATAATCGGCACCTGTAAAATATATTCCTATTTTCATATAAATTGCTTATATTTATGTACTAAAAAATATACAAACACGTTTTTTGAAGTCGTATCAAAAAAACTTTATTTTCCATCAGGGCTGACGTTTTGGACTATCGATATGGATGATTTTCTCGGCACGTGCAGGCAAGGACCGTACCCCTTAATTAATGCAGCAAAAAACGCATTTTATAAAGCTTTAGGGTAAGCAAATAATTATATTAATAACGTCGAAAAAACACTTCTCAGATATTTTTTTTTGTTAAAATACATATTATTATACACTTTGCTTCAAAGATTTTTTTTAACATTCGTTAGATTTAAAAAAAAATCCTCAAGATATTTTATGTAAAATCACTTATAATAGTACACGTTTTTATCATTTTATACCTAACGAAATCATAATTTAATTAAACATATTTCTTCCGGTAGAATTCCAATCTCCGAGCCTGAAATCCCAGTGACCACAACAGAATCTCCACAAGCTAAAGACTCAACTTCTCCTTCAACAAATGCAGACAGGTAAAAAGCTCTCATCCTTAAAATACATCTTATCAAGGGATATTTCCCCAAGCCCACGAAAATCTTCCATATCTAAAGCCCTAGCTTTAAAATAATAAAAAAAATCATTATTGAAAACCAATCAGAAATCGTTTTCTTTTTGACTAGTTTTAAAAAAAAGTTTTGTTGAAATTGAAATTGTGCTTTTCAAGCCTTCTACGGATAGTCATGCTTATTGGTAGCACGAAAGCATGCTACTATTGAGCAATTGCTACGTAGTGGCACGTGTGTGAGTGACATTGCTCATTCGCAACCGGCTGTTGATTTGTGAGCATGCTGCTGAATTCGCGGCGGAAAGGGGGTGTGCTCTAAGCAGGTCTGAACATATGAGCATTATCGATTCGATAAATGATTAATTTTAGATAGGAGCTCATCAAATTTTTGCTTAAGCATGCGTAAATGATTTTTATAACCATTAACATATTTTTCTCGCATCTCCAATATCAAATAATTACTTGCTCCAGGATTAGCTCTTCTATTTATCCAATTACGGACCAAAATCGACCTCTTTATTGTTTTTTTCCTTTCGCTAAAAGTTTTAAAAATAATTGCATTGCAAGCACTAATTTTATTTTGTTTAATTCTGGGCGAATGGAACTGACTCTTTTTGTAACTGACACTTTGATTATTTTTGTTTTAATTACTGGTAGTTTCTTGTAAAGCTTCTATTTTGGCCGCGAGCATGCTTATAAATAAGTTGTTTGTTTAATTGTTTGCTTTGAGCACGTTTATTCATGAATATGCTTAAAACAATCATGCTATATTATACGAAGAAATTTGTACAGTTGAAGAGCATGCTTATTTTAAGTATGATCACAAACATGTTTATTTAACAGCATGTGTGTCAGAACCTTGACGCTATATCTATCTAAGCTCGCGTAGAATATGCGAAAAAATGTATACCGTTTTAGAGGTTCCGAGTTCAAATCTTTTTCTGTTCATTTCTGTCCATTTTTATTTATCCATTTCGTATTAATTTAAAAATGGATATTTTTTCAATACTCCCCAAACATTTGATTTGATTGAAAATAATAATGAAAAACATTTATTTGACTTGACTGATTGTTGCATATTTATACATCTTATTGTATTATATTGCTTCTATTGACAAAAAGGCTACTGCTCAGCTGTATACTCAGAAATTATCCTGGAATGCAGCAAGTTTTCAGCAGTGCCTCTAATATAAAATGTATAATATTAAAAAAAAAGAATTTAAAATAAAAATGAAATTAAATCAAAATAACCAAAATTCAAATTAAAGTAAATTGAATTAAAATGAAATAATATAATCAAAAACACAAGTAGGTATCCCTTCCATTGTACAGAGCTTCTTGAGGCACTGCAGAGATGTCAAAATTCGAATAGACAGTGGTATTTCATTCCAAAATTTTGATGACGATTAGCTGAAACAACCCTCAAATACAGCCGTTTTATATATGGGGAGAACAAGTTAGACTGGCCGCATACATCAGGTTTTTCCATCCGATTCGAAAACCGGATCGGTAATAAAAATAGGTCACCCCCTTCCGCGCCGGCTGTCCAAACCGGTCTGAAAAAGGGCGTGGCCCCGGTTGTATTACCTCCGGTTTTCGAATCGGATGTGTGCGGTGTTTATCCAATCCGATTGTCTGATCAGACAATCGGAAAGCAAAACCTGATGTATGCGGCCAGCATAAATGGTATCTATGGCGTGTACTGTGTGTACGAGAGTCACGGAACCACTGCAGTCTGTCAAATTAATCAAATTGTACAGTTGACAATCTTACTTTCTTCTGTTCGACAAATTCAATATGCGAGAATTGTGAAAAAACCAAATTAAAAAAAAAACAAAAATCAAAAATAATATGACAAAGTATCTTGCAGTCCTGCAATCACCATACCAACTCAAGTGCCAGTTCCAAGAAAAAAGATTTCTGGCGGTGGCGGAGTAAGTCCCATCCTACCACCAACACAGAAAGGTAACATGAATGTCTATTGTCTAATGTCCAGTAACAATACCAATATAATAAATTATGAGAGGTATGCGGGGGGGGGGGGGGGGGGGAGTAGTGCAATGAAATGAAATCTCTTATTGACAAATAATATACAAAACTATAGAATAACACATAACTTTATCTAATCAGATTGAATCACTTCACTATCAGATGAATGCTTCCCAAAATAGTTATTATAAATAGCTTCAACTTGAAAAACAATTAACTTCATCTAAAATCAAAACAGAGAAAAACAACCGAAAGAATAAGTTCATTCCCTATACCGTGGCTGCCCTTAGCTATAAGTAAATGGACTGAAAAAAATGCTTTGCATCCGTTTTAATTATTGTTTTAGTGACAATATCCAATTTTTTCTTATGATTAAAGATACTTATAGCTAGTCAAATGAAAAAAAAAGTTTAAAATAAAAATTAGAATTATTGATAAAAAATTATTTAAGGGGGTATTCTAGTCTAGAAGCCCGAATTTCGGGCGTTTTTTGAAGGTCGATAAAAAAAATTATAATATATTTAAGTATTTATATTTTAAGAATTCACAAAAAAGTGTATATTTCACGAAGTTACACACCGTTTAAGAAGAGGGGGAAAAAAGAGCGTGTCCATCTTGTGACGATTTCAACCCTTCTGGTCATCTGAAAAATATAAAAAAGTAGATTCTCTATCAGTACAAATGTCATAACGGTAGAAACCAATCAAAATTTGATTGTTCGGTTATTTTTTTAACTTTTTCGATTTTTTTTAAATAATAAAAATTATTTTATATAATTTTTTGTTGGTTTCTACCATAGAGGAATATGTAAAAAAAAATCATGCCTAATTTCAAGACAATCGGTGAATTAGAAATTGAGATTTAGTGACAAACGTTCCAAAGCATTTTTTCGGTACATTTACTTGATAGCTAAGTGGATGGGGTGTAAAAAGAAATCGGACTAATAAACATGCTGGCAACATCCAGAATCATACATAATCTGCAAGTTTTTCTGAGTTCAAAACTATGCACAGAAAGCGGCACTCATATTTTGCACACTCAACTCCATCCAGCGCCTGCTCTACAACTTATTTCAACAATAATAATGTTTTCTTAACCGGTTGCATTTTTTCTTCTCATCGTATTAGCCAACTTTCAAGCCAAACTAAATCAAATACGAGAAGATGGTGTTGGGGTGTTGTTGGAATTTTATTTATAATCCTATGTAATGAATTTAGTGGCAGAGCCTCGCGTGGTGTGTTACTACACCACCTGGTTGGTGTACAGGACTGACGCAGGCAAGCTCCCCATTGGGAGCATCAACCCTCACCTTTGCACACATCTCATCTACGCCTTTGGGACCCTCACGGAGGAACGTATGTCCAACTCCTCGATCAGCTGGCAAGGTATCGACACGGGTAGGATTATTATGAAATATTACCTGTTTATATTTATTTATTTTTTGGATCAAAAATACCTATTCGATATTATTTGATCAGTAACCTTTGGGAATTCCTTCTCCGATATTCAAATTTATCGTTTCGAGATTGTTTATAGCAATCATAATTTAAAAAAATAAATTATACATAACTAAAAGCAAAGTTTTATCTTTTAGTTTGTACAACTTTTAACTTAACATAATTTTTCTTCAACTTCATTTTTCTAATTGTCATCTGACTACACGCTGACGGGCTAAAAATACGCTCTCAACGGTCAATTACAACAAGTGGCAAATATAAAAAAATTGTCGTTGATGTTCAAATTGTCGAAAGTGCGAAATATGACGGGGGTTTAAACAAGTCGACTTCTTCGATATTAAAATGTTATGTTTCGTTGACTCTTTATGATAATTGTGCTATTGCTGTTAATTTGTTGGTTTTTAGGTGGTTACGCAGCCTTCAATCGTCTAAAACTCGCAAACCCCAAGTTAAAGACGCTGTTGGCTATCGGAGGAAACGATGACATATCCGCTTCCTATTCTTCTATCTTGTCTGATGGCAATAAAAGAAGGACTCTGACACAGAATATTTTGAAGGTATACATAATTACGAGAGGATGTGATATTTATTAGGACCTCTGGATATTTTTACTAGCTGCATTGAGTAAGAAATATCTTCTATGAAATTTGTTCGCCAGGAATTATTCCAAATTCTTTTATTAAATTCTGCGAGTATCTTGGTTCCATGTTTTATCCAGCATTTTTTGTTGGTAATATCTTTTACAAGCCTTTAAAAAAGTATCATACAAAGAAAGTATCGTGAGAATTCAAATTCAAAAGTGCCAAATTTCCTTCTTACGAAAGATTTTTAATCATGTATTTTTATTAAATAAGGGGGGGGGGGGGGGGGGAGAATTCGTTTCTTGTTAACGGTGAAAATAAATTTTGAAAATTGTGACTGACCTTCACAAAATAAAATACGGCACGCTTATTTTTGCATAAATAGAAACAATATTTGCAAATTGATAAAGCATTGAGAGGTAATTTTCAGCAATTGTATGTTTTCTTCCAAATTCCAACTTCATCATCTAGTAACGATTTTAATTTCATTTTTGTTTCACAGTATTTGCGTGAGAATGGCTTTGATGGGATTGACTTGAGCTGGAACTATCCTTCTGTTGGCGACAGATCTAGACCAGCGGATAAGCAAAACCTCGTCAAGTTCGTCCAGGAGTTGAGGAGAGAGTTCGACTCCGAGTCGGGGACAGGATCGCCACTTCTGCTAACTGTTGATGTTCCGGGATTCACGGGATACATCGAAAGGGGATATGATATTTCTCAACTTAACAGGTAAATATGCACAATTATTTTACTTAGTAATATTACAACCCGCCTCCCAACGTCAGGATGTACAGAGAGGGGCTGGCCTTTGCGAATATGATAAGAATTATGGTCCGAAGAGAAAAAGATAAAACTTATATTTTTTTTATTAACGATTGTCCACCCGTTCAACATTTCATCTCTTCTAAGCCTGAATTCGACTCCAAACTTCCATATATTTTTGAAATTGCCTATTTAAATGTATATACAGGGTGTAAAGGGACATACTTGACTTACTTAAATCGGTGATTCTTGACATTATTTGGAGTAAAAAATGTAAATGAAATTTTGGTCTCCGATGACATTTTTGATGGTTTTTTTTTTCTACAAAAACATTAAAAAAATGGTAGGTGTTGGACAATTGGAGGCGGTCAAGGAGTTTGTCGCCTACTCGGCTGAGTGACCAGTGACGACGTGCAGAAGATTTTTTATTATTTGATTTTGAAGAAGAAAAAAAAAGTAAAACTCTGTACAGTGTACATGTATCATCTTTTCTCTCTCCATTTGAAATGATGGCCTATAATCTAGAACTATTTTAGAGGTAATTTAAAATTGTCTAAAGATAATTCAGTCAGATAACCGTAAAAAAAGTACTAAATACAGGCTTGTCCTTCGTTAAGTTTGTTTTTATCTACGTTTTTACGAATTTGAATTTTACAATACCCATTTAACATGTTTTCTCAGGAAGATAAAAGAAGAACATATTTAAAACTTGATGATTCTTTTGTATCAAATGTTGGATTAGTTTAGGTTTTACTATCCGGTACCATGGCTTGACATTCTTATTTACAAATTTCCACAGATTAAAAAAATTCTTGCTCCTCCACTCCTAGCGGTTCAGCGCTGCGTGGATAGCCAAGGTTACCAACATTGTTAAAACTTGAACACTCCATCGCATTGGTAATCTTCCTCTGCTTATCCTATCAAACACTTTGCCAGTGACCACGAGTTTCCTCAGAATTGAGTTCACAATTTAGCGAACAATATATTGAAGTACCTATGTACATTAAAATACGCTGTAGACAGACAGTTCATAGGCAATTTTGAATGCCTAGCTCAGAAAAAAAAAACAAATTGATATAAGTCTTCTCTGTTGATTTTTCATATAGATACGTGGATTGGTTTAGCATCCAAGCTTTCGATTACCAAACATGGTCGTTCCCTGAGGTGACTCACGTCTCCTCCTTATACTCTGCACCCAAAGCTGACGATGAATTTAACACGGTTTGTATCTTTATTTCTTTATTATGTGTTATACTCCAGCGAAACGAAATAATGAGAGAAGCCAGGTAGCTTGATGCAATAACAATTTATGGTGGAAGTTGTAGTTTTGAGTACAACGCGTTGAAATTTTTTTGAAAGGCGTTATATTTACTTGAACTTAAATGATATTCAAACTTTTGCCTGTAGTTCCGTCTTTGTAAAAAAAACAGAAGTACCTAACATTTACACACCAGATAAAGAAGGGATTGGAGATATCAAATAGGCGACGCGAGCAAAAATGGCTTGTGCCCTTTAAAGTTGTTATTGCATCCTGTTACTCAATTTTGATTCTATGATGCTTCATATTTGACATGATAAAAATGAATGGGGAACCTTCCTCATATACTTTATTAATTATGATTTTTTTTAAAGAGGTTACTCATTACCGGTCGTTGAACTTTGATATTTTTGAGAAAAGAGGTATCCTTAAACATTTTTTTAATAGTAATTAGATAGGAACTTTCGCATTAGTACACAAGTTGTAGATATATTTTTTATTGATTTTAGTGTAAAATCTTTTTTAGAAAGATGCCTTTTTGTACGAATTAATTTCAGGAAAACTTTTTTTAATAAGATCATGTACCGTTTTCTGGTTTTCGTTTTGTGTGTTTTATTTATTAAATTCATTAATTAACGTAACATCTTGCTCCTTTACAACCACTAGGCAATACACACATTATATTTTTTGATATTTCATCATCATTAAACCTATTCAAATTTTAACGTATACCAAAAACAATACCAGAAACTCCACGAAAAAGCTATACCCAGAAATAAACTTCTCGAAAATTACAAAATTGTACGATTACCTATAATAAAATACAAAATTAATGTATACACGCGAACACAACATTTATAAAAACTTCACAAATACACGAACACTTTACAAAACAACAAATAAATTTTATGCTAACACAGAAAATACTGAAAGTGGTAAGAGAAGGAAAGGCCATGAGGGTACATAATTACAACATTTTACATCTGCATTGCCAGCAGTGGTAACAATTGATTGCTGAATTTACCCAAGAAGATTTTCTGATTGATTATCACCATCTAGGAAAAGAATAGTTCAGACCACCAGAATTCAGGGTCTTGCATCGTTCGTTTAGTTTCTCTGTGACTTTTTAAATACGTCAATGGCGTCTACCTGATGTGACCAAACCATACACGAAAACTGCTGAAGGGTCATTGACAATGTGATTTGATTTCAGGATTTTTCGGTTCAGTACATTATCAACGCTGGGGCAGACCCTGCCAAACTGGTTCTGGGAATCCCCACATATGGACGAACCTTCACTCTGGAAGATCCAGAATCTACAGACATCGGTTCAACTGCGACGGGCCCTGGGTTGCCAGGACCTATTACTGGAGAGGCAGGATCTTTAGCTTATTATGAGGTCTCTACCAAATTACGCATTTCTCTTATGTCCATTTAAAATACACTGTTATAATATTGAATCATAGGCGAAAGACAACATAAATTTCTGAGACAAACTGCATTTCGACAGAACTGATTATTTTTGATTTCTTGCTGAAATGGTTTAGATTAATTAGTTGGAATGTTTTTTTTCCCAATAGGTCTTTAAATGACTGCCAATTTAATTAAAATTACATTTTATTTAGACTTGGGGCTATCATATCATATCAATCAATAAAAATTCAAAATTCGACATCGAAATTCCCCCACATGGTGCCATAGACACTGAATTTTCGAATAGTTTAAGACTTGGTGCATGCAAATCCGTGTACAGTTTTTTTAATACGTTGTCAACAATGTTGAAAAATGTGTTAAAAAAGTTTCGAGAAAAACGCATTCAAAGTTTTGCTGAAGGATAATTCCACACACAAACTATTTCAAAAGTTTTCTCATAAAATGCTGTGTACCTCTATCTCCGTCAATTTATCGAATTTCTTAACATTTGGTGAGAACATTCTTAACATGTGCACAGGGCCGGATTAACCATGTCGGGGCCCCTAGGCAATGCAGGTCTCGGGGCCCCTTTACCAATGGTGGAGTATCGGGGGGGGGGGGGGGGGGGGGGGGCAGGGGAGGGGGGTTGAGGGGCGGCCTGCCCCGGGCCTCTGGTCCTTGGGGGCCATCAAACGCTTTCATGTCCCCTTTATCAAATCCTTAACAAGGCTTTAATGCCATTAATCAGCGGCCGAGAATTTAAATTTCGTCGAAAGATTATCTTGCGATCGTACCCTTGCAACTGTACAGGGTGATTCCAATGAGAAAGATTAATTATTCTCCATACCAGCATTTTAACATAATAGCTCAATATCGATATTATTTCAGTCACAATTTGCTTTGATACATACAGTTTGACAATTAAGTGTAGAAAATAAATGATGGCGCTGCGATCGATTTCTTGGTTTTAAATGGCAACACCGTGATGGCTCATAAGACAATGAATGTATGTTTTAAAAACCCTTCAGCCAAAATGCATATTTCATAACGTCTTTGTATTTTCATAAATTTTGCACAAAAACACATAATTTAATAGAAGTAAAATAAAACAAAACAGGTTTTAAGTGGGCGTTTATTTTGTTATAAAAACGTAGGTACATAGGTATTTAAAAATCTGAGTATATTTATTCAACACCCGACATGTAATAATTATTTTCTTAGTCCTCATATGATTCTTCTTCTTCCATATCTTCATCTTCATCTAAACGTTTTATCAGTTCATCTATATCATCATATAGAGTACTTCCTCGTGCATAATAATCTGCCTCGATTTTCATCACGTTTTTGCAACAATTTTTTTTAATCATCAACACTTATGCTATTTTCCGTTTTCCCGGTGTTTCAAATTTTCCATCTGCCTTTTCCCTTCCTTGACGATTTATCTTACTTTTCAGATTTACCTGTATGTGGAAAACATCATTAAAATGATTATTCTATAGAAGGTAGTTTTAAAAAAGCACACCTGTAAATATTCATTTAGAAAGAAAGAAAGAGAAAATTAAGAACAAGTTACATTTCTATGAGTTTAAAGAAGTTGCATATTAATTTTTTTTTTTTTTAAATGAGTTATTCCATTTTTCTTGTGGCCTAATATTAACTGTCAAATGGAAATGTCAAATTCGGATTTTTAAACATAACCTCAAATCAGATTGTAATGGTTATAATCGCACAAAAATTGGCATAAATCTTGTAATACTAATGAAATTTATTAAAAAAAAACTATACCACGTACCATTCATTTCTGCAGTTCGTTTGTAAACTTCTTTCAAATTGGATAGGAGCTTCTTCGCACGATATTCAGCTAGGCAGCGTTGAAACACGCAGTTTACAACTTCTCTTGCACCACTACGTATTGGTTTGTTCATTTTAATTCAATTCAAACAATACACAGGCAAACAATGAAAAAAAAAAACACTAAACGAGCGATTTTCAGTGTGTTCTACATGATTAAAGTCAGTAAAGCCAAGAGCCATACAAAATGTCATTGACAAAACGAGTATTTCGGTGTTACCATAGTAATGAAAAAATTTAGTTCCAAATTAATTAATTTCTACACTTTCTTGCCAAACAATACCTAAATTCAAAAATGCCCAAACTCGTGATGATAAAACTATTCAAATTATGTACTTTTTCTAATTATTTTTTGATCATATGTATTTATAATTTTTCAATAATATCTAAGCAAAATAAAAATGTTTTTTTTTTTTTTTTTAATATATGCGCGGATCCTTTTTTAAATGATTTTATTTAAACTAAAATTAAAATTCTGAAACATATCTTTCCCAGATAATTTATTGATTTATTTTACTCCATGAATTATATAATTTGAAATGTGTTTTGTATAATACAAAATTTTGTTTCAAAATTTAACAAATCTGCAAACGCCCTACGGTAAAACCTTAATGTACTAAAAATAAATATATTTTCTCAAAATTTAAAATATAGCTTTACTAGATAAACAAACAGTCTTTCAAAATCAATTTATATTTTTGTGGTGAAAAAGAGTCAATTCGTCTAAAATTTGATTAAAAAACGAGATATTTCCGGTTTTGTCTGGTGATTCCCACTTAAGGCGGACTCTGTAAATTTTTTTTTTTGTAATTTCATTTTTTTAATTCATTTTCTAAAAGATGCATTTGTTAAAAATGCTCTCACCAAATGTTTTAAAGATATTCGAAAAATTGACGGAGATACAGCATTTTATGGGAAACAATAACTTATTAAACACCACTTTTATTATACATACTATATGCCGACCGGGTTTCGCTACAACCGTAGGTTCTTCAGGCCAGTTTGTATGTTGAATGATTCTTCAGGAAAACTTTGAATGTGTTTTTCTCTTAACTTTGTTATTTAGCAAGTCTTAAACTGTTTTAAAATCTAGTGTCTATTTCACCACGTAAGTGAATTTTGTTTAAAAATAAGGAAAAATGGCGGACCAATGAATTTTAATTTCGATTTTTTATGGGAAATTTTCATTGTTCATAAAAAAATTGAAGGGGGCCCTTTATAAAAAAAATCTCGAAGTGGTGCCATACTGACTGGATTTACTTACAGTTTAAGACTTAGTGCATGCAAATCGGATGTATAGTTTTTCTAATATGTTGTCAACCGTGTTGAAAAAGCAGTTTCGAGAAAAACGCGTTCAAAGTTTTGCTGAACGTTAATTCAACATACAAACTGTTTAAAATGGTTTCATATAAAATGCTGTAGGCATCTCCGTCAATTTTACGAATTTCCTTAAAACATTTGGTAAGAGCATTATTAACAAATGCATCTTCAGGAAATTAATTTTTAAAAATGTCATTTTTTTACAGTGGCCTGGTGCCTTAAAGCCTTGTTTGGGATTTGATCAAAGGAAGGCGTTTGGAGGCCCCCCGAGTCAGAGGCCCGTATGAACTGAAGAAAAAGCTTGTAAAATTCTTAAACTAGGGTGGAGGGAGGGGGGGGGGGGGGGGGGCGGGAGGGGGTCATTCAGCTTTTCCGCCCAGGGCCTCTGACGGGCTTAATCCGCCACTGCAACCTTTTCTAACTTCCAATCTAACAGGACGGTTATTGGGTTATAACCTAATTAGACATGGCACGACCAAGTGAATCAGATACTCGAGTCGGGCCGTGTGAAGAGTCGGAATAATAGAAGAGCATGTATGAGACGATGTATGAATGTGAACGAGGCAAAGAGTGTGTGCCAAGATCGAGTTGTGTGGCGGTCCGTCCTCTCTGCCTATCCCTGCGGGGAAACGGCGTGATGGTTAGTTAGTTAGTTAGTTAACCTAATTATTATAATTTGTTGTTTTCTTTAATGCATGTAATTTTATTAACCTATAAATGTTCGTAATAAAAAAATAAAATATTTAAAACCTCTTGAAAGCTGACTTTTTCCAAAATGGGTGCCGGAGTTGCTCACTTATTGTGAGTCGAACCATTGACGCAAGTTATTTTTTCTTGGGGCGCCGGGAGTGGGGCCCCTTGCCGAAGCGGGGCCCTTAGGCAGTTGCCTACTCTGCCTTAGGGATAATCCGGTACTGCATGTGCATCTTTCAGAAAACGAAATAAAAAAATTACAATTTTATTTTTACAGTATCTTGGTGCCTTAAAGCCTTGTTTAGGATTTGAACAATCCCCTCCCCTCCCCCCCTTAGTCTGACACTGACGTGGGGGTCTAGCACGATCAGCCATAGCCATAAGCAGACCACGAGTCAATTACTCAATTTTTTACTTGGACTGAAAAGGCTTGATCGTCATGCATTACAGATCTGCTCGAACCTGCTTTCTACAAATGATCCCAACATGGAATGGACAGTGATGCAGCCCTATTCGAATTCTGTGGGACCCTATGCCTACAAGGGAGACCAATGGGTCGGGTACGACGACTTGAATATGGTGAAGAGGAAGGCCCAGTATGCGGCCAACAAGGGTCTCGGGGGTAAATTGTTTTTTTATTAACTTTTTTTCATAATTTGTTGAAGAAGTTTGGATTAGATTTAGCGCAAAGATACATTTCGATATTTTTCAACGATACCTCTGCCATTTTCCCGAATGCCATGGCAGCATGGAAGAAATCCTCCTCGACAGGCCTTTGGAAACAGGGGACCATGAAATTTCCTATACAAATTAATTTAATTACAAGTATATCGTGATATTTTCTCACTTTATGAAATGTAAATAAAAAACGAAAAAAAATATGGAAGGAATTGCACTACCCCTTACCGTAGATCAAAATGATTTAATTTAAAAAAAATAGCTTTTGATTTTGTTGAAGTAAAATAAACACAGCTATTGAAAATTAAACTGATGATGGCTAAGTCCTCCATCACGACTCAAACCAAATTTTCGGCTTACTGTGGTGGTAGTAGGAGATTTTCCAATATTGTCGGGTTATTCGTAACCCAGAAATGTTTGTCTTTCTTTTTTAAAAAAAAAGAAAATCTTTTCGTGGTTTTGTCATCAGGAATCATGTTCTGGAGCCTGAATCAAGATGATTTCATCGGAACCTGCCACGGAAGAGCTTTTCCCTTGATTGAATCTGGCAAGGAAGCTTTTTACGAAAGTCTTGGGTAAGCTTTTAATCTTTATATTTGTATATAAACATGAATGATTCTTTGTTTGTCCCGAATGCATTTTGATTGAATTTTGGTGAGCTGTTTCCGCTTCTATGTATAATATGAGAAGGGATAGCAGGGGAATAACTTTGGAAAATTCTTCTCGCACGCACAGCAGTGAGAATAATAATAATAATAATAATATTTGGATGATTTCTATAGCGCCGTTTTTGTGATCACCTCAAGGGCGCTGGTGTGTGTATTTCAAGAGAAGTGTGTGTATTTCATAAAGTTTACCAGGAGGGAGGGAAGGAAGGAGGGGGAGGGTAATCTAGGAGGGGGGAGAGTAAAGTGAAGGAGAGGGGTTCGCGGGGATATTTGTAAAGGAAACGCAGTACAGAAGAGACATAGGGGTAGGTAATAGCAGGGGGGGTAAATTTTTAAAATCCATTATTCTCACATCGACAGCTGCACGTGGCCTGCTCACGTGTCTGAAAATCTTCTGATTTATTTGAGTACGCACCAGACGAAAAACGAAAAACACTGAATCCAAAAGCACACCAATAAATAGAATTAAAACACAAACACTGTATTTATTGGTGTGGCATTGCAACGCATGCCGGGTTTTCACTAGTTTTATACACACACACATATATATATATATATTATGATATTTTATTTATTTTTTATTTATATGCTTACTAATTATTTTCCTTTTGTAAGTCTCTTTTATCTTTTTAATTGTATTTTGTTTGTGTTAATACTTGTATACAATATATTATATTATAACTCTCTCTGTGTGTGAGATTGCACTAACTTCCCCGAATTCCGGAATTACGAATTCATCATTGTTATTACTGTTTCTCTAATGTATTTATTTTATTATGATGACTATAAATGCATTTTTGTTTCATGAAGCGTTGATAGCCCTCTCACTCCTGCACCAACAACTTCCACGCCAACCACTGCCACGCCAACTACTACCACGCCAACTACTGCCACGCCAACTACTGCCACGCCAACTACTGCCACGCCAACTACTGCCACGCCAACTACTGCCACGCCAACTACTGCCACGCCAACTACTGCTACGCCAACTACTGCTACGCCAACTACTTCCATGCCAACTACTGCTACGCCAACGACTGTAAGTAAAGCGTCGAGTTATGGTTGAATGTGAGAAGCATACATCAGGGCAGTTAAACACGTTGTATTATTTTATTTAATGGTAAGGCACCAACAAAAAATCAGTAAAAACCTTTCAATAAAATTCATATAAATATATTGAATTTTTTTTTAATTTTATCTTTTATCCACTTAAAATTTTTATTTTACTTAAAAAAAAGATTGTTCACGTCATATACAGATGCTTTTAAGTCACCACCAGGTAAAGAGTAGATAAAGTATAGGATAAGCGTGAACGCTAACAACCCTAATAAAAAAAAACTCCAAACTGTTAAACGGTGTTTGAATAAATGCTCTACAAGCCTAGATTTGAATTGGTAGGTACTACCAAAAATGTTTTTAACTGTGCTCCGAAAAAGCTGGCAATGTTGCATTTTGGCAGAATAATTGAAATTTCTTGAAATTCCTGTCTTGAAAAGTGATATTATTTCTGAAAAGTATATTATTTTTTAGTTGACTGTTACTGCGTGAAGTTAATGGAAAATCTAGGAATGCAATTTTTTATAAACGCATTTGTCGGTAAATATGAATCCTAGAAATCAACCTTTATATCGAGAAAACAATAAATAAAAATGTTTTTTTCGCTTATTTTCCGAGAATTATTATTATAATTGTTTTATTGTATGAACGAGATATAAAGTGAAGTGAGAGTTTTCTTGCAGATTCCTAAACAAAAGATATAATGTGTTTTCTAAATTTCATATTTTTAAATTTTTTTGGATGAGTAAAAATGCATGTGGCTTTTTTTCAACTTTTTTCATGTTCGAAATTAAAGCATTTCATTTTATAAATATGAAAGTATATTTCAAATACTAAAATCTAATGGTATTGATTTTTACGACATCTTTGAAAGGTATGAAGAACTTTAAAATACATTGGAAATATTCTGAAATTCGATGGGAAATTTCAAGTTTATACAATTATCAAGTTTATATAAACTATTCTCTTTGGCTGTATAAAAAATGTATAATGTGTATATCTTTCCATGAACTTTTTAATAGTAGTTTCTAATTAGAAAGGTTTTTCATACACGGTTATTAAATGTTTACAATATTTTAGGGTGTTAATATTTTAAGACGTGGCTTTCGAAAGCACAAGGAATAAAATGCTAATATAACATTGGTTTTTCAAGATAATGTTGCCATTCCACAAATTTGAAATCTAAATTATGTTTTTATTTCAGAATCCCAAGGGTATTAACGGAGAAGCTGTGGATAATACGAAGCCATCACGTGAATTAGTGAATTTCATCAACTACTTGCAGAAAATAGGTGAGTTTGTCAAAATTATTTCCATAAATGTTTCATACAAAATCCAACTGAGACGAGTGATGACAAGGAGAGTCGCCGATATTTGATGAAGGCACCTCATCCACAACGACGACAAAAAGAGGTTAAATCTTAAATTCATGTTCTAAAGTAATTATTATTATTATTATTATTATAATCCGACATTTGGAAGAATGATATAAAATAAAGGCATTTTAACAATTGTGTTTAGTTTTTTTTTATCGTTCTTATGGGTGTATTTTTAATAAACTTTAATAATTATAATTTATTGTGTTTCCACGACTAGAATAATAATATTATGTAGAAACAAAAAATAAAACATAATGAAACAAAGATTTAATTATGTACACCACACTAAAAATAAAAATTAAACTGAACGATAAAAACTGTATTTTTAAAGAAAGAAAAAAATGTTGTAAGAATTAAAAAAAAATTACTCTTATCTAAAATATTAATTTAATACCTATACCTACAGACATTTAAATAAGCGAAACAAAAAATGCTTACACGAAATGTTCAAAATCTCATTTTTATTTCAGGAGGAATTGAAAGATTGGAGAAAATATTTTCACAGAATAATGGAGAAAGGTAAGAATAAAGTGATTATAATAATCACAAAAGTTACACTTAGTTACAAAACCTTGTAAAAATACTTGACACGAAAAACACGTTTTTTTGTAAGGAAATTTATAGGATACTAGCTGAAGTCCCTGGCGTTGCCCAGGCTTTAAATAGGGTTTTTCGAAATAAGACTCTTATTTTGAAGGCCAAGTGTGCAAAATTTACTAAATCTTGGTATAAAACTGTAGATTTGTTTATAAATCAAACAAAAGCCACACGACTGTGACTCCGCAGGCGGCAGTCACAGACAATATTCTTGAATATCATTTAGCCTAGTTCGTGTGGTGCTTAAAATCAAATTCATTTACTTTCTATTTCAGATTAACATCTACCCTGCGGACACCATCTCTATCTCTACCGGTGGAAAAGCCAAATACGATTGAAAAACCAACCGTTATTTACATGGAAAGACCTCCAAATAACAAAAGGTATTATGAAGATACTAATAATCCCACAGTACAATATTTTGGTGGGTTTAATGGTCTTAGAAATTTCTCAGGTGCAAGTCCTCTCTCCATTTCGTCTAAAGTAGTCGTACTTTTTTCGAACGCCGCAAAACCTGTTCCCGTATCTTACTCTTCGGATATTTCTGTTGATTTGCCAAATGACCCCGTATCAGTTCCAATAGTATTGTCTTCTGATCTAAAAATTTTCAATTCGGATGCTGATCCCTTTGCCGCCAATCATGAAATATCACTGAACCCCGAGAAGGATGGATCAATTTCTAAAACAGAAGTCCAAAGTATAGGCAGCTCGAGGAAAAGTCATTTCACAAATGATAAAGAAAGAAATAATGATTTTCCAATTATTGATACACGAAACCGAGAGATAGAAGAAAATCAAGAAAGACAGAGCAGATCAAGTAGAAAATCCAGACCCGTTGAAGACAAGGAAACAAAACAAGTTAACAGTTTAGATGAGCAAATTGACTCAGTTTTTGGTAAACAACCGCAGGTAATATTTAGCAGGATGACAGATTCAAAGATTGACACAATTTTGAAGCCATTGCCTCTATCTGCTACAAAACGGCGAATGATAAATAATCTCAAATTAGATTTGAGTACCTCTGAAACCAGTTCACCTAAAGCAGATTATAAAAGTACAACAATTGAAAAACCTGATTATACAAGAAGAAGTCAAAGAGACAATGATAGAATCAGAACATCATTGTTCAGATCAACCACATCAAGACCGGTGTATGAAAACCTTGAATCAAAATTGTTGGAAATACCTGATGATCGTAGAAGGCGGAGTAATTATTCTCGACGTGGTTTTTTAAATTCAAAACAGACAATGAAGCCCGATTTGGAGCAAGTCACCAAATCATCGACGGTCAATAGAAGAAGACCCGCCAGAGGTTTTTTCTCAAAGTTAAAATGAGAAAATCATATCCCTCACTTCTGTACTACGAATTAAATTTGAAAATTGGTTGCACAAAGATTTATGAAACAAGAAAGAATAATAAGAAAACAAATTAATGTGAATGATTAATGCAAAATGTGCGCATAAAAGATTTTCAATTAACTTGATTAACAAAAATAATTGACCAGTGTTTCGCGGGTGTTCAAGGATTTTTTATACACATTTTTTGATGACAGAATTGTTGCTGTTGTAGAAAAAGGGAATTTCGAATTATCGATTTTAATTCCTTTTTTATGTGGCCCCCTCTCCCATGTGAAATAAACTTATTACTCCTGTGATTTTAAATAAATTTACATAATGAATAGGTATACGCAACATGGATATGACAATTATTTGTAATTGTACTGCACAGTCCCAAGTCCCAAGCAATACATTAACTAAATAAAATAGGCACAGGCAATCATTTTAAAGAGGACAAGTTTGAACGAATTTATTCACATCGTCAATTTCAACTAAAACTAACGTAACTAAACGTTGCTAATGCCTACTATACACGACATCTGTTTTCTGCCCGATTCCAATTAGAGACCAACGTCAACATTTTCGCTTTACGCGATCGCTATTTTCATCTCTATTTTCATATCTACGATTTCAGTTGGCATCACAGCAACAGCATGGTTCATGTGTTGTTTGCAGTCAGTGGCGGTTTTCTCCAAAGTGCGTTGGTGCGGTGAACCCACATTGAGAAGATGATAAAATAAAACAAACTCGTTTTATAATAATGTAAAATATTATCATAAAACAAGATTATGATCACATTATAAATAGGGCTTCATTAAAATCCGTATTTATAACTCGCGCCACCGCGCACCGGGTCGAAATCGGTACCTATTTCCATTTTGTGCGTGATGGGAACCGCACAAAATTCTATACAAAAATATCCTGGCACATACAGATTCCTCTGACGGTGATTTGAACGAAACTATGCATTTCTTTGCCAAATTCTTGTACGTATAATTCTATTTAGGTATTTACAGCACCCTTGGGGTGATTTTTTAATAAGACGGCGCTTTACAAAAAATACAAATATCTACAGCCTTACTAATAAAAATAACACTTCCCAATCGTGAGAGGGTATTTTAGTTACAAATTGAATTAAGACTATTTTTCGATTTTGTACTAATAACAAATGTCTCTAACAGCGCTGCGAAAGGGTTGGTAACGTTTTTGGCAGACTGACAAAACTTTAAATTTCCGTTTTGAAAAAGTGAGGTTATTTCGGACATAGTATTTTTTTATCTGTTACCGCGTGAATAAGAATTCTATGAAAGTGATGTATCTAAATACGTATGTTATTTAAATAAATAACATACATATAGAATAGCAATAAATTGTACGGGGTTCTCTTCGTAACATCTGTAAAAACACCGCCATCTTTATCAAAAAATCAAACCAAAGGATAAGTTCGCATAGAACAAACAATAAATCTAGTGAACGTTTAACGCAAATTCAAAAATTCGCCGGAAATCAAAGTGTTGCCATATAAAAAATAATAATCAGTGTGGAATTTTATAAAATTAAGGGAACATAATCGGAGACGGGACATTTTCATGTAGTGACGTCACGAGCTCAAATAATGGATTTATTAATTTAAATATAAAAAAAACTATACATTTCTAATAAATTTTACTGTCATTTTCGTAATCTTAGTAAAAAAAATCTATCCACACGATTTTTTCCAAGTCGTTATGATATCCATGCAAGTGGCCTATTATTATTATATATTTTTATCAAATAAACGAGATTAAATATTAAAGTGACAGTTTTCTTGCAGATTTCCCAATTAAAAACAATTAAATTTTGTATTTTATATATTTTTTCAACGTTTGGAGTAAAAATACAAGTGGTTTTTTTTCCAACTTTCTTCACTTTAGAAATTAAAATATTCTAATTTACAAATAGAATATTTGAAATACAAAAATCCAAAAGGTAATTTTATATAATTTTTATTTAGTTCAAATTATTGTTTTTTGTTTTTAAGATATCTTAAAAAAGCAGAATTAAAATAAAGCACATTTAAAATATTCCTTGGAAATTTTTCGAAAATGGAGGAGAAATTTTGAGTTAATTAACTGATAAACCTTGACTGTATAAACAATGTACGAGTATATTGCTCCCAATGAACTATTTTTCGGCAGATATGATTTCAGATTTTCGCGTCCAAAAGAATTATCGTGATTTATATTTGGGGTATTAGGCCGTGTGGCTCGCTATTTCCATTTTAAGCGAATATTGCTTTCCGGTGTCCATTATTAGGGCACACGTGTAATCACGTTACACATCTGCCGCTGTCCGAAAAGCTGAGGTAAAGAAGGCACAACACAACATGGCATATTACATGGCAGTTTTTCATACACTGTTGTTTATCAATTGTATTAATTATTCACCACGTTTATTAGTAAGGCTGTAAATACGAGTATAATACAAATATTACACTTTTTTTAAATCCGTTAAAAAATTCTCGTACAAAATAATCGCGCGTATCAACGTGTAATAATATTATATATCATATATATTATACATATTATATAATTAAAGTGCCATTACTGAAATATTTACGTGTTGGCACGCATTTTACTTGTGCCGAAATTTGGCATAATTTTTAGAGTTACCTATATTAATGTTATGTTCACTTGAAATCCTCAGTGAGGCGAATACAAACTCGTCGATGGTTTCGGACAACCGGCCAAAAAACCCCGAGGGAATTGACCGTGAACCCGAAAGGTGGACTAATTCTCCTCGACGTGGTATATTTTTCGCAATGCAGACAACACGAGTAGAGCCTGCTTCGGAACAAGTCACCAAATCACCGACAGGGCATGTATTTTACGTCATATGAGTGTTGAAATTTGGCATAATTTGAGAGTTTACCTATATTAATATTATGTTCACTTGAAATCCTCAGTGAGGCGAATACATTCTCACCGATAGTTTCGGACAACCGGCAAATAATCTCCGAGGGAATTGACCGTGAACCCGAAAGGTGGACTAATTCTCCTCGACGTGGGATATTTTCCGGAATGCAGACAACAGGGGTAGACCCTGCTTTGGAACAAGTCACCAAATCACCGACGGTCAATGAGAGAAGACCCTCGGGAGGTTTTTTCCGAAATTTGACATGAGAAAAATGTGTTCAAACGTTTTGCTCTAACCAAAGGGAAATATAAACACACAGTTGCAGAAGTAATATAATATTTTGAACGTTAGAAAAATCATTTCGTAAGTTCTATTATCATTATATAATGTGTTCTAGTATCTTAAGTATGTACACTTGGAACCATCAGTAAGGCGAAAAAAAACTCAAACCGAAAACTGACGGAATTGTTAATTGCTTTACTTGTGGTTTTAACTGTTAAAATGTAAAAATAAAATTAATATTAATATAGTATTCAAGAATGTGAAACTGTATTTATTCAATGTTTATCTAACACTCTATATCTAATCTAACACACTATATAAAGAGGTAATATTTGTTTGTTTGTTTGTTTGTGTGTTTGTTTGCATCGAATAGGCTCCGAAACTACTGAACCGATTTGAAAAATTCTTTCGCTGTTGGAAAGCTACACTATCCTTGGGTGACATAGGCTATATTATATTTTAAAATTAAATAGGCATTCTTACTAAAACTTCAATAATGTAACCCAGGGTGTAAAAAAATTACCTAAAATATTCTTTAAATCGCGTGCGCTTCGAAAACTATTGATGATAGAATAAAATAATGTACTACGACTTTATAGAACACATCATTATTTACAAAAAAGGTCGCGACAGCATATGTCTAACTATTATGGTTATGCCACAATAAGTATTCTTTTATTTTAAAATTTTAATTAATATGTCGCCGCTTGAAAAGGTTCTTTATTTGTATCTTGGTTTTAATCCTTATCAAAATAAATTACTTCATATTCAAGAAAGCTTCAATACCTTTATTTAACTTTTTGAATTTTTCAATTCGGATATTTAATTAGAAAGATATCACGAGTTTAAAAATGTTAGTGTTAGAAAAAAGTTTCGGCTACGGGCCGGGCGGGAGAGGAGTCAAGAAATGCAGTGCCAGGGGGGTTTGCGGGATGGGGGAGCGGGAGAGCGGTGGCGACGAAGGTGAACGCTGGAGGGGAACGCACGGGAAAGGACATGCAAGGAGTAACATTTTATTTATTTGAATATGGCATGTATTATAAAAGAAAGTCCAAAAAAACGTGTAGTTCGCAAAAACTCAGAAACGAGTCCCGGTTCGATCAAGGGAGTTATATGGTGTGGTAGATCTCTGTCCCCCCTAGGGAATAAGGGTATCTGTTTTTACCTAAAGGCCGTGCTTTTAAAGATATAAGGGCTGAAAAATTCGCCCTCTTGAAATTTCTAGAACAATCTTCCGGAAAGTTCTAGAAGGTTCCATAGAGCTGTAGAAAGTTGTGGAAGGAGTGGCGGAGTATGTCGTAGAATGATCAGGAATAGGAAATCGGGAACATCATTGTGAAACATTCCAGAACACTATCTTATTGTCCTGAGCGAAGCCGGGTAATCCAGCTAGTTATTATATATAACTCGCAATAGCTCGAATAAAGTAGATACTTGAAAGATTGGAGAATGTTTTTTTTTTTTTAATTTGTAAAAAGCCACTGTTTAATCAATAGTATCAACATATTTCGAAAACTATGTTTTCTTCGTCAGAATAAGATTAATATTAAATGTTTGTTTGGTTTATTTTATTAATTATTTATTAGTAATTTTATAGTACTCTGTTGACTATCACGAGAGCCTATAGTTTAGATCATATAAGATTTTTTAAGTTCGGCTGTATTAAAATCATATTTTATTTTTTTATTATTTATCTGGAAATCCAACTGTTTACTATATTTCATAAGGAATGGTGAAATATACTTAATAAAAGAAGCAATTAGTTATCACTCATATTTCTTAATTATTAATGAGGATAAAAGAAAAAAAATACAACAGCCTTTGGGATGGGATGGTGGTTGGGAAGAGATTTTATTTTTTTAAATTTTTTGTATGAATACTGCACAAGAGTCCCAACTGCTTCCGTCTGGAGCCAGTGGGACTATGGCATCCCCAATTGGGATATGTTGTGAGGCTGAAGGGAGTGGGGAGGGGAAGGAGACAGGGAAGAGGAAGGTGGGGAAGTTCCTGGCTATTCAGATCTGGTCACCAAACACGGCTAATGCGATTTCAAGCAACGTTTCAATTCTGAATGGTGGTCTTACACCAGGGCGATACTGAGAGTATCTTCAACTCTGGAACGTGCCGAAAATATACTTTATATTATTTTAAATGAAAAAAATGTGAAATAACACAAATTAATAAAATAAAATTTATTTGCCACGCCGGGATTCGATCCCGCAACCTTCGGTGTGAGAGTCAAGAGCCTTACCACTGGACTACGCCGGCTGTCAGAGATGTGCGAACTGTCCTCCGGATTGCTAGTCGAGAGCACCCCACGACCACGAAGGCCATCGTTGTGTGGGCTTCATGTGGAAGGAAGCATCAATTACTCTCAATGAAAATATGAAACAGTTAAAGACCAAGAAAACGCAAGCTAAAAATCTGTTGCGTGCACCGACCACCGGGAAATACCGGTGGTCGGTGTGGGCAACGGATTTTTCTATATAAAGATATAGAAAAATCCGTAGCGTGCCGTGCTGTTGTGTCGACATCGGTTGTAAAATAGCGGGGACACAAAGGAATGAAAGTATTTGTCCTATTTTAAATTTTAATCAAGATAAAGAAAAGGAACGCGTTTGCCCTAATTTTTTTTTATTGTCACATTCTTCATTAGTAAAAAGAACAATAGATGATGATGAAATAAAACCATTACTTGCACAATTATCCCATCGGATATGTGTGAACGTACCGCCAAGAATAAGACATTTTTGGTGACAAACAATATATTTTAGATCACAATATTCATTCCTCAAGTATGACAACATTGACAACCATAACTATGGATGTCGGTCTTCAAAAGAATATCCCTTTTCACTCCTAAAATCTGTTTTAAACACCCGTATAATGACGTCTGTAGGTAATACTTGTGAAAATTCAGTAGAAAATAAAAGATTTGTAAAAAAATTATAAATATTTATTTTCTTAAAGAATTTGATCGCTGTACACGTCAGAACTGTGTGTAGATTATACTGTATCCTAATGACTTAGGCTAAAAGTCGCCTACAATAAAGCTTATCTAGCCTACAATATTTTCCGCCTACCGAGATACTGCAGCGCTACGGAAATGTTTTACACTTTCAGAGCACTTCTTCGCCACCATATGAGTATCTTATGGCGCAGACTACGCCGATGGAAAAATGCAACTGCAATGCAACTGGAAAAATTATCACTGCCACTATTGCCAATATGGAGTCCCCCCTGATAGCTCTCTGGACACAGGAGACGGTCAAATATTTCTGGTAATCTCTATTAGACTGATTAGGGCTAGTAGGTTAAGTTAGGTTAGGATTACCGGCTATTTTAAAATTATTTTTTTACAGCTTTTAATGATCTTTCTGAGGTGGTTCTGAGTTGGTTTCATTCTGAGTTGGCAAGGAACCTTTTTGAAGACATCGAAAAACTAATTTTACTGTCGCTAATAACTCTGTACATACATGATTTTTTTTTTATTTGTATCTATCTATAATAAATAAAAATAGAAATGATGTTAAGGGACGTATTTGAATTACTTTAATCAGTGATTCCTGACATTATATTGGAGTTAAAAATGTAAATGAATTTTTGGTCTCCGGTAACTTTTTTTAAAGCTTAAAAAAAAAATTTGAGTAACTGATTCAAGATGAAAAAAAAGTCACCGACGACAAAAATTTTATTTCCATATTTTACTCCGAAGAATGAAGGGAATCACTGATTAAAGTAAGACAAGAAATTGACAACCTGTTTAATACATTTTCGAAAATAAAATTTTTGTAAGCGGCCTAAATATTACTATTTGGATATGCTGGTCAATAGAGAAATATGAAGAAAAAAAAACGCGCAAGAAAGAGAGAAAGAAAAGAATAATAAAACGATTTCATTTTTCTCCATGACACTGACATGATCGATGACAAATTTATGAAATGTTTATAAAAGTATAATAAATTACTCAATAGTGAAAAAGACTAAAGAAAAATATTATTGACCAAAAATGGAAGATAACAAAAAAACATAGACATACAAATAGCTGGACGAGAACTTACAGATGAGGGGTAAAAACCAACTCTGGCGGGACCAAGAGAGGAATTTTTGGTCTCCGGTCACATTTTTTACATAGGTATATATATATATTTTTAAACTTATTACAGCATGTATTGTCGTGTAGGCAGTCAGGGTCGGGGCAAATATTTGGGCGGGTACTCAGCTAAGTGACCAGTATGATTGGTTTTATTACATTATTTTAATTTTTACTGCTAAGACTTGTTACACCCTATTTATGGTAAGATATTATTTAGGTAATAGGTACATAATAGTTTAAAAACTAAACATTTTTCTAGTACAATTCCAATCTTCAAGCAAAGTAACATTCCTGTAAATAAATGAATTCTATATCCACTTCATATCTAGTTCTTAACCCCCCGTCAAATTTAAATTCCCAATCTCCTCGATCTCCTTACCCTACGTACGCTCTAATAGGATCTAAAGATGACTCAATTTGAAGTCACTTCTTGCAGAACAGCAAAAAGTGCTGCAGATTGGAGGTTGCCTCCAGACCATCCGATTTGCAGAGAGTTCAGTGGCAGCCCGCTCCGGGCGGCACAAGGGGCGGAAAATTTCCACAATAAATAATAATAAAATCTTGTAAAAGTTTTAACCATCTCATTTCATATTTTCTACTCTGCCTAATATTATAATAATTCTACGAATATTCCTCACAATTGCCATAAGCAGAGAACAGTTTTTCAAAATTGAAATTGAGCAAAATTATTTAAGATCAAAAATGAGTACTTTTAGGCTAACTAATCTGGCTATCTTGTCTATTGAGCTAGAGATATGTTATGCTATGGAGATTGATAGTGCAATAAAAGAATTTGCTTTAAAAAAAGTAGACGAATAAAGTTTTAGTTAAAGACAGAAGTTTTGAAACTATAAAGTAGAAAAAATTTTTTAGTCCTGAAGCGGGAATCGAACCCTGGTTAGTTCAGCGGTCTGAGCATTCGCCCGGATAGCGGAGTTGGCGGGTTCGATTCCCGCTTTAGGATCGAAAAGTTTTACCTAGTTTATGGTTTCATAACATCTTTCTAACAAATATAATATTAATGTTAAATAATAATATATAATATAATATCAATGTTAAAATTAAAATATAATATTAATGACAGAATATTTGTTTTTAATTCTGACAATTGTAATATTTTTCAATAAAAATATAAATAGTATCTAACACTATCGTTCTAATATCTTTATCTTTACTAAGTATAAAATGAAGTCGCTCACGATATATGTGCGCTTAGATCTTTTAAACTACGCAACGGATTTTCATGCGGTTTTCACCAATAGATAGAGTGATTCATAAGGAAGGTTTTATATAATTTGTCAAGGTTATGTGTAAATCGGTTGAAATACATAATATATCTGGCCAAGCGGTAGCGGGCAGCGTGGTGTATTTGATTTAACAGATGGCGTTGGTTATAAAGGTTTAGTTAGCCACATCAACGCGTGGCCGGATCTGCTAGTATTATAATAAAACGAGAATATTTTTTTATTCTTTATTTAATATAAATTAAAATTACGGGTATTAATAGTACGGTCATGGAATGGAACGGTGTAGCCAGTCCATACCATGACCATACTATGAATGTATCAGCCACGAAATAAACACGCTACGCCCTACTATGCCCACTAGAACGTGCTAAAACCGTATGATACCCATGAACACCGGGGTTAGTGTCCGTACCATCCCCGTTCAATAGGCGTACGGTTCCCGTTCTGTCGGTTAGGATAAGCGTGAACGCTAACAGGCCCTAATAAAAAAATTAGTCCAAACCGTTAAACGGTGTTTGAATAAATGCTCTACAAGCCTAGATTTGAATTGGTAGGTACTACTAAAAATGTTTTTAACTGTGCTCCGAAAAAGCTGGCAACGTTTCATTTTGGCAGAATAATTGAAATCGCTTGATATTCCCGTCTTGAAAAATTGATATTATTTCGGAAAAGTGTATTATTTTTAAGTTACTGTTACCGCGTGAAGTTTGTGATGAACCTGTTTCACTCCGGTATAGGTGGGTAAATTTTTTTTTTAAATAGAGAATATGATCACACTATCGACATCTTTCGGGTGGTTTTAAAATCAATATTAAAGGAATCTTTTTTAAACTTTTGGGGTTTCCTTGCCACGAAGGGGTGTAAGTAGTTAGGAAAAAAAACGACTACTCAATCATAATAAAGATGAGGACAGTAGGTGTGTCTTAAACCAACCACAGGCTGGGGGCGTGGGGTGAGGGATTTGCAAAATTAAGATACCAAGATTATCTCACGGTTTGGTCAGACAGTTATTTTAAGGGGATAGAACCACTTCTAACTTGGTCATAAATCGCATTTTATGGGAGAAGGAGGGAATCGACAACAGTTGATTCCACGTCTGGAATCGGGAAGTTTTGCGGGGATCTCGGTGGCGGAAAATTCAAAAGGACAAAGATCATGCACTGATTAACATAAAGTAACAAGCGATCTCGATTACCTAGTAATCGTGAAACGGGAGTAGACATTGAAGGTCATTAACGCTTTTTCCAGACAAATATCTAGCAGATTCTGCAGGTAGACGATGGGGGAAAGTGTTAGACGTGGAAAACCCACAGGAGCCGATCTCTTCGAGGTAGTCGAGGGAAATCAATTCATGTTAGTGACCATATGAAATCTAAGATTTTGTATTGGATTTTTGTCCGTTAGTTTAGAGGGGAGGGAAGGTTTACGATCTCTTGTTACTTAAGTGGGTCTTGAGTGTGAGACATCTGACATGATTTTGGGTCTCTAAGGTACGCATTAAGCTGAAATCACCACTTGATTTTACATACAGATGATAGGAGAAAGAAATTAGTGAAAAGGCATAAAATTTAACGACCTGTCAGGATTTTAAATTATTTGAAAACTCAAGTATTTTCTTGATCACTAGGCGAGTAATTACGGGAGATTTATCGGTTTTGGTGCCAGAGAGGGATGTAATATGTAGGAGGAACTAGGAAAAAGGGAAAAAAAAACGTTCGAAGGCAGGATTGGAATGGGATCTTGGCAGTGGTTATAGCCCGTGAGAAAAGAGAATCGAGGTCATAAAAGTTTAGATTATTATAAAATAAGGTCTTACGAGCATCACGACTTTGATGGGGGGGGGGGGGGGGGTCAAGTGATTAGAGGTTGCACATGGGCATTTGCGAACGCGGGAAATGTTATAATTGTATACGAACACAAGAAATGCGACATATAGCCAGAAACGAACACAGCTGCGTGTGCACACTAGCGGTACGTTCGATAAAGGATATTCAGTCAAAAATTTATTTGAAAATCCATAGCCAAATGTTAAAACGACGGAATATATGTGCGGTGACGTGTTGAGAGAATTTTATAATAATGAATGCTTAATAGATAACTGTCGGGATATGTTGTAGGTTAAAGAGTTGAAATTGGATTTGGGTTAAGCCAAGAAAGTAGGGCAGTTACATAGAAAATTCAGGATACACCGTATTTGGAAGCGAATTAAAAAAGGATAGAACGGACACTATAGATTTTCGAGAAAAGTTGAATTAATTATTCACACGATAAAAGGTGGATTATATCCACTAATCATGCGGAGACTCGAGTGGGAATTAAATGTTTAGACCCAAATACGCCCCTGATCGATTACAACAGAGGAGTGTCATCGTAGGAAGGAGGTCGGTTGGATCAGGACGTTGGAAGGAAAAGGGAGTAACCGGCGGGATAGGAAAGTGGTATGGGACAAAGACGATATTACGCGTATATAAGGTTGTAAATTGCAAAATTTAAATTTGATTGATGGGAGAAACGGGGTATTAAAGACGTAGTTTGGTCGGGGAGGGGGAAGTTCGGTGCTAGATTTCGGGAGAAGAAGAACTGTGAAAATCGTGCGTATCGGGAATTGATTGCTGGACTTAGCAAAATCGAGACTGTGTAGTGTTAAACTAACTTCGTTGATTATGCTTTGCAAGTGTTAGTGAATAAGATTCAGTGGAAATTACATGACTTGATTCACGAGACAGTGGTGAAAAGTGTTAATTTGATTAAAGGGTATAATAATTAAATCAATAAATTCTAATAATAATAATTAACCAATCGACCGGACGAAATAAAAAAATCGGTATATACTTATTATGGGGAAGTTCGGTGCGAGATTTCGGGAGAAGAAGAACTGTGAAAATCGTGCGTGTATCAGGAATTGATTGCTGGACTTAGAAAAATCGAGACTGTGTAGTGTTAAACTAACTTCGTTGTTTATGTTTTGCAAGTGTTAGTGAATTAGATTCAGTGGAAATTACATGACTTGATTCACGAGATAGTGGTGAAAAGTGTTAATTTGATTAAAGGGTATAATAATTAAATCAATAAATTCTAATAATAATAATTAACTAATCGACCGGACGAAATAAAAAATCGGTAAATACTTATTATGGGGAGTTTGGAGTGATATCTCGGGAGAAGAAGGACTGTGAAAATCGTGCGTGTATCGGGAATAGATTGCTGGACTTCGCAAAATCGAGACTGTGTAGTGTTGAATTAACTCTGTTGGTTATGCTTTGCAAGTGTTAGTGAATTAGATTCAGTGGAAAATACATGACTTGATTCACGAGTCAGTGGTGAAAAGTGTTAATCGATTAAAAGGGGATGTAAACTAAATCAAAAAATTCTAATAATAATATTTAACCTATCGATTGGACGAAATAAAAGTCAGTAAATACGTAGAATTAACTCTGTTGGTTATGCTTTGCAAGTGTTAGTGAATTAGATTCAGTGGAAAATACATGACTTGATTCACGAGTCAGTGGTGAAAAGTGTTAATCGATTAAAAGGGGATGTAAACTAAATCAAAAAATTCTAATAATAATATTTAACCTATCGATTGGACGAAATAAAAGTCAGTAAATACGTATTATGAGAATGACGGTCTTATATCTTATCCGGTGTTGTGTTAATTATTCACAAAAATAATCGTCGGTAAAAGTTCGCGATTGTTATCGTTTATTATGAAGAGAGATAAAAGATATCTATAAATATTTACCCTAAATAAAAATAGCGGCCTTGAATTTTAATGATAATAATAAATGGTGCAAATTCGGATGGGGAGGGACTTAACAAACTTAAATTAAAGTAATAACGAATAAACAGTCGTTCTAGGTTTACAATAATGGACCCAGTTTTGCAATAATAAATTTCATCCCTTTTACAAAAAATGTCGTGATAGACCGCGAAAGAACGAAATTAATAATAACCTTAATTAGATTTAAATAATCTCAGCAAGGGTTCGGGAGTCAGGAATGATATCGAATTTGGTATATTTTAATTCCAATAGTTAGAACATAGTAATCTAGGAAAACGTTCAATTTGTGAAAGCTCACACCAACGGCGTCAAGCGGTTATTTACCATATTTAGTTTACAAATAAAAGTATGAAATTCGTAGGAAGTTTTGTTTTCTCCACAGGTCTACGGCATACGTAATTAAGACAATTGGTCTTGTATATCTCCGACCGGATTTTTAGCAATTACGTACTCGGTAAGTTGTTATACCTAATTTAAATTCCCAGGCCATCCCGGAACGCGACGCAGAGATGACAGAACCGAAGCTGCCTCGGGAAACTGAAGATTTAAATAAATGACAAAATTTTATAATATTATTTCAGGATATGTTCAACAGTGTTATCACCAAGGACAGTGACAATTTCTTTCAGACAGCTGATGGCACTGGCGGGGAGCAAAAAATGAACGAGTGTTGTACCCTCAACCAAATGGGGAATCCATCGGGGTATACGACATACCAAATGGAAAGCAGCTGTCTACAAACTAAATACTTCGAGAGTGAAACGTAAATTTAAAACTAACAGGTACTCCTTTGATTTCCTATTTGTTGAATTGCGCCTTTTAAACTTTATGGTTGAACAATGTGACGATGACACCGAGGCTATAAATATGTGTCAATGTGTGGTCCATCGGTAAGGGTCTTCCCACATTGTCCTGTTAGGAGAGGATGCTCACCATAGACTGATCGGGTCACGCGAGGTGCTGGAAGCAATTCCCTTTCGCGGAACCGTGTCAAGAGAATGGGCGTGACGAGACGGAATGAAATGAGTTGCCAAACGGTATGTAAGGACGCGGTTCGCTGACGGAGGCGTCTTGGCCAAAAGCATCTCGGGTTGCTGGCAAGGTAGTGTGGGAGGAGCATAAGCAGTTCATTTTGTGGAAACAACCCTGCAGCGCCTGCAAATTTTTTAATCCTATCGACCTTGAAGCAAACATAGCGCTTAGACAATACTTAACTTCTATGTTCGCTACTAGAGGTGGTTTTTACACGCTGGATCGGTCATGCAGGAGGATGGATCTGTCTATCACAAGCTGTAGCCACATTTTCGCGAATAGAGCCTTGACAAGGGACGAATTGGATTACCCCTTCTAGAGCCTGTAACGTAGTCCCGGAGGTGTTCGATACTGGGGTTGATTGGGAAAGGTTTGAAGGCATGCCGTCCTTCCTTTGTTATGGAAGGGTCCGGGTATCTGGTTTGGTAGTCAAGAGATCTTCTGGGTGCCATGGGTATAGCATTGACATGCTTTGGTCGGGAGGTCGTGTCCGGAGAGCCGACCACCTGGTCAATTTGGTCAAGTGGAGGAGCCAGTACTAGATTGCAAAAAATGCATGATCCATTCCATCCCTCCCTTATCCCTTCCATCTTAGGTACGAATTTTGCGTTTACTAACAATATAATATTATCACAATTATGTATAGGGTCCAGCCATGGAGAGCGATGCAAAGGAGCCGCCAAATAACTAAATGAAACATTCTAGGTATGTATTTTAAAATCTATTAGGACGTCTATTAATGTCAAAAATCAACTTTATAGACTCCCAAGAACTACAGGGGGTACTGCGAGAGTATTAAAGCTGCGTACATTATTAGGAACGTAATGGGGACATATTTAGGATAGATTTAGACAGTAAGTATCCTTCATACGTTCAAGAGATACAGAGAAATTCTTCCACACCTTACCTAAAAGAACCAAAAGTTACCACATATAAACATTAAATACCTATTCTAGATTTTCTAGAACCTTTGAAACAAAAACAGTAAGTATCCTTCATACGTTCAAGAGATACAGAGAAATTCTTCCACACCTTACCTAAAAGAACCAAAAGTTACCACATATAAACATTAAATACCTATTCTAGATTTTCTAGAACCTTTGAAACAAAAAATACACAACGTAAAGGAAAGGGTTTATTGTAAAGTTTCCCGGAAGGAGAAAACCTTTTGCTGTGTTCAGTCACAGGGGTGGGGAAAAACGAGTCATGATTCAAGACATTATTGGCGAATCATATAGTACGAGAGAAGGGTCTACCGTCCGGAGATCGAAACGCGTGAGAGGAGAGGTATTAAAACCCAAGTAAGGGGTTGGACTATCACAACTTTCATTATAGCGTTTCATATAGATTAGCGTTACACATTCATTATAGCGTTTCATATAGATTAGCGTTACATATTTTTTCGTAAGGTTTCATATTCGTAAAGAAGTTTTACTTCAATTAGCGTTCGCATATGGTTCTTTTTCGCAACATATTCATCATTTTACCCCTAAGTGTCGAGCGTGCGTAAAGAAGTTTTACTTCAAAAACTGACTATACAAGGAGTTGTCAAAAAGACAATGATAAAATCAGAACATCATTATTCAGATCAACCACATCAAGACCAGTGTATGAAAACCACGAGTCAAAATTGTTGGAAATTCCTGATGATCGTAGAAGGCGGAGTAATTCTTCTCGAGGTGGTTTTTTTGAAGTAAAACTTCTTTACGCACGCTCGACACTTGGGGGGCGGGGGGGTAACATGATGAATACGATACGAAAAAATATGAATCGTTACGAAAAAATATGAAACGTTACGAAAAAATATGAAACGCCAATCAATGTTAAACGCTAATCGATGCGAACGCTAATTAAAGCGTGATCGGGTGAGGCGAATGGTCGGGCCTTTACGCACGCTTGACTTGGGAAGTGATGAAAAGGATAAGGTCGGTCACCCCAAAGTCGTAGGTCACCCCAAGGTCTTTTTCTTTTGAAGTAAAACTTCTTTACGCACGCTCGACACTTGGGGATTGGGGAATTAGGATTGGGGAGCAGGGAGCGGGGAGCGGGGAATGAAGTGGAGTAGAGTGGAGTGGAGTGGAGTGGAGTGGAGTGGAGTGGAGTGGAGTGGAGTGGAGTGGAGTGGAGTGGAGTGGAGTGGAGTGGAGTGGAGTGGAGTGGAGTTGAGTTGAGTTGGTTGAGTTGATGGGGATGTTGAGGGGATGGGGATATTTTTATTACTGTTATTGTTATATTGTTAATGGACGGCATAAGTTAGTGAAGTTTTACTTCAGTCGTGTGGTCTAAAGCACACTCGTTTTAAAAAAAAATCAAAACAGACAATGAAGCCCGATTTGGAGGAAGCCACCAAATCAGTATCGTTACTAATGCGTTTCAGTTAATTTTAAGGGTTTTGGAAAAGGGAAATTTCAGATTATTTATTTAATTCCCTTTTTTTAAGTCACCACGCTCTGCCAAAATGAAAATATTACTCTTGTAATTTTTCAACAAAATATTGTATGTCTAATTAATGAATAGTTGTACACAACATGGACAGGACCAAAGATATTTCTCTTATCTGTGGACAGGACAGTTATTTGTAATGGCACTGCACAGTCGCAGGCAATACATTAACTAAATAAAATAGGCACAGGCAATCAACACAAGTTCGGAACACCTCTCCCCAGTCCCCTCTCACCCCTCAAATGCCCAAAGACACTGGGTGCTTAGCAACGTTTATCAATTCCGTTTAAATTTAGGCATTCGAAAATTCGACAAGATTGTTTTTTTATTTCATTCTCCGGCTTCCTTAAAAAAAAATATTGTTTTTTTTTCCATAAAATACACAAACAAAGGTCTCTTTAGCGATTTAATTGTATCTTTACTGCTTAAATGAGAGTTTTTTTAAATTTAAATTCTGAAGCGTGACAGAAAATAACTGCTCATGGTACGTCGCTAAGCGACAAACTGTTGTGAACACATATGTCTATTTAGGTATTTACAGCGCCCTTGTGGAGATTTTTCACTAAAACGGCGCTTTACAAAATATCCAAATATCTACAGCCTTACGAATAAAAAAAACACTTCCTAATCGTTAACGGCCTTACTAAAAAACCCCGTGAAAAATTTATTCAATTGACAAACGGCCGCGGATGTGAAAACATTACTAATTAAAAAAATGTTCTTGGAAAAAAATACACACCGTTTACACAGCCTGGGGGGCTAGTTTATCTCTGTTTTAGGGATGATGTCTGAACGAAATTTGGAATTTCCCAAAGTATTTTGAATGTTCTATATATTTCTTATTTTTGAAGGTGCCGTAAAAACAAATACCATTTTTTAAAAACTAGATAAAATTACCTATTAGATTTGTGTATTTGAAATACAGTATAGTTTAAAAAAACTGCTATATTTTAAGATTTAAACACGGAAAAATGTGTAAAATAATTTCTTACCAAAACATTTTTGATGAAAGTGTACAGAAATATTTAAAAAATACAGACCTTTTATATAATGAATTTGAAATGAAACTGTCACCTCACTTTTTCCTCGTGCATACAATAAAAAAATTATACAAAATTTCAAAGTTTTTTTTAATGCCAAAAAAATAACCTTAAAAATATCTCTGACATTTCAACACATTTCTTGCACCACTAAAGATGTTAATTTCTTTGATAAGCTTACCAACACGTGAATTTGATATTAATATTTAGAAAAACCACTACTTTTATGAAATTCTCATAAAATAAATATCATTAAATGTAAATTTGAATTTTTATGTATCATATAAAAAACTTAAACTTTAATCATTAAATGTAAATATGAATTTTTATGTATCATATAAAAAACTTTTTGACATTTCAACTTTGAAAGTACAATTATTGTTATTATAACTTCACTAAAACTTATGAAAAACCACAAAAAACACGGTAAATATATCAATTATATGAATATAAGAGTGAATTAGTCATATTAATAAAAATTTTGGTAATATTACGAAGCACATCGCCGTACGCAAATAATCTTTCGCGGCTTAAAATATGTTTTCACTGCAAACAGCGAATGCGCCGGCGCCCCCATTTAGCGGCCATGAATGAAAACATTGAAAACAACAATTTTGTATGAACATTACTAAAAATTGCACTGTTGCCGAACTTTAAAATCTGTTTTAGCGTGAAATTCTTTATTGGTAGAATTTCGTGTTTTAGTGTAAATTTGTTGTACGGATGTTGCTACAAAAACACAGGTCATCGGTCGTGCTGTAGTTTTTTTTTAGTAAGGCTGTAAATGTTTTAGTTACACATTGAATGAAGACTATACGAGTTCAGCTCAGATTTGATTTTGTACTAATAAAAAATGTCTTTAGCTGTGCTCCGAAAGAGCTGGCAACATTGCATTTTGGTAGACTGACAACACTTGAAATTCCCATTTTGAAAAAGTGAGGTTATTTCGGACATACTATTTTTTAATTAGCTGTTACCATGAGAATTCAATGAGAATTCTACGTAGGTGAAAATTTAAACAAAGGGGACTTGACAAAAAAGTTATCAACAGTATTTATATACACTAAGGTAGAGTAATTTTGCATTGAGTTTATTGTTACCTTCAAAGTTCCTTACTGTAGGTAAAAGGGTGTATTTTTTGTAATTATTTTCAAGCAAACGATGAATGGAATCTATTTTATTAAAACTCATAGTCAATATACACATATAGAAAGACTGTATACACATTTTTGCACACGAATCTAAAGTATGGTTTACGGTGTACGCCGCTTTCAACAGGACACATGCTTTTCGGTGGTTGCAGCGATTGGCAATTGGCATACGGTTCATCAAAAAAATAAAATAAACATATATTTATAAACTAGACATATAGGTTTATGGCACCGTGTAGGGGAATTTTGATATTTAGAAAGAAGAAAAAAAATATTTTCGGTTTTTTTGGAAAATTTTCATCATTGATAAAAAAAAATAAAATATAAGGGGACCTTTTATAAAAAAATCCTTACGTGGTGCCACAGAGACTGAATTTTTGAACATTTAAAGACTTGGCATATGTAAATCTAATGTATAGTTTTTTTAATATGCTATCAACCAGGTTGAAAAATTCGTTTCCAGAAAAACGCCTTCAAAGTTTTACTGAAGGATAATTCAACATACAAACTGTTTCAAACGGTTTCGCATAAAATGCTGTATCTCTGCCAATTTTATGATTTTTTAAAAAATATTTTGGAGAGCATTCCAAATACATCTTTCAGAAAATGAAATAAAAATGTGACGTTTTTTTGCCACATGCTCCCCCCTTAAGGGCATTTTTGAAGTCGAACTGAATATCTTTTACGTTTGCAATAAGGAACTCCAGTGAAAAATATTATGGCTTTAAAAAAATATGTTCATATAGACCAATAAACGCTGATTCTGAATATATAAGTTTTAATAAATAATATTAAACGTACATTTTTAAAAAAATATTAAATAGTGCATTTTTAATATTCTCAATAAAACACAGCGTCAAGTTGGTATGCTGTGTAATGCTCTGTGGTGACGTCACGATGGTAATCACTGTACGTCACATAAATAAAACAGGTACGTCGTTTGTATGGGAATTTAGGTATGACACAAACGAATGTTCTATACATTTCTTATTTTTTAAGATGTCTTAAAGCATATACCTTTATAGAAACTAAATAGAATTGCCTTTTAGATTTTTGTATCTGACATATTCGATCGTGTTTGAAAATTGTAGTAATTAAAAAAAAACAGCTGACAGTTAACATATTCTATTAAATGGTCGAAAAATTTAGGAAAATTCAAAATTAAAAAAATCCAGTCCTCTTACTTTATGAATTTGGAATAAAACTGTCACTTCACTTTTTATCTAGTTCATACAATTAAAAAGGATAAAAAAATATTTTAATGATTCCGAAAAAATAACTGGAAAAATATGACATCTTGGACTCGATTTTACGCAATTTAATGCGTTGATTTCTCTATTTTGTGTTTATTTACACATGCATAAGGCTTTTACATTATTAAATAATATTACTTTTATAGAAGTTTTATTAAATTCACGCGGAAAAGTCATTTAAAAAAATTTCAGACGTAACCTAAAATCTTTTGTAAAACGAAAATAAATCACCATCACTATTTAAAGGACTAAAACTGAAAAAAAAAATAACGCTAGCATTGGTAATTATGTTGAATTACACTAATATCACATTGAATTGATCATTTAAACGAAAAATATCTTAAAAAACATAAAATTAACTGCAAGCATAATTCAACATGTCATTTGCGAAGTACTTGATGTCGCTACGCCATGAAGTAAACCAATAAACGCGTAGTAACAACAAGATGGCCGGCGGCGCACAGTGGTTCCGAATACCCCATAAGTTGGAAACAATTCACAGGCAGGATTAACGAGGAAAAAAAGTGATATTATTTTTCGGTATGGTTACAAAAAATAAGAATATTTGATTTAAGTAAGTTTTACTGGATTTTATTAACGATTTCTGGATTTTACTAACAAGAATTTTTATTTTTTTAAATCTTAAAATTGAAATTATTTATATCCAGATCCATGTGAAAATAAATGCCGAGTTATTTTTTTTTTTTTTTCAACATTCTGATGCAGACTATGAACAATCTTCATCATCGTCGGTGCCAAAGATATTTATATAATGAATATCCGGAGGAAATATTAAATCGAAAACTTCTTTAGGAAAACGATTTAATTGTTTATTTGGGGGTTATCTGTAACTAGTTATGACAGGATCAGATATAACTAACATTAAATTAAGAACATCCTTATTAAATTTCTCACTAGAACATTTTCTAGAATAGTTTTCGCGATATTTAAAAAAATCTTTCTTCCGAGCTTCCGGAGCCTCTTATGATAATCTTAATCGGGCGGCAATATCTGGTAAACGATGGGCAAGGATTTTGCTACAATAGTCAGACTTCCTGCAAACTAATCGCATATGTAGGTACACTTGAAGATATAAAAATACTAGAATAATCGCATCCTCTCACGTCCTAATGAACATCTGTTTTTAAGAAGAGCGATTATCTTCAATTTTTTTGTACACTTGTCTGTTAAAAGATGAACGCCTAGAATAATGTCTTCTAATAATTTTGATGCAACCGATTGACCGAAAAGTGCACCTCTTTCTCAAACGCCAAATGAGAAAGTGGTGCACTTTTCCGAAGATCTTCGGTTTTCAAGCGCTTGGATCGGTCAGAACTACATTCAAATTGTGTTTTTGACCACGACGTGCCGTTTTTAGGGAAAATCGCGTGCAATATAAAACCAATCGGAGTCTCAAGTCACTTTTTTTTATTTTCCATCATAAATCTAGCTTCATCTCGACGAGCAATTTTCCATCTTTTTTTAAAGCAAAATTTGAAGCCCGCGATCTTTTTACAGAGTTTAACCAACCCCTCTTTAAGGCAATTGGTGAGGTTTATAAGTTTTTTTTTCAAATATAAAAATCTTTTTCCATCTGTTGACACTTTGAGTTCATCACTATGTCAAATAACTCCTTTTGTCTGAAGAAAAAATCCTTTGAAACCGAACCTGTGACAATAATGATATTTATGAAGCACTCAAATTTTACAGTAAGTAAATTACGTAAAAATTACTGGGCCGTAGAGACGCAAAAATAGGTAAGATTTTTTTTTTTATTACGGAATATTAAACTAAAACCTTAACTATTTCAGAAATCGTCGTTCGAAGAAAAATCGTTTTAATTCACGAGATGTTTTTTAAAAAAGATATCTTTAATTTGTCATATTAAATATATGAAAAAAATACTTTACATCTTTAGTACACACCCAAAGGTATTGGATCCATGTTGAAAAAAGATTGCCAGCAAGCGGTGTAAAAAGTTATTAGTCCCTAAATGTTATATAACAAACGTTGCATTTTCACACAAACGTCCTGACTGCTCGGGAAGTCATTCTTTGCTGACGTGTTACGCAGTGACGAAACGTTTTGATGAGTTTGGTGGTATGGGGAAAGATGCGCTGTATGTGGTGTCAAGATATAGAAACAAAATTTAGTGATCCCTGCAATTTAAAATTTCGAATAATTTCCAACTCTCCCATACTAGTAAAACCATTGTGCGGCGCCTGCGCAGATAGATCTATGTGAGATTCAGGGAGACCAACATAAAAACCATAAAATGCGTATCGTTATTAAGTTGGTGAACTGTTGATGACGTCACAAAATACATCTTAAATTTGGCGGGTTTTTGAGGGACCTTGAAAAATTGAAACTTTGACAATTATTTTAACTATTAAAACTAAATCTAAAAAAAAAAAAATGCAGTTATTTAAGTTAGAAGGTCATTATTCATAAAAAAAAATAAAAATATTGGACTGGACTTCTCTATTGGTAAATGCACAAAAAAATATAATTTTAAAGTAAATATCATTTCGAGGACCAATAGGCCACTTGCATCACATTTTTTTAAAAAAATTTCCGGCTTAGGCAAATATTCTAAGACATTTTGTATTTTTTTTTTTTTTATCGTATTTTTGAAACCCTGGCGATTTTTTGAAAATTTCAATCCGAAAAATCAGACCATTTTTTATAAACCGGAAAGACGGGACATAATTTTATGGGTGCGAAAAAACGATAATTACATAGTTGAAAATCATTTTTATAAAAGAACGTTTTCCACACGAATAGCAATAAATTGTACGGTGTTCTCTTTGTAACATCTGTAAAAATACCGCCATCTTTATCAAAAAATCAAACCAAAGGATAAGTCCGCATAGAACAAACAATAAATCTAGTGAACGGTAAACGCATGTTAAAAAATTCGATAGAAATCAAAGTGTTGCCATATAAAAAAAAATAATCAATGTGGAATTTTACAAAATTAAGGGAACATAATCGGAGACGGCACATTTTCATGTAGTGACGTCACGAGCTCAAATAATGGATTTATTTATTTAAAAATAAAAAAAAACTATACATTTCTAAAAATTTTTATTAACATTTTCGTAATTTTAGTAAAAAATTCTATCCACACGATTTTTTCCAAGTCGTTATGAAATCCATGCAAGTGGCCTATTGTCGGGGGATCAACTGTCTTGTACCCAATCATGATCACCCAATCATGATCACCAGTTTGAACATGATTGGGTGCACTGGCGGGACAACCATTCAACTTGATTTTTTATGTGAATACCTCACAAAAGTCTCAGCTGCTCCCGTCTGGAGTCAGTGAGACTAAGGCATCACCAATTGGTGTATGTTGTTAGGCTAAGGTAGTGGGCAGGGGAAGGAGATGAGGAAGAGGAAGGTGGGGAAGTACATGGCTATTCAGATCTGGTCACCAAACACCAAAGCCATTTCAAGCAACTCAACAAAGTTCAAGCAACTAAACAAAGTTCAAGCTACAAACGTTCAAATCTGAATTGTGGTCTTACACCAGGGCGATACTAAGAGTATCTTCCACTCTGGAACGTACCGCAAATATACTATAATATAGTTTTAAACGAAGTAATTGTGAAATAACACAAATAAATCAAATAAAATTTATTTGCGCGCCAGGATTCGATCCCGCGACCTTCGGATTGCAAGTCAAGAGCCTTATCTCTCATCTGCACAAAAAGGTAAGTAAAGTAAGATATTATTTCTACACGGTTCAACTTTACGTGCAACTCAATTAGGTTGATACAACCGCTCAACCAAATTGAGACATTTATAGCAGTGGCCCCCAACCTTTTTATCGCCGCGGACCGCTCAACCTTTGATAATTTTACCGGGGGGGGGGCATTGATTATTTGTATTTTAGCTTGTTTTGATATTACCTTCACGTTATTATGTCACCTAAAATGTATTACTAGTACACATCGCCTTGAAAATGTAAATATATCTTAAAATATACTAATATATAAAATGTTATATATGTTATAAATGTTATATAAAATGGGTTAGACATATAGATTCGGTAATAGGAAAAATAAACAAGTTGATTTACTTTTTAAAAAACGTGAGAAATATTTTAAACATATGTGATATAAAAAATATATACCTCACACTAGCAGAATCCGTAATGGAATATGGCATTATTGCCTGGGGCTGTGCCAGTAAAAAATACATTAATACACTGTTTAAAGCTCAGAAAACCCTAATAAAAGTAATACTTAAATTACCAACACAAACACCCACTTCAATCATATTCGAAAAATTCCCAGTGCTGAAAATTCAAAAATTATATTTAAAACAACCAATAACTTTTCTTTAAAAGAACTTTTTAAAACTTCACAAAATTCTCGCAATACTAGAACAAGACATGCACACCAACTACAAATACCAAAAACAAACACATCATTTGAACAAAAACACTACCGATACCTGACTATAAAACTATACAATTCTCTTATATAAAACTATACAACTTAATATAAAACAACCAATATTATTGAATACCAAAAAAAAGCACAAGGAACTGGCTATAATCCTTTTAACTTTTAATTTATAATTTTGTCGAATTTATATTTTAATTTTCATTGTTTCTCTTTACGTTATACGTGCGAGTGCGCAAGATGGAAGCCCAGTCGTGTTTTTACTTCGAAGGTATTGTGTCATAGGCATCTTGGCGTGAAGGGATTCTCAACTGGATAATTTTTTTTTTTTGATAATTATTTAACTTTTTATTGGATATATTCGATTTTTTTTGTAATTTTGATTTTTAAGCAGGGCCCTGGGCGGCCCGCTACCGACCGAGGGTCGGGGACCACTGATCTATAGTGCCCATAATTTATTTCTGTATTATAATTATGCTTGCGTGTCAGATTACATGGGCATGTACGCATATACTATGAACAAACACAGATTTTCGTTAATTGATAAAAATACGTATTTAATAAAAAATATATAAATATAATATTAAACACGTGTACATTTAACTAAAAAAAACATGTGCGAATAATTGTGGAGTGCGGTAGAGCGAACTTCAAGTTCATTATCAACTAAGTAGGTTTAATTTACCATATCCAAGGATCCAAGGCAAAGTTTGACGTCTTTATCTATTTCACATATGTATATAGTTGTTGATTGCTTCGTCAATTAAGTTCAGTGTTCATCTGCTTGCGATCGAGGTAGAACCGGTGAACGGTTGTAATAATCATAACAAAATAACAATAAAAATAAACGTTAGTGGTATAAAAAAAGCTTTTCATGTAAAAAGTAATATACATTACTCTTTGTGTTAAATATGTTTGTGTAGTTCGGTATTTGTACAGTTCAATTTTTAATAAAAAAAAATTCAGATGATGGAAAAATCCACGAAGATGAATCTGGTGAGTTTAAGAATACTTGTTTTTCGAATTTTGTATGAATCAAATCAATCAAAACATTTTCAATAACAACCAATTTGTGATTTTAAACAACATTTAGATATGTAAAATTGTGTCGTGTTTACAGAAATAATTTAAACACAATATAAATATATGTATTTCGAGAAACTATTATACGTAAGGTCAACGAATACTGGATTTAAAACCTGCAGGTATTCCAGATTGCCTTGAAAAATCTTCATCTTCAATAATAATAATAATACATGGATGCAACATTTTAGTGTCGTCGAATAATTTAATTTTGTATCATACCTGAAATACTTGAACCGGGTCTTGCAAAGAATTGGAATAACATAAGAGTGTGTATGAGACGATATATGAATGTGAATAAAGCAAGGAGTGTGTGTCGAGGCAGAGTTGTGTGGCGGTCTATCTTCCTTCTCACCTTTAATTGGAACTGCATGATAGTTAGTTGGTTAGTTACATACTTGAACGTATTTTTCGTTGACACTTTTACGCATTTGGAACAGCTGGTATAAACCCATTAGCGAAAGATTTTTTTCAAATGTGATATAAAAAATTCCAAATTCGGACTCGATTTTCTCGAAAGCGAAGGCTCAAATAAAAAAAGCATACCCCAAAATCGACACCAAATGTGATGTAGATTCACCGGTTTCCGACTTAGGGTTTCCCGACTCCGTTTATATTATAATCTTACTTAAAATGATTTAACATGATCATTGGTTTATTTCCAGATGGGATTTTCGAAATGGATACTTGTGGTCTTTGCGGGTGTCCTCGTCATGGCTTCATGCACAGGTATTAATATTTTTGACTTTGCTAATTCATTTTGAGAACGTCGATGATCTCCATGGCAGAGCGGTAAACTATTTGGCTCTAAAAGTCACTCAAAATAAAAATAAATGACTCTGAACTAGAAGCCACGTGATGAAATAAAAAGAAAATTTTACAAGGCACATTACATTATGGATTATTTGATATCTTTGTTCCGATGTAAGATTTTAGCTCAGTGCTTAAACCCATGGTGAGAAACCACGATTCAGTATTGCAACTTTGCTAAAAAAAACTTTCGCTACGTGACTAGATCTGAATAGACTATTACGTCTTGACAACTGGGAAACTTTATGTAGCACCGTTTAGTGTCAGTTTAGGGTGCTTTGCATTGTTATTATAGTTAAGTAACCTTTCCTAAAAAGTATGTTTTAAATTTTTTTTTGGGAAACTTTATGTAGCACCGTTTAGTGTCAGTTTAGGGTGCTTTGCATTGTTATTATAGTTAAGTAACCTTTCCTAAAAAGTATGTTTTAATTTTTTTTTAAGTTATCAAACCTATTTCAGAATTCAAATTAAATGACAGGTCATTCCAAGAATTTGAGCCCAGCGTATTGTAATACTCTGTTCCCAAATTTTTTAGGTGATTTAGTGCTCTTGAAGTGATTTTTCACGAAAACGGCGCCGTAAAAATTACTCAACATTAATAACTATTATCTTTAAATTGTTCGGGTTCAGCTTCAAAAAGTGTAAAAGGTAACACATGGATTATTCTCCTTTTCTGGAGCTAGCCACTTCTCTCTATATAATTATCAAAGCTGAAAATATTTCAAATTGATTCAAAAGATGCTTGTGATCGAGAAAAATCTCAGTAATTTTTTTTGTGTACACTTCATAGCCATTTGTGGCTACCGGTGGAATTCCACAAGGATATCTCTTGGAACCTGTATTATTTTAAATATTAATCAATTACACAAATACACAGTATTACCAATATTTGAAGGAGAAAACATACCTACTCATGTATGCCGTTGACATTAAGATCTTTTAATTATTACCTCCTTCAATGTCTATAATATTCTCCAATCTAATCTTAATTGCTTAAATAAGTGTTGTAATATATATTTTAAATGGCATAATATACAATGGTATGCAGCTACGTTTTCTTTTAAAAAAAAGTGATCACCTGTACAAAATGATAGTCCTTCTTTTATTCGGTATGCGGAGATTAGTTTTTATATGGTTTTTATTCCGTAGGATAGCTTTATATCTTCTGAATTAGTATCAAATTAAATTATATTATTAAAACAAACAACTCGCATTGTTATTAAAAATAATGACCCACGCTACTATTTTGTTAGGTTAGGTTTAGGCATAAGAGAAAAATTCTTAATTTATCGTTATGTGGTTAAAAATGAAGTCTATTTAAACATTTTCCACACATTCTTGCGGTATCCGTTTGATAAGGCGCTTGATAAGTCGGAAATTATTCACTCGATGAACACAAAACATGACAAATACTTACAGGCACTTACGTAATCTTTTGGTGGTCAAGAAATGTATTTTCCTGATATTTATCTTTTCATGAGGTTTTCACGAGGAAAAATAATGTTATTAGTGGAATAATGAGGAAAACTAGTAAATTTTTGTTTTTGATTTATTTTGAAAATAATCACTATCTATCTTAATTAAAAGCATTTTTCATCATTTTCGAAAGAAATTAGTTTCAAAGAAAGGTATTTTATTTTTAAGTGTAAAGTGGCACCAAAGCATTTGTATCATGTGACGGTACATCTTGTCCGCACTAGAGTACTAGTTGGTGTCCATGACATCAGAAAAAAGCTGTAATTTGAACTGTCCTGTACAAAAAACAATTCGATATGATACGAATGTACCACTCCAACCAGAAGCACCCCTACCCCGGTGTGACCGTCACAGGGAGCACTAATTTTGGATTAGGAACACATGCTCTGAGGATGGGAAGGAGGTTGGAGTTTAATCGACCAGGGTACATGGCAACCTAATAAGCCAATAATGGAATTTAGGATGAGCAAGAATGACGGAATTGATTAAGCGTAGTTTTTTCATTTCTTTACGCCCTTCTCCTTCTTGCCCCTTCTCGACTTTTCTTTGATCTAATTGTTTATTTTTGCCTCTTCTTGGCTCTTTTTGCCTCTCTTTAGATCTTGTTGTCTCTTCATGGCTCTTCTTGTCTTTTCTTGGCTCTTCTCGTCTCTTCATGCTCCTTCTTGTCTCGTCTTGCCTCTTCTTGACTCTTCTTGCCTCTTTTTAGCTCTTCGCCCCCTAAAAAATATTCGAAATAATCTTTTTTGTCTAAATATTTTACAATAGATTTTCTCACAGGGTTGTTGTTTACAAATAAATATTTCACTACATTTTCAGCAACTGCTGCAAGTGAAAAGGCAGAAATTGAGCCAAAGATGTTGTGCTACTATACCAACTGGTCAGCATACAGAGGGGGGACCGGCAAGTTCACTCCGAAGAATATTGACCCTTTCCTCTGCACACATATTTTATACTCCTATGCGCTCTTCAACAAAGACGGTGACGTCACACACGCCGACTCCTGGGTGGATGTTGACCTTGGTGAGTAAATATTTTTTGATGTTAAATATGAATCTTACTATAACATTATACACGCGAAAGTTTGTATGGATGTATGTGGGTTTGTTACTCTTTCACGCAAAAACTACTGAATGGATTTTAATGAAACTTTTCAATAATATAGCTCATTCATCAAAATATCAAATAGGTTATGATTTATAGAGCTAGCTAGGAAGGCGACGCGGAAGGGGAACGGGGAAGCACGGGAAAGGTGATTCAGGGAGAAACAATGTACGACCGGTCAGTGGTTGAGTGGGCATTGCGTTTGGGTCCCACCCAAACGTCCTGTGTTCGATTCCTCGGCTGGCTAAGTCCTCCATCACAAATCAAGCAATATTTTCGGCTTACTGTGGTGGTAGTAGGAGATTTTCAAATATTGTCGGGTTATTCGTAACCCTGGGATGTTTGTCATTATTTAATACAAAAAAAATCTCTGAATAAATGGCATTGCAACGCATGCCGGGAACCAGCTAGTAATAAATAAAGATATTCCTATATTTATGTAATTACTAGCTGGGTTATCCGGCTTCGCTCAGGACAATTCGAGAGTGTTCTGGAATGTTCCACAATGATGTTCCCGATTCCCTATTCCCGAACATTCCACGAAATACTACGCCACTCCTTCCAGAACTTTCTAGAGCTCTATGGAACCTTCTAGAACTTTCTGGAAGACTGTTTCAAAAGGGCGAAACTTACAGCTCTTTTATCTTCAAAAGCACGCCATTTAGGTAAAAACGGATACCCTTATTCCCTAGGGGGGATAGAGATCTACCAAGCCATATAACTCCCTTTATCGTACCGGGACTCGTTTCTGAGTTTTTGCGAGCCGGGTTTTTTTGGACTTTCTTTTATAATATATATAGATTATTAAATATTCAACGAAACTCTTTCATTGGGATGTAAGAGAATCATTACGGTAAAATTAAATCAGTAGCACTCGACATATTCAAGACCGTTGACGCTTTGCAATTACGAGTTATTTTTTTACTGTCGACGAGTTATAAATATATTATGTTTCATAATTATTCACACCATTGTGTGGCGTTGAGTTCTCCACGCGATATCTACATAAACAACGAATGGTCGCTTAGCAACCGCAAAGTCCCCACAGCTAGTTATTTTCACTCATACAGAATGTCATTAGAATTAAACAAATATATTGTATAATTATACCTGTATCGTCTATAAAAACTTGGTGGAAAAGAAGGCAAAAAATTACCTGCAGTTTACCTATATTGAGAGGACCGGTGGCGCGGCCTTTTTAATACAAAACTAAAAATTGAATTTGTGACCAAAATACTCAATTTAACTGAAAACATATTTTTTAACCTTTTGATTGAGAGTCGCTAATATTGTCTTCAGTGATTAAATATTATAATTTGAGTTAACTCATTAAGTTAAAATAAAAAAAAAAACTAAAAATTATTTTGTATTTAATCACATTTTACCAAAGATACCTCCTATAATCGTGAAAAAGCGAATTCTTTATAATTTTAATGGCCTATTATAATTTAAAACATAAATAAAGTAGAACGTATCCGTTTTAGATATATGAAATACATTTTGATTAAAAAAATATTTATACATCTTGTTCAGATTTTGGCCTCAAATCTTTAAGAGTGAATAACCAGCACATGACAACTTCGATTCCGACACTAGCGCTAACACATCAGGGCTCGCGAGCGGGCGTTTTCAGAACTAAATTTCGTTCCGCGGCAATCCGAGTTTTGAGGGTTTTGTTCACGCGAGCTAGGGCTACCCGCTACTATTACTACTTTATATTACTATTCTCGCTTCCAGAATTTTAATTAGTAGTAGTTATTTGTAATTTGTATATCGAAGTGCATAAACATAAATAGATACAAGTGAAATGCGTAAACACAGTAGGTATTAAGTAGATACCTACATGAATAAACAATTTGTTATATTCTTTTTAATATTTTGGTTTTTTGTTTTTTAATTGTATTTTACGGCCATTAGAGTGGAAGATACTCTCAGTATCGCCCTGGTGTAAGACCACCATTAAGAATTGAAACGTTGCTTGAAATGGCTTTAGCCGTGTTTATTGGCCAGATCTGAATAGCCAGGTACTTCCCCACCTTCCTCTTCCCTATATCCTTCCCCTCCCCACTACCTTCAGTCTTACAACATACCCCAAATTGGGGATGCAATAGTCCCACTGGCTCCAGACGAGAGCAGTTGGGACTCTTGTGCGGTATTCATGAAAAAAAAACGAGTAATATTTAGGTGGATTGTAAAAAATGTCGCATTTTGAAATATTTATTTGTGTGCATAATTAATAATAAGCACTTCAACAAACAGAATTAAAGCGCACAAACCCTTTCTTTCTTTGAGTGGCCTTGCAACGCATGCCGGGTACCCGCTGTGTATAATGTTATATAGTGCAGGCGCTTGCATTATAATTCCCGGGACTTGTGATGGAACCAGTTTAGTTGACCGCGAGGTTACAGTGCCCTTGAAACGCATGCCGGGTACCCGCTGTTTATAATTTATTTATTTATTTATGGACAAATAGTCCATTAACAATATAACAATAACACGAAAAACAAGCGTGCGTAAAGGCCCGACCCGCCGAGCAATCGATCACCGTTCGCATTGATTACCGTTCGCATGTCATTTTTCGTAACAATCACCACTTTTCGTAACCCATTCACCAGTTTACCCCCAAGTGTCGAGCGTGCGTAAAAAAGATTTACCCCAAAAATATTTTGGAGCAGTTGGGACTCTTGTGCGGTATTCACACAAGAATAATTTAAAATAAAAAAAAATATTCGAAATTATAAAAATTTTTGCATAAAAATATTCAATGAACATGAAAAATTGCGTTCGGCAACCCTGTAGATTTAACAAACATGAATCAAGGAATTCGTGTTTATTTCAAATTTCGTTTTCAAATTTCATTTCCAAATATTATTATTCAAAGCGTCGCGAAGACGTGCTCTCCTGGCCGCGTTTGGGCCCGTAATGAAATCTGAAATTTGTGTTTACGGGCTGCGATAAAAATGGTGAAATGCGATTTTCAAAATTATTTAAAATTAAATACTTCCTGAAATTATTTTACGATAAAATTATTTATGATTTGTCAATAACGTCTTAGCAAAATAAGTATGTAAAAAAATCCGAAATATATTTGTTTGTAAGTGCACAAATAAATGCACCAACCGACCAATTTTCGTCAAGAAACACATGTCCGTATATATTTTTTAATAATTTTATTTAAACTAAAATTAAAATTCTGAAACATACGTTTACCAGATAATGTATTGATTTATTTTACTGCATGATTATATGATTTGAAATGGGTGTTGTATAATAAATGTACTTTTTTGAAAATTGAACAAATCTGCGAACGACCTATGGTATAACCTTATTATTCTAAAAATAAACATTTTTTCTCAAAATCTAAAACATACGTTTACTAGATAAAAGAACAATCTTTTGAAATCCATTTATAGTTTTTTGTGGAAAAGAGTCAATACGTCTAACCACTGATTTAAAAATGACATATTTCTGGTTTCTCTGGTAATACACTCTTAAGTTTCATTTGAAAAAGGCCGCGCAGCTGTTCCTCTTAAGGTTAAGGTAACGCCCAACATGAAGTTAGATTCTTATTTGAAAACTGCCTCTTACCTTTACCTTTTATGGGCGGTTATATCACGGACGTACAAAATACATGGACTTGCCCTAAGCGATAAAAGGCGTATTATTTCCCCCTCCCATTGGAACCATTTTTCGGAACGGGCTGGGCTTGCGAGAGCCACGCGTCAATCTAAAAAATGTGACGTCATCATTCGTGTCCGAACCAGTGTCGAGCTCTCATCGTAAATAACACGGTAAAAATGGTGGCTTGTGCTATAAATACGTGTAAACATAGAAGAGAAAAAGAGAAGAAACCCAATTGTGGTATTACATTCCATAAGCAAGCATTATTTTACACTATTTTAAGCTAATTCAGATCACATAATATGATCGTTTTTGAACATACACCATAAATATACCAAACCACCAATAAATACACTCACTCCGAGATACATGGCGTGTGCCCGTCACTGTTTACTGGGGTAAGTAAATTATGAAACATTTGTAAAAGTGTATTAACTAACTACAGGAGCAAAATATTGGACTCGACCTTATAGGCGACCTTACTTTGACGTATTTGAACTTCAAATTTGTTCATTGCGTGGCGAGCAATTTGCGCTCCCATGTAAAAAGGTCTATTCATTCAAAAGCAGAGTTTACTTTTAAGAACTAAATGATGATTTTATAGTGCGAGATGCCTATATACTGCCAGATTGAGTTTTGGCGAATCACGTATCACCAAAGCCATCTTCCTGCCCTTCGTCCCGCTGTAGTTGGCTTCTACCCCTCACCTTTATGTTCTGGTCTATCAATATTCATATGTCTATGGGTTATATGTATTTTTTTAAAATTTCTTTCGCCCTAACGAAATACCTCATATTTTTTTCAGAGAAGGAGATATTTTGAAATCATCAATTAGCTTAAAGTGGGCATCTCTTTCTCCTTTTTTCTTTTACATGAATACCGCACAAGAGTCCCAACTGCTCCCTTCTGGATACAGTGGGACTATGGCATCCCTAATTGGGGTATGTTGTGAGGCTGAAGGTAGTGGGGAGGGGGAAGGAGATAGGGAAGAGGAAAGTGGGGAAGTTTTTGGCTATTCAGATCTGGTCACCAAACACGGCTAAAGCCATTTAAAGCAACGATTCAATTCTGAATGGTGGTCTTACACCAGGACGATATTGAGAGTATCTTCCACTCTGGAACGTGCCGCAAATATACTATATATTATTATTAAATGAATAAATTGTGAAATAACACAATTTAATCACATTAAATTTATTTGCCACGCTGCTGGGTTTCGATCCCGCGACCTTCGAAGCGCGAGTCAAATGCGTTACCGCTGGACTACCGCCGGCCGTCCTTAATATTCTCCTTAATATTCTTCCGGAAAAAAATCACTACCTATACTAAAGAACTCCGTTTCTAATTTTTAATATGATTTGAGGAAGTATCCGTTGAGATATCTTTTCACAGAAACACGACATATTTATTTTAGCCGTTTTCATTTTATTCTTAGAGAAAAGAACATTTGAAAAGTGCCGTAAAGAAAATTTATTTTATTTTCCAGGTGGATATGAGACATTCACTGGCCTGAAGGTCACCAACCCCAAACTGAAGGCAATGCTGGTCATCGGAGGCACCAACTTGGGAAGTGTTACATTTACTTATATCTCCGCTGATGATGGCAGACGGAAAACATTGGTTAAAAATTTCATAAAGGTTTGTAAGATTAATTATTATTTTTAACTAAGTTTAAGACAAGATTTTTATGCATAGCACAAAGGTAAATAACAATTATTATAAGCAATAATTATCAGCCTGAAACACTCATCTACATTGAAAAAATCTTCCGAGAAAAGATACTGGCCGCCAACGGGACTCGAACCCGTGACCCTCTGATTGCTGGTCAGGAGCTCTGAACCATTGAGCTATGGCGGCTTATCTAAAAACCGCCAAATAATTCAATATAAACTAGTGTTTCATTCGACAATTACTTCTTATTACATTTTTCCAACTGAAAACAACCAACTTTATTTTTGTGAGAGAGGTATTGTTAAATACTAAATCTTTCGCTAGATGGCGTCGAGACTAATTATGTCTGCATTTTTGGTGAAAATACTTTAACTTTTCAAATATTAATTATTATTTTTAATTGATAAACTAACGTTTAAGACAAGATTTTTATGCATAGCACAAAGGTAGATAACAATTATTATAAGCGATAATTATCCGCCTGAAACACTGATCTACATTGAAAAATCTTCCGAGAAAAGATACTGGCCGCCAACGGGACACGAACCCGTGACCCTCTGATTGCCGGTCAGGAGCTCTGAACCACTGAGCGATTTTTTCAGACTGATAATTATTGCTTATAATGGTTTGTAAGACATTTATTTACCTGCTCCAAATCTGATAATTGGTTCTTTCGCCTATTTTTTTTTTAAATGATCCGATAGAGATGAGATGAGATGATAGACTTTTGACAACAATGGACCCAGCGTCCAATAAAGTATATCTCTTTTTTTCTCCTATTTAGTATATCAAAAACGTGAAACGTTTACTCTGAAATCATAAGAATTGTGAGTAGGTACTTAAATTTGGAAAAATAATCTTTACTGAATCATTAAAACGACCACCATCGAAAGCCTCCGTGATCGAGGAATAAGACTCTCGACTAGCAATCTGAAGGTCGCGGTTCAAATCCCGGCGTGCGCTAGTAAATTTTAAGTTGATTGATTTGTGTTCAAACTGTTTTGAGGTGTTAAATTTTTAAAAAATTATTCGATTTATCTTTTACAGTTTATGCGAGACAATAATTTCGATGGTATAGTTCTGAACTGGAACACTCCCGCTTCTGGCAAAGGAAAACCCGAGGATAAAGAGAACTACGGCCTATTGTTGCGAGAGTTCAACGAACAATTCGTAGCTGAAGCCAATGGGAAATCAAGACTAGAACTATCCATCACCATTACTCACGGCAACGATGTTATCGATTTGGGCTACGACCTCCCTGCTATTAACAAGTAAGTACAGATTGACACATTAATATCTGCAGGTGGACAAAAGAGGAACTTACGAACGAACGAATGATTTTTTTTTGTTTATTTCCAATATGTTTTTACCTAAACCAAAACAATATTTTTTTCTAATTCAGTAGTTCTAGTTTATACTAGTCATGGGTCGATCGTGATCGACCTGATAATTTTGATCTGATGACGAACCACCAACGATGGATCGGGTCACTTTTTAAAAACAGATTCGAAAATTTGATCGACGAGCTGTCAGCTCAGTCAGCACCCGTGATGGGCGTGTTGAGCGACTATAGATATATACATTTTATAGAACGGGCTTCTCGGATCTCATTCTCGCGAAAGAGCGATACTAGATATGGTAAATACCTGAAATCTGTAATGTCTGAAGGCTGTCATTGCGATTCCAGTCTGTAACCGCAGTGATAGTCCATTCCAGATAGAGACAAGTTTAAAAGTATCCATTAAAAGATCGGATACTTTTGACCTGATCACTTTGCCGGTGGGTCATGATCGACCCGGATTATGTGAAAAAATCGAACGATCCAGGACTAGTTTAGGTATTTATGAGTATTTACACTGTCCAAGTAGCTTACATGCGTTCGTATTTAACATAAATATATTTTCAGGTACGTTGATTGGGTGTCGGTTCGCACATATGACTATTATATAGGTCTCGAACCCACGGTGAATCATCCCCACCAGCTGTACTCTCTCGATGCCAACCACGACGATCAAATGAATGCCGTGAGTTAGAATATTTGTTCAATTTAATTAAAAAATATATATATGGAACATAAATAATTTACAAGTTTGATTGTATTATACTTATATATATATATATAAATATATATATTTTATACATTTATAAAAACTGATTTTGCTAAAACTACTTTAAAAAAAATACATTTTAAATAAACAGCTTGCAAATTATACAATACACTACCGGCTACGCCTGGACAAAAATAGAAACACTGAAATAAAGAATTGGATTGTAGAAATAGTCCGTCCCATTATTGTCAGCTACTGTAAACCATACACTTAGATGTGAATATTAGTTCGTACATAATCTAATTTATATTATAACTAACTGTACAGTACACGTAATATTTCAAAAAACTTAACTTCAATATTATTTTGTCTATTTTATTTCATTCTTTCTTTCAACATTTTATATATTGTTTTCATTTATAGGATTAAAGTTACATTTCTTTCTTTCAAAAATCTTCTATTAACCTAAAAGAACTGATGTAAGTATTACTGTATTTTTAACCTTAGTATATATATTATTTATGTACACATCTGTCAGTGGCGTGCACAGAGTTTTTGATCAGGGTAGGCAGTAGGAAAACCGCCAAATTGATTCAAATAAATAAAAAAGAAACTTGCCACAGATGGCTCCCTTCGTACAAGTTTTCGCTAAGTGTACTTGCTGCTGGCTGTAGATGATGTAGGTTTGTATTATCTAAGCCACTTTAAATATACAAATAATAATAATAATAAATAATTGCTTCATGTATGCGTATTATCACAAGCCAATCAATGGATATCCGAGGTGGCCTTGATAAAAGCAATTGGCGTCGTCTCACTTTCATACTTCAGATAACAACAGATGTCACTGTCGCCACTGATTGCCATTTGCTAATTTGTTCCAGAAAGCACTGCCTGATACTAACAAAAAAAACCCATAGAAGCAAATTCAAACGACAGTTCTACTCTATGCTACGTGCATTTCGTAAACATTGATATTATATCTTGTATGAAGTTAGCTTTAAGCAGAAATAATTCCTGCTTAGCCCGCATTTTAGTGAGGTAGTCGGAGGGCGCGTATAGTTTTTAGTTACAGTTTATGTCACATTTGTAGTATGCTGTTTGATGTAGCGGTCGCGTAGTTTTGGTTGCTCAGCTTTGTCGCGCTTATTTTTGAAAGTGTGTATTTATTTTTAGCAATAATTTAATAAATTATAATATTATTTACATGCTTACGTTTTACAAATACGCTAGGGTAGGCAGTGCTTATATGCCTATATGGAGTGCACGCCCCTGACATCTGTGTCGACACAGGACTTTCTCGGAGAGAGAGGCATTTAAATATCATTTTTAATTATATGTTAACAAGATAAATAAAAATATATGTACTAAAGATTTCCGTGGAGGGGAGCACTCAAATGAGTCTTAAAAAAAAGTTCCTGACGTCATGGTTACTACTCGGGTGCAATCGCGGACGGGATTGACAACTATGTGACGTCATGTGATGATAATTTCGTCTGCACCATTTAAAACTACAAATTTGACCATTAAGGGGCATACACATGATTCACTAATCCTTCATTTCTGTATTTCATTTCGCCTCTTTCCCTCGAAGTGGCACGTCTGAACATGAAATGAAACGAAAGTGATGAGAGACAGTGCCGAATGAAGCGATCCAACACTGTTGGATATTTGTTTTTACTCGCACGCGGAATGACGTCATGAAACATGAAGTGAAACGTGTGAACACTGATTCACTTCGTACTCTAGTCGGCCTGGCATTATTTTTTAATTTTTTTTTTTTTTTAAATTTATTTATTTATTGACGCCCTATTGGGCTTTAACATATAAAATACAAATAACATTTATAACAACAGTACATAACAAACTGAAAAAAAGATTACAAATAAAGCATAAATTAAATAAAAAAAAATAGGAGTACATAAATCTAAAGCTAATTCCACATGGATGACTTTAGAACTCGTAGGTACAACAATTCATATACCTACGAACAACAAAAACATTAAAAAAATCAAAACACATTAATTTTTACTTAATTACTCATATGCTATTGGAATAAGAACAATAAAAAAAACAATAAACAAAAGAAAATCGAAATAAAATAAAATTTACTCATTCATTATTTACATCTAAAAAGTGGTGGACTAATTTGGCTTTAAATGAATCGAAGTTTAAATTAAATATGTATTCTTAAATTAACCTATGTATTCTTTCTACGGCAGAATTCGTAGCGAAGTTATTGTTGCAAAATAAAATATTCCGTCTAAGGCTAGGGACTCACGGAGCGATTTTTACCCGCGCCCGCCGCGGTTGCGGGATTGAGTTTTATTTTCAAAACTCACGAGACCGGAGTTTTTTGCGGGCCCGCAGCCGCCGCGGTTGCGGTTATCGATCGCAATCTTGGCGGTTGATTACCGCAAGACGGGCGGTTGCAAGACGGGCAGTAAACGATCGTATAGTAGATCGACTTCAATATCAATATCCATTTTGTTGATAAACGTGCACAAACGCGTCACCACGCAACGACTAATAACAAGTCACTGCCACTGGTCACTGCAAAATGCGTCGGGATTTCTCTACACCCCTCCCCGCTGCCCACTGCGGTCGCCCGCCAACCGATCGCAGAGCGCGCGGGAGCAACCCGCCGCGGTTGCGGGACCGCGCCCGCGCCCGCCGGTACAAGATGACCGCCGGTGCAGCGGGACCCGCAAACAATCGCACACGCCGCGGGCGTAAAACGCGTCGTGAAATGTGCTTTTAATTTTTTACATAAATATCTGCATTCTACAAAGGCTGCGGGCCCGCAACCGCGGCGGGCGCGGGTAAAAATCGCTCCGTGAGTCCCTAGCCTAAAATATTATGCCTGATAGTACGTGTCATAAATATACCAAACCACCCACGGACACCCGTGTGCCAAACGTCAAAATGCTCACGCGGCATTCAGACGATTCACTCGGGTGAAAGTTTACCCGAGCAAATGTTCTACCTTACACGTATATTATCGCCTCATATTCTTTGAAAATACACCGTCACATCGAATCCGACAGTTTAAATATACCACATACCAATAGACAGTGAAAATATAGGTACCTATATTATGATTTTTATAACGTTTTAATGGAATTACTTAAGTAATTTTTTTTAAGACAACTAATATTCCCGGAGTAAGAATAAACTGACAATATTTGAAAATCTCCTGCTACCACCACAGTAAGCGGAAAATGTTCTTTGTATCTTGATGAAGGGCCCGCTGAAGAATTGCACACAACGCCTGGGTGGGACCTGAATGCGATGCCGACTCAGCCACTGACCGGTCCAATTGTTCATGTGTCTTTATTAATTCTCATTCAAAATAATTATCTTTGGATTCTGATTTTCCGAATGATAAGAATCAACAGCATTTACTGGTTTGTACTGATAAATTGTATTTTTTTTTAGTAATTATAAATTATTGAAATATAAATAAAATTGTACATTGCTAGCATATATGAACAGGTTTGCTTATGAGCAAGCTAGTATCGATTATTGTAGGAAACTGACATGCTTATGATTACTAGTAGAAGTATTTTCTTGAAATGCTTTCATTTTCGCCGAGATCCTGCTTTCAAATAGCATTGTTAGTTTTGAGCAGTATATTTATTTATTATTCAGCAGTATATTTTGCTTAAAAAAGTATGCCTACAGTTACCACAAACAAAAGTTGAAGAGCATGCTAGTTCTTTGTTCGCAAACTTGCTTATTTATGAGCGTGTGAGTCCGTACCTTAATACCTATGTAGTGAATCGAAGAAAGCGTTCCTATGTATGATGATTGACAAAATTTTAAATATATTCATATTCTCTTTCTAAATTTCAGGACAGCACCATCCAATACTTACTAAGCAAAGGATTGGATAAAAGTAAAATGCTGTTTCTCATCGCGACCTTTGGGAGGACCTTCACCCTGGAGGACCCCAACTCGACAGACGTAGGATCTCCGGCTTCCGGACCCGGAGAAAAGGGAGAATTTACAGGGAGCAGAGGCTTCTTGTCTACATATGAGGTAAAAAATCTATTCAAGTTGTTCATATGTTTATGATAATTTATCCAAATAGGAGGATCACAGGTGTCCTCCAGGGTCCATATCTAATGCAAATTAAATGTTATATTGGGACGTAGGCCAGAATTACCGATTTCAAGAACAGTAGATTTAATTACAAGGTCTGGGCCTTTTAATAAAGGAACAATTACACCCTCAATTAAACAATACAATTTCAGATGTGATGTACGTATTACCAAAAAAATACATAATTCTTATATTTTCAGGACATTCGAGAATGAATAGTTGATGGTGTAATAGTTTCCTTCCAAGCAGTTGATCGGGATTCGATTATCGGCTATGGCATTTTTTTTTATTAAAAATAAAAATAAATTAATTTCCCAGGCAATCAGGTACAAGATATCTAAGATCCTATTTTCTGATATGTTTTACACGACCAAAAATGCCCTTATATGCAATAGTTTGTAAAATATATGTGTAAAGTGTAACTCATACTTATATTACAACTTGCTGAAGTCCCGGGCTTTGCACGGGCTTCACCTAGATTTCGTAGTTATTCGAAATCTAATTGTATCTATACCTTCCTCTTGTTTTCAAGTAAAGTTTGCAAAATTTCATTAAACTCGGAGTAAAACTATAGATTTGTATATAAATTAAATCTCCACCAACTGAGTGGGTACAATAGATACCGTATTCTTTATATTAATACATAGACAGACAAATAAAACTATTTTCTCGTGAACTTTCACCGATCACTAGATAGTTGTTTCGCCACAAGTCTTCGAATACTTAGCATGGTTTCTAATTATTATTTACTTTCCCAAGATATGTTCAAATCTGCTACAAAACAACGGGAGCGAAGACTGGAACGTGGTTCAGCCCAACCCTCGGGCTGCTGGTCCGTACGCCTACAAGGGAGACCAGTGGGTGGGGTACGATGACGTGCCGACTGTCGCCTTAAAAGCAGAATACGCAGCTCGACTGGGTCTTGCAGGTAATATTTTCAGGAATACCTCAGGGTTCTAACATGGGTAATCTACTATTCATCTACATCTATACGTATGAAACATTATGAAAGTATCTAAAAGCCTGTGTTGTACATCAAGAATCGTTGGGGTATCTTTCAAAAGTTTCAAAATACAGGTGTCATGGAGGGCGACTATGGGTAGACTGCGCCCATATCAAATGAGCATTGACATTGGAAGTAATGTTATTGACCCACCATTGATATAAGTCGTTTAAAACCGTTTTTTTGTTACATACTTTTTGTGCTTTCTTAAAACAACATAGGTGGCTCTCCACTTTTTTGTTTAGATCTATGTTTAATGCAGTTTAAAGATTTCCGTTTTTATAAAATTCAAAAAGATTTCTTGACAAAATTATCTTTGGAATCTGACTTTCTGAACGATAAGAATCAACAGCATTTATTGGTTTGTACTAATGTTTAGTCTGATCAATTTTTTGCCTGCGGTACTTTCTTTATCAACAAACCAGGTTAATGAGAGAAACATCCCGGTAGACAGAAATAGTTCAATATGATCTGCGGAATCCGTTCTCGGCTTGTCTCTCCAAGGAGCATCGGTGAAATTCAATAAGAATTTATTTACATAAAAGTTTAAATAAATAACTAATTAATTTTATTATTTTTTCAATGATTAAAAAATTATTTTGTGACATCATTTTAATTAAATGAAAATGATAAACTCAAGATGAAGGAACGTTTGGTTCTGAAACATGCAGAAATAAAAAACAAAAAATACTCTTACATAAATATACTTTTGCTACAGTTGTATTACAAAAAACTTGGTTATCTTTCAGGGCTGACGTTTTGGACCATCGATATGGATGATTTTATCGGCACGTGTAAGCAAGGACCGTACCCCCTGATCACTGCAGCGAAAAACGCCTTTAATAAAACCTTAGGGTAAACGAATATTCATATTATAAAGATTTTTCAGAAAAAAAACATGGTTAAGGATGTTGTTGTTGTGACCATTAAAATAATTATTATGATTAAGATATTGTATTACCTATTTAATTTCTAGTAATACATAAATCAGATACCATGTTTCACTAACTGTGTGGCAGCTTTAGGGTAGGTACTTAAAAAATTATCACTAAAAATGATGAAAAACATTCAAAACAACACTTTTAATAAAATTATTCACCTACCGGATTTGTTTTATTGATCATGGAAAGAATATTAATAATCTTCAAGGAATCTTAATATATAAAACAAAGTCGGGTTAGTTACAATATTTATAACTTGGGAACGGCTCGGCCGATTTTGATGATCTTTGATTTGTCGGATTTGTCTCCGCCCCGGATAACATAATAACTATTAAAATATTACAAAAGTAAACGAAAAAAATAGATATTAAAAAAATTATTTTCCCCATACATTTTGTATGGAACGAATTCTCATATTTTGAGGTATAATATTGAACTGTGCGTGAATTCCAAAAATTCAAAAACGTCAAATGTCAATGCGCTGATTGTTTTGAATTTTAATGCTGCCCCTCTTTCTTACACACTAAATGTCAATAGTCGAAAATGAGACAAAAGGTGAACGTTTGACTGTCATACCCCTCCAAAGGAAAAATACAATAATTATAATAAATCTCTGAATTGAAACGCATTTTTTAAATTTTTAAATAATTTCTCTCGGGACCTATGTCAACTTAGGGAATGCTGTGTGGAGGGTCTTTTTTAAGGAAGGGGAGGATAGGAAGTTCTGGGAAGGAAAAAGGAATGAGGGGTGGGTAGGAATCTGGAGGTCAGTGTGTTCGGGAGTGACGGACGTATGAATCCATCCCTCCAACTGTGGTGCAAGGCAATGGATCGAGATAGTACGGCTAGAAAGTTCAAAAGGCTTCCCTCAACCATTATATCTCGATCCGTCCCGCCACGCAGCAGGTTGGCAGAAGCATCCGCCGCCAAGACCCGGAAAAACTTCACCCCATGAACCCGGGCACCCCTGCTTAATCACCAAACGTAGCGAACCACTTGGGGTGGCCTATGGCAGAGGTGTTGCTTATCCAATAAATGGTTCCCGGGGCGGCGGCATCCGTACTCGCTACCTAAATTCCCGTAATTAAGTGGAAAAGAAGAAAAACACAAAAAAATCCATAAACTACGACATCTCTGATACTGACAAAGCAAAATAGGGACAGCTGTGCATCGATAATTGCTTCATTGTGTAATTTTTAATTTAGTAAAAAAAACTGAATTTAATTCAACAGTTATTGATACTGAGGCGGTACGAAGGCGGTCAGCTAGTATGAAAAATTAAAAAAGACACGGAAAATTTAAAAAAAAGATTAACTAGTGTGACTATCGAAACTATTGTGTATTACCTAAATAATGTCTTACCATAAACAGAGTGCAACAAGACGTACCTAAAAACACTTTAACAAGCGATTCCTGAGTTTGTTTGAAGTTTAAAAAATACACATATCCGGTGACATTTCAATTAAAAACAAATTAAAATATTCTGTCGTATGTCGCCGCTGGTTACAATAATAAGCCTGGTAGACCCCCTCGCCCCATCCCTTACCTTCCAATGGTGCTGGAACAGGAGGGAGCGAGTACCATGTTTTTAAAATCTGTCTGGTAAGACTTGTTACACCTTGTTTATGGTAAGACATTATTTAGATAATACACAATAGTTTACAAACGAAACATTTTTTTCTAGTACAATTCCAAACTTCAAGCCAAGTAGCATCCCTGTGTCCACTTCTGATTCAGCTGTTAACCTCCTGACAACTTTAAATTCCCAATCTCCTCGAGCTTCAGACTCTACGCCTGCTCTAACCCAAGATTTGACCTCTGCTCCAAATTCTCCCCCAAACCCTTTCACAGAACTACCACTGACCCGACGAAGACAAACAAGACAAGCAATAAATACGGACGGGTCTTCGGGAAAGACAGGTAAAAATTCAAAAATTCAATACTACGAACTTTATTTAATAATTTAATATTGTGTTCTATTTTTCTTTTCAGGTTTTCTCCTAGGACGAAATTCCATGTTGTTTAAAAATCTATCATATTTTCCATTGAAATATCTGTCTAAATGTTCTCACAAAGATTAAATTTTAATTAATCAGTGAATAAACGATCTAAATATCTGTATTTGGAGTTAAAAATGCATATGAAATTTTGGTCTCCTGTGACTTAAATAAATAAAAGTATTGGACATTTAGGGTCGGGATGAAGGATTGAGCGGATACTCAGTGACCAATGAAGTGAAAGATTTTTTTTTGTTTGGTTTTTAGGAAAAAAAAAATAAAAGAAAGGGTCAAAAAAGTCACCGGACACCAACAATTCATTCACCTTTTTTAACTCCATATAATATCAGGAATTACTGGTTGCAATAAGTCAAGTACATTCCTTAACATCATGTACGTATATGTAAAAGTTATTGGCGACAGTAAAATTAGTTTTTCGATATCTTAAAAAATGACGAAGTTTTGATTTTTCAAAATGAACTCTAGTAACATGTAAGCAATAGTGTAACATAAAGACACACGCAGTGTTATGAACCAATTTTAAATTAAATGCAACTGAAGATTTTGGTAGGTTGAGTAGTTTGTTATTTTATAGTTTTGGCGGAAACTTAATGTCAAAGCCGGTATCAAACAGAATTGAGTCTTGAACTGATACAAGTGATCTGCAGGGAATATATTGGAGTTGATTAATTTATATATATGTCAAAAAGTAATTAAGAAGTTCATTGTTGACATTGGCGAAACTTGTTAGGTTTGAGGCAATTAATGATAATTAAGACACCCATAAACAATACATTAAGTATAAATCAGTAGGAACACTAATGGTAAAGTTATAATGTAAGTAGTGGCAGTACGTCATGACATAACAACAGACAATTTATTAATAATCCAAATGGTAGTGCCCACGTCGCAACAATCAACATTTTGACGTCTTATATCTTCGGTATTATTCGTTATTTTCCAAAAATTTAAATAGTTCTGTCCTCAGAATTCTCTAATCAATACGATACAGTTGTAAAAAAAACATGAAATTTCGTTGTAGGAGACGATCCCATGAACATTTTTGAATGGATTGTTAACCATTATTGAGAAATTGAGATCAATGTCATTTAATTTATAAATGTAAAAATGTTTAAAAACTTTAAGCAAATATTTTTTTTTGTTTAAATTAATGACAGAATCTCGAGTGGTGTGCTTTTACACCAACTGGTCGACGTACAGAGGGGAAGGGGGTATTAGCCCTGTGGCCCTCGATCCCCATCTCTGCACACATCTCGTCTACGCTTTTGGTAGCATCACTAATGAGAGCAAGGTTATACACTCGGATGAACTAAAGGACATTGTTCAAGGTAGGTTTACGAACAGTTGTTTGACCGGGTGTCACATTTGAGATCGACACAAATAACGAAAGATGTCAATGAAAGAAAATAAACATTGAAACAAGAATATAATTTACATATTCATAAAGATGGTAGAAAGAAAATGGGTTGCATTGGTACATTTGGTTACTATCTACCAAAGTCCCTCCAGGATAGAACAGTAGGTACAGAATACGAGTTTCTGTCGTGAAGTTGATAGTAGAACATATTGAAGGGGCTGCAACCGTTTAATTGTTTTAATTGCTAACACCAAGATCGTTCAACGGTGATAGATTAACAATGTATTCACATCACTATTTTTTAAAGTATAGAAATATGTTTGACAAATAAAATACTTTGACTGTCCAACTAAGAGGAATTTTCCGTTTTAGGACAGTAATATTTTTTTTTCTTGCAAGATATTAAGAAATTAGTAGTAGTTACATCCTTTCAGAAAGAAGATGAGTCGGCATCATATTCTAAAATAATTTATTATTCAGACTTTTCTCGTCGTCAGCTCGTTTCTACGACTCGTTTTTGGGTTCAATAGCTCGGCTGTGAAATGATTTGCCGGCCTCTGTGTTCAATCCACCCTAGAACGTGGGTCTCTTCAAGACCTGTTATTCTCTCCTTCCTCTCATCAATAAAACGTTCCACACAGCATCCCCTAAAATGACACAGTCCTTGGGGGAAATTATTTTCTTCTGAGCCTCCTGTGTGGAGTTATAGTAAAAAAAAAACTTTAATTGCGTGTGCGAAATAATTTCATGGAAAACTGTTTATTTTGTGTTTAAAAAAATACCTCCCAAAAAGATATTCGTAGGATGATGAGCATATACTATATTGCAAATAATTGAAATAGTAATAGGTAATCGTCAAAAAATGCCGTTTTTCAAACGTCAAACTGTCAAATTCGGGAGTCAAGTATAAATATTTTTTTAATTAAATGAAGACAATATTAGCGAAACTCAATCAAAAATTTGGAAACAGAAAAATCAGAAAAAGATATTGACACCTATGAGACTTGATTCATAAAGATAGCAGCCAATAAAATATGCGATAAGAAAATGAGGATAATGTTAAGATACGATTTTAGATTTTTACGGCCAAAAGTATTTTTGTTATTTGTTTTTGGGGTGTTATGCCGTGATGCGCTGCCTCCTTCTTTTAGCCAACTTTTCGGACATCATATCACATCTGCCCTGTGATGGACACTGTAACGCTGTCCGCAACGTTGGCTAAAGAAGTCCCAGAGGTCCCAGAGGTGCCAATATCTTTTACTAATTTTTCTGCTTCCAGATTTTCGATTAAGTTTCGCTAATATTGTCTTCATTTAATTAAGTATTACAATTTGAGGTTTTACTCGTAATAAAAATTTGGTTATTTTTTTAGTTTAGTTTTTTACTAGATTATAATAAATTATAATAAAACAAATAAAAAACTTTATTCCACTTAATTTTATTTGACCGTAACCGGTTTCAGCTCGTCAGAGCCATCTTCAGACTGGTACAAATAAACAGTTTCAAAAATATTTGTACCAGTCTGAAGATGGCTCTGACGAGCTGAAACCGATTACGGTCAAATAAAATTAAGTGGAATAAAGTTTTTTATTTGTTTTATTATAATCTATTATAATGGACTTCCACCACGAATTAACAGTTTCAAAAATAGAAATATTAGTTTTTTACTCTTTTATTTGTTAGGTTTTCCTAACAAAGTTAAAAATAAAATGTTTATTATTCTTTTTGTTTAGTTTTTTATTCTTTTATTTGTTAGGTTTTCCTAACAAAGTTAAAAATTAAATGTTTGTTATTCTTTTTGTTTAGTTTATTATTCTTCTTTTTATTCTTTTGTTTTTTATTCTTTTTTCATATTTTGTTATTCTTTTAGTTTTGTTTTTAAACTGTCAAATATATTATGTAGAAATTAGTAATAAGTAAATGATATATATTTTAAAGATGGCTTCGCAAATTTTAACGGACTGAGGATTGCCAACCCTCAGCTGAAGACGATGTTGTCGATAGGGGGCATGGCTGAGGGTCCCGCCACCTTCTCATATCTTCTGGATGATGAAGAACGAAGAGCGAAACTGATTCAAAATATCGTCAAGGTACTGCAATCAAGAACATCATCGATAAGGCTTACTAAAAGTACTATACCACTAATAACTTATTGGACCTCTTTGGAAAACGTTAACCATTTACAGAGCCTTACTAATAAAAAAATACTAACGACCGTTTAACAGTGTTCCTATTCGGTGGCCGTTGAACGGTGTTCATGTAACGTTACCAACAACATAATGATTTTTTATGTTGGCTTCATTAATATTTGGCACATATGCGCAAGCGCTGGGCCATATTGTTCCGTTCTTCGCGGGTAAAATTTCTTTTGCGACGTGTGATATACTATGTGCAGTTTATTTAATTTTTTGAACATGATTTCCAATGTTTTACCAATTCACCATTATATTAGTATAATTGTATATAATTACAATTATTTGGATTATTTTCGTCAGTTTTAGTGCCATAATTATGTCATGCTGTTATTTAAATTTTGTTAACAAAAAATATGGTTATTTTGGATAAATTATTTTTTACCCGCTTGAGTTTAATTAAATTTCCATAGAAGTAATGTTATTTGATAACGTAAATCACTTGTGCGTGTGTAAATTCGAGTAATCAGAGTTATGCAAAAATGAATCTAAAATGTCAGATTTTTTTCAGTTAATTTTTAATTTTACGAACGAGAAAAGTTAAGTGATAATTTTCTTCCAAATTCATTAAATAAAAAGACTGTGATTTAATTTTTTTATTTTTCATGAGCTCTACACAGGAGACCCTGAGGAAAATAATTTCTCTCAGGGCCTATGTCATCTTTGAGGATGCTGTGTGGAGTGTTTTTTTAAGGAAAGGAAGGAGAGGAGAGTTCTGGGAAGGAAAAGAGTTTAAAGGGTGGGTAGGAATCTGGGGTTCAGTGTGTTCTGGTCATCCGCCTCCAAGACCTAGCCAAACCTCACCCCATGAACCCGGGCACCCCTGATAAATCACCAAACGTAGCGAACCACTTGGGGTGACCTATGGCAGAGGTGTTGGTTATCCAATAAAGGTTCCCGGGGCGGCGGTACCCATTCCCGCCTCCCAAATTGAAATAGACATTTCTCTACATTTTGAATAAAAATGTTTTTGGTAAACTTTTTTTAAAAATTTTTTCCGTGTTTGATGCTTAAAATATGCCAATTTTTAAACGCATAATATATTACAGATACAAAAATTTTAATGGTAATTTTATCTAGTTTATATGAAGGTATTTATTTTTACGACATCTTTAAAAGAAATATACAAGACATTTAAAATATGTTGGAAATTTTTTTTTAGACCACAAGTATATTTTATTACAAACGTTAAGGTAGACATGCATAAAAATTTGTAACAAAATATATGTGTGTCAAAAAAATAAGTGTCCACCATGACGCATTTTAAGCACTCGAGTTTTACAAAATATTTACAATTTTTTATTTTATTTTAATTTTCTTTATTCATTTTGTTTATTACATGTTTGTTTTACATAGTTTTTCGACTACCAAGCTAGGCAAATGCCCGTATTGTGGTAGTCGAGATTAATAAGATGTTATATTAAGTATAAAATATGTATTAAGTATAATCATCCATATATGTAGGCGAAAGTAAAAAACATATAGCATACATATTAAGAAAAATATTCATACTAGTATTTGGTATATGATCACATACAGGAAAGGAGTTAAAGTAGATGAATCTTATATCAATAAAAATAAAATAGAATAACAAATAAAAATAAAGGAAACAAATAATAATATTTTGAGGATAATAGAAATAAAAATAATAAAAAATATATAAATCATGAACAAAATGGACGAACGATGTCAAAAAATATGAAAAAAGCATCAGCATAATACAAAGTTTTGGTTGAAAATTAATTTAGAGATAAGATTTTTTACTCGAGAAATGTGAAAAAATAAGAACAGTTTTTAAGATGTAATGCATTCTTTATAATATTTCCTTCCCTGAGTAAATAACCAGTTCTGAACATTAATGGCATAGTTTCTAAGTCTTAATATCAATATTTAGTAAGTTGAACATTTTAAGCGCGATGTAAGAGAACTGTCGTTGGGCGAAAGCTGTTTTTGTTGGAGGAATTTTGCATTTTTGGTGTGATGAATAGCGGATGCAAATATTTTGTTGAGTTTTGAGTTTTAAATCATTTTTCCTTATGTGTATGAGAATTGTCTTAACATATAATTGTATAATGTCTAGGATTGCGAATTTTTTAAAAAGTGGCTCTGATGGGTGAGATGGGTGACATTTTAATAGAATCCTTAGTAGCAGCTTTTGAATTAATTACATTAAATGTTTTGTGGTTTTAATATTTCTGCTGCCTCGGGTAGAGAGTTTTTATGTATGTTTACAATGGCCAAATTAATGTTATAAAATTCTTTTTCAGTTCTTGCGCCTGCACAAGTTTGACGGGATCGATTTGGAATGGGATTTCCCCACATTTGGTAAAGGGTCTAGTCCTAAAGACAAAGAAAACTTCGTGAAGCTAGCTGAAGAGGTGAGGGAGGAATTTGATTCGGAGATTAATGTGAGATCACCGCTTCTATTTTCAATCGGCCTTTCTGCAATCAAGAACATCATCGATAAGGCTTATAATCTTTCTCAACTTTCCAGGTAAACAGCTTTATATTTCCTGTTCACGAAATACATACATACGAGACGCAGATGAAAGTGGCGCTATCTATACGCGAGTTTTGTAATTTATCCGTACTAATATAACGTCAGAAAAAACTGGCGGGAATATATATCACACATACCTACATATATTGGATATATTGGATAATTAATACTGTTTGATGATAGATGGCAGCACTTCCATTTGTATCTATTTGTGAATACATTGTGTATGCAGACGCAAGGCTATTAATACTGTTTGATGATAATAAACGTGTGACAAGAGAACGTCAAGGAAACACTCCCTAAAAAATAATATTTAATATTTTTTAAACCACTTGCAGATATGTGGATTGGATGAATATTCGGGCCTACGATTACCATTCTTCCTTGCACAATCAGACTGTGATTGGCCACCATTCCGTCTTGCTTCCCGAAGTTGATGAAGATCAATTGACAATTGTTTGTATCTGTTTTATATTTTTTAATAATATCAGAGAAATCAAAATTAATCAAGGAAAGAAGGAAGAATATAAAAAGATACCTAACAATTATTCTACTTTTGCATGCGAGTTTACAACTACTTATCTATAATATTATTCGGAAACTATTACAGTTTTACTAAATTGTGATTATTAAACCTAAAATGCCCATCATATCTATTTTATTACAGAGCTTCTCCGTCCAGTACCTAATCGACAGCGGTGCAGATCCTGCCAAACTAGTGCTAGGAATTCCTACTTACGGGCGTTCTTTCACCTTGGATGAACCTGAATATACAGCCATCGGTTCTGACTTTTCAAGCCCTGGGGAAATGGGTCCTTTAACGCGTACGGGTGGATTCATGGCTTTCTACGAGGTAACTTAACTACAGAAATTCGGCTTCTTCAGGAGGGTCTGAAGCCGCCAGCATTTGAATATTTAAAATTGTACTAACGCCTTTGCTTGTTTTCCATCTAGACCTATAGTTTTAACAATTGGATTTGTTTCGCAAACTGTGATGATACTATTTGTGATTCTGCCACTTGCTCCATTCTACATCATGTTTTCATTGGAAGTCCTCATTTTACTTTGTTTGTCGTTATATTAGTTGGTTTTCTTTACAGATATGCGAAAGCCAACTTCCAAAGAATGACTCCAGTGTATCGTGGACCGTGGTGAAGTCGGACCTTGGATACAGGGGACCGTACGCTCACAAGGGGGACCAGTGGGTGGGTTATGACGACGTGGAGAGTGTGGCAAGGAAAGCGAAGTACGCCGCCGAACTAGGACTTGCAGGTAGTTTTGAATAGTATTTCCCCGTGATTATCTATTGACGTCGATTAATGTTTAGGTTTAAATCTTCACTTACAAAACGAAGATTCATCTTAAATTTAAAATTATTTACAACAATTATATCATGGAGAAATACAGCGGCTTTATAAATGGTTTCGTGGTAGAGCTGGAAAAGACCGAGATCGATTCCCGGTTTCTGTTTGTTTATTGCATGTTGTTTGAATATTGTTTCTATGTTATGTCATCATGAAGCCCAAAACTTAAAAACGTATTCTAATTTCAATCATTCTTTCTTTTAAATATAGCCACTGAGAAAATCGCAATCACGGATGTTTTTTGTTTTTAGGCCTGATGTTTTGGACAGTCGATATGGATGATTTCCGTGGAATTTGCGGTTTGGGGAAATATCCCTTGATCAATTCTGGAAAGGAAGTATTCGAAAGGTGATTTTAATTAATTAAGTTTACTTTTTTTAAATTGCTCTCAAATCGATATATTGGTGAGGAAGGCGCTGTGACTTCACGATTTTCTACCTTTCTAGGTAGTTTGGGACACTTATTGAAAGCGGCCAGTAGCCAAAGACGAACCTCAATTAAAATAAATAATATATTTGAAAATTTAAAATTTTAAGTGCTATAATATGATGAACTATCTTGCAGAGTTAGAATCGCCACGCCACCTCGAGCGCCGGTTCCGGTCTCAACAATGTCAGGCGGTGGAGGAGCTAGATCCTTATTTCCATTAAATAATACGCAAGTGGATTCAACTCAGAAAGGTTACCTGAACATTTATTAACTAATTATTAAAATATTTTTTTCAGAAGGAATGTAAACGCAGTGCAATGTAATACATTCCACAAATGATAATAATAATAATAATAATAAAAGTTTATTCCAGAATGTATGCAGGGGTAGTGCAATGCAATACATTCCATATTTTGAAACAAAAAATGGGTTAATGTTAAAAATAAAGTAAATAACAACATATAAATAAATTAAAAAAAAAAAAAAAACGAATAAGCATGAACAACATGAGAAAAATAATAATAAACAGTAAAATTAATTCATGCTGCTGTTTACGGAGGGTATTTTATCGTCTCCCGTCTCCAGAGGGCCATCAGCGGGGACTCCAACCAGGTAGTCATGGCGGTGATGATTGCATTCTTCGATTGGCGTAGTCTGCGCCATAAACTTCCCATGCGGTGGCGGAGAAGTGCTCGGAAAGTGTGCACTCGTCCCTCCAGGAACATTTCCGTAGCACTGCAGTATCTCGGTAGGCGGAAAAGTTGACGGTATGCGTTGTTGTAAGCAACCTTTAACTTGTTCCATTGGGATGCAGTGTAGTCAACCCACAGTTCTGATGTATACAGCGAGGTACAGAAAGCGTTGAACAATATTCTTTTTACTTTTGGGCTGCATAGGTAAAAACGTCTTGACAGCATACCTGCTCTAACAGATATCGCTCTTCTCTGCCTTTCCATATCCTCGATATCCTTAAGGTCGTCTGTGATGATGTGTCCCAGGTACTTAACGCTGTGATAAACATTCATTTTCCTGTCATCTAACCATACTGAGGGTGTTTGAATGGTTTCGTTTTTGTTTTTAAAAACCATAACAACTGACTTGGTAGTATTATATAACAGGTTATGGTTTTTTGCAAAGTTTTCACAAATTCTTAGTAACTTCTGTAATGCGCTTAGTGACGGTGCAAGAAGAACCATGTCATCTGCGTAATTAATGTTGTTCACACATACTCCATGTATATGGCATCCTATTTTCGTGGCATTAAGTTTTTTAATAAGATCATCGGTATACAGATTGAACAGAACCGGAGACATGCTTCCTCCTTGTCTTACGCCACTTTTTAAATAGAATGGATTAGACAGCTCCCCAGACCATTTCACAATATTTTCTTGTTGCGTGTGCCAAATTGAAAGAATCGCTATAACATCTTCCGGAACTGCTCTTTTCCTTAGTTTTTCCCACAGTTTATTATGATATAATTAATAGATAAAAATTAAACGTTTAAATAATGAAGTATGAAAAGAAATAAATGATTAAGGACATTTGGTTTGATCAAGGAGCCATGTTATTAATAACTACAGTAATCTTGGATTGACGAGTCTGTACCATAAGAATTCCAAGCGGTGGTGGAGAAGTGCTGTCGTCCACACAGAAAAATTTACGTAGCGCTGCAGTATCTCGGTAGGCGGAAAAGTTGTCAATAGGCGATATTGTAGATGACTATTAATTTTTTTTATTGGAAATGCAGTATTGTCTTCCATAGTTAATTTTAGTCTAAGCAGCAAAAGGTAGGTTTCAGGTTTTCTTAGGTGGCTAGTAATAATGGGCAGGACCTTTTGGATCGTCTTAAACCATAGTGTTCTAAATCGCTTTTTGCAGTTTCTGAAGTAGAGCTTGAAATGAGGGCTCCAAATCATAATCTACGTCCATTAGTCCGCACCGGCCGCAACGCACGCACGGCGAGCAACGGATTTTTCTATATGAATATATAGCATTGCGTCCACTATTGGTAACGCCCACACCGTCCGCCGGTATTTGCCGGTAGTGGACGCAGTGCTGTAATAATAATTCATCTAAAAATATAGAAAAATCCGTTGCGTGCCGTGCCGTGCATTCACCGACTCTGTCACTCTGCATATTCCAGTGCCCTTGATCCCATCATGAAAGCACAGAAACTAATCATAAAAATAATTCTCAAAATGCCGCTTACTACCAGCACTGATACGATATATTAATTAATTTACACAAAAACCACAAAACACTATTCAAACCTAAGCAAACAATACACAATACCCGAGCCAAAAACTAAGAACTTCTCCAAACTCCTTTTTTCAAAACCACCTTTGGACAAAGACACTGTAAATACATAGCTTGCAAACTATACAATACACTACCAGCTATGATCAGACAAACTGACTCCTTTACAAAATTCAAACAAGATTTAAAAAATGGATAACAAGTATTGGACGCCACACTATCACAAACATCTGTAAAATAAATCACACATAGACAGAAATAACTATTCACATACAACCTAACCCATACAAAATAAATAAAAATAATAGAATCCTGTCAAATTTAACACAATAAATAGATTAGTTACTTCTTTACTTCATCTCCAAAATTTATAAAATAACTCTCTTTAAAAGAGTTACGACCCTTCCAATCACCTTTCTGTTTTAATTCTATTCAAAGTGATATGTATTTTACTTAAATATTCTTGTAACTACAATATTCATTTATATACATGTACGCCTGTCTCGTCACAGGTATATCCTAGTGAGACAGGCATAAAAAACAAAGTAAATATTTTTTTTTAGACAAGTAAATAATAAAATAAAATAAAAAAATTTAAACGATTGTTTTCTCAAAAGTAAGAATTTTGACTTAGTTCCATGAGATTTAAGACGATCCATTTTTTAGTTGACTAATAAAATAGCATATTTGTTTTTAGGGGGAAGTGACGGCTTGCGGAATAATGGAGGAAGGTAAGAATAAAGTCAACATCATGATTGTGAAATTTTCTCTTAATTCAATATTACTAAGACATATCAGCTAAGCATAAAGTAGAAGTCTACGACTTTCGATTGAAATTCATATGATTACACATCATTAATTTAGCTCAGTTTATGTGTTGCTTCAAAAACTAAATAATTTGATTTCTATTTCAGATTAACACCTACTCTGCACACACCATCACTTTTGGCTTTTGTTTTGATCAGTTCCCATATTTTACTCTTCGAATATTTCTGTTAATTTTCCAAATTACTCACGTCAATTCCAATCGTATTAATTTATGATCAAATATAATGCAGCCTTCTTAACCGCCAATGTGTAGTGTGTCCAGAAGTGACGGACGGATTTCATCCTTGCCACTGCGATGCAATGCGATGTTACGGCTGGAGAAATCAAAGGATATCCTTCAATCATTCTCTCCCGATCCGGCCTGCCATGCAGCTGGTGGGCAGCCAAAACCTGTAAAAATCTCACCCCATGAACTCTGGAACCTTGCTAAGTCACCAAATAACATTGGTCAACATGGAATAGTTGTTAATAGTTAATTGCTCTTTTCGAGAGAGCGAAAACTGTGAAAAGTGTGTGTGATTAAATAATAATGTTCAATAAATAAAAATATCTAAACTTACTAAATGTAGTGTATTGATTATCCACATAGTCTTTATATAGTCATAGTCCTTCTTTTAATAGATGTCGATAGGCTAGAACTTCTGTCATATCCTAACAGATGGCAGCCCGAATTAGTATTTTCAGAAGAGTACCATCTATCGCCTCTAGTGTCTTAGGCACGAACAGTTACGATGATGGCCGAAGGCTCCAGTAAGATAGGGTGGTTTCCACTGTCAGTTCGACGGGATCGCCAGAATTATTCAAAATCTAGCCTAGTAAGGACGTCTGTCCCTGTATAATATGAAATTGTAAATATTCACGATAACCAATAAACACACTAGTAACTAATCAAACTTTTAACTTATTGGAAAAAACAAACCACTTCTCAAGTTATCTAATATTGGATGTTGTTAAGAGAGCTGCGATCAAGTATAATCATTGATCGAAGTAAGAGACACAACTCTTAACAATACGCCGTTTCCCCGCTGGGATCGACAGAAAGGATGATCCGTCAAACAACTCGGTCTTGGCACACACTCCTCGTTTCAACCACTTTCAAATATCGCCTCGTATATACATATCTGTTATTATGAATCTTGAAATGGCTAGGTTCAAAAATACCCGCTCTACATGCCCAAACCATCTATTAATCTAACGTCCTTTCTGAACCTTCGTCATTGCATGTATTCTTTGCGAAACTTTATATTTTTCACATGGTCATACTTGGTTTTAATAAGAATAACCATGAATTTTGCTGCGCAAAAGTCCTCACCCTATCGGAAGATGCCATATTTTTTGCAATTGGCGGCTAAGTATTAGTTCTGCTTTGACATTTATAAAGTAAACAGATACAAAATACACGTCAACAAGAACACAGATTTTTTTTGAAAAAACGCATTTCTAATGTAGTTTAATCTCTTGTTTTGGTGATTTGCACTGGCCGGCAAGATCGCCTGTTTTAACCGTTTCAGACTTCTTTTTGTTGGGTTTCTTGAACTCACGAGTCTATGTCAACAATCCTCAGACTTTTGAAGCCCTCAAAGAGATTATCCGTCAAGAATATAAAGTTCTGGAAAGAGTGATGGAAAATGTCATAAATCCGGCCCGTGGTCAGTGGTCATCAATCAATTATTTCAATTTATTGGAAAAAAAATAAGGCATCAAATTTAATAAACGCAATCCAAAAACAGAACCAAAAATTTTCATTCACAAAAAAATTACAACCTTAGACCATCGGGTGACAACTTATGCGCCACCTTGTATACATAAATAAGAATAAAAATCAATTTAATAGATATGAATAAACATTAATTTAATCAATTTGGGAGGCGAGTATGGGCCGCCGCCCTGGAACATTTTATTGGATAACCAACACATCACCACAAGTTGGCTACGTTTGTTGACTTAGCAAGGGGTGCCCGGGTTCATTGGGTGAGGTTTGCCCTGGTCTTGGCAGCGGATGCATCTGCCTACGAACTACATAGCGGGCTATCGGAAGACGCTGGTTTGGAGAGACTCTTTGACATCTCCAGCTGGTCTCTCTCCCATCGCCTTGCACTGCAGCGGGAGGGATGGATTTATACGTTCACACTTCTGGACACACTGACACTTATTTCTACCTGTTTTATATTATTCTTCTGTAATGTATTTTTTTCTAGTTATATTTTTTATTCAGTTTTGTATTTTAAAACGTATTTGTAAATGTTACTGTAGGTACTTCTTAAATTATAATTTTTTTTTTTATATTTTTCTATTAGATGTATGAAAAAAAAATACGAAGATACATCAAAATAAAAATTTCAAAAAAAAAACAACACAAACCCACCTGTCATACCTTTTTCCTCCCCACCACTGTCTTTCCTTAAAAAGACCCTCCACACAACAAAACCAAACATGATATAGGCTCTGAGGGAAATTATTTTGTTCGTGGGGTTAATTAAGGTAAGAAAAAATGTTAAAGGAAGAATGAAATGTCTTGCCTTGCCCAATATGCAAATAAGACCATTCAAGTTAGATGTCATACATTTTAATAGAATCATAATATACTCGTAATATGCAATGACCACATTATTCAGAGTCCAGCTTAATATTTATCCGCGTGTTACACGCACACTCATGTCGAGACTCTGGAAAGACGAGATTTTTTGCAAGTACTTAACTAGATGAGGAATTTAGCATTTTTAACTTGTGCAGGTGAAAAAAAACTAGCCTTATATTTACGGCTTTACTAATAACCATTGTATAAAATAAAATATTCTTACTGAGGCAATTCAGTTATCTTTGCATACCAAGTATAAAATGAAGTCGCTTACGCTGTATGTGCGCTTAGATCTTTTAAACTGCGCAACAGATTTTCAAGCGGTTTTCACCAATAGATAGAGTGATTCATGAGGAAGGTTTTGTGTAAATTGGTTGAAATACATAATATATCTAGCCAAGCGGCAGCGGGCATCGGGCAGCGTGGTGTGGATTTGATTTAACAGATGGCGTTGGTTATAAAGGTTTCGTTAGCCACGGCAACGTGTGGCCGGGTCTGCTAGTGTACAATAAATACTTTAAAATTTTTACTATTCGTAAGAAATCTTCCGAACAGGCCCTCCATTGATATGCTTCGTGTAACTCTAAGTGACCAGCTCAGATATGGAGGCTCCATCGAAGCCAGAGTAAAGTTAGCCTCTCAAAAACTGGGCGTACTGTACAGGGCCCGCAGATACTTTAATAGTACACAACTGCTAACCCTGTACAAATCAAAGTGCGCCCCATGGTTGAATTTGCCAGCCACCTCTGGTCTGGAGCTCCAAAATACCTGAAAAATACCCTCGACTCTGCGCATAAATGGGCGGTACGTTTGATAGATGCTCCCATTTTAACAGACGGATTGGAATATTTAGAGCACAGCCGTCGGGTGGAAATGCTATCCTTGTTCTACCGGTATTTCAATGGAAGATGCTCCCAGGAATCATTGATCCCTTCGGCACCTGTGCATAGTCGGGAAACACGCCAAACGCGTGCCCAACATATGTACACGGTTGACATTTGTCACATGAGAACGGGTCGTTTCTTCGACTCGTTCTTGTGTTCAACAGCATTCATAATTTACTACCTCTGTATTTTATCCTTCCTACAACATGGATCTCTTCAAGACCAATGTTCATTCCTTTCTCTCCTCAAAAAGACCCTCCATACAGCATCTCAGTTGACATAGGCCCTGAGGGAAATTATTTTCGTCAGGGCCTCCTGTGTGGAGTTAAAGCAAAAAAATCATATTATTTTAATAAATAGAACATTTATTTATACCATTCCGAATTTAGGGTTGGAACTCAACCGCGACGCAAATTTCCATCGTTAGATCTAATCTTCACATTTTTTTACGAGTTTTGGGAATATGGTAGAAATGTAGCAGCATGGGGTCCACCGAAACCAGTAAAATTTTGAAAGGGGTCTACGAGAAAAAAAGTTTGGGAACCTCTGATCTAGAGAGTCCGGCTGGAGAGGTAAAATGTCTCCATCAACCAGTTTGGAGTAATGTAAAAAAATATCTTTCCTGATTCGGCCCGCCACGCAGTAGATGAGCAAATGCATATGCCGACAAGACAAACCTCATCCCATGTACACGGACACCCCTGCTAAGACACCAAACGTAGCGAATGTTACTGATAAACGATACTTAAAAAAATAAAAATAAAACATTTTGAATCTCAGCACCTTACGTAAAAACCCCGCACGCATGCCAATGTATAGGTACACCAGGTACCTGCCCATAGATTACACATTAATTGTAAATAGGTACTAATGATACACTAATAGTACGCGGATATGTTAATCACTATTCCCACATGTGACGGACTGTTCTATAAAGATATTGGCAAGGATAGTATCTATATAGGTGACTCTCCTTATCCACAGCTTCAGTCTCTCACTTGCCTCACATCGAGAAATAACTTCTGGTTGGTCGTCTGGTTTGCGGCATAACAACCTGACAGAGATAACGAAGTATTTATTAATCAATAAACAAATAATAATATGAATTTAATCAGACTGTGATTAACTTGTATTAATAATATGAAGTGTTACTAATTCGGAAGTGTTTAAAGTGCATTTATAGTCGTTTAGTTTGTTAAATAATATTTTATTTTTGTTTTAAATGTTAAGATAAAAGGAAGAACACATCAAATTAAAATGGTAACGTTATATTATTATTTTAAATCGTGTATTAACCAGTTCATAATGATGTTTTTAATGTAAAAGAGTGTGAATCATTCATGATTTCCTTTATTTTCTTTGATAGACTTAGGTAAAATACGACTAGCGATCCGGAGGTCGCAAATTCAAATCCCGGCGTGCGAAAGTAAATTTTAATTTATTGATTGGTGTTTTAGTGACCAGAACCTCATTTGAAAAGTCATTAAAAGTGATGAAAAAAATATATATTAAAAAAACATGTTAAATATGATACGTTAGGTTAGGTGATGGGATATTTTATCTAATTTTTTTCATAGCTTTTAAGCCGCCGCTACCCGTATTTCTACCGATATTTGAAGTTTTTAAGCTCTTGACAAAAAAATGTTATTTTTGAAGATAATAGGTATCTAAATGCGTTCCACGCCGAAATGAAAATTATATGCAATTCCCTCAATTGAAAAAAATCGCAAAGTATGCTCCGAAAATTATTATAAACAGAGTTTGTGAAAAAAATCACAATGTTTCTTTAAATAATACTTAAGACACCTTCCACAAGATTTTTGCTCTATTTTAAACGAGTCGTGTTTTATGAAACATTTTCACAATTTTCGCATCGATTTTATCGCTTTAAATATTAGCGCGCTCCTCTAACATTCGTAATCACATATTTCTCCATCTTCTTCTTTTTGAGAGGGGATGCGGCGCCTTAATGACTTTTCAAAGAGGTGTTGAGTTGATTTGATTCTGAGTTGGCACGGAACCGGCGTTTTCAAAATTTAATCATTTAAAATAATGTAACGCCTATTTGCGGCACGTTCCAGAGTGGAAGATACTCTCAGTATGGCCCTGGTGTAAGACCATCATTCAGAATTGGACAGGTTGCTTGAAATGGCTTTAATCGTGTTTGGTGTTTAGATCCCCCATTTCATTGCCCTCCCCACTTACCTCTATATTCACAGCATACCCAAATTTGGGATGCCATAAACTCACTGGCTCCAGGCGGTTGGGAACAGTTGGGACTCTAGTGCGGTATTTATACTTTAAAAAAAAAACAATTATCTCAACGGGAAAAGAAAGAGGAAGGTTGGGAATACCCAGCTTTATTTTTTTATTTGACGAGAATCTCATCTGCTCTAATCGTCTGGAGCCAGTAGGCCAGTAAGACTACGGCATCTTCCAATAGTATGTTGTGAGGTTGAAGGTGGTGGGGAGTGGAAGGAGATGGGGAAGAAGAAGGTTCCTTTTATTACATTAGCTTTTCACATAGCTCTAAGGAAAATAATTTACCTCATGGCATGTTTGATCTTTGAGGATGCTGTGTGGAGGGTCTGTATGAAAGGAAGGAAAGGAAATTCTGGGAAGTAAAAAGGTATGAGGGATGGGTAGGAATCTGGGGATCAGCATATATCCAGAAGTGACGGACGTTTGAATCCATTCGTATAATCTTTTATTTATTGCCAAAGTACGAGTAGGTACCATATTACACAAAAATAAATTCTACTATTTTTCTGAAAGCTAACACAAATTTTAATAAACTTTAAATGTATGCTACTTAATATATCATTAACGAAATAACGTTCTATAATATTACCCAGGAAATATTTCATAATGTAAATTTAATTAACAATTTTTCGTGTCCAATGAATAACTGGTTTTACTACCTGTCTTCGCCAGATATGAACACTATTTTTCTAATTTAATTTTATCTCATTTAATTTTTATTTTTAATATGGAAGAAACAAAATTAAGATTAATTCAGTAGTTCAAATTTCTATAGATTTTGATGAAAATTTCCATTTTCGAGAGTTTTTGTTGTAAAAAAAGTTTTTTTGTAAAAAAAGATGAAGATAAATTTGCCCACAGTTTTATTGTAATTCATTAAGTTTGGTGACCAGGCCCCCTAGCACAGTCAATCGATAAGGATTTACAGGACAACTTTCGGTAACTTCTCATTGGCACCTAGGACAACTGCAGTTCGCTAACGTACAAACAACACGTGACGTCGAATATATTTAGAATATTTAGTCATTGTGAACTGTTTCTTATTCGTTGGTGATCTGCAGTCATGTATGCAAGACGAAAAGTTTGCAAAAGTTATCCTATCAATCCTTATCGATCGACTGTGCTAGGGGGCCAGATCTAAAAATATCCCATTATTCCCCATATTCCTCCTCACCTCCTTTTTTTCCCCACTCCCTTCAGCCTAATAACAGACTCCAATTATTGGGGATGTCACAATCCCTTTGGCCCTGCGTAGTGGAAGTCTTGCGCGGTATTCATAAAAAAAACAATACTTATTTATACATTTCAAATATAGAGTGAAAATTATCGTCTGGTAATTTTATTAACTTTATCGCTCGTCGGGATCTGAAAAGATTCTTTTAATATTTTTTTTATTGGATAACTAGCGAGTTCCCGGCATGCGTTGCTACGCTAATTAGTAAATAAATTGTTTCTCCCTGCGTGTATTTTCCCAATCGTCCCGTTCCGCTTCTGACTCCCCTTCCTCTACCGTGTCCCCTTCCCCTCACTCGTTCCCACTACGCCTTCCCTCTCCCCACTCCCCTCTCCCGCTTTCCCCGTCCCGCTAATCCCCCTCCCGCATTTCATACATTCTCCTAACAAATCCCCAAAGTTTTATCGATTTCGGATTAACGGTTAGCAATGCATAATTTCATGATGCCAGAGCCAGAACTCACTATTGTATATAGAAACCATCGCGGGCATGCGTAAATTAAATCCCCAAAGTTTCATCTCCCAGGATGAATGGTTTAACAACGCATAGACATCTCATAAGCTCACATATATATGTATGAGATAGAAGCAGGCATATTTTGAGTTTATTTATAGTTTTTTTTAATGGATTTCTGGCATCAGTTCCAAATTTGAAAATATCACAATTTCAAATGTTATATATAGGTATTCACGAACCCACAAGGAAAGCTTATTGTTTAATTTTGAAAATTATTGAACTCAGTACGATTGACTGGTTCAACTCGGGTAATGACTTAACGAGCTAGTACAAGAATCTTGTTCTTTGAAGGTATTCATCCTTTCTAATCATTTAAAGACCAGTATCGGTTTTCGAAAGGTTGTACCATCTCACGTTACCTACGTAAGAATTAGCAAATTCTGAAATAAACAAAATAATATGTCTGCAGGTTTAATTGTTAAGACGGCTTTATTTATTTACGAATGTTTAAGAAAACAACAGATGCATTATACCAAAAATCAACCAATTATTGATTCTGCTTGTGATAACAGAATTAAAGAAGAGAATTATATAAATCAAAACAAAAACCATAATCTAATAATATCTAAAACAAAGTCGGGTTAGTTACACCATTTATAACTCAAGAACGGCTGAACCGATTTTTATGATCTTTGATTTTTTGGATTTATCTCCGCCCGGAATAGCAGAAAACTTATTAAAAAATCATCATTCATGACTAAAAAAGTTATGAGAAAATTATTTTCCTCATACATTTTTTAGGAACGAATTCTCATCTTTTGAAAGAGTTGCAGCAATATTGTGACAAGTATAATATTGAATAGTGGGTGAATTCACAAAATTCAAAAACGTCAAATGTCAAAGTGCTGATTGTTTCGCTTTCGTGTTTAAGCATGTAATGCTGCCCTTCTTTCTTACACACTAAATATCAACAGTCGAAAATGAGACAAACGGTGAACGTATGTCTGCACCCCTACATAGGAAAAATACAATAATTATAATAAATCTCCCTCACACGTATAAAGAAAATGAAACGCAATTACCGTAAGTAAGTCGAAAAGTAAGATAATCCGTAAATAACGCCATCTCTGATACTGACGAAAACAAAACACGGGCAGTTGGGCATCGATAATTGCTTCATCAAGGAATTTTTAACTTAATAAAAAACTGAAGTTAGTTCAGCTAATAAGTTAACACAACAAAGTTCGCCAGGTCAGCTAGTATTATAATTAAGCAACAACAAAAAAGGGTGTAAAACAAAATGAATTCATAACAAAATAAAATAAATAAACAACAACCGAAAAGTTATGCATGACATGCCAGAAAAACGTTTAAAATTTTTATAAATAGTCAACCTTCAATTGAAGATGTCCACTTTTTATAATAATGTTATTGTAATTATAAGGTACCTATATAGTCCGTTAAGCTCTGTAATATTTCGCCATGCGCCGTCTGATTCTATTTTCGCCATTCATAACTTACTATGACGATGACTTTCTACGATGTTTTGTAAATTGTAACGTCTTACAAGATAATGTGTTTATAAATATTTTTATAAAAATAGCATACAAACTACCTTTCTAATATTACTATTTTTGAAACTAACAGTTTCAATGGTGGAATTCCATAATATAAATATTATAAAAGAAAGTAAAAAAAACATGCGTCCCGCAAAAACTCAGAAACGAGTCCCAGTACGATCAAGGGAGTTATGTGGTGTGGTAGATCTCTATCCCCCTTCCAGGATGACGGTGTCCGTTTTTACATTTTTACATAAAGGATGTGCTTTTGAAGATATAAGAGCTGGAAGTTTTGCCCTCTTGGAATTTCTAGAACTCTCTTCCAGAATGTTCTAGAAAGTTCGATAGAGCTCTAGAAAGTTCTGGAAGGAGTGGCGGGGAATAGGGAATCGGGAACATTATTGTGGAATATTCCAGAACTCGCTCGAATGTTGTCCTGATCGAAGCCGGGTAACTTCCTTCCACTTTAATTTATTTGGCGATAACCGGTTTCAGCTTGTTAAGGCCATCTTCAGACTGGTAAAAATTATTCTTAATCTAACATATGGGAAGGGGGGGGCGGGGGGGGGGGGGGGAGGGGAGGGTGGTGGGTATGGTTTACCTGGATTTTATTCAAATATCTATATGGGTTTAATTACATTTGTTACTAAGGCGTCTTTGATTGTCGAATTTCTAATTGTTTTGGTTATTCCCATTACCTCGGGTTTGCTTACTTCAATATTGTTCGGGGAATACCTTACAAGTAATATGAATTATAAAAGACCTATGTTTTCAATTCGTTATTATATTTATGATGATATTGAATTTTTGATTGATGTATTGAAAAAATCAATTATAAGAATTCTGGGTATTATACATTAATAATATCTATGTATGTGATACCCTCGCACACTCAATCAATTTTAGTATAAGCTGTCTCAGCATAATTAGTAAATCTTACTAAAATGACCTCTAACATATATTTTTTAAGAATTGGTTTTGAACAGCTTAGATTTTTGCAATTTATAATATCATTTGAAAGTTAAAAGTCATAGCGTTTGAAAGAAAGACTAGGAAAAAAATGTAAAACAATATTGTCGTGAACGATGCATATCTGACGCAAATAACTTGCAGTTAACAATACTTGCGTCAGTAATTATTTTTTTTATTGTAAAAATTCTATTTGAGAGGCGGGAATGAGTACCGCCGACCGGAAACCTTTATTGGATAACCAACACTTCTGCCATAGGTCACCCCAAGTGGTTCGCTACGTTTGGTGATTTAGCAGGGATGCTCGGGTTTATGGGGGGGGAGGTTTGTCTAAGTCTTGGAAGCGGATGACCTGGACACACTCAACCCCAGATTCCTACCCACCCCCTATACCCTTTTCCTTTCCAGAACTCTCCTCTCCCTCCTTTCCTTAAAAAAACCCTCCACACAGCATCCCCAAAGATGACATAGGCCCTGAGGGAAATTATTTCAAACGTCACGTATGTGACAAAAAATCGTAAAAATTTAATTTTGTATCAGTGACTCAATCGAATTCTGTATTTTTCAACCTTTCTTGAAAGATTTGGGTTTTTTTATGGACAAAACTATTTATTTATTTTCTAATTAAATATGTACGGGCGTGAACAATTAATTTAACTTAATATTTTAAAGCGTAACGTACAAAAAGCAATAAAAACCTAAAATAATTTGATTGGCGCCATCTGTGAATGCATAGATTATAACGGACGTGACGTTTAACCTTAAGGCCCGGTAGTACCCGCTCAAAAAGAAGAAGGAGAGATATGTAAATACGAATGTTAGAGGGAGCGCGCTAATATTAAAAACGATAATATTTTAGCGAAAATTGTGAAAATGTTTAATAAAACACGATTCATTTAAAATAGAGCAAAAATCTCTCGGAGAATGTAAAATAGCACTTAAAGAAACATTTTGAAATTTTGCTTACAAACAACTTGTAAAATATCTAAGTGTTGGCGTTTCAGCATGAGGAATGTATAGAATTATTTATCTTCAAGAATAACATATTGGTTTTTAAGAGCTTTAAAACTTAAAAATGTTTAAAGAAAATATGTAATAAATCGGTAGAAATGTGGGAAGCCGGGCCTTAAAACTGACACACCGGGTTTCAAATCCGGTGTCGCCAAATGCCAACTAAGCGAACATTAACACGGGAATCGTATGAAAGAGCTCATGTATGAACTATTAACTCGAGTCGTATTCGATAAAAAAGTTATAAATTATTTAATTTACATAATTGGACCACATATTTTTAATGTGGATTTCTGACATTTCCGGGAACCAAAATATAAAAACAATAACAAAAAACTCGGCCTTGAAATACTGAGAAAAATTTATATGTATCTCTGGGTTGGTCCAATACAATGTATTACCTATAATTTGTTGGAAGCCTTCGATCATCAAGCAATCAGGTATATAATATTTTCCTTATTATTCGATGTTGGGTTTTTGTACATCCGATCAAATCAATTTTATTCTGAGATTTGTAGTTACGATTATCGGCTATAGCTGGTTTCTGGTTCTAAAGTTTTGTTTTTTGTTTTAAATTTTATTTCTTATTTTATGCAGTATCTATTTTATTAACCTTTCTCCATCAAATATTTAAAATTTACATGCCTAATATGTCATTTACATTGCAATAAAAAAAAATGTGCATCTTTGTTACATATCTCAGACTAGATTAGGTTAGGTAAGTTAGGATAGGTTAGATGCATCTCTTTCACATAACTCACAGTTTGGTTAGCCTCGGACTAAGTTAGGTTAGGAACGTTAGGATAGGTTAGGTGCATCTTTGTCACATACCTCAGACTAGGTTAGGTGCATCTCTGTCCCATATCTCAGACCAGGTTGGGATAGGTAAATTAGGATAGGTTAGGTTAGGTTAGGTTATCTTTGTCACATACCATGGACAAGGTTGGGAAACTGGCTTTTAAGATCTGGCCACCAAACACAGCTAAAGATATTTATGCAGTGTTTCGATGCTGAATTTTGGCTTTTCTCCGGGGCGAAACTGACGGTTCCATACCAACTCAGAATGAAATCAACTCAGAACCACCTCAGAAAGGTCATTAAAAGCAATGAAAAAATAATTTTAAAATAGCCGGTAACCCTAACCTAACTTAACCTATTTAACCATTGTTTTATCTTGCCTTTCTGAGATGGTTCTGAGTTAGTTTCATTCTGAGTTGGCCGGTCACCAATATTCCCACTACTTCCGGGAATTTGGGACTGTGAAGTATTTACATAAACAAATAAAAGACATTAAAAAATTATTTTCGTATAATTTTATGCTCATTTTTATTTTATCACTTGTTGAACCTTAAAATAATTTCATGTTTATAAATTATTCAGTAATAAATTTGCTATATATTTTTATAAACTTGCTATTATATAATCAATTTATTCACGCGAGTCAGAAGGAAAGACGTTTAATCAACAAAATAATACAGAGTAAGAAAATAAATTTTAATAAATATTAGGTAAGACGTCATATTATAATGTATTCAGATATATATAAATTATACCCTGACTACAAATTTAACCCTGAACTTAAACTTACGATTAAGTATTTTTTAAATTGAGGCGTTATATGGGGATAATTCAGCATTTTACTTTATTATCAGAACAAAAATATAAAAATAAATTTTGAAAAATAATCAATTTTTTTATTAATTAATACATTCAATCATGCTAAATAAGATGGTGGGTCTAGTCTGTGATGGAACTCTGGTTCAATGAACTCAAATTTCTTTTGAATTAAAGTATCGTTTTCTAAATCGAAACTCATAATTGTAATGAATAATTCAGACAAGCCATAAAGTACTTCCAATTAAAAACTAAGAAAATTATATTAATAAATTTGTAGGTTTTTAAATTGGATTTATATTATCCCACGATTTTAACGGGTCTGCGCTAGTTTAATTTATAAATTACTAGTAAAAAAAAATTCGACAAATCAGTTCTAATTTTGAAAATGGCAAAAAAAGTAATTTTATGAGTATCAGGTAGGGTCGATCGATAAGTAATAGAATTACTTTCGGTAACTTCTGATCGTTCCCTGGGACAACTGCTGATCGCTAACGTACAAACGACAGTTGACGTCGAATATATTAAGAATACTTAGTAATTGAGAACTGTTTCTTATTCGTTAGCGATCTGCAGTCACGCTAAGGAACGATGAGATTTTACCAAAAGTTATCATATCAAAACTTATCGATCGACTGTGCTAGGGGTAAATTTGAACTCATTGAACCAGAATTCTCATTTCACGTAAGAATAACTCACAGATAACTAAAATTAGTATATTATTTGATTATGTTTTAATAGAACAAAACAAATATAAACGATATATCAGTTGCATTAGATTGGTATAACCCGATCTAATATTATAATGCGTGTTATAATTACGTCAGTTACGACGGAAATTCTCGATTTCCCGTGATAATTATTCTATGAGAATGTCGGTATGTCATAACTTTTATAAGATATTAATTAATCAATCTATGTCTAAAGTCTAAAGCAAGCATTAAGTCAATCTCCTAGAATATCTGAGCTATTAGGATTCCCCAAAGTGACTAATATGTTTCTCCCCACAAGCTCTTATACGTGTTCTATCTACTGGAGAGTTAAACCAAAACAACATTAACCCAGGTCAGGCCATCGAACCACGTTGGCCTGCTACTTATATAAGAAAATATCTTAAAGTACCTGACCCCTCAGGTCTCGAGCATATTTTAAAATAAAGTTCTTTTGCTTTACAATAAACTCCAGATACATGGAATATTTATGAACGTATCAAAAAACCAAAAACTGTTATAAGGTGATGATAAGTTTTAAAATTTTAGTATTAGAAATAAAACATTTAGGTAATTTAAGAAATAAGTATCAAAATATTGAATGCATCTGTAAAAAAGTCTTAAAAATGGCTCATCTTAAGTTTTTTACAACTAAAATTAAGGATAAAAAAAATAATTATAAAAACACACACATATTTTATTAGACAAATGTATTGTAGACGTTATTTTCACTTCAATCTTTTGTCGTTTCACGTAAAAAAATGTAATTAGAAAATATGAAGGAGAACAAGACACAGAAAAATATGAAAATATAACGGTCGCAACTGAGACACGAACCCAGAACCTCTTGTCTAACCGGAACCCAGTTGCGACCGTTATATTTTTCTGTGTCTTGTTCTCTTTCATATTTTCGTTTGGATTATTAGCATTCGTTCTTCTTCTTCAATGATTTATTACTATTTATTAATAACTAGCGAGTACCCGGCATGTGTTGCAATGCCACTCAAATAAAGAAAGAGTTTTTGTTATAATTCTGTTTATTGGAGTGCTTTTAAGTGGATATACAATAGTTTCCCCCTCTTTTTCATTACCTTCCCCCCTCCCGCAGTTCTTCCTCTCCATCCTCCCCTTTCTGCCGCTGAACTATATGAAATACACCCATTTTACTAACAACTCGCGTGCAATCTATTGATACATTTTTAAATACAAATTTCATAACACCAGAGCTCACCATTAGATATGTATAGAAACCTTTATGGGCATGCGCACAACAACTCACCAAAGTTTCGTCGCAATCGGATGAATGCCTTAGGAAATTATTTCATAACGCCAGAGCTCTCCATTATATATTTCGGGAATTCGCGGGCATGCTCACAACAAATCACAAAAGTTTCATCACAATCGGATGAATGATCTGAAAACGCATAAGGAACAAACAAGAAAATATTTCTTTATATGATAAGCATACGCATGCGGTTGCGGTGAATATATCGTCTAGGTACTAAGTATCCTTGAGATCTCGTTTAAAGTGCAACACTCCTTCTAGGCCAGAAAATGCTGCATTTAAATAGTTTCCGCAATGCAAGACATATAATTTCTGCCGTCAGAACATCACAATAGTTTGCGAGGCGGACTGGTTGAAACCGGTCTGATTTGATCAAGGAAAGGCCGAGATACGGCTTTGTTTTCCGATTATTCTTTGAGGAAAGTACACGAATTATTCGCTACTGGGGGCTTGTCTAAGCAGTTGATTGGTCAGACATCTTCAAATGCTAAGTTTTGAGTTAATGGTCAGTGGCTGAGTTGGCATCGCGTTTGGGTCCCACCAGGCATCCTGTGTTCGATTCCTCGGCTGGCTAAGTCAGTCCTCTATCACGACGCAAGCAACATTTTCGGGTTACTGTGATGGTAATAGGAGATTTTCAAATATTGTCGGGTTATTCGTTAACCGGGAATGTTTGTCTTTCTTTTAAAAAAAATGAAGAAGCAATATTCGATTGCTCACCATAAATCTAGTGTGGAAAAACCATGTACGATCGTATGAGAAACGTGGATATCGGCAAATAATGCAAGGCTGATGTAAGCGTAATGAGTAAGATTAAGAAAGGAACGCTCAGGTGTTTTGGGCACGTAGAGCGAATAAACGAGGAAAGGAGTGTAAGGAGAATACATGACGCAAATTTGAATGGTAGAAGACATCGGGGACGCCCTTGAAAGACATGACACGACCAAGTGAATCAGATACTTGAGTCGGGTCTTGTCAAGAGTCAGAATAATAGAAGAGCATGTATGAATGTGAACGAGGCAAAGAGTGTGCCAAGACGAGTTGTTCGGCGGTCCGTCCTTTCTGCCTACCCCTGCGGAGAAACGGCGTGATGGTTGGTTAGTTAGTTAGTTACCATAAATCTAATATTACTCATGTGTAATCTAATATTAAATATAATGTATGGTATGTGTTTAACATATTAAATATGCTATAAAATAACACCGGGAGGCATAACAGTCCGATACCCTAGTTACGTACTAGGGCCTAGAACGATATTTTGAGATATCTCACTATTGACCTAGTAAACATAAAATTTTGTTTAATTCACCACAAGTTTTTTTGCATTATAATTGATTTGGTTTGATTTTATGAGTAATCTGAGTATTGTACCAGATAGAGGGTATATCACGGACGTACAAAATAAATATTCATATGTCTATGGGGTATATATACTTTTGCATATCACCATCAGTTGATAAGCATTCAACATTGCAACATTGGTAATTAGAAATACAGTAACAAATTGTTCGGCTATTATTAATTACCACATGCACTTCAAAAGCTGATACCATTAGTAAGTAAAAACAGAAAAACGCGTATTTCGAACAGATATTATTAAATTTTTATAAGAAAAACTTTCTTTTTATTACTTTTTTGAAGGTTATTCCCATCAGTGAAATATATCATATTAGAATAAGTTAAAAATAAAAATCTAAGCGAAAATATGAAAGAGAACAAGACACAGAAAACATACAGTTGCGACCATTGTCTTTTTTGGTTTTTTTGTGTCCGGTTCTCTTTCATATTTTCGTTTAGATTATTATTGTTAACTTATTCTAATACGAGATATTATCAATATAGAATAAATGTCTACGAGGGTTATGAAAAAAAATCAGTAGATTAGGCAACTTGTAAATGATAAAAGGTAAAACAAAACTGGATAAATTCGAACCTTCGTTCTGGAGAATGTCTGCGTTTGTTGGTCGATACTTGTGTTTTTTTAACACAGCAGTATATGGTTGTTCAATATCGGGTGAGAATTGTTCATTCGATATTTGATAATGATCATTTGATTATAATCGTCTGTTGATCATTGTGGCCAATTGAATAAATGAGCATAACAGTTTCGCTTAAATTTAGTTTTTCTTTGAATTTCTCTTTATGGTTTCTAATTTTTCTTTTGTTCGACCTTTACGGTCTGCATGCCACTGGAAATAAACACTATATATGTATAGTAAAACCGTGTTACAACTGTGGAGATCCGCAAAAGGTGTGGAGATCCGATCTCCGTGGTCGAGGGATAAAACTCTCGACTCGCAATCCGAAGGTCGCGGGTTCGAATCCGGCGTGCGCTAATAATTTTTATTTGATTAATTTGTGTTATTTTACGATTAATTAATTAAAAATAATATTAGGTATATTTGCGGCACATTCCAGAGTGGAATATACTCTCTTATTTAAAAAAAAGATGCATAGCTTATGTAAGCATAGTAATAAGATAAATATAGGGACACTTAGCTGGTTTGGAAGAATAAAAGGAGAAGAGGTCGGGAGTGCCCAAGAGAAGATCAAGTGAATCATATACTTGAGTAGGATCATGTCAAGAGTTAGAATAACAGAATAATACGTATGAACGAGAATGAAGCAAGGAGTGTATCAAGATAGAGTAAAGTTGTATGGCGGTCCATCAGCTCCGCATCTTTAACTTTTCAATTAAATTACATTAGCTCCATACAGGAGGCCCCTAGAGAAAAAAAATAATTTAATAATAAATAATTTCCCTCCGGACCTATGTAAACTTTAGGGATGCCGTGTGTAGGGTTATTTTTGGAAAATGAAGGAGAGGAAGATCTGGAAAGGATAAAGATATGAGGGATGGCAGGAATCTGGGGGTCAGTGCGTCTAGGAGTGACGGACGTATCAATTCATCTCTTTCACTGCAGTCGAAAGATCAAAGGTCTCCCTCAACCAGTCTCTCCTATAATAATCTCCAGTCTATCTACATAATGAAATTACACTATTTCGTCATAACCACCGAAGAAATAAACTATAGAAATGGCTTAGTGTGTGCGAAAGAAGGTCTAAATTTACAAACAATAATCGCTTTTATAAATAGCGAAATTTCTTCTTGTACCATCAGAATGATGAAGAAAATCAATTTAATTTTCTATCTAAATTGGCGATATCTGTTTTCTACCAAATCGGTATAAATCACAATTCTAGGAATTAACGGTCATAAGTCATAACAAACATGACCTAACCTTAACTATAATCAAGTGAAACCCATTTACATATTATTAATTCACACACGATAAGGTCGTCTTTGTATTATGTATGTACCTACATAAAATACCATATTATCTGTACTTATAAGTTGAAGGTATTTAAACGAGAACCGTTTTATTACCATTCACGACTCTAATTAGGAGGTTCACCATTAAATTATTGGAAAATTATTGTATAGATATACACTCTTAATTTACAACTCCGCGTAACCTAACCTAATACGAACATCTAAATATAATCAATTATTGAATGTAACAGGAGAATCTCTTATCCCTTTCCTATGTTCCTCCTTTTTTCCTCTTTACCTTCTTATTAGTTTTAATAATACGCGTAATAATTTTTTTTCTAATTTACCTCATATGTATTCCTTTATAAATAACTTTGTATGTAATGTTTTTATTTTTCAAAAAGAAATATATCAACATATTATCAACAACTTGCTGTAGCACCCGAGGTTGCCCGGGATTTGTTGTGCTTTAAGCCGCCGCTACCCGAATTTCTATCGATTTCTTATATATCCCTCTTAAACATTTGAAGTTTTTAAACTCTTAAGAAAATATACGTTATTTTTTAAGATAATATCTATACAATTCCCCACGCTGAAACGCAAATTATGTGAAATTACCTCGATGGAAAAAAATCGCTCTGAAAAAGTATGCTCCGAAAATTATTATTTTCACGTCTGATTCAGTTATTTTACAAGTTATACGTATGAAAAAATTCACAGTGTTTCTTTAATTGCTGTTTTAGACAGCCTCCAAGGGATTTTCGCTCTTTTTTAAACGAGTCTTGTTTTATTAAACATTTTCACAATTATCGCTTAAATTTTACCGTTTAAAATATTAGCGCACTCTCTCCAACATTGGTAATTAGATATCTCTAAAATCTTCTTCTTTTTGAACGGGGATACGGCTTAAGTGGTGAGAAAAATAGATGGAGGTGATTTATAGAAATCTCATACATATAAACAGTAACCTTCACTTTGCTTTGAAGATTAAGTGTGCAAAATTTAATTATTCTTGGAATAAAACTGCAGACTTTATACAGACAATCCCACAGATAATCTTGTTATCTGAAAAATAATATCGATATTTAGTCGATACTTGCTAGCACAGCCGCAAATGGTTCACACATTTGGCAGTTGATATAGTATTGCTAGTTCATTGAGCCGTTCGCTCCGTAGACATAAGCTTGTCTGCAAGTCGATAAATATCGTTAAAAAAAATTGCACCATAATAAAAAAATTCTGTTAAAAAAAAGTAAACCAATTTCGAAGATAGCAAACTTTTAGGAATATCATATTTAAGGAAGGTAAAAGGTTGTTATCTTGATGTATTTTTGGGGAATTATCCCGCTTTATATTATGAGCTTCCTTCTTCCTCAGCTAACATTTCAGTGTCCATCTTATGCACACTTGCCTTGATTCCTTTTACCCACCTCCTTCCCCTCCCCATTACCTCCAGCCATACCAAATTCCTACCCTAATTGGGAATTCCATAGCCTCACTGGCTCTAGACTCTAGACCAGCGGTTTTCAACCTGTGGTACGCGTACCCCTAGGGCCTAGGGGTACGCGAAGCAAAAATTAGGGGTACGCAATATCGTGTTTTATTCAATTTCGCATGGAGAATCACTCGTTAAAAATGCTCAAAGTCATGTTACACTGTGTATAAAATTGCATTAATTGTATTTGTGTGATTTGATTGTTAAATTCATGTAATGATGAGAGAATTTAAAAAAATACAAATGAAACATACATAAGATAGGTACAACAAATTTGTAGTAAGAGTTGAGGAGTACGCACTCAGGCTCAAAAAGGTTGACAACCGCTGCTCTAGACAGTTGGTTGTAATTGGTAGTCTAACATGTGGTCAACGAATGCCCGCTCCATTCATTCCCTGGCGGGATTGATGAGGTCCACAGGGCAACGCCTGAGGCCCTAGACTGGCTCGCAGACCTAGATGCCGCCCTCTGACCCCCCCACCATCCGAAAGAAGAAGAATTGGTAGTCTAATGCGGTATTAACATCAAAAATTCAAATACTGCATTTTAGGAGATACTATTATGTGAAGATTAAATTATTTACACGAATATTGTTTTTTTTTCTTTCAGGGGACGCCAAATAAATGCCTGCTACTGGTCGTGTGTGTTTTCGTCTTGATTACAAGAATAGGTAATTATTATCTACTACTTACTTAACCTATTTCCACCTAACCTAACATCACTTAATCTAACGGTAATTGTGCATTTTTCCATAAAACTTATCACGATAAAATTTCTATTAGTACGTATTATTCTTATTTCCCACTGAACATAAATTCAATTGAAATATGTGATTAATACCGATATAAGAGAAAAATGCGGTGTGTACTATCTATAAGCAGGCTTATTTTTTGGCGTCACTAGGCATAATTTATCGATCTTTTCAATAAATTTAATATGTTATTTACTCGCCTCGTAACAGACTCTGTTTAGTGAGGTGAGTAAAATAAAACTATGTAAATAAATAAAAATAAAATAAACACCTAGGTTGCCGACACTGAAATTGAAATTGAATTGAAATTTATATTTTCTGCTCAGCTTACTTTTTAGAACACCTCAAGATCCCTATTTTTAGAATATACACTCCACTTGGCGCTACAACCCTTGGGCCACGAGGTAGGGGAAGGTAGGGCAAGATGTAAGGCTTAACTTTAAGATGTAAAAAAAAATATAACAACATAATATCAATCGTTTATTTTAATCAGTCTTCAGAAAGATCTTACATGCTTATAAAATAGAGTTAGTAAAAATAATTAGAATTGAGTATTAAATCTGTTAGGGCTCATAAAAGAAAAAAAGGAAAAATTCCATCTTGCCCTAACCCTGAGGGCAAAATGGAAAGCTCATAAGAGCAAGATGGAATGAATAGGATATCCTTATATTTTACAGTTGACACATAAAAGATAACCGTTTTCTATGTCTGAACATTGTTCATGTGTCCAACCACAACACTCTGGATACTGTACCCAGTCCTCTGGTTCCACATATGGTTCTCCACATAATACACACAACACATCGTCTTGTGTTGACTGCTCCGGATGTTGAAGTATATTCTCATCATTTTATTCATTTTCTGTCCTTTTCCCCTTTCCTTTACCCTTTCCTTTGGCCTTTTATTTGTTTCCTTTGTTTTCCTTGCCATTGATGACCAGATTAAGGATTAATTTTATCTTGATAATTATTTCATACATTATAATAATTCCATCTTGCCCTAAAATATAATTTTCCATCTTGCCCATATGCTCACTGCCAATAGTAATATTAACGCTTAAAAAATCCTTTTATTTTTTTCCTTTTTAAATATCATTTCATACAATCTATCCCTAATAGTTAGTGTATATAAAAACCAAATGGTAGTATTACTTACTTTGTATGAGTAATCGCACTTTAAAAGTCCACTGATTTCGTAATAATTAGTCGCAAAAAATCGAAATACGTGCACAAGTCGCTAGGTGGCGCGAACCGAATTGAGTTACCGGACATAAATACAACATGGCTGATTATAACTGTGTGCGTAGAGACACGGGCACTTTGTCGCATGGTTTGCGATAGGTAGATTGTTTCCATCTTGCCCACTCCTACCATCTTGCCCTCCCTTCCCCTAGGTATATTTTAATATTTTGCGACAACAATAGCGTCTCATTGTGAAATTTGAAGAGACCTTAACACAGGAGCCTTTTTAAAAAAGTTTTCACGTTAAAACTGTGGTCGCCAAATCGTGAGACGTTTCGATTCATACTCCCCGGACATATACATGACATAGATTATTGAGCATATGAATGATTAGTTTTATTTTTTGTGTGACACTTTGGCGTGTAAAAGCAGGGGAACCATGTCGCCACCAGGTTCGGTAGCGTTGTTAGGCTTGTTAAGTTAGGGGCTGTAAGGGCTGTAGGAAGGGATTTATCAATGCGGGTCTCGAAGTCCTGATTTTATGAAGAAGGAAAAATAGATGCCCATACCTTGTACCACAATAAACGAGTCAAAGGAACGACCCGATCTCATGAAGCCAACATCAACCACAAACGGGTTTCACGGACGTGCATCGGTCCACTGGGGATCAATGATGCTAGCTCCTTAGAGCTCCATTAAAATACCTTTAAAACAGACTCAGCATGCCCACTTGCGTCTGTACATTAGAAAAGGCAATCGGTCTGTTAACAACGAACATCAGACGGACCGCCTGGCCTTGCATAGAATCAAGCAGGTTTATCAAGCATTGTGAGTCTCCAACCCAGCGGTAACTCCCAAATTCAATTGTTGGCCGTACTTAACCCTAGAAAGAGAATAATCATAGTTTGATGTACGGTAAAGATAATCTGGACGCATGAGTTTTAACTAGCTGTAATATTTTATTTTGTTAATTGATTTGAATAAACCAATCGATATTATTTTCTTACAGACAAATGACGTAAGAAATACAACAATTTGGGAATATACATTTGTTTGTTATTTGAAATTAAAACGAAACGCGAAACTTCTTCAATAATCAACCAAACTTAGGAATATTTTTTTTCTCTAATCACTTATTTCTACTAATAATCAGCCATTTTGACTAGTGTACTAAATAATTAAGATGTATTATATTTAATAATAAAATATATTTATATAAAAATCAATCAGATACAGCTTTAGAACGAATCAATATTATGCTTTTTGACTAATGCGGTCGTTATATCTCAAAACTGGTGACACCTACCTCAGCGACGCGCGCGCCACACGGAAGTTCCAAGCAGCAAGTAAAGGGGTCTCCACACGGTGCTGCCGCAGTACCAACTGCCGCAGAACTTTAGTCAAAAGCGCCAGCCGTATTGTTATTATAATAACAATACGGCTGGCGCTTTTGACTACAGTCAACTACAGTTCTGCGGCAGTTGGTACTGCGGCAGCACCGTGTGGAGACCCCTTAAGATGTCTGAAAAGCACAGCGACGGATTCGCACTAATTAGAACGAGAGAGCAATAATTCTAACACGCATGCGTAAATTTACGTAGACTATCTTTCCAGGGTTAAGATTTACATAAGTTAAGCATCTGGTCACTATTGAAGAATCTACTAGCTCTATACAATATGCTCCAATATTTTAGCCGGTCCGATCAATGACATTAATACTGAACGCGGGGTAGAAATCTCAAAGTGGGAAGCCAAACACAAGACGATTGTAGCTGTCTCTATTTCTAGTACTTTAGTACTAAACTGCTACGCGTAGAGTGAGGTCGTGTTTTACCAGTAAGTAAATTGCATTGCAAAGGGCCAAAATGGCATCCTGTGTGATGAGAAAATGCTTAAATTTCACGGCAAATAACGGTCGTAAAGGCGAAGGAATAACACTTCATTTGTAAGTACACGCAAATCACTTATTATTATAAATATTACAATTAATTTTCATGTTTCCCGCCCGCGGTTTTACGCGTCATCAGAGAAAATCCTAGGCCTACTAAAGTAGAGGGTATGGACGCGCAACAGCCAAATTACTGTTGCTAAGTAAAATTTACTGTTTTAAAATGGACTAATCAGCCTAAACACTCTGTTTATTTGATTGCTTGCGGCAAAACAACACATAAATCAGCAGTTCCAACAAGTATTGACGACAACCGCCACCATTTGAAAACTGTCGTTGCCCTATTGTATTTATTGTGTAGCTCGACACATCAAAGTCCGACAGGCATCCGAACCTTTTATTCTAGTGGGCTTTAAGAAAAGGAGACAGTGAACGTTGCATCACAAAGTGACATAAGCATACGCTGCCCGACCATATATCTATGACATTCACACACGTACATTATTTGATTGTCTGTCTTATCACACAGGAATAAACTTTTGAATTTAGAAATTATACTGAAAACCGCTGAAAACAAAAGAGTGTTGCTTGCTTTCCACATTATATTGCGAGTATGTGAGACTATGGCGAGTCTATTTATATAACGTCATTGGGTCCGATACACTTATTCCAAGCATTTCAGATTTCGCCAGAACTAAGATAAAACTTACCTTACTTTAGGCCCACACCCGTACATTCACTCTCTGTTTAAATCTTCAGTAGTAGTACGAAAGACTCTATTCTAGTTATCTACTGCAACTGCTTTGGATGATTTCCTCAATAGAATCGTTATTTCCAAAGTAACCCAACGAGGAAATAAATAGCGTCACGATCTTCAATATTGACCCAAAGTTAACCCATCGTAACTGACTTAAGAAACATCTTACATAATTTACAAACAAAACATACTATGAATCCAAGAAGATGCAGTCGATGCAACACCAATTCAAAGCAAAACTTAAATCTGTCGCTCATCACGTCTGATTATAAATACGCACTATCAAAATGGTGAAATAATAATGTACGCACTAATATTTCTCATATTTTCCTGCTTAAATTGATTAATGCTGTGTAGAGGGTTTTTAAAGGAAAGGAATGAGAGGAAGTTCTGGGAAGGAAAAAGGTATGAAGGGTGAGTAGGAATCTAAACGTCAGTGTATCCAGGAGCGACGCCCGCTGCGGTGCAAGGGGATGGGTCGAAAGATACCAGCTGGAGAGGTCAAAGAGTCTTCCAAAGTGGCCTAGAACCCCGATCCAGCCCGCCACGCAGCAGGCAGGCAGAAGGAAGACCTGAAAACACCTCACCCCATGAACCCCGGACATCCTTGCTAAGTCACGAAATATAGAGAATCACTTGGGATGACCTATGGCAGAGGTGTTAGTTATGGTTGGTTATCCAATAAACGGTTACTGGAGCGGCGGTACCCCTACCTGCCTCCAAAATTATAGTAAGTAAAATAAATAGGCGCGCTGAGTCTGTTCTACATGTAAATGTTAGTGGAGTCTGCTCTAAGTAGCTAGCAGCATTGATTCCCAGTGCACCGGTGCACGTGCGTGAAACTCTACGGACTCAAGCAGAACACCCGTTTGCAGTTGATGTTGGCTTCTTCGGGTCGTTTCTTCGACTCGTTTTTGTGTATCGGCTCGTATGTGGAACGAGCTACCGGCATCTGTTTTTACTGCTTGATATAATCTAGGCCTTTTCCAAAACCCGCAATTATAAATCCCTTCCTACAGCCCCTCCCTTAACCCGCCTCACAACGCTGCACGACCGTGTGGCGACTAGTTCCAGTGTCGTTACAATAAACAGACAGGGGCGCTCTAGAGAGGTGTCACATAAAAAACAACTAGAATACAATATACTTCTATAATATCAATATGCTCTTTCGATAGACGGAAAAAAACGTATTAAAAGATTTAAAATAAAAGTTTTATGAGGAATTATCTACTTGAAAAACATTTTTATCTACACCAGATGGTATATTATTCTTAATCTTCTTCAAACGGCGCGGCGTACGTCTAAGGTCAACGAGATGCTGCAAAATATGCAAACGCAAGCATTTATTTATAAGGTCTGAAATGCACGCACCTTGTAGTCATCTTCCGTCATGCAGTCATAGAGTCATCATGAGTTTTAATCAACAGATCTGTAAGATGTGAAATAGGCACCGATGTGAAGGAGGTATAATTATCAAAGGGACTCCTAATAATAACAGTAGATGTATTTACTAACGGACTATCAAATCAAGCTAAATTAATTACTCATAAATATTATTATTTTATTCAGACGAAGTAAATAATAATTATCGACAGGTTTAAGTACACAACAAGTGCGCATTGCAAGCATTCCTTCATTATAATATTGTTTAATCTATTTTCTGCATGACTCGTTTCTATAGAAAAATCTCTTTCATTGTAAGAATTTTTAATAATACACCTTTGTTTAACGACATCACATAAAAAATATAGGTAGACTCTCAGACAACCGACAGGCGCTTTTAATGTTTCCACATTTACAGAACGTCCACGCGACGGTATAAAAAGGCAATAAACATACGTTATTATAAGAATAATGCTGCAGCTCTCAACACATTAAATAATGGTGAGACAAAAGATGAGACATACATGCACTGTGTGTTTCATATTTTGTCTCACAATTGAGTGTAAGAAAGAGCTGCAGCCTTATTGTGATAATGAACTCATGTTTATTGCCTTTTTTGTACCGTTGCCGTTCCGTAAACTTGGGAATATTAAAAGCGTCTAATGGTTGTAATCACCGTAATTACATATTTATACTTTTTGCATATTATTTTATAATGTGTTAGAATTTGTTTTAATTGCTGCAATAACATTAATTTAAATTTATTTACTAACTTGAATAATATTAATATAAAACTACGTAGAAATAATCAACTCATCGTGGTAAATTATCTACCAAGTGAGGACATTGTACCTTCTCTTGAACTATGCAAGCGTGTTTAGTTAAAATAAAGATGCCTTTTCATACAGGTATTTCACAGAATACCTGCCTATCAGTGTCGGTTCGTGAGTTTTCAGTGAGGTAGAGTGCCAATATTGAAAAATACAACGTTATTGATGTTGTTGTAGCTGAAAAAGATTTTTTTTTTTTTTCAAAATTTCAACTTTTTGTATGAAGATATAATGAAATCTGGATGCGGCGCATCCCCAAATTGAAAGAATCTTAAAAATCTTAACCAATACAAAGTATTGAAATTTTGAAAAAAAAAATCATTTTCAGCTACAACATCAATATCGTCGCATTTTTCAATCTTAGCACTCTAGCTGACTGAAAACTCACGGACTGACACTGCTGCCTATGTACAGTAAATCATTATATATAAGCGTTTTTGGTTTCTGAGACGAAGGTTTTGGACACTTTTTTTTAATTTTTAATTTGTCAATAGAATTTGTAGGTCGATTCCAAAATATCCTTTGGTAGAATACATATTAATTGACAGACTATATAGGCATGTTATTCAGTACCTATGTACCTTATTTTTTAAATTAATATTATTTTAATAACTATGCTAAGCAAATAACAGTTACTATGTTTTAAACTTTTTTATGTTATTTTGTATTCTTTCTATTCTTTTTATTTCCTCAATTTTCAATATTTTTTTGTACAAATCATGTTCCATAATATGTTTTTATACATCCTAATTTGACTGCCCTAAAACGCGAACCCTCCTAGTTGGGCAGTCAAAACATTTCATAAATTATGTATATGTATAAATGCATAATCTTGTACTAAATAAAATAAAATTAATAAATATGTACGCAATTATTTTTTTATTGTAAAAGTTGTATTTGGGAGGCGGGAATGGATACCGCCGCCCTAGGAACCTTTATTGGATAACCAACACCTCTGCCATAGGTCACACCAAGTGGTTCGCTACTTTTGGTGATTTAGCTGGGGTTCCCGGGTTCATCGGATGAGGTTTGTCTAGGTCTTGGAGGTGGATGACCAGGACACACTGAACCCCAGATTCCTATCCACCCCTTTTCCTTCCCAGAATTCTCCTCTCTATCCTCTCCTCTCCTATACATAGCATCCCAAAGATGATATAGGCCCTCAGGGAAATTATTTTCCTAAGGGCCTCCTGTGTGAAGCTCATATAAAAAAAAAATTGTTAGCTAAATAAAATTGAGTGGCTAAGGCAAAAACAAATACAAATATACCTCGTTTTATTTGTCGCGGAGTATTTACAGGCCCCTAGAACGATATCCCCAATTTAACATTACAAAAGGGGTTTAGTTCTGCTCCGATGGATCCTCTCAATTTTTCCGATTTGACTACGTCAGATTTTCATATTTTCCGCTCTTTTTCCAACAATAAACAATCTCATAACTCTGGCAAAAGATCATACAAACTTTATACAATAAAACAACGCAACATTATCAAGCTTTAGTCGATTAGAATTCATTAAAACTCTTTCTGGCATGTAGCTAGAGAGAAGAGGAACATATGACACGACCAAGTTTATCAAATATTTAATTCGGGTCACATCAATAGAAGGAATATCAGAAAATGAAGCTAGGAGTGCGTGTTAAGACGGTCAGCGTTATTGTGGCGGTCCATTCTATCTGCCTACTCTTCAGAGGAAACGACTTGATGGCTAGTTGGTTTACGTTATTCGTACCACTTTGAGTGTCCTTTAACATCAACGTAAAAAAAGATTTGCTCACTCATTAAATTACCAATGAAATGAATAATAATTATAACTTTTCCTGCGTAGAAAATATAAAGGAGAACTTTCCCATGACATCCGTATTATAGGTTAATCCAATTGATAAGTTGACCATAAATCTAGCCGGATTCCAAGAAACCAGTTTTACTGTAAATATGATTCATAATTCAAAGAAACTTTATGGAATATTTTCATGTATGGTGATTCAGGAAGTAACCGACAAACTATCACCAGAGATTCCTGAGTTTATTTAAAAAAAAAATGTAGATGGCATTCAGTTCTCCGTTGAGAAAAAAAAATTGTCCAGGATGTATAAATAATATTAAAAAATAAGAAACTAAATACAATGTAAAAAAAAACAAAGAAAAAACAAATAAAAATAATTATATGTAGATAAGCTACAATAATTAATAAAAAATACACTCACGATTATACATACACGTCTATGGTATTTAAATTGATGATCAAGATATTTTTTTACTGTGTGATTTAACTTGATGAAACTTTAAAACAAGAGTTAGGTTAGAGAAGACTGCACTATGAGTGACTGAATAAGAAATTTAAAAAGGAATTTTTATTTGTAGAATCTTCTAGAAATAACCAATGTACCAATTTTTCACATTAGCTCCACACAGGAGGCCCTGAGTATTCCACAATTTTTGTGTAATCGGTGTAAGTTTTTAAGTGTTTTTTACACATTGTTGGATTTTTTATTAAATATTTTGTTAGATATAAATTTTTTATTTGCTATTTATTCAGCATTATGAGGTTAAAAATAATTATTTGCGTATGGTCTTATTAAAACAGCCTTTCGAATGAATTATTGTCGAAAGAGGAACGACTCCTAGGCCCTCTTCGTACAAAACTTTAATTTGGATTTTGGGCCAAAATACCCAACTAAACTGGAAAAAAAAATTAATCAAAAAGTATTGCAAATATCTAGTGATATGTGCTACGTTATTTATTTGTGGTTTAAATTATAAAATATAGGTCTCCCGAGAATCGAATGTTTCTAATTTTAAAGGCAACTAATTTGTGAGCTAACAATAATTATTATTTTTTCAGAGGTATGCTTAATTTACTATAAAAATATAATGAGATATAAAAGTAGAGACAAAAAAAATCCTTTTAACTGTCGTAAATTAAAGTTACAAACGTCCGGTTTACGTTGGAACAGAATTTGCTGTATATAAATAAAAATTTCTACAACAAAAAATAAATGTTTTTCCTTGTTTTATTTTTTTAAATTATTTTTCATTACGTTTACACAGCATTATTATTATTAGGCAAGATTATTATAAAATCTATCTTATATTTTGATATACCGAATTTTGATTTTGTTTTTGTGAATGAATGTGTGCAAACCATTGAAGTGGAAATTAACCCACTTCCCGACAATCTAAAGACTTGAAACTCGGCAAAGAAACTCGTTGTTGATGACAACATATTCTATCAATTTAAAAGACATTTTAAAAGTTTGCGGTACTAAATTAAGTTTAGTTGAAGTTCCTCAGTCTTCAGTCTTAAGTCATCAGTCCTCAGTCCTCAGCCCTTCCCTTCATGTTCCAATCCTCTTCCCCGCAGCCAGTCCACCTCTTCATTGATCTGCCATCTTAGCATTCTTTCAACATGCAGTCTTTGGGACTTGGGACCTACAGTCTTATTACTACCTTACTCTTACCTACCGTCTTACGATGGTCAATATATATTTTAATATAATTTTTTACGCATATTCATGTTTAATGTTTTTTAATATGTTTAGGGGCCCAAACGGAAACTCGAGAAGCTACGGTTTTGTGCTACTACACGAACTGGTCTGTGAAGAGGTCTGGAGCAGGTTATTACCCCACTAGCAACATTAACCCCTATCTCTGCACGCACGTCCTTTACGCCTTTGGAGGAATTACCAAGGAGAGCGTCATCAGACCTTCCGATAGGCAACAGGATATTGATAACAGTGAGTAGAATTATAACCAATGCATAAAATAAAACAAAAGATTTCAGTCTGGTTCGGAACAAAAGGAGCACAACACCTACACAATTAATAACACCAAATCAATCACAACGAAACACATTACGCTAGAAGTAGAATTTTCTGAAAAATAAAAAGGAAAATTCCGTGAGATATAGATGACATCTTGCTATGCCAATAAGTCAAAATAATATATATGTAGTTTTGAAATAATCAAAACTTAACCGATCGAGAATTTTAGGATCATAAATGACAGAGCGTCCATTTATTATAAAAGTTTTTTTTTCTACCTTATAAATAATTTTAAATTTCTACCCGAAAAATAATAATTTGGTACAAATTAATAAATTACTTTGTTTTTACCACTATTTTTATTTATACAAAACTGACATGTTTCGTAAGCCAAGCTTACTTCATCAGGATTTTAATAGTACTAATTTTTAAATTATGGACCTAGAACATGGTGTTAATTGAAAAAAATAATAAACATAGACAATAGTAACAATGGAAAAAAATGAGAATAGGTAGGGACAATATGAAACAATTTAAAAAAGGAAATAAGTTTAATATTGGATCATTTAAAAACAATTTTTGATTATTAATAATATTCAAATTCGCATGCACACTCTTTCTAATCTCTAAAATTCCAAGTCTATCCAAATGAATACCATTGACATTACAATGTATTAATTCTATTCCACTGTTGAAGTTAAAGGTGTGACTAGTTTCCAAAAAATGGTTGGCAAACTCAGAGAAACTGTTATTGTTTAAAGATTTCATATGCTCTTTAATCCTTATTTCAAAGTTTCTCGAAGTTTTACCTATGTAAAAGAAACCACAATCATTACACTTCAATTTATAGATTCCAGATTTTTTCATTTTTGAATCTCTATCTTTATTAAAATGGTGCCACAAAATAAGTTTGCTGTTTTTCAAGAAATAATTTGGGGTTGGAGATACCTATTTTTTAAATTTAATTCGAATATATATTTACAGAAATAAACCTTCACTATCCAGTTATATTATAATACTATTTTTTTTAATCCAACATATTTTTCAACCACAAAGTTAGATCCGTAATGTTTTGGCAGAGAATTGGCACAATGCCATACAAAACAAGGGAGCCTGCAATGCCGCAAACTTACAAAGGACTAAACCATCACAATCATGGTTTCAACAATTCCCCAATTTTTCCTCACATAAGAAATAAATTTCCACACTTATTCGAATGAGAATTGGACATTGTTCCGGTGCACAAAATGCACGCGCTGAAAGTGGGAACTCCATATCCCATGTTTCTTGTGGTCCTTATCTAAACAAATATCCTCTCGTTTATCAAGCCTTATCAATAATTGCATTCCCTCCAATCAACATCTCATCTCTTCTGATTCTGAAGTGTGAACTCGACTACAATCTTCCATTTAATTTTGAAATTTGCCCAATAAAATAAAATTAGTTTATAAATTCACTTTCACTCCCTCCATAATAAGAATTGATGGCCTAAAACCTAAAACACACTTGAGGGGTGAAAGCCAGTAAAATATGATTTTTTTATGATTTTATCGAACGGCTTTTCCATTGGCAGGTTAGTTCTGCGTCTCAGAAAAACAAAAAACTCGTGTGCCCGCACGCTCTTGTGAAATTGTCGGGAACATAAAACTCAAATTTTTGTATTTTATCTGGAATACAGATATGGCCGTTTAAAATATTATGTGCTTGAAAAACTTCTAAAAATGGCGTTGATAATTTTTTTCTACTCATACTTGTGTTGTTGGTGCATTCACATAGTGGTATACAGATTAATAATGATAAATGTTCTACCACAATACAGAAAATTTTAACGATCCGTTAAAAATAACAACAGATTAGATAGGTACCTTTATTTTTAAGGCAACATTTATGGGTACTGTGTGTTCTTTTCACATATGTTTTAGATGTGACTGTGAATGGATGAATAAATAATGATTTTTTTATTAACTAGATGGATTCATAACGTTCACTGGGTTAAAGGACCTCAACCCAAACCTCAAGACAATATTTGCAATAGGAGGGACAGATGAAGGATCCGCAACCTTTTCGTTCATCGGGAAGGACAAAGACAGGCGGAAAAAACTCATTACTAATATGATCAAGGTAAACTGATGTGAAGTTTGTTTCATTTTACTGCCTGTATGACCAAAAATTTGTGTTCGAGAAAACTTCTTTAGCACCGTTGTGATTTGAAAATCGATAAAACGGAGACGAGCGACACTAAAAAGAGACAAACACATACATTTATAGGATTTAGCCAGCGAGAGAATGAGAACTAATCGGTTTCCTCTTTGTGCGATGCTTCGTAGCCTATCATATTATAATAAATAAATCTTACAATTATCCTACTCCTGACACTCTGCATTCATCTCATTCTCTCGAAGTTTAATTTTCTGATGGTTTCTCTTCTACCGCGTGTGAACTGCACACACGTTTTTTTTTTCCTGTGAACTATAAGAAAATTATATAAGTTAACTTTTCTAGATAATGTATATATTTTGCACCTTCTCTTATTTTACTATATAAAATAATTTTATTACATATTTTGCCCTTTATTTATGTAAACATATTTGTAAGTGTTTATTAGGAGGCAGGAACCGCGCGCCGCTCCGGGGATAATGTATTGGATAGAATCACAAATTACACCCCTTCCATTGGTCACTCCAAGTGGTTAGGTCTTGGTGGCATATGCGTTTACACACTACGTGTGGGCCGGACCTGGAGAGATTGGTTGATGGAGACCCTTTTACCTCTCCAGCCGGACTCGATTAATTGCCTTGTACCGCAGTAAGAGGGATGGATTCATATGTCCGTCACTCCTGGACACATTGAACTTCAGATTCCTATCCACCCTTCGTACCTTTTTCCTTCCCAGAACTTCCTTTACCTATAAGAAGCTTCACGCCGCATCTCCAAAGATGACAAAGGCTCCAAGGAAAATTGTTTTCCTCAGAGCCTCCTTTATGGAGCTAATGTATTTAAAAAAAATTTAATTACTGTCTGTACCTATTTCTCCTTATAAAAAAACGGTTCTGCCGATGTGAGGGGTGTATTGCTGGCAAAGATATTGAAATATAAGAGATAAGCTATGATGGCCGCCCGACCGTCAGCGGACTACGGTCTAATGGTCCTAGCTTTAATACGGAATTTAGTTGATTTTTTTAAGGTGTGCAGTACTATTGGTTGAAAACGTAAAGTATTCGTTCATTTCAAAAATATTTAAATACGATTTCAATATCTTAGATTTATTTAGTTGGTTTTTTTTTTTTTTGAAGGTGTGCGATATGACGGCCGGCGTAGTCCAGCGGTTAGGCTCTTGACTCGCACACCGAAGGTTGCGGGATCGAATTCCAAATTATTTCACAATTTATTCATTTTAAATAATATATAGTATATTTGCGGCACGTTCCAGAGTGGAAGACACCCTCAGTATCGCCCTGGTGTAAGACCACCATTCAGAATTGAAACGTTGATTGAAATGGCATTAGCCGTGTTTGGTGACCAGATCTGAATAGCTAGGTACTTCCCCACCTTTCTCTTCCCTATCTCCTTCCCCTCCCCACTACCTTCAGCCTCACAACATATCCCATTGGGGATGCCATAGTCTCACTGGCTTCAGACGGGCGCAGTTGGGACTCTTGTAAGATATTCACATTTTAAAAAGTGCATTAGTTAATAATATTATCAATAAGGCTCTTAAGACTCTTGGTTTTGTGTTGAGAGCTGCAAAAGATTTCAATAATTTGGGCACATTTATCATGTTATATAAAACCCTTGTCAGATGCCAACTTGAGTATAACTCTACGTTATGGTCTCCCTTTTACAATATTCATCCAGACAACATTGAAAAAATTCAACGTAAGTTTCATAGGTTTATAAACTATAAATTGCATATTCCTATACAAAACATTGATCCTCCTGAATAAAATGTCACTATTGAAACTTTCAGAAAGAAGAATAAGCACAGATTTAATACTATTAAATAAAATACTGCATTACAAAATTGACTGTCCTGAATTACTTCAATTTATCAATATCCATGTTCCCAAAAAATCATGCCGACATTTATTACCCTTTTTCTTCAATAACACCGGGACACTAGCTTATCAAAATTTTCCGATTCCGAGACTTCACAGTCTCGGAAATAAATATTCTGATATGGGCTATATATTTCATCTCAAAATTAATCAGTATAAATGTTGTTTATTTTATAACTTTTATTCTTTAAGACACAAATAGACCAGAGTATAGAAGTTATTTGGTAGGTACATACTACTAAATAACTTCTATGCTTCTATTTTGTTTTGTAGAATCTTTTAAATTCAATTGTGAGGATTCTTAGTTTCTGTTTACATTGTATCTATATATTTTGTTTTGTGTTTTGTTTCAACGTTTTTTGTCATTATCTTTATATTTTTCTTTATTGTTTAAATTTTTAAGTATTTACTTTGATACAAATAGTTTGTAAAATTTTTATAGGAAAAGCCCACTAGGGCGTGTAATAAATAAATAAATATCGGCGACACCAGGAAGCACAGTCCCACCGAGTAAAAACTGCAGATAGCACATAGGTATCTTATATTTAAATATCTTTGATTGTTCGTAAACATGATACCTTAGCCACCGGTAGCTTTCGATGGCGTCATATTTTATTTCGTTGATGAGAAATTTTAGAATCTGTCTAATGGATTTTTTAAAGAAACTCTCCTCATTGACCCGATCTTAATTCGAAATATTATTATTACAATCTTTTTCTTAAACAGGTATGCAATTTATTTATTTATTTTATGTAAATTCGTAATGAAGTATTTGTCAGGCAAAAAGTAAAGCAACAAGTGAACGCTGTGTTGTGGGGATTGAGGCCTTCAACGGAACCTTGAATAGATGTATAAAATAACATCTGATAACCTGATTTTCTAGTTTCTCCGCGACTACAGATTTGACGGTCTGGATTTCGACTGGGGACAGCCATCCTTCGGAAGAGGGGCGGATCCAGAAGACAGAGACAACTATGCTACCCTGGTGCAAGAATTCAGAGAGGAATTCGAGATGGAAGAGACAGACAGACCACGATTACTGGTCTCCATTACATTACCAAGAGAGAGGGTCAAAATCGAAAGAGGATACGACCTTCCTAAAATTTCTAGGTAAATTATCAAAAATACTAAATCTGAAACTCGGATTTGCTTTGAATTTAAGTGTCATTTTCAAAATTGAAACTGATTATTCAAATGAGCTAAAAGTTGATACCTTTCTATAATCGTAAAATTGTTTTATTTTTATTAATTACTAGTTTTTGTCCCCGGCTTCGCTCGCATATTCGCCCCCCCCACTCCCTCCGCACTACCCCCCCCCTCCCCTTCCCCCAATCAATCAACAATAAAAACGCGCCGTTTCACATTCACAATAGTATAGTATTCAGTATAGCTCTTGGCTTAGGTCAAAATGTAGATAAGTACCTATTTTATATTTTTACACTAAATATTCATATTAGAATACTCATATTTGAATTTTTGCTATCAAAGAAATCTCCATAGTTACCTAAAAAAATAACAATATGACAGCCCACGTCAAATATTTACTTAGCAACACGCTTTGCCGATAAACGTATAATAAATAATTTCATAACGCCACAGCTAATTCATAACGCCAGAGCTTACAAATATATAATTCTAGCTTTTACCGGCGGCTTCGCTCGCATGGTATTAGTGGGAAATTACTGGCATAATTCTTGGCATAATTGTTATTATTCTTGTTTTTTTTGTCTAATAAAAAATAATTATTGTTTAATAGAAAAATTCAAAATTTGAGAATGACATTTCGCAAATAAAAATTCTATTTTAGAAAATATTTAAATTATAGACATTGATTTTAAGTACCTACTCCCCTAATTTATTCTGATGATTTCGCCTCAAGTAGGAATTAGTATATTTGAATCCAGAGTAACCTAAAGAAATAACAAAATGACAGCCCAAGTCAAATAATTACATAGCAACGCTATGCTTTTCGTCCGGACAATAAACATTTTTAGAGATAGGTAGATATTAACTATGACGCCAACAAAGCACTATTTTGAGGGTGAATTGCCTAATTAAAAAAAAAAATTGTTTCCAAGGTAACAATTTGTTTGACGTTTGCAATAACTCAATTTTGTTAGGGACAGAAAACGTATGAAAAATAATTGCATAACGCTACAGCTTATTCATAACGCCAGAGCTTACCAATATATATAGCCTATGTTACTCGCAAATAATGTAGCTTTCGATTAGTGAAAGAATTTTTAAATTCTGTTCGGTGTTTATTGCGTGAAAGAATAACACTCATCCGTACAAACTTTCGCCTTTATAATATCTATAAGAAGATCTATAAGATAGCCTATGTTACTCGCAAATAATGTAGCTTTCGATTAGTGAAAGAATTTTTAAATTCCATTCGATATTTATTACGTGAAAGATTAAGTCACATTAGTAAGATAACAATTCAAAGTTTTTTTTTAAATTTTCACTAAACACAAGGGAATTGTCTCTTTATGGTGAGGAAGGGCAATTTTTTGTTTATTTATTTAAAGCTTATGTAACTATGTAACCGATGTAACTTTATATGTATTTTTAATCAGTATTGCCAAATAAATAAAAATAAAAATATTTAAAAAAAAGTAATTATTCCACTAACCGCCGCACTTTAAGCCACAGATTATAGAAATTACACTTCATTTCAACAATTGCTACAAGCTTTAAATTTTTTCATTTTTGGCAGAATTCATGATTTTAATTAACTTTGTTGATTCAGCACACTGCAGCTGTGCTCCCCTAATTCTCATCTTCTTTTCGATTAATCGTTTTTGCCAACCGGTTTTTAAGTGTTGAATCTGTATTGTGCTGTTAGGACTAGGATATTAATCGCTGCACCTCTAACGGAAATACTTTCAGCTTCACAAATCCTACAATTATAATATCCCGTAAGTTTCGGTGGTACTAGAACTAGTAACCTACATACTTACCTACCTATCTAAATAAACATTTTGGTACACGAATGATTTGATAAAAATAATTGAATGTTTTTAAAGTAGATTTCAATGTAGAAAGGTTCTTGTTATTACTATCTACTGCATTTGTATTTATTTATTGCTTCATCAAAATTTAAAAACATTATTAGCATGTAATTATTAACCGCACTAGAGTTTGCCTGTACGGGATTAATAAATTCATAATTTATTAAAAGTAAAACACATAAATATCAGTCATTACCAAACCGTTAAGTACAGGCAAAATAATAAATATTTAAAAAAAATAATAATTTTAAAATGAAAATTAAAAAAGGAGGAAAAGTCATGGTGTTTGAAAGAGAGAGTACGAAACAGTAAGCAATATAGTGGTGAATGATGAATACTTGGAGCAAGTGGATGAGTTTGTGTATCTGGGTAGTATGTTTACGAGAGATGGGAAGGCTGATAGAGATATTTAAAGAAGGGTTAATGCCGGTAACTCCATTAATGGAGGACTGAATGCCTTTGGCGCTAATAAAAAAACTGTCAAAAGAAGCGAAGCTAGCAGTCCACAATGGAGTCCTGGTACCTACCCTGATGTATGGCAGTGAGGCGTGGAACTGGCAGAAGAAGGATGAAAGTAAACTGAATGCTGTTGAAATGAGATCCCTGAGGCGTATAGATAATAATAATAATAATTGGACAATTTGTAGAGCACCGTTTTTGTGAAAAATCACCTCAAGGGCGCTTATGTGTAGTAAAACAATGTATGACCGTGTGAGAAATGTGGATATCCGCAAAGAATATAAGGCTGATGTAAGCATTAATGAATAAGATTAAGAAAGGGACCCTCAGATGGTTTGGGCATGTAGAGCGAATGAACGAAGAAAGTAGTGTAAGAAGAATATAGGTACGACGCAAATGTGAATGGTAGAAGAAGACGGGGACGTCCGAGGAAGTCTGACACACGTTTAATAGTAACTATTAAACGTGTGTCAGACTAAGCCATAAAAGCGCCAGCGTTTTTTGGCTTGGGAATGCATGTCGAGCGATATGTTGAAATAGGCCAAGCCAAAAAACGCTAGGTATGATACTAGCATTACGTATCGTTTGTAAGTTCAAATAAAATCGAGGAAAATGCCAAAAACGTTAACCACTTGCTTTGATCAGTAAAAACATTTTTGTCAGAAACAAACCATTTCGTATCTATTGTTTGAAAGCTTTATCCATTAATAATTTCAAGCATAGATGGCGTAAATATATTATTTACTGATGTATTATTTAATTTATTATGAGATTCATAAACTATTTTTTCAGGTACGTTGATTGGATGAGCATCCGAGGATACGACTACCATTCATCCCTGGAGCCGATGGTAAACCACCACTCTCCGCTGTATTCAGTTGAAACTGACGCTGATACCACACTAAATGTGGTGAGTATAATATTGATAGCACAAATAATTTTTATAATAGTTGTTGTGAAGAATCACTTCAAGAGGGTGATCAATTATGACGCAGACCTCGCAGGTCACTTCAGATAAACACACTTTTATTATAAATTTTAATCTTGGAGAAGATACGAATTTGCACGCAAAAGACACTACATTAAACACCGGGCATTGCATGACTTTACGTCCTGCTATTTTACCCTTCATTACTTTTGATATTACATACCTATATGAGAAGATTAGTGGCAAAAGTTAAGTTGGTATTATTTTAAAGGATGGGAGAATTTAGGACGCTGCGATATTTTTCTGTAGATAGAAGTTCATTCAATTACTTTCACGACTCAAATAAAAATTACCTTCAAAAGTATAATTATATTTTTAAGAGCTTATAACTAAACTCATAATGTCGGTGGAAATTCGGTATGCAGGATCTACTAGCAAGTCGTATTGTCAGCAGGAGAGGACGTGTTTACTGCAGAGAACAAACACTCTTCAAACTTTAAAAAAATAAGAGAAATTAATTAAGACAATGTTAGCGACTTCAAATGAAAAATATGAAAGAGAAAAGACAGAAAATGCAATTGAACTCAGAACCTCTTCCTTGCCGGGGAAGTGCTCTTTGTCGGTAGAAATTCAGAACGCAGGGACTCAAGTAGTAAGTTATATCTTTGACCTTTCATAATTCCAGGCCTATACGGTCCAGTACTATATAAGTGCTGGAGTAGACAGAGCAAAGATCATGCTGGGGATTCCGACCTATGGACACTCTTATACCCTGCAGGACCCCAATGTATTTGCGATTGGCTCAAATGCCACAGGACCTGGAGAGAAAGGACCGGTCACCGGAGAAAGTGGAATTTTAGCTTATTACGAGGTAATAATCAAACATACACGAATTTTTTTTTTTAAATACTAATTTACAATAAGTTTTCATGATCAATTTTTTAAAATTGTCTGAATTACCACATTAAAAAGTTCGTTATTTATATATTTTATTGAATATTCTAATTAGGTTTCCAAATTGATAAATTTAATAATTTGATTAATAATTTCCAAATTGTGTTCGTTGTATTATATTTGTCTGTTTAGATATGCGCCAATGTGATGCCGAAGAATGATTCCATGGGACAACCTGACCAGTGGACAGTGGTTCAGCCTAATCTTCGGGCAATGGGGCCGTTTGCCCATAAAGGGGACCAGTGGGTGGGCTACGACGATATGGGCAGTGTGGCGAGGAAGGCGGAATACGCGGCTGATCAGGGACTTGGAGGTAAAATAATTTTTCTTTGGGATGTCTACTATACATAAACCTCATAATTATTTTTAACAATTAATTCCTTAATGATAGATTGCCTGGCGTCCTGCCAGCAGAGCCTTGAGTCCTTCTGAAAGGACGCGACATTTTTCACTTATAGCTCCGTTATTCTAGGTAGCATAAAGTTTGAATTTGCAAGAAAATACAGAGCATTTATTTCTCTTTAAAACTGCATAGAAAACAGTTGCCCAACTCGATGGATCTTCATACACGATGATGCCGGAGTAAACACATGATCTGCGCATACGTACGAGTACCTCCGCAAGACATTTCGACACAGCGGGCACACACAGTACTGCTGGAAGGACTAAGAAGTATTTCCATACAGATCACGTTCTGTCAGCAGGATTTGTGGTAGTCCTCCGGCAGGACTTTTTGCAAAAAAACTTGTCCTACTGGAAGAGTTCCCAGCAGGATGAACCATCGAGCAAACTATTATTAAATCAATTACAAAACATATAATCATACAACACATACCTACTTACTTATTAAACTGAAAGAGACATTTGTGAGAATATCCTGTACATAACCTAATATTCCACATACTAGGGATGTTATGGTTTCACGGGTTCCAGGTACTTGTGACCATTGTGCGATATAATTATGGTGTATTAATTATTGGAACTGGTTGTTTTAAATTAAAATATATTCTTTCCTACAATCAAATTGACTGATTTGATAATTTTGGTGGTAAGAAAATTTTATTCGTAATGTCTCTCGTTTATTTTGTTTGTAATAGTAGATTAGACGACTGTACTATTACCTACAAATGTATGTACCTAAATAGCTTTTTTGTTGTTGTTATTTATTAACCAAGATTATACAATATGCATTTTTTTGGTATATACCTACCATCTCACTAGGCTGAGCCTGTTCTGAGGTGGCAGGAATTTAAACTAATTTTGATATTTTAATCATGGAAGACAAAATAAGATAGAATAAAAGAATTATAAATATACATACATATATACTTTTTTAATTTAAATAGATAAATAGAATAAAACAAAATTTAAAAGAAATGAAAAAGAAAAGGGACAAGAAAAATAGAAAAAAAGATGAAAGAAACAAATAATTGATAGGAAAAAAGAAAAACTACAGACATTGAGTGTTCAACTGTTCGTTTCCTATATATTAACGTTTTCATGAATATTGTTCATTACAGGAATCATGTTTTGGTCCATTGAACTCGATGATTTCCAAGGAACATGTCACGGCCGACAGAATCCCTTGATCAATGCTGGAAAGGATGCACTCACGAGGCGTCTCAGGTAAGCAATAATTAATGTTACAGGAATCATGATAATTTGGTCTTTTGAAATGGATGATTTCCGATGAACATGCTATGACCAACAGAATCCCTTGATTAATGCTGCAAAGGATGCACCCATCAGGCGTCCTCAGCTAAACAATTAACGTTATTGGAGTCATGTTTCCAAAGACCATGACATGGCCGACAGTATACTTTGATCAGTTCTGCAAAAAACGCACTCACGAAGTGCCTCAGGTCAGCAATTCACATTACAGAAATCATGGTTAGCTCCATTGAAATAGATTATTTCCAAGGAACGTGCCATGGCCGACTGTATACCTTAACAAATACTCGAAGAATGCACTCACGAGGCACTTCAGGTAAGCAATTAACATTACAGAAATCATGGTGTGATCCATTAAATTGGATTATTTCCAAGGTACGTCACATGACCGACGTGGCATCGTTCCTTGGCTATATGACGAAAAATTTATTTTGGCTTTTATTTATTTTTAGGGGAGCAGCAGTTCCTCCACCGACCTCCATGCTAAGGCCCCAAACGGAGGCTCCTAGGAACCCCATTGTTAATCCCGGAAGGTATGAAACGTTTGTAGTAAACATAATGTTTAAATTGCTTTGTCACGAATGTGGTGCGACGATCGCTGGTCAGAATTACCAAAAAAACTTTTTTGCTCTTTCTGAGATCGGGCCTAAAGTTTAATATGTTTCAGAATTTAAATAACAGAGCAGTTTTTTTGCATGCAGAAAAATATATGCTTTTATAAAACATAAACAAAAATAATACCTTATATTCATTTTTTTATTTTATTTACAACTCTCTTTTTAAAACTTTTGAAAGTTGTTCCCATCAATTTAATATATCATTTAACAAGAAGATAACACTAATAATCTAAACGAAAATATGAAAGAGAACAAGACACAGACAAATAGAAAAAGATAACGATCGCAATTAGTCGAAAATAATATTGTTAATTCTAAAATTTAAAAATATGCGATTGATAATTATGACGGTTTCTTAGAAGATGGCACGGCCCGGTTAAACAAGAGGTTCTGAGTTCGAGTCCCAGTCGGGACCGTTATCTTTTTCTATTTTTCTGTGTCCTATTCTCTTTCATATTTTCGTTTAGAGTATTAGTGTTATCTTCCTCTCCAAAAGCTTAATACGCTGATAGGAAATGTTTTGATCAAAAAATTCCCAAAACGAATGGTTATCTCAAATTCCTAAAACATTTATTCAACTCTTTTCTCTGGCGTTTCACCGATATTCTGTTAGTTTCAGCGACGATTGACAATTTGTTAATTATATTTAAATGTTACAGGTCAGCTATAGGATCTATGGACAACCAGGACGTTAGATCTACAACATTACCAATATCACGCACAGAAAACAGTAATTAAAACTTTTATTTATCATTAAAGAAGAATATAACACTAATAATCTAAACAAAAAATACGAAAGAGTATAAGACAAAGAAAAATAAAAAGTTACCAAACGGTCGCAACTGGGACCCGCACCCAGAACCTCTTGTCTTAACGGGACAAATTCTTTACCAATTCGGCCACACTGTAGACCTCTTATATTTGTCAATCTCACATTTTAAATTTCAGAATTCAAAACATAATCTTCGACTATTTTTTTTCCTTTTTATCGGGAACTACTTTTTTCATTGGAAATATTTCGAAAAACTGGTTTGTAACCTAGATAGTGTCTCGGATAAATAATATATTTGTGGCGACCAGAACGGTCGCCCCCTTTTGCCACAATCCTTGCGCCGCCACTGATACAGCCAGCGCATTCTCGAAATGTACATACTACCTACAGTTGTAGTGTTTCCACGCCGCACACGGCTAAACATTTCGGGAAGCGCAGCGAAAGGCCTCGATCTAACAGCCGTCACATTCTTACGGCCGCGGAATGTTCCAGAGGCTTCTCCGCTTTGCGCGGTGGCTCAACATTACTTGGCGTTCCGGATACTCACACGGTCGGCTATATAAAGCGCAGCGACACCGCGCTAGTCAGTCAGTCAGTTCCAGTCATTAGTGCAAGTAACATCACCAATACATAGACAGTGCATCGAGTGATAACATCCAGTGCGGTAACCGCCAGGTCCACGGCGACGTGCCGGACCTGTGGCGGTGCATCATCATATCATCAACCTTCGAGAACGCAACAAGCGACACAATTGCCCACGACAAGTCCCACGGCGGGCCTTCTTGTCACGTGAGCGGCAACTCCTCAGGTTCACCGCAGCCATCTCCGCGACTCACCGCGTCGAGCATCCATCCTGGACGTCAAGGTCATCTCCACCAACACGGTGCGCAACTACATGCTGGCGACATGCAGACACGAGTTCTGCTACACCACTGCATCACCGACCTTCATCACTGCAACACCTACGATCATCACGGCGACGTGCCGGACCTGTCTACACTGTTACTTTACTAAATTCAACATCGCTACGTAGCAGCAATAAAGACTGACTCATACATCGACTGACGCCTTTCATTCAATAGTCCCTCGTCTCTGCCGATCGCTGCCCCGCCCCCTCACTGGTGACCCCGACGTGATCACGCCCGCTCCCTCATATTCTTAGAATGACAACACGCTTATGCAGTTCGCAAAAGACTGGCTTTTATTAGTAATAAAAGGTTTTAACAATCTTGTTAATAGATGGCGTTAGTAGTTACATTTTTAATTTTGATATGGATATTAATACCCCCACTTATCAAAATAAATTAAACATACAGTTTATTCATTGCATACAACGCCAAGCAAACTCATGAAATTGTAAATATCTCAGTATTCGTTTTGCATAGTTCCAATGTATATGACCATAACAATTATTAAATCGGCTAAGATAGCTGACAGAATAAGCAATGTCTGGTCTCGTTAATACGGCTAAGTACATTAAACTTCCAATTAATTTTTGGTAAGGAACATTAGGTGAACATTTATCTGTTGATTTATCCAAATTCAATTTAGGCTCAATTGGAGTACTTTGTGTTTTACAATCAGACATCTGAAATTTAGAAACCAACTGTTCAATATATTGTTGTTGATCTACAGTAATAACATTTTTATTTTTATCTAAATTAATTCTCATGCCTAGATATTGTCGAACAGGCCCTAGGTCCTTTAACTTAAATTCTGAACCTAATACATTTTTTAATTTAGTAGTTTCAACCTCACTGTTACAAAAAATTAGAAAATCGTCTACATACAGTGCTACTTCTATTTTAATTTTACCATTCATTTTTTGTAAACAAACATGGTTCATATTTACTATTTTTAAAATCTAATTTAGTTAAAACCTCTTTAACTCTTTAATACCATGCTAGGGAAGATTGCTTTAATCCATAAATGGCCTTTTTAAACTTCAATACCTTTCCCCCACTTTTGTTTACAAAACCTTCAGGTAATGACATAAATATATTTTCATACAAGTTTCCATTTAGAAAAGCAGTACATACATCTAAATGAGTAATACTCATTCTCATCTTTACACTAAGGGCAAACAATAATCGTATGGTAGAATGTCACACTACCGGTGAAAAAGTATCTGTGTAGTCGACACCAGCTTTCTGTGAAAAATCTTTTGCCACAAGCCGAGCTCGAAAACGCACTTTATTTTCAATATCAATTTTTTTATTAAGCACCCATCTACACTTCACTATCGTCACATCACCCGGATTATCAACAAGCTCCCACGCCTCACTCTCCTCAAATGACTGCAGTTCCTCAGCCATTGCCTGCTTCCACTGCTCCTTCTCTGGCCCCTCAAGAGTCTCTGCGAATACAATCTCTTCAGATGCTGGAAAAGTACTGGAAACACACATGTTACTAAAACCATATCTTTCTGGTTTCTTTCTCTGACGCGTGCTGCTTTCTGTCACTTGTTCGGGTGGTTCTGTTGATTGAACTACGTGTTCTGAGACATCTTGTGTTGGAAATTCAGTTAGTGTTTCATTGCCATCATCATATATTAAAGAATCTGAAAAGCAATCAAAAGGATCCTCAGTTTTTGGAATATTCTGAGATAATTCCCCCACTGAATCACTACTCTCTTCCACCAGATTGTCTTCTGTCGTCTCCTCATTAGGAATCCAGACGGCCGACTCTTCATTGGTTAACTTCCCATCTGTCTCATCCTCCATCACTATGACATCTCTGCTAATAATAACGGAGTTCTTAGTAGGATTATACACACGATAACCTTTTACATCCTCACCATATCCAGTTAAAATATGTTTTGTGGCTTTCTTATCCCATTTTAAACGTTTTTGTTTAGGAACATGCACCATGACTTTGCTGCCAAACAAACGCAGGTGACTTAAGTTAGGTTTTGATCCATACCACAATTCATATGGTGTTTTATCCAATCCTGATGCAATAGACCTGTTTTTCAAATATACAAATATACAGCAGTATTAGCTGCTTCTGCCCAAAATTTTTTGTCTAACTTTGCATCATATAATAAACATTTAGCTTTCTCAACCACTGTACGGTTAGCTCTCTCACAAAGTCCATTTTGCTCTGGTGTATAACAATTTGATTTTTGATGTATTATACCAGCCTGGTTTAGGTAACTCTTAAAATCCTTATTGCAAAATTCTAGACCATTATCTGTTCTTAATATTTTAATTTTCTTACTAAGTTGATTTTCAACAACTGATTTGAACTCTTTAAATCTGTTGAAAACTTCACTCTTCTGCTTCAGAAAATATATGAACGTCATTCGACTATAATCATCTATAAATAGCAGAAAATATCGAGCTCCATTTAAAGAATTTGTTTTCATCGGACCGCAGACATCACTGTGAATCCTATAAAGCGTTTCTGTACTCCGCTCACCCACATGAGAAAAGGGTAATCTCATTTGTTTTCCCTCACAACAAATAATACACTGAGACTTGGTTATGTCAATAGTACTCTCATAATTCAAACCATCCACAACACCGTTTCTCATTTTTTGCATATCTTGACTGTTAATGTGTGCTAGTCTTCTGTGCCATAATTTTCCACTGACAGGAACAGTCAACAAACAACTTTGTGATTGTAATCTCAATTTGTAAACACCTTCTGACAAATCCGCAGTTGCAACCAAATCATTGTTTTTGTTTCGAATATAACAATGTTTCTCTTCAAAAATGACATTATTTCCATTCTTGATAAGTTCACTTACGGATAATAAATTGGTTGTCAAACTAGGCACACATAGCACATTTTTAACTGTTATATGATAATTTAATTCCGAAACAATTTCGACATCTCCGGAACAAACAACTTGCACTTTAGATTCATTTGCGACAGTAATTTCTGGCAAATATGGCGTTGTATTCATATTTTTTACCCAATCTTTCTTCGCCGTCATGTGTGCACTTGCCCCCGAGTCGATGTACCATGAATTCTTGTTATATTTTCCATTCAGGAAAACAACATTAAAAACACATTTACTTTTATTTTTCTTTAACAATGGACACTGGTTTCGATAGTGACCCGTCTGTTTACATTTGTAACAAGTGACATTATTGTCAACCGTCACTTTTGAGTTTATCGATGATACCGCACCATTTTTCAATCTATGCTTTTTGCTATTATTTGCAACGAATGCAGCGCCGCTGGTATTCACGTCATTCTGTGAAATCTCCATATCAAGCAACTTAGATTTTATTAAATCGGTGGTAATCTGCATACCCGAATGCTCCACCGCCATAATCATCGGCATGAATTTTTCTGGCAAACCAGCTAGAAGTAATGATCCGATCCATAATTCCGTAATTGCAAATCCTGTGCCTTTTAATATCTGAGCTGTTTCGACCACTTGTGTGACGTACGATGTCATGGATTCACAATTTTCTTGTCGTAACGAGATTAAATGTCTTAGTAAGGATATTTTACGAGAAAAACCTGAGTCATCAAACATAGACCTCAGTTTAATCCATAACTCCAAAGTTGTTTTTGTTTCCTTAATATGCACGTACAATCCAGGATCAATAGTTAAAACTAGCTTCGCCTTGGCCCTTGCGTCATCTGATGCTTTTTTCTCGAAATTGGCATCTGGTTCCGACTTAATATAGTTCACCAGATTGTCAAGCACCAACAGATTTTCGACTGCAAAACTCCACTGATCATAATTCTGGCGTCCTGTCAACTTCTCAATGCTTTGAAAATAGTTCACTGCCATATTTCAACGAAAAATCAACAATTTTCGACTGTTTTATACTAAATTCACAGTAAAAACCGAAAAATATAATGGATATTTGCCCATAACCTCTTAGAATGACAACACGCTTATGCAGTTCGCAAAAGACTGGCTTTTATTAGTAATAAAAGGTTTTAACAATCTTGTTAATAGATGGCGTTAGTAGTTACATTTTTAATTTTGATATGGATATTAATATATATTCTATTATATTTTTATGGAATACCTATTGAGCTCTTTGTAAACATGTTACATTGATGGGAATAACTTACAACATTATAAGAAAGATAGTTTTTCTAATAAAAATTGAAGATTTAATTATTGTTGAAAAAGAAGATAATCTAAACTCTGAACAGAAAAAAACACAGAATAAAAAGATGGCAATCGATTTCAGGTTCTCTGTTTTACCAGGAAACCGCCTTAAACCATGCGGTCATCAATATAATTCATTGATGGATATAACCTTAAAAAATTATTCCAATATAATTGAACATTAATTTATTCCTATAAAACTGTTTTTTTTTCCATTTTTATGTGCCATAACTAATCAAATAAAGTCTTCCTTATGTTAAAATAATAGGCCACTTGCATCACATTTTTTAAATTTTTTTCCGGTTTAGGCAAATATTCTAAGAAATTCTGTTTTTTTTTAATCATATTTTTGAAACCCTGGCGATTTTTTGAAAATTTCAATCCGAAAAATCAGACAATTTTTTATAAACCGGAAAGACGGGACATAATTTTATGGGTGCGAAAAAACTATAATTACATAGCCGAAAATCATTAAAAAAAAAAACGTTTTCCACACGAATAGCAATAAATTGTTCTCTTCGTAACATCTGTAAAAACACCGCCATCTTTATCAAAAATCAAACCAAAGGATAAGTTCGCATAGAACAAACAATAAATCTAGTGAAAGTAAAACGCAAATTCAAAAATTCGCCGGAAATCAAAGTGTTGCCATATTAAAAAAATTTATCAGTGTGGAATTTTACAAAATTAAGGGAACATAATCGGAGACGGCACATTTTCATGTAGTGACGTCACGAGCTCAAATAATGGATTTATTTATTTAAAAATAAATAAAAACTAATGAGACGATGTATGAATGTGAACGAGGCAAAGAGTGTGTGCCAAGATCGAGTTGTGTGGCGGTCCGTCCTCTCTGCCTACCCCTGCGGGGAAACGGCGTGATGGTTAGTTAGTTAGTTAGTTAGTTAGTTAAAAACTAAGCATATATTTTTACACTTTCGTAATCTTAGTAAAAAATCTATCCACACAATTTTTTTCAAGTCGTTATGAAATCCATTCAAGTGGCCTATTATCGAATTGAAAAGCAATAAAATTAAAACTGTTTTGCCTTCAACGTGAAAATGAACACTATGAACGCACAGCAGGCAGGCAATCTACGTAACTTCTATGTATATATATTACAGACTACAACTTTTGTAGGCGTCAAAAACATTATTGTAAGGGGTTATTTATTTTCCTTGCAAAAGTTGTGAGGATGCCAATCTCGCAAATTTGGCTCCGATTCAGAGTTCTCTTGATTTATCATTTTATTATCATTATAAATAATATAATTTAAATAAAATATGAAATATGTGGTACGTTTCCAACACGTAGAGATTCTCAGAATTGACCTCATGAAAGACAATCATTCCAATCGAAACATTACTAGAAATGGCATTATCCATGTTTAGTAACTAGATATGAATATCTACGTGCTTCACAATCCTCCCCGTTTACTTCCTATCTACACTTATTTCTGCCTCATACTAAACCCCGAATCGGAAATGTCAATATTTTTTTTACATTAGCTCTACTAAGGAGACCCCGAGAAAAAAATTCCCTTTGGACCTGTATTATATTCGGGAATTCTGTGAGGAGGGTTTTTTTAGAGAAGGGAAGAGAGGAAGTCCTGGGAAGGAAAATATATATGAGGGATGGGTAGGAATGTGGGTGTCAATGTATCCAGGAGAGAAGGACGTATGAATCCATCCCTACCACTGCGGTACGAGAGAGGTGGGTCGAGAGAGTCCAGCTGGAGAGGTAAAGAGGTCTCCATCAACCAGTCTCTCCCGATCCGACCCCCCACAAACCTCACCCCATGAACCCCCCAAGGGCCTCCTTGTTAATTCACCAAATCTAGCGAACCAATTGGGGTAACCAAGACCAGGGGTGTTGGTTATCCAATAAATGGTTCCCTTGATGGCTGTACCCATACCATCCTCTCAAATTGGGGCTCAAATCAAAAATAAAATTTAAACAATTGCATGTAGGAGAGATTCTGTACTCCGCATGTACCTATGTGGATAAAAGATAATGTGATTTTTAAACTTTCAGGTGCGCCAAGAGAGGCACGCGTGCTGTGCTACTATACAAGCTGGTCGGTGAGGAGACAAGGGATCGGCCACTATCCTACCAGGTATATCGACCCCAACCTCTGCACTCACGTCATTTACGCATTCGGGGGCATCTCCAAGGATAGCACACTCAGGCCATCTGATAAAGTACAAGACATTGATAACAGTAAGAATCTTACATTTAAATTAATTTGTTAGTTAGCTTAGGTTTTACTTTTCGATCATCTAGTTCAGGGGTCTCCAAACTACGGCCCGCGGGCCAAATTCGGTCCGCCATGCCAGTGTCATCAATCCGGTCCACGACAGCTATTGACCGGTGTTATCAATCAGGCCCGCGACAGCTAACGGCTTATTGTTGTTATTATTATGTTGGATTAAGAACACAGAATGATAGTAACTCAATTTTATTTACTTTCTAGGTAAAGCTTAGTGACAATTATAATACGCAGAAAAAATTTAACTTAAGTAGACAGTGACCTTCCTCTTGTTTTGAAGGTCACATGTGCAAAATTTCATCAACCTCGGCATAAAACTGTAGATTTGCACACAAATCAAATCCACACCGTCTGCTTGCCAGCCCGCTCATCCACCACATACAGACATTCTCCTTTATATATATTTCAACGAATTTACACAAAAATCTTGACAAATTATATACTCAAACCTTTCTCACGAATCACTAAATCTATTGGTGGAAACCGCATGAAAATCCGTTTAGTAGTTTTTGAGTTTATCGCGAATAGACAGACAGAAAGGAATTTAATTTAAAGGACTTTAATTTATAAATAGCTTACCTAGCCACGCGTTGCTGCGGCTAACGAAACACAACGCCATCTACTGGATGGTTACCCAACCTTTATAACCAAGTGTTTTATATACCTAAACCTTCTTAATGAATCACTCTATATCTATTGGTGAAAACCGCATGAAAATCGTTCAGTAGTTTTTGAGTTTATCGCGAACAGACAGACAGACAGACGCAGTAGAGGGCTTTAATTTTTAATATGTAGAGATGACAGGAAAATTAAAACGGTTTTGGCCCTTAGAACTTACTGGAGTAATCAGTACGCAATAAACATGGTTGCTGAGCATAGAGTAAATGTAGTTGTCATTTTGCTATCTTATGAGATTATTTCAAAAATTAAAAACATTAAAAATATTTTTCCATCACACGTCGCAATTGAGTAGTCAGGAGAGTATTGCGTTTATAGCCTAGCGGGTCACAGCACGGTAACACACGAAATATCGCGCCTATCACACAATCCCGTCACGACGCGACGTGCAGGAGTGGAGTCAGAGACGACGCATTGAAAAAGATATCATCGGACAGCAAAATGACATCTAATTTTTGACTCCAATAATTCTCAGGATTTGCTAATTAAAATTCTTCATGTGCGTGCTGTTATACCTTTTATATTACGTACATAATTTTTATTTCAGACAAGGAATGATACAATTTGTCCAAAGAAACGTCACATTTCAATGACATTTCTTTTTTCTAAATTTCTTTAAGAAGGTAGATTCAATAAAAAATAATACTGATTACGATCAGGCAAACTCTGGCTGGATAAAAAGGTAGTATCTGACACGGTCACAATCTTAAACTGAAAACGGATCACACAAATATATTTACAGACAGATGAATTACCAAATGGTCGAGTCAATTAATCATTGCGTTTTTCCTGTATTCAAGATGGTTTTATCACGTTCACCGGACTGAAGCTCTCCAACCCGAATCTGAAAACAATACTGGCTGTGGGAGGGACAGATGAAGGATCGAATACATTTTCATTCATCGCCGCCGAAAAATCGAGGAGAACTGATTTTATCAATAATGCAATAAGGGTACGTAACATTAGATAATAAGAATAACACAGTCTCGGCAAACCGAAATTCTACCGATTTCTTACACATCTCCCTTAAAAATTTGAAGTTTTTAAGCTCATAAAAAAATAAATGTTATTTTTTAAGATAATATCTAGATGATGCCCAAGCCGAAACGAAAATTATATGAAATTCCCTCGATAGAAAAAAATCGCAAAGTATGCTCCAAAAATTATTAAAAACAAGTCTGTTTCTATTATCTTATAAATTACATTTGTGAAAAAATTCACAATGTTTCTTTAAATGATACTTAAGATGCTCTTCACGAGATTTTTGCTCTATTTTAAACGAGTCGTGTTTTATTAAACATTTTTTTAATTTTCTCATCTATTTTGTTGCTGTAAATGTTAGCGCGCTCCTCTAACATTCGTAATATCGTATCTCTTCATCTTCTTCTTTTCGATCCCGGTTGCGGAGCCTTAAGTAAGAAATGCTTTTGCATCGCGTTGTCTCACATCATCTTCTCTTGTAACCTCCGATCAAGTTATTCTCGATTAAAAAAAAAAAAAACGAAATCTACAGTTTTGATTCATTATATTTGTTATTGCTTGTAAAATTCGTGTTGATACAATTTTGAGTTGACATAATATGTTTTCTTAGAAACCAGATTATTTGCATAATTAACTCAAAAATCGGTGTTCTCGGCTTGTAACTTAGAATGCGATTATTCACTTAAGATTTTTTATCGAATATCTTTTTAAATTAAGTTAAATTAAATTCTTTTTAAACTATGTGTACATGAACTTATTACATAATCTTTTAATTCATCCGTAGTTCTTGCGCGACTATAAATTCGACGGTCTGGATTTGGATTGGGGGCAACCAGGTTTTGGCAGAGGGGCTACACCAGAAGACAAAGCCAACTATGCTACGCTAGTGCAAGAAATGAGGGAAGAATTTGACTTGGATGGGGCTGAAGGCAGATCAAGCCTGCTGCTCTCCCTAACTTTACCGAGAGAGAAGATAAAGATCGATACGGGATACGATCTTCCTAAACTAACAAAGTAAGTTTTTTAAATTATTGGATTAATTCATCATTGGCAACTGTTCCGCCTACCGAGATACTGCAGTGCTACGGAAATATTGCTGGAGGGACGGGTGCACTCTTTCCGATAACTTCTCCACCACAGCATTGGATGGTTACGTCGTAAACTACTCCAAACATTGAAAACCATCTTTATTGTCATTGTTGCCTGGGTGGAGCCCTCTTAGTGGCACTCTGCAGACAGGAAACCATCAAGTGATCTCCATAACCAATTAAAAAAATATAAATTTATGCATTTCTTCGTTATTTTGCATAAATAATATTGCTAATTATTCTTAAAATATGTATTTATTATTTTTGTTTATATTGTAAACATATTATAAAATCAAAAATGCTGATGTGTGTAAAATTAACTTATCCTATTTCTTTAATAAAAAGCTATAGAATAGGACAAAGGAAAAAAAATCATCCATTATGAATGGGTTGTTAAAATAAACAAAAAATTTAACAAAACAAAAAACGACTTAAAAAAATGCATTAAAAAGTAAAAAAATAATTTCGTACGATTGTTATTTTTGGAGTCGAATTGATAACCTCCTCCTTTTCGAAGTCGTTTAATTAATTTCAACAATTCATAAAATTTCTAGTTCTATTAAAGTTCTGTTATTATTTCAGTTTTAGGAAGCAACAATGATACAATAACAGAATAGAACTTATATAATTGTTCAAATTCTTTGAAACTTTTTATTTAAATTAACTCCAGAATAATTATTTCCCTCGTGGCCTGTCATCTTTGGGGAAGCTGTAGTTCTGGGAAGGAAAACAAAATGAGGGGTGGGCAGGTCACTGTGTCTTAAGAGTGACGTATGAATCCATTCCTCCATAGTAATTTATAATCATTACAAGTTTGACCGCTTTGTATATTTTATATTCCATAATATCATTCCTATACAGATTGTAATGACGAGGCTCATCACATGTGGTATATAGTTGTTTCTTGTCGAAAGAAGAAGAGAATTTAAATGTATTAATAAACCTCTTTTCGATAATTGACAGATCCATCAATTGGTTTAGCATTCGAGGATACGATTATCATCTGCATCTAGAACCAGTAGTCAACCACCATGCTCCCTTGTACTCTGCTGATCCAAACAGCGACGATGAACTAAATGTGGTAAGAATCGTTTTTAATATTCGTATATAATCGTCAACATTAGAAGTGCCTTCCAAACAAATTTGAATGGAAACAAATATCCCATTTAGCCCAACCGCCCAGCGTTCCGTCTCACTTGCATACACCTGAAATCGTAGATCTCCATCGCATTTAAATTTAGAAAACACAGTTTTGTTGGGAAATATAGACCCAAATTGAGCAAAAATTTGGATTACGATACACACCCTTATGGCGCTTCTTGTGTTATTCCCTAGACCTAGACTATCACAAATACGATACCTTCAACTTTTGACATTTCGCATACATTTTTTTTTACATTAGCTTCAAACAGGAGGAAACAATTTTCCTCAGGGCCTACGTTATCTTTGAGAATGGTGTGTAGAGGCTTTTTTAAAAAAATAAAATAAAGGAGAGGAAGATCTAGAAAGGAAAACGAGCAAACAAGCGACAACAATACGCAGGAAATTAGCGATTCCGATTTACGAATATGTACAAAGTACGATGTACTCGTATGAAGAAATTGGAACAACGAAACTAATGCCAAGGAATTTTCCCAAGCCGTCAGTAGAATGCCTACTTTAATAATATTATATGGTTTAAATGTGTGATTTTTGGTGAGGAACCTTCTGGGTAAAATCTACAAATTTGTTTCTTTTTCAGAATTACACAACGCAGTACTACATTAGTCAAGGAGTTGACAGAGATAAACTAATGTTGGGTATGCCTACCTACGGGCGGTCTTTCACCCTTGCAAATCCCGATGTCCATGCGATAGGATCACAAGCCATCGCTCCCGGGGTTAAGGGAGTTGCAACGGGAGAACCAGGAGTGCTTGCATACTACGAGGTAAACAAAAACTCTAACATAATTTAATTCTATAACAATTTGTGAGTTGGGAATGGGTACCGCCGCCCCGTGAACCTTTATTGGATAACCAACCCCTCTGCCATAGGTCACCCTAAGTGGTTCGCTACGTTTGGTGACTAAGCAGGGGTGTCCGGATTCATGGGGTGAGGTTTGTCTAGGTCTTGGAGGCGGATAACCTGGACACACTGAATCCCAGATTCTTACCCACCCCTTAAACACTTTTCCTCCCCAAAACTCTCCTCTCCTTCCTTTCCTTAAAAAAAACTCCACACAGCATCCCCAAAGATGACTTAGGCCCTGAGTTAAATTATTTTCCCCAGGGCTTCCTGTGTTAAGCTCATGTAAAATAAAATAACATATTACCACAACGCAGAATTGAAATGATGCTTGAAATGACTTTAGCCATGTTTGGAGACTTGATCTGAGTAGCCAGATACCTTCCTCGTCCCCATCTCCTTTCTCTACCTCTTACCTTTAGCCTCACAACATACCCCGATTTTGGATGCTCGATAGACTTTAACGCCAAAACGATTGTCACAATAATGACAAATTAGAACTAAATAGGTTATATTTATCATCGGGAGTGTTAGGCAAAAATGATTTATTATTAATAATAGCTCTTTAAGATGAAGCCATACGAAATAATGCAAAATCATACAAAATCATATGTTTTTGTTTTGAAAATTTGATCGCTTAGAAGTATTATAGGGGCTGCAATTAAATACTGCGTGTAGAACATATGTTGGCCCTTAAAAATATCGGTCAGTTTTTTAATAAGTCCTTTAATAAGTCTAGAAAAAAATAAAGTGTTAGGTCTATAAAAATTACTTTCAAGTGCAAACTCTCCTACATATAAACTCCCTTTCGGACAGGGTTTTATTGTATAATGTGGCAAATTCAGTTTCTTTTATAATTATCGTAATCAAAAATGATATTTAGGCTCGAACTTCGTAAAATAAAATAAAATATTCATTTTCGCGTTGCTATTTTACAAAACGGCCGGCAGTCAACGAATTTGAATTTTCAAAAGTTGACCCTATGCCGTCCACCGAAGGACTACAGACCTATTTTTGAGGTCAGTTCCGCCCCGGCTGCGACGGGGAATAGACGCCTTAGATTCTGCGCCACTTGGTTCCTTGAAATCAATTTTAAATTTCCGTTTTATTACAATAAACAATGCTTAAAAAATGTATTAATGTTTTTTACTGGCCTTTACAATATAATTTTTTTTTTTCTCAAATACCTTTTCCAACCTTTCCAAAAGCTTTTTCTCAAGTATTTTTAAACTCCTCCTATAAAGGGGCGTGAATTCCGAATTCGATTTTTTCCTGGACTATTGGATCGCCTTAATGAGTTCAACACATTACACAATTTAGCCTTACTAAAAAAAATCACTTCCAAATCGTTAAACGTGTTTTAGTTACACATTGCACAAAGACAGTGCAATTATAGATTCGATTTTTTACTAATAAAAAACAACTATATTAATTCCAGAATGACGCATGCAATGAAACGCGCATGCGCAGCTTTTTAGCACGCGCAGTCAAAGGATCGGGTTGTTGATATTTATGTTTACAATCTCTACATGCACAATTTATTATTATATTGGTGTAATTCAATATATATTTACAACGTATTTGCGTTATTTTTTTTTAATTTAAAAAAAAAAATAAATGAAGACAATATTAGCGAAACTTAATCAAAATCTGGAGACAGAAAAATCAGAAAAAGATATTGGTTCCACTGGGACCCCAAACCAGGGCCCTTTGCTTACATGGCAAGTGCTCTACCAACACCAACTGAGCTATGGAACCCATTTCTAATTCTGTCACTTTTAACTGTATCGTACTTCAACTAAGAACCACCGACATTATCTTCATTTTCTTAACGCACATATTATTGGCTGCTACCTTTATGTCAGTTTCTAATTAGTAAGGTATTCACGTACACAGCGTTTACCAATGGAATAAAATATTCATGACCTTTTTTAGTAAGGCTGTAAATGAATAATGTTTTATGTAGCTGTTTCAAAATATAAAAAAGCTCTCCTCGGTTCCTTAAAATTATTGATAAGTCTGTAACTAAAAAGGTATTTCAAATGCCTAAGATTGTCTTTCAGTGTCTTAAGGGGCCATATTTTTTATATCAGGTCGAATGATTTTTTTTAAAATTACTCTTTTTTTAGATTTGCGCTAACTTGATTCCGAGAAATGACTCCATGGGTCGACCTGAACAGTGGAGCGTGGTGCGGCCAAACCCCGGAGTGATGGGACCTTACGCCCACAAAGGAGACCAGTGGGTGGGATATGACGATATGGAAAGTGTCGCGAGAAAGGCGGAATATGTTGCTGAACAAGGACTTGGAGGTAACTAGAATTTTGAATATAACGATTGTTGATAATTGTACATTAAGCGCCGAATTACAGTGCAGTACACAGTACACTACCGAACAGTACAGAGAATAATTAAGAGAGTACTTATACAGTACAATACCCACAAAGAAAGAGTTCGAATAGTATTCAATATTTCTACAGTGGAATTATTGAACCACAGGGCGTTTCCCGGTCTTCCTTCTGCTTTAAGGGGTGGGGAATGTGGATTGGGTGGTTTTTGTAAATCTCAAATAGACATCTTTGTCTTTTCAAATTTCACGGTGTTTCTTTAATTGTCCTACTGAGATTTTTGATCTATTTAAATAAGATGTGTTTTATTAAATATTTTCACAACAGTCGCTTACGCCTATTAATTATATCTGCATATATGTTTCCTCAACCCTATGAAATGGATCTCTTCAAGACTATTCAGGTCTCTTCAAGATCCACGTTAAGGACCCACCCTTCTCCCCAAAAGTGCATTCCACATAGCATCCACAAAGAAAACATGAGGGGAATTATTTTCCTCAGGGCCTGTGGGGAGTGTTTGTAAAAAATCATGTATATTTCGTCCTGTCCCTTACGGCTAACACTACAATATTGTTATCCACATCATCAAGCCTCCTAACCTTAGAACTTCCAACACTTCTTGGATTTGCAGATTTATTATCATCTTTAGAGATCCACTGGCTTTATTCCATTCTTGATATATTTACTGCCCACCGCATAACTGAATGTATTGAAAATAATGCTAATACTTAATCAAAACAAAACACGTTCATTTTAAGGTATCATGTTTTGGGCTATGGATATGGATGATTTTCAAGGAACGTGCCATGAAAGAACTTACCCTTTGATTAATGCTGCCAAGGATGCCCTTCGAAGAAGTCTTGGGTAAGTGTCACCATGTAAAATCCCCAAGTAAATAGGAATGGTAAATAACATGTACAACAAACGATGTTTTCTAAATCACGAAAAAAATACATTTCAATACAAGATTGGTTATTTCCTATTTCAATACAACTTTTGGACAGAAAAATATTATATAATGAATAATATATATCACTTTGTTTAAACCACTATATTATAAACAATATCTACATGTTTCGATAACAATTTTATCTTCATCAGGATATGTTAATTTAAAGAAATATGTTATTTTTTCTTTAAATTAACATATCCTGATGAAGATAACATTGTTATCGAAACATGTAGATATTGTTTATAATAAAGTGGTTTAAAAAAAGTTATATATTAGTATGTGTGTTTGTTACTCTTTCACGCAAAAAACTAAGGAATGGATTTTAATTTTAATTTTAATTTTTTACAATAATATAGCTCATACATCAAAATAACATATAAGATATAATTTATACAGCTAGCTAGGAAGGGGACGCGGGAGGGGACGGGGACAAATAGGAAAGGTGATTCAGGGAGAAACAATGTATTTCGTTGAATGTAGCATTGCAACGCATGCCGGAAACCAGCTAGTTTAAAATTATAGTCAAAATATGGCTGAGAGAACTGAATGATTATCAACTTGCAATTTGGGAAGCGAGAATGGGAATCCCCGCCTGGAAACCATTTATTTGATAACCAACGCTTCTGTCATAGGTCAAACAAAGTGGTTCGCTACGTTTCAGACTCAGCAGGGGTGCTCGGGTTATAGAGTTGAGGTTTGTCTGGCTTGTGTGTCTTGGCGGCGGCTGCGTCTATTCACAAGCTGCGTGGCGGGAAAGATAGGGAGAGACTAGTAGAGGGAGACCTTTTGACCTCTTCAACCGGACTCTCTCGCACCGCAGTAGGAGGGATGGATTCACGAGCTCTTGAGCTCAATTTATGGAGTAGTAGTAATATAAAATGAATTATTGTATAACCTTGCACATGTAACCATTTGTATTGTAAAAACAAAATTCTTGAAATAAATAAATAAATAAAATACATCCGTCACTCCTTGACACACTGACCCCTAGATTCCTACCCACCCTTCATACCTTTTCCTTCCCAAGACTTGCTTTTCATAAAATATACCCTCCATACAGCTTACTAAAAGATAAAATAGGCCCTGGGGGTAATGATTTTCATTGCCTCGTGTGTAAAGATAATACCTATTAAAAAAAATTATGAAAAAAATGTAAAGACATCTTTATAAACAATACAATAACATAACACTTAATCAATCAATACAATGTATAACAACTACTACAGGCCGTCTCAAAATATATGATACATTGGTGAGGAGGGCTGTAAAAACTGTGACAGTTTTCTTGTACATATTCTTAAATAATATGTTATATACAAATATACACGTAATAAAAAAATAATAATCTGTTAAACCAATGAAAATATGTATGTTCTACACCCACAGCTTAACTACGGATACCTCGATAACAACGGAAGAAGCGCCTACACCTGTTGCTGGATTCAGAACAACTCCAACCACAACATCGACAACAACAACGCAACCAATCAGAACACCGCCCACCACACGAACAACGATTTCGTCAACCACACCATCAACTACAACGCCAATTCAAAGATCCACAACTTCCACAACCATGAGATCAACCACAACACAGGCTACATTACCACCCACTCAATCCACCATGACATATGTTCGACAATCTCCAAGACCTGCTTTCCCTGAGCAGACTGAATCTCCAACTACCAGTACCATTATCCCCCTAAGGAAGCCTGTGGAAGAGGTTTGTATATTACATTACTATTTCGTAATCTTATTTCGAATCTGGTGTTATCTAACGTTTAGAAAAATCCAAGCTGTGCACTCCCATATCATTTTTCAGACGACCTTATGTACAGTGTACGTCATTATGTTCAACTCTTTCATAAATAATGACTTTGGACTTAATAGAGTCATTCACCCTAGACACGAGAGATAATATTCGTATTTTTTTCAGAATGCCGTGACTGATCCCCGGAACGTCGAGGACCTTTTGAATACTCTTTTAAATTCTGGTAAGAGTCTCAACCCTTAGAGTTTTAACCAGTTTTCTTTGTAAAGTGCAGAACATTAGACGGCCTCCATTGTCGAGGGGCAAGGCTCACGACTAACGACGCGGGTTCAAATCCCGGCGTGCACAAAGAATTTTTATTTAATTAATTTGTGTAATTTCACAAATTTATTAATTAAAATTAATATATAGCATATTTGCTGCCCTGGTGTAAGAGCAGCATTCAGAATTGAAACGTTGCTTGAAACAGCTTTAGCCGTGTTTGGTGACCAGATCTGAATAGCCCTTATAGGTGCCCCACCTTCCCTATCAGCCCCAACAATAGCCCCCCTTCCTCTTCCCCATATAATCCCCGCTACCTTCAGCCTCACAAAATACCCCAATTGGGGATGCCATAGTCTCAATAACTCCAGACGGGAGGTCTCACTCTGGACTCTTGTGAGGTACTAAAAAAAATAATAATTAAAATTAATACATTCAAATTTAGTTGTTTTTGCGGGAAACGAACTTTAAAAACCGATTATTCGTAATTAATATTAATCTATTAAGTGAAGAAGATATTCTTCAATGAACACATTGTTTTTAAGTTTTAAGTTGGTACAAAACTTAAATGCTTGTTTTCTTACAACAGCAATTATAGAGCTAACGTTTTTTGCCAGTACTCCCCTGATATTAACACCGTAGGTTCTTTTGAACTTTTGAGTTTTAGATGAAATCTCAAAACATATATGTCTCTAGATCGGCGAAGAAATTTTATTATAATATACAAATATGAAGATTAATTCATAGAAATATTATTTGAAAACAATGTATTTTGCGCACTTTTTCAATCAATAATAGATTATGGAATAATTGCTTGGGGAGAAGCATCAAACGCCGCAATCGATCAAATATAAATCGCGCAGAAAACGATCTTAATGGTAATACTTAAAAAACACAGACTGGCCGATACAGACCAAATATTCAACAGTTGTGACGTATCATATAAACGCCAATTATATGTAGAAACACTACTAAACTACACTTTTGATCAAAAATCAAACTCCAACAGTCTCCAACATACACAAAATATCACTAAAAGACCGGTTAGACAAGCGTACGGTAAACACTACCTTTGAACAAAGACACCATAAATACTATGCTATAAAAGCATTCAACAGTCTTTCACTTGAAACAAAAATTGAGGAAAACAAAAATAAATTCAGACACAAAATAAAAAAAAGTGGATTAAAGAACAATATCACAAAAATTTTATAACATGAAAGAATAAAGCATGTACACGCAACATACAAAACCAATATAAAAACGCAACACTCACAAACACACAAATCATAGTGTATGCCGATTTTCATTTAATTTATTTTTTTCCTTTACACATTAAACATTATTTTAATTTTAAGTGTTTTTTTTACGTCACCAACATTTTTTTTTTCAAAATGAATTATGTATAAACTCTTATATTATAAAATGGGGCCTCAGCACGGGTAAGCCACCCAGTGAGGCCAACATTACTGGATTGTACTATGAAATATAAAATATTGTATCAAAATAAATAAAAATAAATGTTTTAATTATATTAATTGCTAATATTTTGTTCTATTTCATTTTCAGAAGGAGGCTTTGAAACTCTGAAAAAGTATTTGGAAGAGAGAGGCCTCCGAGAAAGGTAAGATAAGTTATCGTAGGTATTTATATTTCAAAATTATGAGCTAAACATCATCTAACAATTAGGGATCAATTCTAGTTCTTTTCTCTCTAGAGTTTTCCAACTCTATAAATATACATTTTTTTTAAATATTATTGGTGAAATCTAGCTTGAAACCTCTAAACCTAGATTTTAATAAATTTGGCATATCAGTTAATATCCTCAAATCAATTCAATTTATTGATTTTAAAAACATTTTAAAATCAATATTTCGAATGGTTTTTAAAGAAAACAATTAAGTGTCTTACAGATAAATGCGCTCCAAATCCTACATAAGTAACAAGCAACTATTAACCGCCTATCAATCTTACAAAATCCAAAACATGCTGATCAGCAAGGTATAAATGTACATAAGCAGATTTATACTAACAGCAACAAAGTTTGCCGTCTAAATTCTGCTTCATTGATGTTAAACATATCTATTTTCGAATGATTCTATTTAACTACAAGATAGCTCTCCCCACTGGCATGAACATTCTGCAAGCCAGGAGATAAAACAGTCTATATTGTTGGCGACGTAGATAACCATCGGGAATTTAAAAACTAATGCTCTCCATGATAGTTGAGTTTTCGAACCATCCACGAATCAGTCTGAAGAAATGTGATATAATGTGCACATTCCTTTTGATCCGTAGGTGGTTCATTTCGAGCATGCCCAAGAGAAACCGGTGGGATAGAGTCACGGGTAGTAAGCCAATCTTCCTCCTGTAGAAAAATCTCTTCCTGACGGAATTATAACCAATTAATAATAATGTTGTCGTGACCTGAGGTTAAATACAAAAGAAAAACCTTTAAGTTTCAATATCTTAAAATCGACTTTGATGGAGTTGTTTCTCTTTAGACCTGTGCCCTCCATTAACTAACATAAAAAGGACTATGAAATTTAACTTATATTTCATTCTATTTATTTTAGCTCACTACGAAAACTTCTTAAACAGAACTCTTCAACGCAGCCTCCACAAACCACGACCAAACAGACTGCAGGCGATACTCCAAAGTGCGTAGTCATAAAAAAGTTAATTTTTTTGCTAACATATCAGTTAATTTTATATAAAAAATGATAAATAGCAATTCTGTGTTTAGAACAGCATGTTTCCAAATCAATCACTGCGCATAATGACGTTCCAGAGAGTACTTATGACGTCAGAACTCGTCCCGAGCATAGATGCGTAGTTTATTCAAAAATTCAGATATTAATAGTTATGTTGGGGCTCTTCAAGAATAATAAGGCCCTTGTTGCAACCTTGTTTATTGTTATTTTTATATGGTTGCAATTAAATTATACTTCTGGGTCACACGACTGACTCTAATTGCCTACGAATTGAATCTGAGCTGCTTGGCGACCGTTAACCATGACCGACCGGTAGCCGTTCGGTAAACCTCGGCAGCGTTCGTGATGTCGGCAACTCGACACGTACAGCGCTGGGGTGTACTCATGGTTTGGTATATTTATAGGTATACTGCTTTTGCTAACAAATCTGTTTATGGACAATATGGACATCGGTCGGAACTGGAGAAAAGCTCTAAGCCTAACGGCACCTATTAATATCAACTGAAACTTTCAAAGACTTTTCAATATCGAATTATGCACATAGAGATATACTATAGAGGCGCTATCCCGTACATAATTTTCCGAGATTCGTGTTCAAATCTTGCACGAACAAGTGAATTCAAACTGAAGCCGCCGTGTCGAAAGGCTCGGCCGTCAGACCGTCCTTACCTTTTACCCAAGCCCATGGTTTCATCCTTCTTTCATACGTCACACAGAAATGGAGTTACGAACCTACGATTTCGTTGAACCAATTTATTAGCTAAATGTCTCATCTATGTATGTATATCAATGATTATGCATTAGAGGTTCTTTAACATAATATTATTAAAACGTATTTTTAGATATGTTATTTATTTTGTAGCAAATTCCCCATTCCAATTAAATTTAGATATTTATTTTGGAAATCATAAATCCTCTTAAGATATTGTAATATTTATTTATCAGAATAATAACTTTTTTTTTCAACAGATTTCGAGTACCAACACTGATGAGTCCCAGCCTATCGTTACCCGTGGGAAGACCGAATTATCAGCGACCCAAATTTCCTTCCACGGAATCAAGTGAAACCATGGACTATAATTTCAAAAAAACCACAAGAAACAGGGTGCACATTGATTCTCAAAGCTCTGACGATGGCCTTCCCAATGATCAATACGAAGATGACAACACATCATCAGATTATAATAATAATGGTTATCCTTTATCTATATCTTCGTCATCCAAAGTATCTCTTCATTCTTCTGATCGAAACCGTAATCCCATTGCGTTTTCATCTAACGTCAACATAGATCTGCCAGAAGACCAGAATATATCTCCGCTTTCTTTCTCATCTGGACTTAGTTTCGCATATTCTGACGAATCGAAGAATGGTGCAAAAAATTCCCAGTCCTCCAACGAAAGCGATGAGCCCAGAGCCAATATTTCAGCAAATAATACAGTAAGTGTTCGAGGAAAAGATAAAAGAGGGAATGTAAAGAATTTGTCTGTTACTTCTAATACTGCTACATCTTTGGCCAGAGGACAACAGCATAAGAATGTGGTTTCACATTCGAGAACCGACGATTTTGATAATGATAGCGTAGCAGTTGTCAGTGAGGATTTTATCAACCGCAGGAGACAAAGACGAACTAGTACTCCCAAAATAGACGAAGAGTTGTTAAAGACAGTATTTGGTTCATTTGGTTAGTTGAAATTATCTACATTTTGGGTAGTTGTATAAGTTTTCGCCACTTTTATTACATTAACATATTTTAAGATACCTACACTCAACTCAATATTATCTTATATGGTTTACCATCGACTGTAAATGTTCTAGAAACTTTTTGAATTCCGGAAGGAATCCAGCGCTTTGGAGGGGAAGTCGTCGCGACGCGACGTCATGTCAGGTGGATTTTAAAGAGCGGCGGCCGTGTCATTGTTTACGGAAAATTGTACGAAAAATATTGTAAAGAGAACGGAAAATGTTAAATATGTTTGAGAAATATCGGATGAATACAGCAGATGAAACGCTCGAACTTATGCACCAACCTAAAGATATTTAAATATAAGAGATGTGCTGTCCGGAGATGCGTTTCCGGGTGTCGCCGATATTGTTTACCAATTAACGAATAAACCAAACGAACGAATTTTTAACGAATAAACTGAACGAACGTTAAACTAAATGGACTAATTCTTTCCGTATTCAAAATACATTGTTAACCAATACTAATGCAAAACGGCAACCTTAAAAAAATCTTCGAAATGAACAAATTCTTTTCGCAAGCAAGCTACTCCGATTAGGTAGTAGTTCGCCGACAGTCGCGCGGACATCATAGCATATCGCTTTTTATTTGAATACCTTTGCACCAACCCTATATACGTTAAAACACTGGTTATATTATTATTTTAAGATCTATTTTCAATCTTATCTCAAATAAAAGGCATTTATGATGGAATGAATTGATACGCCAAATTTAGGTTATTATCATATTGGCATGAGATTCTAGTTAAATAAAATTGCTCAATTTAAACATTGTATTGTTATTTATTTGTGTTCAACAGTAACAAATAATAATTATAAGTTATTAATAAGTAGTTAAAGTAATCTAATGCAAAATGACACTTAGTCTGATTATACTCTTGTAAACAAAATAAGCACATTTCATTGATGATAACGATTATAATTTATATTTTTCGTTGTTTGTTTTTGGGGTGTTATGCCGTGTTGCGCTACCTCCTTCTATAGCCGACGGCATAACATCCCAAAAACAAACAACTAAAATTCTTTTGGCCGTGAAAATCTAAAAACTTATAATTTATATTGTTTATGGCTATTCTGTCAAAAAAATAAAATAAATAAAACTGTCCTCGATTGTATCATTTAGATATTTAAATATTAAAAAAAAAAACTTTTTTATTTCAACGTATGCTCGTACAATTATTATAAGTAATAATATGAATATAAGCACTGCCTCGTTTCGTGAACACCTCACTAGGAGAACCTCTAAGCTGAGGTGTTCACATGTTTTTGTAGGTGATATTGTTGAACATTCATTATATTATTAGTTTAAATAATTTTATCAGATATTTTAAGAAAGACTAAAAACAAATACAGAATAATCATGTGTGGGTACTGTAAACGATTTTAAAAATATCTTATATTTGGGGACTTGTGTTGAGGTGTTCTTGTGGATTTTTTGTTAGGACAGTTACACAGTTATTATTGAAGTTATTTTGAGAAAGTCTTGCAATAGAAGTCTTGCAAGATACATGATAATAGAAAATACATAATATACAATGTGTCAAATTATTCAATATATTCGCAAAAAAAACCTTTGTATTATTTACAAACCCCTTTTTTACAATAGCTCAGCTCAGGATATGTCATCTTTGAGGATGATATTTATTTATTTATTTATTTAAGGAACATAAACAGTCATAGTAATAAAATATACATAAGAGGATGGCAAAAAAACAGACCAATTATTAATGTTCACAGATAGGTATTTAGAAACATAAAAGTAACTGAATGTAAACTAGAAAATTTAAGAAAAAACAGAAAAAATAAAAACAGAACTTAGCAGCAATTTAAAAAAAATAATAATACAGATGTTAAGTCAACAAGTGATAAACATGTTATAAACAATAATAAAATAATTAAAACAATACTTAAATAGACTGCGAAATAGGTATTTGGGTTGGGACGGGTAAGGGGAGGAGAGGGATAAGGGAAAGTTGCCACGCAAGTAATATAATAATATTAGGTACAATGAATTTAGTCATGAATATGTGTTATTCGCACCTACATAGAATGTAATAAAGAAATTCTGTAACGACAGTAACTAGCAGTGAATATGTCAGCAAGTGTGTCTATATGTGCAAGTTTATTATTATAGTATTTACATGCCCTTTGTATAAATTCATTTTGGTTGGAATTAGTGTTGCATCTATCAATGTAGAAAAGGGTATTTTGTCTGCTGTATCGAGTCGGCGTGTGGAAATTTATTTTATTTAGCAGCTCCGGGCAGTCAACTTTTGAGTTAATAATTTTGTACAGGAGCATCTGATCAGCGACAAGCCTCCTATTGAGCAGTTTCGAGATTCGAAAATGTTTCTCGATTTCGTCGTAAGAATTGTATATGTTGAATGATTTAAAATTGAGAAATTTGAGAAATCGCTCCTGAACTCTTTCTAACCTGTTAACATAAACAATATAGCGCGGGTTCCAAACCTGTGAACAGTATTCCAGGTGAGGACGAACATGTGAATTGTACAGAATCAGATAAGTCTTAGAATTTTTGAAAAATTTGCATGTTCTCAGTACAAAGCCTAGACTCTTTGTTGCTTTGGTGACAATATTATCAATGTGTTTATCAAAAGTAAGTTTAGAGTCCAAAATAACCCCGAGGTCACGTATATAATCTTTATTTGTTAACAGAGATCCAGAAATGGTGTATTCATGCAGTATTTTTTTATGGTTACGTGTGAATGTGACTTTGCAACATTTGGAAATATTGATAAAAAGCTTATTTCTGAGACAGTAATCCGTCAGTCGGTATGTATATATGTGAAGGCTCTTTTAGGAAAGGAAGGAGAGGATGTTCTGGGAACTAAAAAAGTTTGAGACGTGATTAGGAATCTTATGGTCATGAGCAGGTCCATCAGTGACGGATGCGTGAATCCATCCCTCCCACTGTGGTGTAAGGCGATGGGTTGAGAGAATCCTGCAGGAGAGGCCGAATGGTCCCCGTCAACCAGTCTCTCCCTCTCAGGCCTGCCACGCAGTTAGTAGGCATACGCGTCCGCCGCCAAGATCTAGAAAAATCTCACCTCCCGAACCCGGGAACACCTACTACGTCACCATGTAGCGAACCACTTGGGATGGCCTATGGCAGAGTTGTTGGTTATTAATGGTTCCCGGAGCGGCGGTACCCATACCCGTCTCCCAAACTAAAAATCCTTAATACACTACTCACTTCGAATTCGAGGGATTAAAGAAAAGACATTGTTTATAAAATTTATTGATTGCTTATTTACATTATACAGACCTCGCGAAATTGAATGCCCCGCCCCCTCACCGGAAATCTAAAATAATTATTAGTATGAATCAATAATTTAATTTTTAACCTCCAATTTTTCTTTTAATATCCAACTAGCCAATTTATACTTTTTGATATTAAGTTCAGGCCAATTAAAATGTTTAACTGTTCTGTAAAGAATTTAGAAGTAAGAAAATATTTGATTCATTCCGCCAGAGGGAAGGAAAAATTTAGTAGTTTTGCTGAAAGCCATACCCGTGTCCCAAATTATAAAAATACATAACTCTTATAATAAAACAAATTAAATCAAATAGATCTGAATGTAATGGAATCTTTCAGTTCAATTTTAATCCACTTCCCGAACTACCAAAATATGTGAATTTTCCCACACGTGATAAAAATGATAACAATACATATCTACAATAACAAAAATTAACCTATAGTAAAGTTTACTTTGCTTTATTAGTATATAATTAGCGCGTTTTTTGTTGCTTTTTTAAAACATATGTTTTACCTGCCCACGGCCTTACTGTGCCATCCCAACGCCCTCTGATTTTGGGTCTTCTACTGCCCTCCTGAAAGTCTCAAACGCACACAAGGGAGCCGTATTGCCCACGTTGAGAACCTATGACGTACACTACGTACGCGTTCAAAATCTACTTAGGATACGTTCATAAATCAACTTAGGCATTTTAAAATCAAATGAACAATCGATAGAACAACGTGCGCTGGATGCCAGGCGCTTTGTGAATAAGTTTAAAAAAAATTAAACATATAAATTACGATTTTGACGCCCCCTAAAAGTGCCACCCGGTTCCTCCCCTCCCCCGCGCTGTCATTTCATAGAAGACATCCAATTCTATTTTATTTGAGGCGAAGATTAATGCTTAATCACTATTTTCGATTAATCTTTACTATGAATGTATACAAAAAATATGCTCTGTATAAATTGAAACCTTTCCAACCGCTTCAAATTTATTCACAAATTTCCAAATTATTCACATTGTGACCTGGACCCCGTTTGCCAAGAGATTTTTATGCTTATTCGTGGCAATATAAGACATACATTCTTTTAAACATATTTGGCATTTAACTAGCCAGCGGCCGAAAATCCACATTTCGTCGAAAGATGTTCTTACAATCGTACAGGGCGGTTCCAAAGAGAAAGATTAATAATTATTCTCCGGACCAGCTTTTTAAAATTATAACGCAATATCGATTTTATTTCATTCTAAATTTGCTTTAATTTATACCAACATCCAAAAATGCTGAAAGGCGTGATGATAAAACTATTAAAATCATAAATAAAATCTTGTAATTTATGTAATTATTTTTTTATCGTAAGTATTTATAATTTTCCAAAAATGTCTAAGCAAAATAAATGTGCAAAAAATCTGAAATATATTAATTTGTAAAACCGTAAATAGATAGACAAAATAGAAAATTTTCGTCATAAATAAGTGTTCGGATCACGGAAGTACAAAATACCTGGACTTGCCCTAAGCGATAAAAGGCGTATTATTTCCCCCTCCCATTGGAACCATTTTTCTGAACCGGCTGGGCTTGCGAGAGCCACGCGTCAATCTAAAAAATGTGACGTCATCATTCGTGTCCGGACCAGTGTCGAGCTCTCATCGTAAATAACACGGTAAAAATGGTGGCTTGTGCTATAAATACGTGTAAACATAGAAGAGAAAAAGAGAATAAACCCAATTGTGGTATTACATTCCATAAGCAAGCATTATTTTACACTATTTTAAGCTAATTCAGATCACATAATATGATCGTTTTTGAACATACACCATAAATATACCAAACCACCCATACATACACTTATCACTCCGAGATACATGGCGTGTGCCCGTCACTGTTTACTGGGGTAAGTAAATTATGAAACATTTGTAAAAGTGTATTAACTAACTACAGGAGCAAAATATTGGACTCGACCTTATAGGCGACCTTACTTTGACGTATTTGAACTTCAAATTTGTTCATTGCGTGGCGAGCAATTTGCGCTCCCATGTAAAAAGGTCTATTCATTCAAAAGCAGAGTTTACTTTTAAGAACTAAATGATGATTTTATAGTGCGAGATGCCTACATACTGTCAGATTGAGTTTTGGCGAATCACGTATCACCAAAGCCATCTTCCTGCCCTTCGTCCCGCTGTAGTTGGCTTCTACCCCTCACCTTTATGTTCTGGTCTATCAATATTCATATGTCTATGGTTCGGATACATTTTTTAATGATTTTATTTGAACTAAAATTAAAATTTTGAAACATGTGTCTACTAGATAACGCATTGATTTACAATAATGTATCATTACATGATATGAAATATGTCTTGTAAAATAAGATTTTTCGTTTGAAAATTTAACAAATCTGCCAACGACCTATGGTACGTACAACACTGAGGGAGCGGCAGTTCTGCGCTGAGGTGGGAGTCGAACCGGACTTTCTTTTCTAGAAGTAAACTGCCTTGCTCAGCACAGTGCGCCAAGCGGTCTGATTTTTTCATAACGTATATGTTCTAACTATTGTAAACTGTTAAGAAACTAGGAGTAAAGTACAAAAACAATACTCCCGCGGATAATCGTTAATCGTAGAATTCAGAGGTCGCGGGTATCCAAATAAATTTTATTTAAATTGATTATTATTACATATTAAACTTAAACAAAATTATACATGTTTATTTTCAGCATGTTTCAGAGTAGTGGATATTCTCAAAATCATCTTGATGTAAGACCACCAATCAAAATTGAAACGTTGTCTGGTTTTTTTTGTACATGCTCTCCACACACGAGGTCCTGAAGAAAAAAAAACCCTCAGAGCCTATACCGTCCCTGGGGATGCGGTGTGGAGGGTCTTTCCGACAAGATCCGGATGAACTTCATCCTATGAACCTGGGCACCCTTGCCAAGTGACCAAACGTAGCGAACCACTTGGGATGAGCTGTTAGTTATATAACCAGAGGTGTTAGTTATCCAATGAATGGTTCTGGGGCGGCGGTGCCCATTCACCCCTCTCAAATTGAGAGAGGTGGGAATGTGTGAATGTGAAGGACGTCTTTAGTCGAGCTTAGTGATCAACTTTGGATAGCCTGGTACTTCCCACATTCCCCTTCCCCATCTAGCTCCACTCCCTACAAGCTCCCATCTAGCTCCACTCCCTTAAGCCTCACCACAAGCCCACTTGGGATTGCCATGATTGAGGGAGGTTGAAAAGTTCTTGGCTATACATGTTTGTTCACTAAACACGACTAAAACTATTTCAAGCAAGGCCAACACATTGAAATCCTACCCGGTAACTTCTTATAGTTTATAATATACTAGATGACCCGACGAACTTCGTACCGCCTCAGAATCAATAACTGTTGAATTAAATTCAATTTTTTTATTAAGTTAAAAATTACACAATGAAGCAATTATCAATGCGCAACTGTCCGCGTTTTGTTTTTGTCAGTATCAGAGATGGCATTGTGTACGGATTAATAGGCGGAATTTGGGAGGTGGGTATGGGTGCCGCCGCCCCGGGAACCATTTATTGGATAACCAATACCCCTTTCGTACGTCACCCATACGTCATCCCAAGTGGTTCGCTACGTTTGGTGATTTAGCAGGGGTGCCCGGGATCATGGAATGAAGTTTGTCCGGGTCTTGGCGGCGGATGCGTCTGCTCACCCGCTGCGTGGCGGACGGATCGAGAGAGACTGGTTGAGGGAGGCCTTTTGACCTTTCCAGCTGGACTCTCGACCCATCACCTTGCACCGCAGTTGGAGGGATGGATTCATACGTCCGTCACTCCCGGACACACTGACCCACCCTTCATACCTTTTTCCTTCCCAGAACTTCCTATACTTCCCTTCCTTAAAAAGACCCTCCACAGAGCATCCCCTAAGATGACATAGGTCCTGAGGAAAATAATTTTCTTCGGGCCTCATGTGTGGGCCGATGTAAAAAAAATGCTTTTCATTTTCTTTAAACGTGTGAGAGATTTTTATTATAATTATTGTATCTTTCCTTTGGATGGGTTCAGAGTTAGAGACACACGTTCACCGTTTGTTCAATTTTTGACTATTGACATTTAGTGTGTAAGAAAGAGAGGTAGCATTATATGTTTTAAAATAAAAGCAAAACAATCAGCGCATTGATATTTGACAATATTATAGCCTACTTATCACAAAATTCCCGCAGCGCTTTCAAAATATGAGAATTCGTTCCGTACAAAATGAATGGGGAAAAGAATTTTCTTAATAACTATTTTTTTCGTTAATTTTTGTGATGTTTTAATAGTTATTGTGTTATCCCAGGCGGAGACAAATCCAACAAATCACAGATCATCAAAATCAGCCCAGCCTTTCTCGAGTTATAAATAGTGTAACTAACCCGACTTTGTTTTATATATTTCTAGCTTTTGCCCCCGGCTTCGCTCGCATTCCTCCTCCATACCCGTAACATTCATTTTTCACGATGTCATCTATTAAATCGTAATAATCAAATACGCGCTAGCAGTTCGCTAAGGTCAAAATGTAGATTAGTACCTATTTTATACATATTTGAATTTTTGCTATCAAAGGAATCTCCAGAGCAACCTAAACAAAAAACAAAATGACAGCCCACGTCAAACAATTACTTAGCAACACGCTTTGTTTTTCGTTCGAACAATATACGTATAATAAATAATTTCATAACGTCACAGCTTATTCATAACGCCAGAGCTTACCAATATATACTATACAGCCTATATTACTCGCAAATAATGTAGTTTTCGATTAGTGAAAGAATTTTTAAATTCCATTCGATATTTATTACGTGAAATGGTAAGTCACATCCATCCATACAAACATTTGCATGTATAATATTAGTAAGAAGATAATTAATTACAACAGTCTTTATGATAATGTAGTTTACTGCAAATACTGACCAAGTTGATTAATAACTAAAAGCAGATTCCGTGAGCTGACGTCACCCGCAACACTATTTGACATTTAATAGAAACTAAACCGAAGGTCATCTCCGGCATTCCTCGCTGAAATCTTCATCTCCGCATCATGTGTTTAATATTCATTACGTCCGTATTGCGAAAACAACATGGACACCTTTATTTACACCTGGGAAAGTAAATCTCTAAGTGTAAGTATCAACGCTATTATCATCACAAAGGAGCCTACTGTACCTCTTTATAAAAGGCTGTCCCATCAAAATAATGGTCTCATCAATAATTTTCTACATTTTCAATAAGTTTACATAAAAAAATAAGAATTAAATATTATTCTAGTAAGAATTGGACAATGGATTACCCAAATCGTGCTTTCCACGGTTTAGGAGCGGAAATTTAGATCACCTATTTTTTACTTGTCCTCTCCAAACAAATATCCTCAATTCCATATCCTCTATCTTATCTACGCTTGCTCCTTCGGCGTGTCTTACGAATCCGGCCGAATAAAGTGACCAATCAAAGAAACCCAACATCTGATTCAGTTGCTTCGCTCCAAAACCAAAATATCTTTGGTAAACAAATGCGGTACTTGCAGACCAATAAGAGATAAAAAGCAATGCTTCTTGCTATTTTTTTACTGTCTTTTTAATATATAATGTTTTCGTAACGCAATTTTTGAAACCAATTACTTTGGTTTCGGTGTCATTCATAACATCCACACAACCTGTCTGGACTTTGTTGGTGGTTGTCTCCCTCCGTTTAACATCTCATCTCTTATAAGTAGTCTGAACTTGACCTTAATCTCCATATAATAATAATTTAATATTTGTCCAATTAAATATTATCTAAATACACCTTCCCTCTCTTCATTATTTCAAAATATGGCCTTGAAGGGTGAAAACCAGAAAGTTTTAGAAAAATAATTGGACGATGGATATTGCTCCGTTTCCCATCAACGTTTTAAAAATCACCTGCTTGTCTTCCCCATAATATATTTTCTGAGATTTAGAAGTAGAAACTTTAGATTTTGTCCCTGTCTAAACAAATATCCTCTTTTCTATCAAGCCTTAATGTTGCCTCTCTTCCATTCAATATATTTCATCTATTCTAAATCAGAACTTTTCTCCAATTTTCCATATAATTATGAAAATAAAATAACATCAACATGTGTGCATAACTGGGCCTTCCTTTTTTCCATTAACGATGGTCCAAAATGCTCTCAAAGAGTGAAATCTAAAACATAAAGTATGATAAACGCAATAGTTAGCTAGTGAAAGTTAAAACATGCAGCAAGGCTTTAGGAACAGTTTATTTAGTAAAATAGTAGATTGGGTATAGTAGTGGTGAGATGGTTCAATAAAGAACTTGTTCAATTAACTGCCCTTAAAAAAGTTTTACATAAGAAATATAAAGAAGACAGGTCTTTATCAAATTATATTGAATTTAAAAACGTTAGAAAAGATTGCAAAATCTTATCAAAAATTTGCTACAATTCTTTTATTAATAATGTTGAAACTTCAATAAATCATGATGTAAAGTATTTTTGGAACTATGCAAAATCAATGAAAAATAACAACTTTGGTTTACCCACCAACTTAGAATATGCAGGTAAAAAGGCCAAAGACACTCAAAGTATCGCTGACCTTTTTGCTGATTTTTTTAAAAGTGTTTATGAATGTGATACACCAGTTTCTGCTAGTACAACATCAAATTTTACCACTGATCATAATCTTAATTTATCTTGTATCCACATAGAATATAATGATATATTGACTGAACTAAAATTACTAGATCAAAGCAAAAGTGGTGGACCTGATAAAATACCTCCTGTATTTTTGAATAATTGTGCTTCCAATCTGGCGTATCCTTTATATTTGCTGTTTAATCAGTCTTTACGAACAGGATGTTTTCCTACTAAATGGAAATTCAGCTTCCTTACGCCTATTTTTAAAAAAGGTGATAAACACGAGGTGACTAACTACAGACCGGTGTGCCTTTTATCAACAATTCCTAAAGTTTTTGAAAAATTAGTTCTTAAAAAAATTATTTTCCAATTAAACCACATCATTTCTCCTAAACAGCATGGATTCTGTACTGGAAAATCTACCCTTACTAACTTGTTAACGTATCAAAACTATATATCTGACTCCATGTCTAGTAAATGTCAAGTTGACTCTATTTATACCGATTTAAGTAAGGCGTTCGATAAAGTTAATCATGAGTTATTGCTGAATAAACTGCATAAATTCGGTATAGGTGGTTCACTATATGAGTGGATTAGCAGTTACTTGATCAAAAGATTACTGGCTGTTAAAATTGATGGTATATTTTCATACAAATTCACTGCTACGAGTGGTGTTCCCCAGGGGTCACATTTAGGTCCAATCCTTTTTTTATTATTTGTTAATGATGTGTTATATATTTTCAATGATGTTCAAGTATTAATGTTTGCAGATGACCTGAAATTATTCAAAGCAATTAGAAACATTAATGATTGCCATATTTTGTCAAATAACTTGTTGAGATTTATTATATGGTGTCATGATAACCGCTTGCAACTTAACGTAACCAAATGTCAAATTATGAGGTTTTATCGAGTAAAGAATCCAATATTTTTCGATTATTCCATTAACAATATGTCGTTAGTATCTGTCACGGAAATTAATGACTTAGGTATTTGGTTTGACACGAAACTCAACTTTATCAATCATATAGAAATTATAACCAATAAAGCTTTGAAAATGTTGGGATTTATTTTAAGGATATCTAGTGATTTCAATAATGTCAATACTGTAAAAACATTATATATGTCACTAGTAAGGAGTCATATAGAATACAATTCCACGGTTTGGTCCCCAAATTATGAGGTTCATTCACATGCCATCGAAAGAATCCAAAATAAATTTTTAAGATATGTAAATTTTAAAATGGGCATTCCTAGTGAATGCCTAAATTACGATAACGTACTTTGTTCATTAAATTTAATAAAATTATCTGATCGTAGAATCATTTCCGATTTAACCTGTTTGTATAAAATCATTAATTCAATGTTTGATACCCCTGATTTATTATATGCAATCTCTTTTCATACTCCAGGCAGGTCAGTAACAAGACAGTACCTACCATATTATTGTAGCAATTCCACATCAATATCACAATATTACACTCCTATGCGACGGATTCAACAGCTAGGAAACAAATACTCCGATGTTGTTGATATATTTAGTACATCAATTTTAACATATAAGCATACCCTATTGAAGTTTTTTTCATCAAGTAGGGGAAAATTTCTATAAATCTATTTAAATTGTCTAAAACATTAACAGTATTTTTGGATTTCTATATTTTGTAATAAACTATTTTGGATTTCTTATATTTTGTACCTACATACTGTGTGGATCAATTTAATAATATTTTTATTTTATATTTATTTTTGTGCAAGTGTTTTAAACAGTTGTTTCCTGCACTGTATTTATGAGTAGAATTTTTGTAAATGTTGTTATATATACTTATGTAAAAGCCTAAATAGGCGTAAATAAATAAATAAATAAATAAATAAATAAATAAAATAAATAACTTAAATAAGTCGAATAAGCAGAGTAAGAAAGTTTTTTTAAACAGATGTGTTGTTCTGCGATCCGACATAAATACTACTAATACCTGTTTATATTTAGCCATTGATGGGTTGACTATGTCAACAACATCCTTATAATAAACCAAATTTTGTTTACTTCTAACTGGAGCAGACAAGTGTGATTCCATGAAGGATACATTCTCCAACGATAGATATTCCTTCGATGTTTTGTAATAGTGCATTGATAAGTCCTGATTTATGGAAATTTTGCTTAAAAAATTGATGGCATTGCCATCAAAAACTTATATTTTGGCGCTTGCCTCTTGCCATTTGGACGTGTCTCACATACTTGCCTTTTGCCTTGTGGACATTAACAAACTACTACCCGCGTTGGGAAGGCGAATCACGTTTGTCGATGTCGTTTCATTACTCGAGTCCTTTCACTCATAGTGCGAATCAAGAGCACGGCTTTAAGTCATTATAACTTGACTTTACTTGACGCCGAGCCTGTAGGAACTATTATTACTAGGTGCGGTAAAGAAGATTAATAATAATAACAATATTTAGATGACAATTATTCTATATTGAATTATTATTATTCTTTAATCATCTATAGGTATTGAAAAAAACTCCCGAGAAAAGATACATGCCGCCGACGCGAAGGGTCTTATGCATTAGTTTATCCATTAAAAAATAATAATTAATATTTGGATGATTTGGATAGCGCCGTTTATACACCTCACCTCAATTAGTACGGTACTTGTGCCTTGTAAGGAATATTCGGAAGGGAATGGGTTTAACAATCTTATTGAACTGCAGCACTCTCGATAGACATCAGCCGCCCCTGTCATTGGTCGAAACAATTATTTTGAAGTTAATGAATGGTATTAACTCACTTGAAAGTAAGCTTATAATACATAACTACTCACGTTTTTTTTATTGTTACTCTCTTATATTTTGTGTTATTATGTATCATGTATGTACCTATTCCCATGTGTAAAAAAACTTTGCCAATAATTATTTTTTTTTTAAATACCATAAAAATAATTACATTAATTTTCTATTTTTTTATTTAAATACTTTGCAAGAGTCCCAGCTGCTCCCGTCTGGAGCCAGTGAGACTATGGCATCCCCAGTTGGGGTATGTTGTGAGGCTGAAGGTAGTGGGGAGGGGAAGGATATGGGGAATAGGAAGCGGGGAAGTACCTGGCTATTCAGAACTGGTCATCAAACAAGGCTAAAGCCATTTCAGGAAAGGTTTCAATTCTGAATGGTGGTCTTACACCAGAGCGATACTGACAGTATCTTCTACTGTGGAACGTGCCGCAAATATACCGTTTTATATTATTTTAAATGAATTATTGTGAAATAACTCAAATTAATCAAATAAAATGTATTTGCGTCGCCGGGATTGGATCCCGCGACCTTCGAATTGTGACGAGCCTTACTCCTCGACCACGGAGGCCGTCACCGTTTTTAAAAAAGTCTATCGTCAATTTGAAACACTGCGAAGAAATTACTTAACAATAACAAGAAATAATTTCGATAATCGAAAATGTTTGAATAATTTCAGTAGAAATAAGAAAAAAAAAATAACTTCAGGCACACAGTCAAGCCCACAACACAAAATTACTATCGGTCATACCGTAAGTGCGTGCATAAAGCTTTTCAAAATAATAATACAATGCACAGGCAATTAATTCTGTTGTGTACAAATGATGCACTGAAATCTTAAAAGCGCGTGCGTATTTTGCAAAAACACAATCATAACCAATAGGTACCTAATTGCCTCGTTGATAGATAATTACGACAGTACAAAAGCAACGTTTAATAGCACGTTTTCACTTTCGATAATATACTTGAAAATCAATGACTGAATCGTCATACGAGAAGACGTCCTTGTATGAAACGCAGAAAGGAAAATTATGCGAAGTTGATTGCTTATTCTAGTCAAACAGGTTCTATTAGTAGCAAATTCACGAATTATTAGTCGGAAATGTGACAAATTTGTTGCAATATAGCCTATGACAGTGGTTCGGACGTTTTGAAGAGGAAATTTTACAGTAAGTTATATGTGTGCACATTGACCTACTTACTATTTAGTTTCAGAAATTTAGGAAACTGTTTCAAACTGGATGCTTATTATTAAGTCAAGTCCAGCACCTTATTCCAGAAATCTTATATAATATGTTTCTCGATGTTTGTTGAAGTGAAAACTTCTTTAGCGCCGTTGTGATTTGAAACTCGATGAAATGAAAAATAGCGACACTGAAAAGAGACAAACACATACATTTACAGGATTTAGCCTGCGTGAGAATGATATCATATAATCAGTCTCCTATTTATGCGTAGCCTTATATGATCAGTCTCCTATTTGTTCGTAGCCTATCGGTCTCCTCTTTGTGCGGTGCTTCGTAGCATCCACACTCTTGTGTAATTTAGTTTTCTGAAGAATAGCACACTCTGTAACGTATGTAATGTATGTTTATTTGTTTCATTTATACACATTATTTCGGCACTGGAATGAGATACATACGCAGTCGAATTTAAGTTGTAAAATTGTAGTTTTTAAGATGAAGCCATACTAAATAATGCAAAATCATACAAAATCGTATGTTTTAGTTTTGAAAATTTGACCGCTTAGAAGTATTATAGATGCTTCAATTAAATACTGCGTGTAGAACATACCTTGGCCCTTAAAAATATCGGTCATTTTTTTTAAGTCTTTTAATAAGCTTAGAAAAAAATAAAGTATTAGGTCTATAAAAAACATTTTTAACTGAAAACTCTCCTACTTATAAACACTTTTTCGGATATGGTTTTATTGCATAATGTGGCAAATTCAGTTTCCTATATAATTATCGCGAAAAAAAATTCAAATTTACGCCCGAACCTCACAAAATAAAATATAATTTGCATTTTCGCGTTGGTATTTTTGACATCACGGCGACAATACGGCAGTCGACGAATTTGTTATATCAAAGTGAACCTTATACCGTCCACCGAAGAACGACTGGCAGCCGCCCCCGATTTTCTGTCATTACTCCTCCGAACGGAGCGGAGAGAAGACGCGTTATGCCCCGCGCCGCTTATTTTCGTGAAATCAATTTAAAAATTCCGTTTTATTACAATAAACAATGCATAAAAAAGGAATTAATGTTTTTTACAGGCCTTTACGAAATCGACATGTAAAAAAAAAACTCAAATATCTTTTCCAACCTTTCCAAAAGCTTTTTCTCAAGTATTTTTAAACTCCTCCCATAAAAGGGCGTGAATTCCGATTTCGATTTTTTCCTGTACTAGTGGATCGCCTTAAGAGCGTTTAACCAGCCAGCGGCCGAAAATCTACATTTCTTCGAAAGACGTTCCTACGATCGTACAGGGCGGTTCCAACGAGAAAGATTAATTACTCTCCGTACCAGCTTTTTAAAATTATAACTCAATATCGATTTTATTTCATTCCAAATTTGTTTTAATTTATACCTACATCCAAAAATGCGGAAAGGCGTATTGATAAACTAGTACTTTTTGTAATTATTTTTTAAATAGTATTTATCATTTTTCTTTAATGTCTGAGCAAAATAGGAATGTAAAAAAATCTGAAATATATTAGTCTGTAAGTGCGCCAATAAATACACAAACGGACTAATTTTCGTCAAGAAACACATGTACGTATATATTTTTTAATGATTTTATTTAAACTAAAATTAAAATTCGGTAACATAAGTTTACCAGAAAATGTATTGATTTAATTACTGCATGATAATATGATTTGAAATGGGTGTTGTATAATACAAAATCTTTTTTGAAAATTTAACAAATCTGCCAACACCTATGGTGTAACCTTAGGTATTAAGCTAAAAATAAACATTTTTTCTCAAAATTTAAAACATACGTCTACTAGATAAAAGAACAATCTTTCGAAATCAATTTATATTTTTTTGTGGAAAAGAGTCAAAACGTCTAAACACTGATTTAAAAATGATATATTTCTGGTTTTCTCTGGTTATACGCTCTTAAACGGTGACAATGTGGAAACACAGTGTGGACGGTAGAAAATTTTGGGGAAATTTCAATCCTTAATAATATATTTTTTATTTCAAACTCAACTATATCCAATGTACTTTTGTGATTCGAGACGCGAGCCGAACACGAATTATGCTTAAGGTAAGAAGCAACCGCAAGCGGCAGTTGTAGTTGCTTTGTATTTTGGTTGGAACTCTAGGACCACGCACCGCAGTGAGAGGGAAGGATTCATACAGACCGGTCAGTGGTTGAGTGAGCATCGCGTTTGTTTCCCACCCGGGCGTCGCGTGTTCGATTCCTCGGCTGGCTAAGTCCGCCATCACGACACACGCAACATTTTCCGCTTTGCTGTGGTGGTAGTAAGAGATTTTCAAACATTATTGGGTTTTTCGCAACCCGGGAATGTTTGTCTTTCTTTATAAAAAATGAAAAAAATGTTACTCCTGGGAATACTGAACCACAGATTCTCATCCACCTCTCATACAATTTATATTTGGGAGGCGGGTGTGGGTAGTGCCGCCACGGGAACCATTTAAATCTCCTGTCATAGGTCACCCCAAATGGTTCGCTACATTTAGTGACTTAGCAGGAGTGCCCGGTTCACGGGATAAGGATTGTCTAGGTCTTGGCAGCGGATGCGTTTGCCAATCTTCTGCGAGGAGGGCCAGATCAGGAGAGACAGGTTGAGGGAGACATTTTGATCGCTCGACCCATTGCCTTGCACCGCAGTGGGGGGGATGAATGGAAGGACATTACTTCAGAACACATAGATTACCAGATTCCTACCCACCCCTCATGCCTTTTTCCTTCTCAGAACTTCACCTCTACCCTTTCCTTAGAAAGACCCGCCACACAGCATCCTCTAAGGTCTAAGGGGACATATTTTCCTTAGGCCTATTGTATTGAGTTAATAATAAACAATTTGGGAGGCGTGTATGGGCACATATATTGGATAACCAACACCTCTGCCATAGGTCACTCCAAGTGGTTCGCTACATTTGGTGACTTAGCAGGGGTGCACCACCCACCGTGTGGTAGGCAGGATCGAGAGAGACAGGTTGACAGAGGTCTTTTATCTTCTCCAGCCGGAATTTTTCGACCCATCGCGGCATCGCCGTACACCGCGGTTGGAGGAATGGATTCATACGTCCGTCACTCTTGGACTCACTGACCCCCAGATTCGTACCCACCGCACACCTATTTCCTTCCCTTCCTTTCCTAAAAAAACCCTCCACACATCATCCCCTAAGACGACATAGGCCCTGAGGGGAATTATTTTCCTCAGAGCCTCCTGTGTGGGGCTAATGTAAAAAAAAATGTCAAAAATCACATTTCTAAAAGAAATAGGTGCAAATAATAACATATAAATATATAATTTATGTATTTTCCCGGAATGCAATCTATGAGTACTATTTTATTTTTACAACAAAATACTAAAGGCGATGGGGGGTGTACCCCCTACAACCCCCCCCCTTTATATACGCCCCTGGATGTAAATACTAAACAAAAAAAAATATTTTTGCCGTATTATTAAATTAATTGTTTGCAAATTGAAATTTTTCATCAGTCTTAAAATTAGATTTGATGTCCGACAGTTGATTTCGCTAATGCGTGTTGCGTGCTTCCGTCGATTATTTGCGCCGCGGTTAGTACCGATAAACGCCGGTAATCGACGTCGGCTGCCTGCTTTCTGCATCAGGTCCATACCTTGGCTCATGGACTCCGTGTGTAACTCTGTGAACCCTAGGGTTCCACGGAACACCTTTTAGGAATCGCAGGTCTGATTTAACGTTTTTGTTTACGGTGTGTTTACTTCTAATAATATAACTACATACAGGTGAGATGTGGAGATCTTGGCTGACACCGACTCCAAAAATAACAATCGTACGAAATTATTTTTTTACTTTTTAGTCCATTTTTTAAGTCGTTTTTTGTTTTGTTAAAATTTTTGTTTATTTTTTGATTTTTAGTGATGAGCGTGCGTAAAGAAGTTTTACTTTAAAAAAAATCATCGAAATCTGTTGGCGTAATATTGAGTTATTTGTCCATTTGTCGCACACATACTTATCGCAAATTAAAGACATATATAGTTTTCTCATGTATTCCACTGTCAGAACTGGACCAAATTAAAATGGGACCACACGGGAAGCACTAGCTTTCTAATAAAAAAATCATCAATATCGGTTCACCCAATCGAAAGTTCTGAGGTAACAAACATTAAAAAAAAAAAAATTGTCGAATTGAGAACCTCCTCCTTTTCGAAGTCGTTTAAAAATATTCATTTTGCTCTATTCTGGATTATTTGGAATTTTTAATTTACATTAGCTCCACACAGGAGGCCCCGCGGAAAATAATCCCCCTCAGAGCCTATGTCATCTTTGGGGATGCTGTATGGAGAGTCTTTTTAGAAAAGGAAGTAGAACAAGTTCTGGGAAGGAAAAGATAAGAGGGGTGGGTAGGTAGGTAATCTGGGGGTCAGTGAGTCCAGGAGTAACAGACCAATGAATCGAACCCTCCCACTGTAGTGCAAGACGATGATTCAAGAGAGATCCTCACCCTATGACCCTGGGCACTCCTGCTAAGTCACCAAACGTAGCCAAACACTTGGGGTGAATTGTGCCATATGTGTTGGTAATCCAATAAATGGTTTCCGGGTCAGCGGTTCCCATACTCGGCTCTCAAATTGATGAATCCATCATTACCAAGATAGAGAATACTAAAACAGTAGTCGATGTATGGTGCAACAATTGTTTTATAAATCAATAAACATATTTTTATCATTTTTTTTTCTAATTCTTCTAAGTAAAGACATCTGTTTAGCCTTGTTTTGGTAATGGTTTATGACCCATCTTCCTTATTTCCTCTACCTGTCATATAATCCATTTTTCAGCGTTTTTTGTTTATTCGAAGTTATTACGATCAATTTGCTGGGTTAGTTGTGTAAAAACTAGTAGTAATTTTTTGCCTTGGATTCACAATGAAACTAAAAATAACTACTGTTTAATTGCGATGACGACGTATCAAAGCATTTGAAGCATTATTTTCTATTCACTAAGTGAAAAATGGAAGAGATGAGATATTATCTCGAGATTACGAAGAAATAAAAATATGAATTGCGCGAACTTGGTTTAGTTTGGAGAGAATTTCTGAGTAACTGTTGGAAAATTCATTAAAAAATAACGCCTTCGTGTGAATTAAGAGATGTTACCTCACCGCCTACTCTGTTATTATGACGTCACAACGGTTCACACATGAATAATGCTTTTTTGAATGTAACAACCGTGTGTTTGTTTTTATAATAATCATTATGTAACAGCGCTGGCGTTAAGTGGACCATTTTTTATTGTGTGCAGTTAACCACTAAATTCCAATTTTCCATTTCCCATCGGACGCCTTTTAGTTTTTTATAATGTGAGTGGCGTACAAGAGTCCAAACTGCTCCCAACCGTCTGGAGTCAGTGAGACTTTGGCATTCCTAATTGAGGTAGTTGTTAGGTTGTGAGTAGTAGGGAGGAGAGATATATGATAATGAGGAAGGTGAGAGAGTATTTGACTATTCAGATCTTTTCAAGCAATATCTCGATTCTGAATTATGGTCTTCTACCAGGGCGAACTATGAGCTGTTTCTAAAAATTTGAACAATTCTTACTTAAATATTTGAAGTTAATTTTCATGTTTTGTGAAGGTTCTGTTTAAGTTCTGTGATTATTTCAGTTTTATTAAGCTACTTATATATAATGATATAATTACAGAATTCGAAGAGAGCTTATCCAGAACGTGAAAATTAACTTATAATATTTGATGGTTTATGCAATTTTTTTTAAACAACCCGTCATACAAAAATCTTCCGCTCTGGAACGTGCTGCAAAAATACTATCAATTTACTATTCCAAATGAGTAAATTGTGAAATACCACAAATTAATCGAATACGATTTAAAGCTAGGCCTCTAGCTAGTAAACCACGACGAAGTTGGCATTGCTAACGAAATATGTTGGTTTTTTAAACAATGCAATTGATTAAAATTCAGTGGTTATATATTTTTGATATTTAAATAAATTTACTTGCGCATGCCAACATTTTAACCCGCAACCTCTGAGTTCGTAGCTAAGGATCGTAACCAATTAACCACGGGGGCCGTCAAATAACTAAAGTTAGTTCAATTGGTTCATTAAATGTTAAACCCTCTGGGTGGTTTAAAACTGCAATTTAGTCTATTTAAAATTTAGATAAATTTTCACGTTTTGGAAAAATGCTAATGTCTACGAATTTAGGATGAGACAAACGGTCTGTTGCACACTAAATATAAGATGTATTTCAGTTATTGCAGAAGAATTATTTTTTATATAAATTCATTCAAAATGAACAAGCTTAAAAGTCCCAATTGTCATGATCCTGTGGGATATAATTTTAAGAAACTTTGTAAGGTGGTTGCGATTTGGTGTGAATTAAAAATTGTTAGAGAAAGGCTGAGAGAAACCGTCCATTTAGATAATATGGTCACTAAATATTAAACCAAAGTGATTTTAAACAGCTTTCATTTCTGAAACTGTACCGGTGCGTTCGCGAAATTATCTCTCACTGTTGGATTATAAATGTTATGCGAGATTAATATTTTCATTAAATAAACGCAGTACATGTTGAATCTCAATTAATGTTATATTAAAGAGAAATTACAAGCCGAAAATATTTGTATTCTTAGCATGCCTTTTGTCGCCAAAAATATAGGTAATAGGCATAAAAATCGTTTGGCAAACAATGTGGTCTAAATTTCAAGCGCAAAATTTTGTAATTTTACAAGAAAGAAAACAGTTAATGAATGGAAAGTATCACAGATAATTTAGACAAGAATTGTATTTTTAGTATTTTATTTCTTATATATGTGTTCTGATGAAAAAAACATTTTTTAGCAATTTACGCTCATATTTTTTAATAAAATAATTAACATTCAGTGGAAACGGAAGCAAAGGCTTCAATTTATCCAAAGCAAGTTTATGTGTATCTTAATAATAATAACGTAAATTTGTATAGCGCAGTTTTGTGTCATTTCACTTCAAAAGCGCAAAATCTTAATATATTAAACAGAGTCGGGTTGGTTACACCATTTATAACTCAAGAACGGCTGGACCGATTTTTATGGCCTCGATTTGTTGGATTTGTCTCCGTCCCGAATAGCAGAATAGCTATTAAAACACCGGAAAAATTCATGAAGAAAATTCTTTTCCTCATACATTTTGTATGGAACGAATTCTCTCATCTTTTGAATGCTGCAATATGGTGATAAAAAATATAACATTGAATAGTGAGTGAATTCCAAAAATTCAAAAACCTCAAAAGTCAATTTGTTTTGCTTTTATTCTTAGACATATAATGCTGCCCCTCTTTCTTACACACTATGTCAATAGTCTAAAATGGGACAAAAGTGAACGTCTGTCTGCACCCTTCCAAAGGAAAAATACAATAATTTTAATAAATAAATAATTAAAATAAAAGTAAATATACATTTGGTCCACCTCACGGATAATACGGAACGTTTGTGTTGTCGAAGTTTGATGCACGGATAATACGGAATGTGCTTTTTTTAGGTTGAGGTTAAACTACAAAAGCTTCATGTCATCATAATTTTGAAAAACCACCAGGTTTTGAATGGTTTGTTTGGCAAGGCAGGGAATGGCTAGCGGGTTTGTTTAATTATGATTGATTGTCTATGAAATAAAAACGGTGAAAATAAAATGGCGTTACCGCGCAAGTGAATTAAGTTAAACGAAATTAAAATGTTAAATGCATATTTTTGCATGTTTTTGTCTCCCGCGACATAAATACTCACTTTTCGTGATAATAAAGCTAAATCTAACTGTTTGAATAAAAAATATTCCGTGTTAACCGTGAAGCTTAGTAAGACATAAATAATAAAATAAATTTTAAAAACTACATATTAAAAACAACAATAAAAACAAAAAAATTCTTAATTACTAAACAAATAATATCTCTTCCCATATCCACAAGCATTTGTTTATTATGGGAAAACATTTAAAATTTTTTTTTATTAATAATAATAAAAAATTCAAAAATTAGTAAATATACTTTAGACTCGAAAATAATTCTCCACTAACCGGGAAGAAAAACACTAATATCAAAGTACACAAATAAATGGGATTGCATAAACAACATTTACCATCGCATTATTAATTAATTTTAGCGGAATTCTGATAATTATTGCAATATCTTACTACTGACCAGAAGTAATTACCTGTAATTAAGTGTCAGTAAAATAATTAAATATCGAAGAAGAAATAAATCAAGCTGGAATTTTTTTATAGGAACTTTAAACCAAATACAAATTAATTATGCTGTAGGTAATTCTATTTCATATTTACGGGTTTTACCACCGTTGAAATCTCCACAGTAGGTAAGGCAAGATAGAGGGTCGCCGAGGGCCTGGTAGGAGACAAATGTTTTGGCTGCGAAACATACGAGAGTGGACCGGCATTAGAAGTGTGGAGGAGCTATTCCGGGCAGCGCAAGACAGAGAGACCTTTTCAAGAGTGATCGCCAACGTGGGGGGACCTGATAAGGCACATAAAGAAGAAAGAAGGTATTTACAAAACATGCTGTTCAAGATCAGTATGTTATATAATAATAAAAATTATGAATCCAGTGTATCCGGAAAATATATTTAAGACTAGTCGCAATCTTTTTTTTTAAATTTCCATTAAAAGTGCAACGGAAAAAAAAATAGTTTTTTCGACTGAAAATGATATCTAAATTTATATGCTGAGTGCGTTTACACGTTTGTACAATATACATTCACTAATTCCTGCAAAGCTCTGCGTATGTCCATTTGGCGAGGAATTTAAACACCAATACGTAATAAAAACAATTCATTTGCTCAACACAAAAACAAATAAAACAAAAACTATAAACCTTTTTACCAATTTTCCAATTTCGTTGGCAACATATAATTCAAGTGGTTGTCATTGATACAGCCTCGCCTTCAGACTTTATATTTATTCGTGCAGCAAAAAGGTGCACATCAAAAGGTGTAACTTGCTGCGAATAGATTGATTCATTTTGCTATGATTTTTTTGAAGTGTTCATGTTTTGTTTTCTCTAATAGTTTTTTGTTCCTCATTGGGACAAACCTCTTATGCAGTGCTTGGATAGAAAGCTATTTTTCGGTCCCACCGCCGTTCAAGTTCAGTATTCTTTTGGACGTGAACGGGGATAGAACTGGCGGGCTGTTCGAATTTTGAATTAAAACAATAGACAATCGAAACCGAATTTTTTTGTTAAAAATATTCTATTCTTATTTTGAATTCAAACTGTTTAAAATCGAACTGCAGTGCATATTGTGTTACTGGGAAAACAGTGGGTGTTTTTACACTTGGATATAAGTGACTTAATATTAAGTGACATGTGTAGTAATATCTGCAGGCTATGGTTTCTTTAAAGTTTATATAGTTCATCGATTTTATTACATGCCAGGATGGCTCCTAGTCTAGAAGAAAATTTCGCGAAAATGCGACCGGTAAGTAAAAGAGAATATACCTATATAAATATTAAAAAATCATGTAAAAAACTGTGTCTTTTCGTATTTAAATATTTTTTTATTTACGTGTTATTTAAAGAGACTTGGGGCGTTATTTAAGGCTTTTGCAATTTAAAGGCTTGGCACAACGGTATGTCTACAAGGAAATTGCATGATCAGTGAAGCAGAAAATAATGTATTTTTGCATTAAGGTGAATAAAATAGCATTTACGTGAACATTCCTCACTTGCATTGAATTAAAAATAATTCGGTTGTAAACATGTCAAGATTCCGAACGCAATATAATATGTTAATGTACGATAAATTTGGCGAGAATTGAACCTCATAACATTGTTAAAACTAAGCACCTTGGTTTGTAGGTTAATGCATATTAATAAATGTTCGAAACGATGAAAACTCACGATTTTAACAGTTTTCGTAGTGCAATTCGAAGGTCACAGCTTAATTATGCCGAAACACCAACGTCATTTCAATAATGGGTTGTGGAGTTTTGAAATATGTAAAGCAAAGAGTTTGAAATCTTTGAGATTTACAGGCACCTCTAGTCTAAAGCTCTTTTATACACGAGAACTACATACAAAAATCTCGATTTTGCACAAAACGGACAATCGATTTCCCTATCCCATATACGCACAAAAGCACAACTTTTATGTGGGTACATTTCTCTAAATTAAAATGTAGCTATATATTATACATTGAAAGATATGTTACAATATGTAATAATAATTAGTTTTTTTTATATTTTTATAATAAAATAAAAACTAAGGAATTTATTATTTGTAAACGTTCTTAGATAAGCGATAGCATTGCGCCTCTTTGATCGTTTTTTAATTGGGAGGTGCTCCGAGGAAATTGCATCATCGGTCGCTTCGACATCGTGCCCAATTCGTGTCCATCATGTGCACGGTTGACATTTCATATCGTTTCTACTCCTAGTTCTTAGCATAATAGTTCAACTCAAATATTTGTATTTCGTTCCTTCAAAAGAGTAGTACCATCAATGGAAAAAAATTTCCCATACATTTTTCCTGCCGAGAACAGTTATTCTCTTCGGAATTCATTTATTGAATTTTCTTATGCGAATAACGCCCAAGAGTCCAAACTTCTCTCAAGTGTCTGGAGTTAGTGGATCTATTCCCCCCTAAATGAGGTTCTTGAGAGGCTGCATGTAGTGGGAAGTGGAAGGAAATGGGAGAGAGGAAGGTGGGGAAAGTATAATAAGATTCTTATTAAAATTCATAAAACGCCATCTGTTACATAACATCATTGGTACCACTAGGAAGATCCAAATGAGAAAGTTTGTACACGTCAATTAATGACTAAATTATTATTTTAAAAATGATGCCGAAGACTTATCTTTACTATAAAGCGGAAGATCTGTTTCTTCAACCGACGAAAAAACTCCTGTGTGATGATTTTTGACGATAGTAATTTTATACCGCAATTTCTGTCTAGAGACATCTTGGTCAACAAGGTAACTTTTTCACATCCCAACGACATTTCTATGACCTTCACGAACTATGGAGCTTTGAAATATTCTTTAAAGGTTTAAAAAAAGGCAATTCGTTCTAAATATAGCATTCTAGCAATAGGTCAATCTCAAGGTCCCCTGTGTGAATACAAAAATGAATGAAAATCATATATTTTTTAGGTTATGTATTTTTTATTCTTTGGATTAGAAAAAATGGTATTTTGAATCGAATGAAGCCGGTTATTAACAATTTGTTTCATATCGTGGAAAATAAACAGCGAATAAAAGAGACATAACTTAAAACTACTATATGGCTAAGAGAGCCTACTTACAATAAAAGGTCTCCACTGGTTCACTACTATTATGGATAATATGGGGGAAAGCCCTTACAAACACCTAATTGTACACAAACTTACCAAAAGATTTAGAGAAGGAAAGGGCCTAAAAACTCCTCGAAAATTAAATAAATATGGAAGCCGTACTCTTGAATATCTAATACCAGTGATTTTCAATAAAATTAATAAAAACATAGAATTTGAAAAAAATGAGAGACTATGTCCTAAAATGATAAAACTATGGTTAATGAACGAAAACTCCGTGTATCTTTGAATATTTTAATATAGCTGCCTACATATCTTGTTATTAGGCAGGTATATTGAATTATCTTATATATTTATAGATGTTAGTTAAATTATCTAATATTACTATGTGATATATTCTAATGTTTCCTTAAAACTATAAATGTATTTATAAATATTTTCTTAGATATTATATTAAGAATGTTTAAAATTGTTAGAACCTGCAGACAAGCTGCCATATGACAGCTTTGTGGGTCTACTCAAATTTTTGTACAAAATGTCTTTTGTTATTTAATAAATAAAAAATAAAATAAAAAAAAAAACATTAAAAATTATCATCACTTTCAACCTCGATTTGATTTAATATAACCACTCTCCATTTTATTCTGCTTTTACTTGTAATCTTCAGTAACAAGTTCCGAAGAAAAGCGACCCAAATTTGATGGGAATCATTCATGATTCTCTAGTATCATCATCAGTGATCATCGCTTCACCATTTTGCAATAAATTCTCGTCGAGAGAAGCCGTGCCCCGGCAGCTGAGAGAATATCAAATCATCATACGAACAAGCCTGAAGATTGAGTTATATAAAGGCTGTTTTCACTTTCGTGAACACAACTTGTTCTTGTGCGATCCGCTGAGATGGAAGCACATAACCGATAATAATATATTATAAACACATAGTCGGAATATGAAAGAGCACCTTTGGTCGTCGGGTAATTCAAACATCGATGCCTTTGGCATATTTTTTATCGGTAATGACGCAACGGTGTTTTACCAATTTATCGATCATTCGCGACAAGTTATATTAATAGTTATTTTTGTTGAATAACTATGTTTTAAGTCACGAATTCTTCAGGAAAATCTATGTCTTTGTTTTGTAATCACTTTGTATGAATAGTTAGTCTGATAGGACAGTTTTATTGATTCCAGTAGTAAATGTAATAATTTGCATAAAACCATTTCTCTAGGAAAACTATAGATAATCTTACGTGCTAGTTAGCCGTAGTAGTCGCCACGACTTGTTTAAGCTACCACACGACAGCACAGATATTCTAGCACAGCATAGCATAACAGGAGGAACGGTGCTATTAAGGCTCCGTTACCGGCCCCAAAAAGAAGAAGATGGAGAGATATGAAATTACGAATGTTAGAGGAGCGCGCTTACATTTACAGCGATAAAATCGATGCGAAAATTGTGAGAATCTTTAATAAAACATGACTCGTTTAAAATAGAGCAAAAATCTCTTGGGGGCTGTCTAAAACAGTATTAAAATATATACTCTGAGTTTTTTCATATATACATATAACTTGTAAAATAACGGAAACGGACTTGAAAAAAAAAAAAATTGAAGCATACTTTGCGATTTTTTTCTTTCGAGGGAATTTCATATAATTTGCATTTCGGCGTGGGTAATGTATAGATATTATCTTCAAAAATAATATATATTTTAAGAGCTTCAAAACTTCAAATTTTTAAGAGAGGTTTGCGAGAAATCGGTAGAAATTCGAATAGCGGCCTCTTAAGTTAAAGTTCTAATACAGTGCACATTTTTAATTACTCTTTACATAACCTCAAAACTATTTTTCCCGAACTATGTTATACGATATAATAAGAATGTTAAAAAAAGGAATCTTGTACTGCAAATGGAAAAAGAGCCAGTGGTACTATAAACAAACAATAATAATGAAGAATACATCTAAGTATTCAGAAATAAATCTGTGTGTTGAAGTAACAAAAACATTCAAACGTGTGCACTAGCGTCATTTAACTTGAAAGGACTAGAATATCTAGGTCAGAGTAATAATTTACAGGTACCCAATGACTTCATTCCCATAATGTGTTAAGGAGCCTAGAATTATTTAATCGTAAGTGGAAAAGTAGATAAATTTTTTTTTTAATAAATTAAAGCGATTTCCATCGCGAAACCGGTGTAGAAAAACAAAAATTACCGTAAAAACAGAAATGGGGTTAACCAAAAAAGTACCAACATAAAATCACATAAAAAATTTGTTCTTGTTTGGCTAGTTTTTTAAAACATATATTTTCAAACTAACTCAACTTTAAAATGATTCGTTTTGTGCAAAATAACACTTCTATTTCTTTCTCTATTTTCTATCGATGATCTAACGTTCATCAGTTGGATATAAAACCGGAAAGAAACATTACAAGTTGAATAGTTCCTGTCTTACTATAAAGTGAATGAAGAAATTCTTTCATTGGGTAAGAACTTAAGTCAGGTACGAGACAGGTGAAAAACACTCAGCAAAAGAATACGGGTTCGAAAGTTTTACGTATTTTTAATTTTCAGTATTTTATAATAAGTGCAAATAAACATAATTGGTATAAAATAATGGCGTGTTTTTTTATTGATATTGAATAACAGTTCTTATTCGAGGACCTCTATCTGCTTTATTCTACTTGAGACAAATAATGATATATTTTTGATAAATCATTGTCTCGTGATATAATAATTTAAGAAGTTGTTGTCTGGGCTTTTTTGGATATCGTAGACAGTTTATTATAATATAGTAGACAGTTCGTTTTTTATAAGGCGTCAAGTTCTTTCGAAATCGTAGTTTTTTTCTGGAGTTCTTCAGGGTTCTATCCTTGGAACGCTTTTGATTCCGCTCTTCATTTACGATATCAGTTCGTTATATTATTCGTTCATACTATTTACTTTTTGCGAATGACTTGAAACTACACCGTTCAATTAAAAACCTTCTTGACTACATTCTTCCTTAAAGTGATATCAATCATGTCTCGAAATGGAAGAAAATAAACGGCCTAAGCTTCACGACACCTAAGTGCAATATTATATTAATTTGATTGTAAAATTTACGAAATAGGGTATTTCCACAAATGAGGGATTTAAAGATCATTTGTATGATTTTAATCATCATTCTAAAAATGTTTGTTTCTTGTGTTTTCATTCAATATTATTGATTTTAAAAACGCTCTAAAACTGAAAAAATCAAAACGGCCCGTTTTTTGCAAATGGGTTTGTGACGTTACAAGCGTAGCTCAACTGAACCAGCATAAATAAACACTGTCATTGAGCGTCCGCACTAATGACGTCACACGATAGCCACGCCCCAAAATATCGTTTTAGCGGTAATTCGAAAACGGGAAACTTTAATTCGCTGTAGAAAATTTATTTGTCAACATAAAAATAAAATAAAAATGCTATAATCATCGTAATTTTTTGCTTAACTTTTTTAAAGAATAAAAAAATGTGGAAATACCCCATTGTTTTTCAACGCTTATAATACTAAGTATAATACTTTAAACGCATCTTGTTCCCAGAAGTTCATTTTTAATTCAAGGTAATTCTTTAAAGTCACCCAAAAACGCATCACAATAAATGCGAATGCAAAGGGAGAGGAATATCATAAGCACACTGACCAAAGATATAAGACAGAAAGACAGAAAGAAAAATAATACAAAATAACTGTTACTTAACGAAATTAAATATTTTTATTTGTCAGCTTCCCCAAAGTTGAAAAAATTTTAAAAAGTTAGTTTCATTAATGTTGTTTGGTTAAATTACAATAAACAATATATTTTATCTAAAAAATTGCAAAAAAACTGTTGATGCAGTGCTAAAAAGTTTGCAAACTCAATGTAGGTTTCGAAGAGTACGTCGAATTTTGCATCCATCGTGTTCAGGTTAGCAGGTCGCTCTTCCCACTGACGTTTTCGGTTGCGAACTTGCTCGATAATACTTTATGTTGTGGCGATGTCCCCAATAGTGACATTCTGGCAAAAATATGTGTTTGCCAAATGAAACAAAGCGTTGTCTTTTTTATTATTATTTAATGGATATTTCGAAGCACCTAAGCTGGAATGAGGTTGGAAATAATATAATTACTTACAGAAAAATCTATGAAAATTTCATTACGGTAAAGCTCACCAATCGAAAGGATTATTTTTTATAGTAAAACAAAAATGAATATCAACTTGCTTCCAGAAAGATAAATATCAAAATTCATGTGAATTCTCGGTTTTACCAGCCTTTCATTAGCTCTGTCCTTGGTTGATCCGAGGCAAAACATCCGTGTGGTGAGCGGCGAGGTGGCATTCAACCAACTAGCTTTACTGGAAGTAACTGGTACCTATTGTATAAGGTGTACTCCTAGTCAGAGTGCATCCGGAATTATTATGACAACGAGGTATGTTTGAGTTCACGGGAAGGGATCAAGCAAACACTTAGAAACCAAGATCGGCTATGGCTCAAGCCAATCAGCTACGTATGCGGATTACATTTACACGAATGCATGATAGAGTAGATTGCAATGAAACCCTTGTGTATTATTATATCTTTTTGGGAAGCGGGTACGGGTACCTCTTATTGGTACAACACCTCTGCCATTGGCCACCCCAAGTGCTTCGCTACGTTTGGTGACTTATCAGGGTTTCCCGGTTTTATGGGATGAGGTTTATCTAGATCTTGGCCGGATCAGGAGCAATTGGTTGAGCGAACTTTTGACCTCACCAGCCGGACTCTCGACACATTGCCTTGCACCGCAGTGGGAGGTATGGATATTTACATTCATCACTCCTGGACCCATTGACCCCCAGATTCTTACCTAATCTTCATACTCCTTCCCAGAACTTCCCCTCCTTCTTTTACCTAAAAAGACCCCCCACATAGCAAGCAGATGTCATTGTGCTTACCGATGGTTATTTTTTTCAATTAAAAACAATAAAAATATTTTTCCACCACACGTCGCAACTGAGTAGTCGGGTGCAGCCTAGCGAGTCACGTGATAAGCACTCCGTCACTTTCCAGCAGCACCGTAATATACGAAACGAGTATCACGTGATCCCGTCACGACGGTAGGAGTGTGATCAGTGGTGACGTGTGATTTAAAAATATATGTTTGGTTTTTAATAGAAAAATAATTTCATCGGCCAGCAAAATGACATCTACTTTTTTACTCTAAATTTGTTCTGGAATCTCTGATTTAAATTCTTCAGGTACGTGCTGTTACATCCTGTATATGTTGATTGATATACAAATTCTATTTCATTTCAAAGGTAAAATACCACAATTATGAGTATGTACCTATAATAAATAGCCTAAAGTTAGTGCAGTCGTAAAACAATCACAACCGTCTGAAATTAAATTAAAATTTAAACTTCATTCCATTATTAATGTTTTCATAAAAAGTGCAATGCCTTATTCTGTATTGTACGATGCTAGCATACCACGAATATAAAAATAATCCTTAATAATACAGTGCTTTGTATCAAAATCATATTGTTGTATTCTTCAAATGGTAGGCGGGTTTTCTAATTCTTCGTTTGAAGCACCGGATAGCATCGAAACAATACAATACGTACCTAGTTACTTCATTACATCTCTTGCCTAATCGTTAGCAAAATGCATTCTTGATGAAGTAGACAGTAGACAAATACCTTTAGAAGTGGGAACCCAAGATACTTAGGTTTGCCTTCTTGTCTGCTGTATTTCCTATTATTCTGCGTGAGATACAGCCGAGATTCAACAATGGAAATACAGCGAACTTTCGTCATTGAAAACTTGTTTTTCACGAATTTTTCAATTGATTCATGCGAGAATTTCAATGCGTTGCTAAGTAATGTGTACCTTCATATTATAATGCGTATGAAAATAACACAAGGCTAATTTGCAAGTGGTCTTTAGAAGCTTAGTTAGATTTTGGGTTTCAAGCGTTTTATAAATACGTTGGTATATTACGAAAAAATATATATGGCACACAAGAGTTCCAACAGCTTCCAACTGTCCGGGGTCAGTTACATACCTTTCAAGTTTTCAAGCCATTTAGGAACGTTTCCATTCTGAATGGTGGTTTTACGAGTGCGATATTGCGAGTATCTATAACGGTTAAATCATTTAAAATATATTAATATTACGATCTGAATCGTAGGTGTGGGTTCATTATCTTAATTAAAAAATATAAATCTATTAATCTGAAACCACAGAAATTTATGAGAAGTGATTACAGTTGTCATGAAATTTATATATAAAACTTTCGGTCTTAAAGTAAAAAAAAAAATAAAATTCAGTAAAAACTAATTAGTGGTAAAAGAAGTGAGAAGGCCATGAGAGTGTTTACAGTATGGTTATTATTTAATCTCCTTTACGATTGCCTGAAAATAGATAATGCAACAACATATTTAAGAAAAAACTGTTTAATATTAAAAGTAGTGAGAAAATTTAAAATGTACCTACTTTATGTAACTAAACAAATATTTAAGATTTTAAGTACATACTTTAAGTTCAGAAAATGAAATATGCATATTTCTTTTACTTATTAAATAAAATAAATTGCGTTTTATTTTATATATATAATTTTTTAAAATGTAATCACTATAGACAATATTAGCGTCTCTCAATCGAAAAAATGAAAAGATACGATCGCAACTAGGAAACAAATCCAGGACCTGAGCCTTGCCGGGGTGCTGCTCTCTAAGATGTGACCTAGATGCTTCCTAGATGCGACCGTATGTATCTTTTTCTGATTTTTCTGTTTTCAATTTATGATTGACAATCGTTTATTTTGTCATTAATGATTAAATATTACAATTTGAGGTTTTACTCTGTGAGTTAAAATAAAAGGCGACCGGCCAACTCAGAATGAAACCAACTCAGAAAGATCATTAAGAGTGATGATAAAAAAAACAAAAAAATGGGTTAAATAGGTTAAGTTAGGTTAGGGTTAACGGCTATTTTAAAATGATATTTTCATACCTTTTAATGACCTTTCTGGGGTCAATCTGCATTGCATTAATTCCGAGTTGGCATGGAACCACAATGAACATGTATATTTTTAAATGATCCTAAATGACTATAATATAATTTAAAAAATGAGGTTATAATAAACAGCTGTACAAGTAGTTCGTGAGGTGTTTGATTCGCTTTTATCCAGTTTTTGAGACGCTATTTACTTTTAAAAAAAAAACAATAAAAATAAAAAAAATATTTTCAAATATCTAAGTACAAGGTACCATCAATTAGATTCAATGACTTACTATTTTCTTATTCAATAAACAGATATACTAAACTCGAACAAAATCGATTATTAATTTAAACAATTTTTTTCTGCAATTTTAATTCGATCTTCGTTCAGTGCACTATTTTCTCTCTTGGAATAAATCCGACATGGTCTATGATCTGTGGATGAGTCGGAACTTAGTCGAGTGAGAAGTAGGTAGAAATGGAATGTTGAAAACATCTTTCCGTGGCCGAAGAAGAGGAGGAAGTTAAATATCTCATCGGAAACACGCCAACTTTTATACCGATTATATGACAAACAATAACATTTAAAACTTTTATGTACGAACGGTGATCGGTGAAAGATGCACATAATTTACGTTTTGGTTATATTTTCGTCAGTGTACATTTATTAAGTTAATTGAACCATGACCGGTATTGCTTTTTGGTACCTACAGGTAGTAAATAAATAATGGTCATTAACTGCACAAATAATAAGATATATAATAATATAAATACATGAGTTAACTAATTATCTAGTGAATGACGAAACCGCGTGTCTTTATTCAATGAAATGTAGATTAACTATATTTCTATCAACACTATTCCATCACAAAATCACTAATTTAATTGATTTTATTAGGTAGGATCTTAGATTCTGCAGTAAAAATTAGAACATAGTTATATTTCGTATAAATTCTAGTAAAGTGATTATTGAATACCTTAAATATTTAAGATTATTTATTGAAAAATTTTGCTTTTTGACCGATATAAAGATTAAAAACTTTTTGCAACCATGGACCATTTATAGAATTTCAAAATAACTACGGACCCCTGTCGAAGAAAATTATAGGAAAAGAAATAACGCTTTTTTAAAATAACTCTTATTGGTTATTTGATATTGTTAGTAGTTTAGTTTATATTAATAGGTACTTAACTAAATTAAGGAAGGGATTCTGTTGTTTGGACACATTGAGCACGTTAAATTGAGGTATCGTCTTCGATATAAGGCAAGACAAGCTCTACTTTCAATTTTTTTTCATATATTTTTTTATGAAATTCAGCTCGCAATATTTCCTTGGATCTCAAGTCAATGAGCTGGTCATTTTCAACAAGATAGGCCTTAAAAATAGGCTTTGCACTCATTATTTATCAAGGTTTTTTAGGCTTTCGTAATCTTCAAAAGAATTCTGCGTAATTTACTGCATGATATTTGTAATACATATTTAAGAGTGAAATAGGGGTCTGCGGACCCCTGGCAGTCGTGTCGTGGACCCTACTTTAAGAAACCCTCATTTATAAGAAGAAAAAAAGGAAGGTCGAAATTCTTGACAGTGTTACTAAATAATCAATTGTAGAAACGATTCGTTCTCGTACTGTCATCGACAAGTCGTCGAGTTTCTGCAAAAATCGCTAGTTCCCCGGACTTGATTCATAATAACAGCGCAGTCAGTGTTTCATAAAATCTTCACCTTTACCATAACAATCAAAGGTCAAATAGCAACAGAGTAGAAAAAATAATCGAAGAGAAAGGACACACACCTCCATGGAAACAAATTCCACAAAGCCCTTAAATTAGTTCATTCACCGAATCAAATAATATTCTCACATTAATTTTAAATTTTTACTACTTGCAATTAAAGAATTAGGCTAATTACGATTTGTTTGTAGTGGTTACTTGTTTAGAAACGTTAAATCGAATGAAAAAATGTAAACAATTCTTAAGTTCTGCTCGTTCGATCCGGCCCGCCATGCAAACGTTGGATAGACGCATTCCCTACCAAGTCCTGGACAAACCTCACCCCGGGAACCCGGAACGCCAGTATCGAATACAGACACTTGAAGTGGAGGCTTTATCCAATCAATGATTCCCGGGGCAGTGGTACCCATAACCGCCTCCCGAATAGAGTAAAATGAGATTTATATGACTAAGAAGACAATTAAAAATGCAATTATACGAGATTATGTTTCATTTCAAAGTATTCTAGTATAACCATTACACTATCAGAATCATCTGACGTATCCATAAGTAATTATTCGCATCTCGAAAATTTACCTTGAAATCGTTTGGTTGTGGCCTACTAATATATTTGAAAACCACTCTCTCAGACCAGAATTAAAAATAATGACCACGATAAGACCAACTTCATTTCTTGAATAGAAGACTAAGAAAGAGGTTTTAAGTAGACATATGGAGAGGTCTAAGATAATTATTAATCAGACAGCAGGTAATTATTGAATAAACAATGTAAAAAACTTTCATTGGTCTAATTAATTAGATTTTTTTTATAACCGTTTATGACTTATAAAATATATGGTCAGTTAAATAATTTAATATATATTAAGCAGGTAGTTAATTCATTAAATTTATATTTCGTGGGTAGTTAATTCATTAAATACGTAATACGTAAGTAGTTAATTCATTAAATATATATTATATAGGTAGTTAATTCGTTAAATATAAATAATGTAGGGAGATAATTCATAAAATACATATTATGTATGTAGTTAATTCATGAAATATATATTTTGTGCGTAGTTAATTCATTAAATGTATATAAGGTAGATAGTTTGTTCATTAAATATTTATTATGTTGATAGTTAATTCATTAAATTAATATGTATTATATAGGCAGTTAATTCGTTAAATATACATAATTTAGGTAGATAATTCATTAAATATATATTATGTATGTAGTTAATTCATGAAATATAGTGTAGTTAATTCATTAAATGTATATAAGGTAGGTAGTTTAATTAAATATTTATTTTGTTGCTAGTTAATTCATTAAATATATATAATGTAGGTACATCTTCGAATTATATGAAAAAAAAGGTGATCGGACAACTCAGGATAAGGTCAACTCAAGTTATTAAAAGTGATGAAAAAAAATTTAACCGTTTTCTAGTAAATTTAATAATATGTTTTATCGGAAACAAATATTTATACAAAATAAAAAAATTCTATTTAATTATTATTATTTTAATTCCTAACTCGGTGAAATTGAAAGATAGTGTTAATATTTGTTTCTAATTAAAAATACTAATTTCGGGTGTCTCCGACTCTCCGATTCAATGAGCTTGGATTTACTTTGAGTTTATTTCAAAACTGGAACTGATTGTGGGAACAATTCAGAGAAGCGATAAAATGGGTACCAAAAATATTTTATTTTAAATAATCAATAAATAATTGTGTATTTAAAATGTAAGTTTCATTTATTAAAGTTTTAGAAAGACGTCCTAAATTTTCAAGTTTATTAATAATGGTATTCATTTGAAAGGAAAATTTCTGATAGAAATTAAGATCAATGTTGTTTTTGAAAGGAAATGATTCAAAAGCAAGCAAGCTTAACAAATCTTACAATTATAATATCACGTGATTTTTCACGAGTATAAATGTAAAATTGCATTTTCGTCGCTTTAGTTCATCTACCTATTTAGTTTGTCTGTGTGTATTTTATTTATTAAATAATTTTTACAGTTTAATTTAATTTGCCGCAATATTTTTATCTGTAATTCACTTTAAAAGCCCAATGGGCGTACATAAATAAAATTTATAATGCAGTAATCGCAAACATGTTTTCTCTGTAAAGAGCTACGAACTATGAGTACAGTCACTGCCGCTTACTGAAAGCCATATTTGTATGTTTTCAGACATGACCGGATAGTGACATATCTGTTTATATATTTACAGTAAAATATTCCACGGAATGTCTTTTTGCCAACGGACCGGAATCGAAAATGCCTCTACACTGAATATGTAAATATAGTAAGTGCAAAGATCTCAGTGGGTTCATTTCTGTCACGTACATTTATAGCAGTGCAGCTTCCTTCTCATTAATACATACGAAGTCCATAAATTGGGAGAGTTTATATGTCTTTAACTTTCTTAAGCCGATTTGCATATGAGTTTAGGATTTCTTTTGAACATACGGCAGCTTTCTCCAGCTTGTCAGAAATACTACCAACTGGTCACTCGCTTGTCAATTCACTTGTTGCTTGTCAATAATTGACTAGTTTACTTGCGGCAAGCGTGATAGGAACTTCCTGAATTATTTTTCGTGTCGTTTTCTTAATTGTCGGATAAAAAGTGAGCGTTCAAACAACGGCGGTGGAAATTGATTAATGATTAGTAAGAGCTGGGAAATAAAATTGATTCGTCTGGCTGTGAGCGTATGATGAATTGAAATAGTCTTAAATGCACTTTGTTTGAGGTTTTTACGAATCTCCCATTGGTGAATTTTTATTTATGTAAAAGAAGTAAATGGTAAACCCGTGGACTCTGTTGAATGTTGGCATAACTGGGGCAAATACAAATAATTTATTAAGACATTAATAATCTATCAAATATATACATTAATAGATAAAATATTTTGTACAGGTTAATTATACAGGGTGTCCGGGGTAAAATGTGCAAACTTCGGGATGTGATAGTAGAAGTAAAAAAAACTTTTTTAGAAATTCCAACGTTTTAATGTAGTTTTCAGTTGCATTGTTTGTGTTGAAAAATTATATTCTTTTATGGAAAAAAAAAATTGGAAATTCATATAAAGTTTTTTCTTTTTTATTTCTACCATCATTTAGAATCATCTCCCGAAGTTTGTGTACTTTACCCCCAGACATACTGTATGTTTTGTATATAAGTTAATAATATTTTGTGCCTTATTACTAAACTTTTATTTCTTTATTTACACAATATTGGACTCTGAACTCTTTATTTCATTATTTGCATGATATTGGACCCTGGACTCTAATGATATTATATCTAACTAGCGCCGTTAACTTTATGACTTTATATTTGGGGCTATTTTATAGAAGTAGAGTAGCATAAAGGGAAGAGGACGATGAAGGTACCTTCAAAAGGATGACGCTGAAAGTATCCTCTACTCTGGAATGGGATGCAATTATATTAAAGTTTAATATCTAACATGTAATCTGGGCCTGTAAAAGATCTTATCAATAAATACCTACCCAACCGGGTAGCGACATACATTGTGTAGACATCTTTATATTGTTTTTACAAGGGCGCTCTTGTACGTTGTCATCAGTTGTCATTATAACAATAAAAAATTTACTCAAACTGGATTTGAATTTAATAGTCATTTTCAAAATTGGAACGCTTGTGTGAAGAATGCAGGCAAGCGATAAAGTACCTACATATTATAATATTTCGATGATATAATTGACACGATTGAACTGATCTGCCAAGAATTCCTACTCTCGTGATTTTTCACGGGTCTGCGCTAATAATAACATATTTAATGATATAGGTATACATTTAAAATAAAAATATTTGGGCGAATCTCAAAATATTATTTGCAAAATAATGTGTTAATCAATGTTATTCCCATTTTCGACACGGATGAGTGCGTTGCGTTATTTTCCATGAAATATTATGGTAAGCGCGTCAATTTATAAATATTCAAGTTTCCTAAATTGGCACCTGCTTATATTGAATGAACGAAAATGGATATTGAATGACCGAACAAATAATCATAAAAGTATGTAGATACCTCGTTTACATAGTCGCCATTGACTTTTGCAACAAAGAGGTTTGAGGTGGGTCAAATGAAATAATAATTATGAATGATGTGGTGTGCCTCTTCAAAAATACTTAGGTAATATTTATTGGCAGTTTGCGTAAAAAACCACTTACGCCATTATAAAACAATAACCTACTTTCTGTAAAATAGTACTAACTCCGTCCAAAAAATTCAATAATTTTACCGCCAAAATTATTTACCCTTATATAAGCCGCGGCGTTCCGTATTTCTTCCGATTTATAACATATTTCTCTTGGACGCTTTCAGTTTTTAAGCTCATAAAAAATATAAGTTACTTTTGACGAAAATATCTGTGGTTTGTCGAGCCGAAACGGTAATTAGGTATATGAAATTTTTTTAAACATTTTTTTCTGTTATTAAACATATTTATAGCTATTAAAAAAAAATACGGTTTATCTTTCAATGCAATTACAGCATTTGTCGAGATATTTTTCTCTGTTTTAAAAGAGTCGTGTTTTATTAAATATTTTAACGATTTTTGCTTAATTTTAATGATTTCTTTAATAATAGCGCGCTCCCTCTTGCATTCGTATTTAAATATGAGTATCTCCCTTTCTTCTTCTTTTTGAACGCTTACTGCCGGGTCTTAAGGTTTTTTTTTATCAAATAGCATTGAAAGACAGGCCAATCTACACTGATACAGATAACTTACTTCATTGACAGTAATGCGTTGTATTATATGTTTTTCAGTTATAAACTCTTCAATTGACCCAACTCAAGTACTTAATTTATACTTGATCGTACCATGACTCCGAAATCTACTTTCATCAAAGTGCCTGTATTCTGATATATTCTCCAATTTTTTTTAGAGCATTCATAACTAAAGGAGTCCTTTCTTCTTACTAGACTTTTCTATTCTTCCTCATCCAATATACTCTCTGGAAGATACTCTCTGTATCGCCCTGGTGTAAGACCACCATTCAGAATTGAAACGTTGCTTGAAACGGCATTAGCCGTGTTTGGTGACCAGATCTGAATAGCCAGGTACTTCCCCAACTTCCTCTTCCCTATCTCCTTCCCCTCCCCACTACCCTCAGCCTCACAACATACCCCAATTGGGGATGCCATAGTCTCAATGGCTCCAGACGGGAGCAGTTGGGACTCTTGTGAGGTATTCATGTAAAAAAAAAAATATACAGTGTTATTATTTATCTTTCTCCATTAGTGAAGACACCACTTTCTCAAACCCTCTGTATATACAGATAAATTATTATTTAAAAATACATATACACCATACCGCAGATAATCTACAAACTTGTATTTCCAAAGCAAATCTAAATTGCTTGAAAAAAATATACAATGACGACAATTTGGGAGGCAGGTATACGTACCTCCACCCCAAAATTATTGTATAACCAATACCCCTGCCACAGGTCACCCCAAGTGGTTCGCAACATAAGGTGACTTATCAGGGGTGCCCGGGTTCACGGGTTGGGGTTTGTCTACGTCTTGGCGGCGGGTGCGTTTGGATCGGGACAGATTAGTTGAGGAAGACCTCTTGACATCTTTAACTGGACTCTCTTAATCTATCGCCTTGCACTACAGTGATAGGAATGGATTCCTACGTCCACCACTCCTGAACACACAGACCCCCAGATTCCTGTTCACCCTTTGCACTTTTTCCTTCCCAGAACTTCTTCTCCTTCCTTCCTATAAAATACCCTCTACACAGCATTCCCAAATATGACATAAGTCCCGAGGAAAATTGTTTTCTTCACGACCTCGTGTGTGGAGCTAATATAAAAAAAATAATATTAAACATTCTTTACCTACTAGAACTGCAGATAAATATAATAATAAATATCTAAAAAAATACATATACGTGTCTGAATAAAAACTATCAAAGTGGAATTTAACAAAACCTTGAAGGCCAAATAAAGCACAATGAAAAATGGCCTTACATATTTTTTGAGTTAATTGTATATAATGTAATTAGTTTTCTAATTTATGATATCACAAAATGAAATACGTTAACAGATTGTTATAAATTTTGTGTCTAATTTTTGAAGGATTATGATCGTTTATCTGTTTCCCATTTAATAATATATCTTTTAAAAAATTATCAAATTCATAAATCGTATCATTGTATGTGATTTGTCGTTGATAATTTTATAGCGATATCATACAATAGACTTAATTAATGCAGTATGTCAGCTAACACGTATTATGTACGGATCCTATTCTCTTTATTTTAGTAAGTTTTAGATAAATATCGGTTTTTAATCATAATTTTGTAATGTAAAGGGTAAAATTATCACGTAAGTATTACAAACCACGTCTTCCAAAGGGTGGTTTGGGTTTTAAAAAGACTCATGTGTTCATTTGTGACGTAGTTGACTTACCAAGAAAATCATTTTTAAGTACTCATGTTTTTCTTCCATATTATATTTAAATAAATTCCATTTTCTGTCTGTTTTACTATTTTTGGGAGTTAAAATGTGGGGTGTAGTAATACGAAATATAAATAATAATAAAATAGGAAGAAAGATGGCATCATAAAGAATAACGAAAAACCGTATAAAAATGTGAACAGTAAATGTCACAGTTGAGAAATAAATAAAATTATCATTTTCGTTCATATATAAAGAGGCGGATACGGGTACCACCGCTCAGGGAAATAATAATAATACATGTTTATTCGGGTGTGTGGGGAGAATAGTGCATAAGGGTTATAATACATACCTACACAAAACATTTTAAAGAGAAAAAAAGAAAAGCTGGTGAATACGATTGTACATGAAATAAAGGTAATAACAAAAGAAGATAAGAAAATAATATATTGAATAATTAACACTCCTGTTATAGGATATCCTACAGTACGTTTGGTGACATAGTGGGAGTGTCCGAGTTCGTGGAGTGAGGTTTGTATACTACATTCTGCGTGACTGGTTTAGGAGGACGTTTTGACCTCTCCAGCCGGAATCTATAAGCCCATCGCCTTACACCACAGTGACATGGTTGGATTCATACGACCGTCACTCCTGGACATATTGAACCCAGATTTCTACCCATCCCTCATATCTTTTCCTTTCCTGAATTTTCTCTCCTTCATTTCCATAAATAGCCCTCCTGCGTGGTGCTGATGTATAAAAAATCACAATTTTATGTTTTGTATCAACATACTGAAAAATCGCCCGCAATAGATACTTATTTTTCCATAAAACTTTGTTTTTCATATTGCACGATCTTGGCATACGAATAAAGCATGCTTTATTTCCATAAACGAACAAAAATGTCAAATAATATACACTCTTTTATTTTAATATCATTAACATTCAGTAAATACAATAAATTCAGTAGATATAATGATATTAAATTTGATTTAAAAATAAGATGCTAAGGTGTGACGGTTTCACTAAAAAATTAAATCACTATCGGTACCGGAGGTATTTGATGTCTTTTTTCGCATTTTAACAAACTTAACAGATTTAATAGCTCGTGAAATTGATAGATTAATTAATTGCAACGTCTTGATAATGAAGTATTAACTACGATATGGGCTGATGAGCAAAACTATTTGTCATCCTAATTAAATAATACTTACTGAATTTAAAAAACTGATCATAATCTAAAGACATAGTTGAATTTTGGTCAATGTTAATTTTAATAGACAAAATTTTGATGACCAATAGATGTGATTGCAAAACCTTGCATAAACTAGATTTTATTTATTGTAATTTTATAAATTGCTTTCATATTTTGAGCTCTGATTGGTGATAATTTTTGTGTCGTAGATATTTTTCAATGGACAATAAAATAAAACAAAAAAATTATATCAATGATGATGATTTTTTGAGATTTTATGAATGATGATGACATTTACCTCATTAAATATAAAATAATAATTAATTGGTTACAAATTCTATGTCTTCGAAGGCTAGATCTTGTCGTAGGAAGTGTCAATAAATTAGAAAATTAACGGATCTCTTCAGCCATAAAATTGTTTAACTTTATTGTCGTTTTATTTCTTTCCGGAGGATGACTTTGAGTTCAATAGCAGATAATTATCTAAATTTGGTACTAATTTGAGTAAGCATATCCTTTCAAAACCGTCTTTTGAAATTTTTAGAAGATACCGGTAATTTTGATCGATATAATATTATAAGTACGATAAAATTATTTCACAATAAAATACGTTAGAAAGGCAAAATGTTGTAAATCATTTAAGATATAAGTCATTAATAATTAATGAGGTTGGTTCATGAAAATGCAAAGAATATCATAAATTTACTTCATCTAAGGATCAAAGCGATGATATCGTGAAAATAACTAGTGATTTAATTTTTGGTATCAGTAAATTAAAATAAAATTTCAAATCTATTATTTTTATTAGTAAGACGTCTTAAATTCATTGGTAAGATGTACAGATTTCATTGATAAGAGGTACCTACAGATTTCATTGATAAGATGTATAGATTTCATTGGTAAGGGGGCATACATTAATTACGTGAACTCAAAAGGCGAGGGGGGGGGGGGTCTAGATTGGAAGAAAAACTGCTCACGTCATTAATGTATGCCCCCTAAGACGTACAGATTTCATTGGTAAGACGTTCAAATTTCATTGGCAATACGTAAAGATTTCATTGGTAAAACGAACAGATTCCATTGGTAAGATTTTCAGATGATTCTTTACTTTAAGCGAAGATTTTCAAATAAAATAAATGAATTTAAAGATAATCAGACGGTTTTCATAAACGGTTCTCAAAATTTGTTGACAAATTTATTTTTAACATAATTTACTTGTACTTATATGAGATAAAGATATTTCAGATATTTTATTATACAACGTACAACCTACAAAAAAACGACTCAATTTTTTTGAATTAATTATTATAAACGCAGCTTTCTACATAATTATCCTTTCTTCCTATCATAAATCATTATGTTTTTTTCACCGAACCGATAAACGCCCATATTAATAAAACATTACTTGCGATTTTACGTTAGTAGATATAAGATACTAGATACACGGGTCCAATGTACTTTAACCTGTAAGCGAATTGGAAAGTAGGCAACGCCGAACAGGTAAAATGCTATTGGATAGGAATCAATGTAGGCACCAGGTATCTTGGTATGAAAGACGTTACCTGGACACACCTTGCCACTGACTTGCGGGCTTTTAAAGGTCACGAGGAAGGTCAGCTAATCACCCGGTGACCAATGGCGAAAGCGCTTTTCTATTCAAATTGAGAATGCAGTCAAGTAAAATGTTTTAAATTCGACCGGATCTTAGTCACTCATTTTGATTGAATTTGGCTGTTGATTTTTTGAAGGCCAACTGTGCACCATAAAATCTATGCACTACTTTCACGGAAGACGAATAAAAATCTACAAAATTGAGTATGATGCATAAATAATAATAAAGTAAGCTTTAAATAGAATTAATAGACGATCTACTATCTACATTTCTAAAACTAGATACTATATAAACCACTTTACAATTTCGTAGATGTATAGTGTGGTAAACGGCCCCCATACCGAATGGTTAACAAATTTAACTGCAATTTGGAAGAATGTGGATTCGATTTACGTACAGTGCACAAATGTACGAAGGTGATTTTTAAATTTAATAAATGAACGATGCCAGGTTTATGATGAAGAACTGTTAAGTTTGATAGCTCAACTAAAATAGCTATTTCGTTGTTATAAGGAACGTGGATAATTTATTTTGTTACCATTTGTTTTTCTACTTTGTTTGCAAAATTAAAACAATCTTATAAATTATTTAGGGAATGAATTACCAAATTCTTCAGGAATTCGTAAAAATTGCCAATGTGTTAGAACAAACTCATACCGAAAATTGTTTCTAAAAAATTCTTTGCTAAAGTAGTAGTCATCTTCAGCCTTTAAAAACATGCGACAAAAATAAATAAAGGAAGTTATGGTAACAACTGAATACAGGGTAGAACTGACAGCTTCTAGAATGTCGAATTTCAATATACGTTTCGACTGTCGTCACCATTTAGTGTAATGCAGTTTCATTTAGAAAACAGTATATATTTACATGATTGTAATGCAGATTTACTTTCTTTCCAGTGGGTTTTGGAACAGAGATCCTCCGACCCGTGTGATTGTCATCAATTCTTATTCGAACAACCAATACAACACAATGGAGAGTGACTTGGCAATAATCGAAACAGTTTTAAATAATTCCTCGACTTACCATTTGAAAGTAAAAGTAGAAGATCGCTGATTCTAGTCGAGTCGAGCCATCTGAATATAAATAGATTTCGATTTTAATGAAAACAAAAATATTTTATGCTGTAAAATTATAACGAACGAAAGTACGCTCATGAAACATATGATTTTAACATAAAGTAATAACTTATACTTCCCCACGTTACAATTTCCCTGTGGCAATGAACTTTCTATTTATATAAAATATTGCTCTAAACTTCGAATTAATGATAAGTCAGTTTGAAATAAAACGATACGAATATGATTATGAGCATGTTGATGTTTACCATGTTACAAAAACATAATAAAAAGTAAAGCCTACATAATATATAATGTCAGCACTCATCCCGTACTTTGGTATAGACGTTATTCCAACGAGCGGGGAAGCATGAAACCTGACACGGATTCTCGTCGATTATTTTTGAATTTTTGATGAAATAAAAACACAATACCTCCCTCTCCTAAAAGTATCTGGCAGATAGAAGTGTTGACCTACTCATTCACTGTGGTGATTGCTTACTTTATAGTGGAAGATACTCTCGTATCGCATGGTGAGTTTCCACCAATCAGTTCCAAAACGAGGATTTAAATAACAGTGTTTACTGTTTTTTTTTTCGTTATTTATTTTTGGGGTGTTATGCCGCCTTGCACTACCTCCTTCTTTGGCCAACGTTTCGGACAGCGTTACGGTGTCTATCATCAGGTGTGTGATGCATCTGCCCTGATGATGTAACGTTGTCCGAAACATTGGCTAAAGAAGGAGGTAGCGCACACAGCATAACACCCCAAAAATAAATAACGAAAATACTTTTGGCCGTGAAAATCTATCAATCGAAATCATATCTAACTGTGTTTACTGACCAGATTACAGACGGGTGAGTTTAGATTTCAAGCAAGCATATGATAGCATATATCGGGAGTGTCTATATGACATACTACTTCAAATCCAGATTCCACCTAAATTGGTTAGGCTCATCAAAGCCACAATGTCAGACTCAAGATGTCAGGTCAAAATAGACGGGGAATTGTCGGAAGAATTCTCAGTATCGCAGGGACTAAAACAGGGGGACGGTCTGGCTCCCACTCTCTTCAACATAGTGCTCGAACATGTAATAAGAAAAACGCTAATAGACACTGGCTCCAATATTTGTTTCAAGAGCAGTCAAGTTGTCGGATATGCGGATGACATTAACATTGTCGGAAGATCAATTTCAGCCATTTAGGAGGTCTTCGACCCTTTAGAAACAGCGGCACGGGAAGTAGGACTGCGGGTTAATGTTGACAAAACGAAAATGATGGTACAGAGCAGGAACCCTTCACACAGAAAAAGAAGTAGTGCACAATTTAAAGACAATTACTCATACGAAGTGGTCGATCAATTCACCTACCTGGGCTCTAGTCTGACAGAGAACAATGAGGATCCAGCAGAAATCAGAAGGAGAATCACAGCAGCCAACAAAACATACTTCTCTTTGCTGCCAGTGTTTAAGTCACGTAGTGTCCACAGAAAAACCAAAATAACCATATATAAGACCATTGTCAGAACTGTATTGGCATATGGATGTGAGGCGCTCACACTGACGGTAAAGATGGCTGAAATGCTGGATACTTTTGAAAGAAAAGTGCTGAGAAGAATATGTGGACCCGTGAAAGAGGGTGAACAGTGGCGCATCCGGCACAATGCAGAATTGTATGATATTTATAAGGCCCCTAGCATCTCAGCACATATGAGACTCCTCAGACTGAGATGGGCTGGGCATGTACAGAGAATGCCGGATATACGCGTCCCAAAAAGAATTTTGACTGGACACCCAGGTGGAAAGAGAAAAGTGGGAAGACTCAGACTGAGGTGGGAAGACGAGGTAAGAGGGGATGCAGCACAGCTTCTCCAGGTACGAAATTGGAAGTCAGCCGCTGAGGACAGGAGGAGTTGGAGGCGACTGTTGCAGGAGGCCAAAGCTCGATATGGGCTGTAGCGCCATCGAAGAAGGGAGATCCTTTAGTAGATTTATGAATCTTAACAAACGGATTGCAATCGTTAGAGCACAGGCGTCAGGTGGGAATGCTTTCCTTGTTCTACACGTATTTCATTGGAAGGTGCTCCTGCACCGGTGAATGGTCGGGAAATACCCCAAACGCGCGCTTAACGTTGTGTACGATTGATATTTGTGACAAAAGAACGGGTCGTTTCAATGACGTTCAACGGTTCGGCTGTGGAATGATTCGCCAGCCCATGTGTTTCATCTCCATTGCATCAAGTGTATCTTCAAGACTCATGTTTACTTCTTCCTCTCCACAAAAAGACCCTCCACCCAGCATCTCCACAGATGGCAGATAAAATTATTTTTCTCTAGGCCTGCTGTTTGGAGTTAATATAAATTAAAATTTTAATACTCTTACTTAAAAGTTACGTACCAACCTTTTTTCTTTTCCCCTTTATTAAGCCTCACATTACGTTTGACAGTAGCTAGTTTGGCAATTTAATAATATATTAGTGCGTAAATTAATTTCGCACCACATTATTATTTGCAGCGCTTTAACATATTTACTATCTTGAGAATGTAAATCCCACTAAAGTACAATCACTATTCTGTGAAACAGGAAAGGATGAAGCGGTCAACCTTGGTACGATGTATCTCACAGAAATGCTATGAGAATTTAAAGTACCCATATCCCTTGTTCATAGATACTTCTTGTAGCCCACAGCAGTGCATTCTTCATGAGACATCGTGCCCCGATGTACAGCCTTGACATTAAGACATATCCGTAAAACTGATAAATGCCATAGAATTATTTAAGCATCAATTTATGAACAAGTTCACACCTCGTTGCCTTTCATTTTTGACCGCTCGATAATGGTATTATTTATTTTAATTAAATGAAGATAATACTAGCGAAACTCAAACGAAAATCTGGAGACAGAAAAATCAGAAAAATAAAAAACACCTCTGGGACTTGAACCCAGGACCTTCTGCTTTCATGGCAACAGCTCCACCAACTGAGCTAAGGTGTCTATTTCCAATTCGGTTACTTTTAACTGAATCAAACTTCGACTAAGAACTACCAACATTATCTTCATTTTTGGACCGAATTGGATATAGACACCTTAGCTCAGTTGGCAGAGCTGTTGCCATGAAAGCAAAAGATCCTGAGTTCGAGTCCCAGAGTTTCCAATATCCTTTTTCTGATTTTTCTGTCTCCATTTTGTCTTCATTTAATTAAAATATTACAATTTGAGGTTTTACTCATATAGTTAAAAATAAAAAAATAAATAGGTATTATTTATAGCTTAATTGACTGAGTAGAGTTCTATACGTTTTTCAATATGATAAAGTCATTTTAAGCTTTTTTGTTGACGTTAAATGGTGGTACCTACCGACTACCGGATGATAATGAGAGAATTTTCGAAATTCAATCAAAGTACAAATATAAATTAAATCACATAGATTTAAAAAGTGGGTTAAGATCATTAATCATTCTTTTTGTATAGATTCAGATTCTTCACCTAGGTATTGAATTAATGGTGTTGAAAAAAACCAGTGAAAAATCGTATTATTTACACGTTGAGTATCTATGTATCACTGTTGAATAAAGTACGGTTACATTGAAGAATCAAATGTCAGTACAAGAACACTATAATTTTATTCTCTGTATATTCATTTTTAGGCAGCATCGCGTTCATTGGTCAAAATATTGTACATATATTTTCGTATCGGTGATCAATGAACCGGTGTATGCAATTTTTAGCCATAAGTTGTTTTTAATTGTTTGTCTAGCTTGTCTTTTTAGATTTTAGGCATGTATGGTAAGTTTGTACAGCGCCCTTGAGGTGATTTTTCACAAAAAACGGCGCTATATAAATCGTCCAAATATTATTATTATTATTCAAGTGAACTCAATATTAATAGGGCACAAACCTACATTATTATGCTATATTTTGATTTATTATTGTTACTTTACATGTCGTTTTATAAAAATAGCCTTGCTCAGATTTCTGTTACAACAATAAATTATATTGTTCTCGTTGTGTTATGTTGGTTTTATTATGTCGATTATTTGATTTGTCTATTTATTAAATGCCCGCAAGTACTTATACATATATTTGTAGCTTCTTATTGGGAATACAAATTCGCTCACAAGTACTTACACAAAATAATAAAATAATATATATATATATTTTTTAATATTTAATAAATAATACCTACTAATTAATCTTTAGTGGCATTGTTTCTCTTTGGATGGCTGAGATTTAATGGGGGTTCAGCCAATTAAAAAAAATCGCCTTTTTTATTGCCTAAAAATCTTCCCATACCTGTGTAGAATACATTCCCAAAGTTACAGCATCAAATCCGACCTTGAAATATAATTAGGAGCGGTGCATGTCAAGCAGGTAGAATGGAAAACGGAGCGGCCCAGTTGAAAGCGAAAACTTTAAACGCGTTTTTCTCAAAACCACGCTTTTCAAGTTGAATGGAAACGTAGCTAATCGAATTTTCATCCGATTCACATCATTCAAAGTTTAAATTAATGAAAAATAAATGTATACGCGGATGAACCACGAATAATGAAAAATTATTATTCTAGCCCAAGAAATATTTTATTAAACAAATGTATTATTAACTATAAAGGTTTTTATAACCTCATTTTTTATCGTTCTATATGAAAATAATTAATAAAAAATTCCCAAGTTTAATTTTTTTTTTCAAATTGGGATCCGAAACATTGGTTTCATAAAGGTGTACTTTTTATTATTTTGTGGTTAACTTTTCGATTTGATAAGTCCTCCAAAAAATACGGTTGAGGCCTGAGAGATTACTGATAATTACAGAAAAAAATTTTTGGCCCTAACTTCTTTGTAAATATAATAAATTTTAATACTTTACTGGCCTACATTGGCCTATATATTATTCAGATCAAAAATAAAAAAGCCCAAATGCGTACTAGATATTAGCTACACTTTTTGACGAAAAAAATATTTTTCAGTTTGGTTAAGTATTTTGGCCTCAAATGCAAATTTAAGTTTTGTATGAAAAAGGCCGCGCAGCCGTTCAGTAAGGCTTAATTTCAATTTCAGTAGCCAGTAAGGGATAATTACTGTTTTAGTGCCGATTTTCTAAACTATTATTTACAGAACATTTATGTGTCAGATAGTGATAACGGTACGTGAAGAAATGCAAATGCGTGCACACACAAGCCCTGCTTATTTATGGGGATAAATCAAATATGTATATTATGTAACTACGTGACAGGCATCGAATAATATATTGTAAACATCACGTATATAGATCAAAAAAAAAAAAAAAACTAATTATTGTATAAAATTTATTTAATTTATGTATCTTTTACTGAACAAAAATTTAAAAAAATATTAATTTGTGGTTCAGTATTGGACAATCATTACTATTCGAAAACCTAATAAACTTGCGGAAATGGCTTCATAAATCTTTGGAATCATAGTATATTATTTACATTTAAAAATAATAAAAGGAAACATTGATATACGAGTACAGGTACAACAGATTAAGGTAACGTTCGAATTCTGTTATTGGGTTTACTTTTGTAAACCAATTAATTTCTCTTATAAATGAAAGTTAAATTACCGGCCACAGTTGGTAAACAGATTGCATTCAGAAACATTGACCTTGATGTAGCGTTTTGCGTATTCGTCTTTATTATTTGTTAATAACACTTACTTAAATCGAACCACTGGACTAGCCAGCATATAAAGGTACGCAGTTTTGTGAGTTTTTTTAAAATAATTATAAAAAACTAGTAGTTATGTGAAAAATATAATGACAAAGAGTAAGAAGTTACAAAGGAGATGGCATGATCAAGAGACATAATCATTAAAAGCAGGTAATTTTTAAAGCCAATAAGTATGCACGTAAATAAAGCACGTTTCCACGCAGGCATAGTTTCTCTTCATTATTTCCTTCCCCTTTGAACTCTATTTATCCTCACAAAAAACCCAATAGAAAATGCCATAATACTCCTGGCTATGAACAGCTAAAATAATTTGTGACTATTATGCGTTATTCACATAAAAAGAGCAACATCATGCATTTTGCTAACAAACGATGACTGCGAGGAAAAAAGTAAGATATAACATACTTAATGGAATCTACGCAATGTATTGTGCCATAGAGCATTAATCAACAAATTAACACCTCAAGTATTTAAAAAAATCACCTTAGCGAAGGAAACTTACCTTTAACACCACGAAACGCTTAAATTAGTCTCTCGACATTTCGAACAATGCAGGAGTGTTTAAAACCAAACATTGCTTCAGTCGACTTTCAGTGTCGTAACGGATTCTCGTGTACCCGGGGCACTTTGTAACGTTGCTCTCAATTTCAGGCAAAGTGCATGTTACTAATATGATCTGCGAACAATGGTCCATTTCCAAACAGTGGGATGGGAACGGCGGAATAGTCGCGGCGAAATACAATCAAAGCCAAACGCGGGAGATTATTTAAATTGAGATTACTAAATCTAAATGAAAATAATCTAAGCGTAATTTTGCACTGATTTGGTAACGTTTTGTTTCGTGTTCCAATAATAATATTTGGATGATTTGTGTAGCAAAGTTATTTTGAGGCTGTATCGATATGCTTAAGATCGTATTGTTTATACATTTGACTACTTGCCCTACCGGAGTTAACCTAACAAAGAACGTTCTTCTAATTTATAATTCCTACATACCCTTTTATGTTGACTTAAATTATATTGAGGAGCGTACATAATGCGATGTCCATACAGCTCCGAACAAACTTGATCTTTTTTGTTCGAATTTTTACATTTTGAGTAATCGAACGCTGAAAATTGACGTTTTAATTGATTTTGAATACTGTTGTTCATTTTAATTTTATAATTATTTTACAAATTCGAATGCCACCGCCATATTAAGATGCCAAACCAACCAAGGAGCGGAACAAAGTAGAGGCCATTTCTCTTTAGTTAAGCCGAGGTGGGTAAAATAATTTATTACGTGTTACAACTTCTAGATACGCAAAATTACGCAAAACAAGAAACATAACGCGTGTGTTTATCAAAGCAAATAAATTTTGTTTTGCAATAAAGAGAAAATATTTTCAACAATGTTTGATAAATATTAATACAAATGATAACTAGACTAACTTAACTAAACTCACTTAATTTAAAAAAAAAAAAAAAAACAGTCGCTAACTGTCGCTATCGCCGAAACTAAAGTTAAAATAAATCGGTGCAATGTCTACATAGCCCAGCAAAATTTTAATACTTCTAATTTTGATTTTTCTTTCTGATTTTTAGATGATACCAAAATAATATGAAAATCAACCAAGGAGCGGAACAAAGTAGAGGCCATTTCTCTTTCGTATAAGTGGATAAATTTTTTTATTACGTGTTATAACTTTTACCCAAAATTACGCAAAACGCGAAAAATAATGCGTGTGCCATCAAAGCAAATACATACCATTTTGAAATAAAGAGAAAATATTACCAACAATATTTGGTAATGTTTATGGAAATTTGACAAATGACGACAATGTTTCTGTATTTTAAAACTTTATGGTGAAAAATCACGATATATGTCCAGGCGCACACGAGCAACTTTAGTTTTTTAAATTCAAATTCCATAGCGGTTTTCGGAGGTGCGCATACCAGGCGATGCGACACTTATTTTTAAATATCTATGGTTTTTGAAAAGGTCACCAACTGTTCTTACAAATCAACTCACTTTTCAAATGTAGAATAAAAATAATCGCCAGTAAAAACATGTTATTGTAGGTATTTCAGAGTTTGTCTGGATTTGAAAGATTCTTTTTTAAATTTGATTATTTTCTTTACATTTGATCTAATTTAAAAAATGACATACCTACTTGTTCGTAAAAGGAACTTATACTGTTTAGTCAACTAAAATGAACTATTAAATGCACTTGTTGGAGAAAGTTGTACCTTCATTTCGTTCAATTATTTTGTGAAACAGTGTACAAAACCGCACTTATTCCATAGGAATTACGGTTATATAATGCAGTGAAATTTTCTGTGGTTAACAATCTCATAATATTATCTGGAACGAGAGTTTCTTAGCCTCTATTTTAATCTCGCATTTATTATTACGTGAGAAGTGGGAATTATAGCGATTTATTAACGAATCAGATTAATGTAATCGATAGAAAAAATGATGAAATTTTATATTTTCTGATAATTAAAATTGTTCGGATAGGTTTTGATAGAATACTCTTCCCGGCGAGAGATAGTATGTGACATCATCGTTCTAGTATATTCTGTGTGTTTCGTTTTTAAATAAGATGAGTGAGAAGAAATGAGGACGAACGTCTATGACTTTTTTTCCTTATTTTTTATAATTTTTACATTTGATAGTTACATACAATATTATGAAAATCATTAGAGTAATGGGAACCCTCTAAAGCACAGCCTGTGCATGGGTAATATTCTATATGTATTTTATTATTGTTTCTAGAAAGAACAAACAATGGGCATATAAAGCAAAAACACAATTAATATTTGTATAAACAATTTGTATAAAAAATTCATACAATAGTGTAATATACTTCAGTACGATTCTTTCTGGGACCAGTTTAGCAATTATTTTCGTATAATTATCCAGGCAATTATTTTCATATTAATAAATTGTTCGATGACAAACAGGAAAAATCTAACTGAAAAATTTCAATTTTTATGACTTCGATTTCAGTAAATATTGCCTGTAAGTTTTCCTTGAATAGTAATTTTCCGTAGTTGAGGGGTAAAGCTCTTGTCTCGCAATCTTAAAGTCAAGAGATCGAATCCCAGCGTTGGCAAATAAATTTTAATTGATTAATTAACGTTATTTTACAATTCATTCATTTAAAATAATATATTATTTGTGGCACGTTCCGGAGTGGAGGATACTCTCATTGGAGGGGATACCACCACTTTCCCAACGGCGTTATATGGAAACATATGGTTTCTTCCTTCACCGCACACGTCAAGACTCTACGTTTTTATTGAACGAATCCATTATCCATACACACGGGGTTAGTAAGCAGTATTCAAGTACAATTATGCAATTAACATTTAAAGGATAAATAGAAGTAGCAGCCCGTGGAATAATTCTTCTGAAACAGGTAACATAGAAATAGAGATAATAGTGTTAGTAAAAGAAAAAGAAAAAAAAGGCTATAACCAGTCGAAGAAACCTTCTGAAAATAAAGCAAGTAATGCGGAAAAAACAGATATATGATTATGTTATGATGTAAGTTATTACTATAATACAAAAAGAAAATAAAATATATAAAAAGAAAAGCCAGAGATTCCATAGACGGCAAATACCACCGGACAGTCCCAATGAGAATGCGTGCAGTTATTGGCCCAACCGCAGACGATGCTTGAAGTCCGCGCCCTTTAGCCGGCTCCCCGATTTTGCCTCGAAGAAATGTACTTGGTAGAGAAGGGGAATTTTTGAAGACCTTGAGGAAAAGGTGAGCGTCGGGTTACCGGAGGGGTACGGAACGGCATCGAGACCGCGTGGTTACGCCTCAGGCCTACGCATGTCATTGGGGGAGGCGCGGGCTGATCGCGGCAAGACCGCTCCGATTTGTGTTTGCCTGGCAATATGCATGGACAGGGTCTATCCCACCCCCTTTTAATGAGGGAACGAGGATACGTAATATATACAGTTCAGTTGCGCCACCAAAGAACGGATGGACGGATGAAGATACTCTCAATATCAACCTGGTGTTAGACCACGATTCAGAATAGAAACGTTGCTTGAAATGGCTTAAGTCGTGTTGGGTGACCAGATTTGAATAGCCAGATACTTCCCCACCTACTTCTTACCCATCTCCTTCCCCTTCCCACTACCTTCAGCCTCACATCATACCCCCATTATGTATTTCATAGTCTCACTAGCTCAAGACGGGAGCAGATGGGACTCTTGTAAAAAAAGTGTAAATATAAAAAAAGATCCATACGACGCGACGGGTAGTTCCACAGAATTTGAAGAGTTCATCAAATTTTAAAGTGAATATTCAAGTCCTCTGAAACTCATATTCAAGTTCTGTTACTATATAAGTACTGGTAAATAACCATCAAAGTATTAAATAATAACAGAACTCGAATAGAACTTTTATGCAACTAGAATTTTAACTTTTAATTTCGATAATTGTTCAAATTCACGAATAATCGACCTCAGCATTTGTCTCTATCTACCACTCTAAAGGAGTATTTACCACTCTAATGCTGCGTAAACATTTGCATACACAAGCGCGTGGAAAGGAACACCGCAAGCAGCGTTTCCATATTCCATGGTTCGGCCCGCAGGTTCTGCTCACGCAGCCTAAAGTAATATAAGTAACCAGTGGGGTAAAAATATTATCTTTATCTATAATATTATTCTTCTCCGCTCACGCGATCGACCATTTGCCCATGTTTAATTTAGAATTTAGACAGAATTCAATGGACTATCAAATAGTTATTCATTAGTGAAGGTACAACAATGAAAGACATTATTCAACCATTGTTCACGTCAAGATAGAAATTCATATTTGTGGTTGATGAAAATGCAACGAAAAAGACTTTGTGATTGGTTTCTCATAACTTGCTTTAAATTTCAAATCACATATAATTATCAACTGTGGGAGAACCGAACAGTCTATGACACACAATAACCACTTTCCTATTATGCGCACTGAGATAATAAAATAAAGTCTGATTTTTCTACCAACAAAAAATAACTTTCTCTCTCATGAGCCAAGAAAAGGTTTACTTGTTTTAGGAGCGATTGTAAATGTGCGGTTCTCAACTTTTTTTAGTCAAAAAATCAATAGGTAATGGGAGAATTTATGAAATTTATTCATAACATCTGGAATCAATCAATTACACTTTCTCCTTGGAAATTTTTAAATATCACAAAACTGGTAAAAAATAAACGAAAAAAATAATTTTTTTTTCTAAAAGTTCGTATTTATGTGTATTATATTCGTATTTCAGTGTGTGCAACGAAAAAATTGTATATTTATAATTAACCCAAACTGACATACTGTGTGTGACGGCCAGCGTGGTCTAGCGGTAAGGCTCTTGACTCGCAATCCGAAGGTCGCGAGATCGAATCCCGGCGTGGCAAATAAATATTATTTGATCAATTTAAGTCATTTCACAATAAATTCATTTAAAATAATATATATTATATTTGCGGCACGTTCCAGAGTGGAAGATACTCTCAGTATCGCCCTGGTGTAAGACCACAATTCAGAATTGAAACGGTGCTTGAAATGGCTTTTAGCCGTGTTTGGTGACCAGATCTGAATAGCCTGGTATTTCACACCATCGTCTTGCCATCTCCTTCCGCTCCCCACTACCTTCAGCCTCACAACATATCCCAATCGGGGATGCCATAGTCTCACTGGCTCCATACGGGAGCAGTTGGGACTCTTGTGCGGTATTCATATAAAAATATAAAAAGTCTGTTCTGCAAGACCTTTGCAGGCGGCCAGATGAAAAACTAACGAACAAGTAAAGTGTTTTTAAAATCCATAGATATTTTTATCCACACTTTGGACTATTACGTTCAAGTAAGTCGATCCATACAGTGTACGAGCACCTCATTCTCAAACATTATTGTGATCTTTGACAGCGGCTGCTTAGTGATAAAACATTTGACAACCATGAGTTTGGGAGTGTAAAAATGAGTAATGTTATGCAAATAACGTAATTTAATTCATCTGGTGTTGGGTAACATGCGCGGCGGAATGTGCGCATTAGAACAGCAACAATTTGGAGAGCGTTTGATTTGGATAAAGTGAAATTCTATAATGTTCAATGTCTCAATGACGTAATCCAAATGCACGTTGGTTACTTTCTCAGAATAAAACAGGTAAATAAATAAACTCGGAGCATGGTTTATTGCACACGCATAATCTTGCACCAGGGCATTCTGCACCGGTGCATTCTGTTTTCACACAAACAATATTTATAAGAGCACACTCAAACAATGTGGCGTGTGCAGTGTACAGGAGATAGTGACATTTGTGATTGGCCGTGGTGACTGCTATTAATTTCAATGAGCATTCTAATAGGAACTGACAGTATTTATGCTTGAAGTAAATACATGGATTAATTACCTCATTGTCGCTTCCTGTTTTATTCAGAAACCGGGACAATATCTGAAAGTGTCCGAACTGCATGAATCTAGATTATATTTATTTATTTATTTATAAACAGAAACAAGCAGTACATTATTTTATCCATTGGTGAGAACAAAATTACAATTAATAAATAATATTATTCAAGGTGGGTACCTATTATGTGTTTCATTGTAGTGTCTTATTTATTGTGTGCATAATTACCGGGTAATGAGTGTAGTGGGAAGGTGTGTGAGCGTGTGTGAGTATGTGTGTATGTATGTATGTATGTATGCGCATTGAACATATTATAATATAGACATGATGCTCTTTTTAAATTTGGGCAGTGAATCGGAGAAAATGTCGATGTTAGAATTTATATTAATATTATTGAACATATGAAGACCACGATTGATTGGCGAATTAGTTGCTGCGTTTGTCTTGTAATTAAGCATGTGGAATAGTTCTGTATGGCGTGTACGTCTTAATGGTTTGTTAAAATTAACTAGGGAAAGAAGTTCGGTACAGCCAATAATATTATTTTAAATTTTGTGTATAAATGTCAAATCAGCTATTGCTCGTCTTTGTTGCAAAGTTTGAAATGTGCATTCAAAGTTATTGTTGAATTTGAAGACAAGATATTTTATAAATTTGTTTGTATTTTATATTTCATGCATCCCTATTTGAGACTTTGTAAGGCTTAGAGAACTGGTGTGAGAGGAGAGGAAATAATGAGGGGTGGGAAGTACCTGGCTATTGAAATCTCTTATCTAATTAGAAATAAAGCCATTTTTAGCAACGTTTTAATGATTTCAAGAGTGTCTTCCGCTCTTCCTCTCTCTATCTCCACCTCCAATATGGTGCTTCATCAATAGGATAAGGTGCTCACATGGCCGTTATGCCCACGTTATGCATATTGCATCCTCAAAGAGTTTACAATGTGTGAATGCGGTGCGGTGCAGACCATCTACCATGTGGTCAACGAATGCCCGCTCCATTCATTCAGGCCGGCAAATTTTTATGTATTTATTTTATTTATTTGCAAAAACAGTGTAAAAACCAAAACATTGCAAAAGCGGCATATACATAATAAATATATTTACATTTAAGATACACATTTAAACATGAGTGATATTTCACGTTTAAACTCATTGTAGGACATGTGGAAAATATCCACATTTCTTGCGAGGTAATTAATAAACGTAGTAATTCTTCCCAGGGTCATTACCATTGGTAAGTTAGTTCTGCCCTTAGGAAGAATCAAAAACCTGTGTTGGCGGCCTCGCGTGAAATTACCCGGGACATAGAATCCTATTTTTTCCAGTATATCTGGCACCGATATAAAACCATTTAGAGCTTATAAGCCATCAGTAGTAATGCGACATCTCTCATGGAACTAAGGCTGCAGATACCCAGCATTCTTGAGATAAATGCTGTTGGAAACAGCCATGGCTAAAAAGCCAACTCTCTCATATAGAGGTAGTGTAAAAAAATCTTGTATTTTCTCGACCATTTGTACATAGACGATGTCCTCTGGCCCATATATCTGAGTTGTTCCACAGCTGAACTGTTGAACTCGAGATCGAATCGTAAAAACGACCACCATCTCGTGTCAAAATTGTCAACGGTATACAAATGTTGGACACATGTTTCCCGACTGTGCACCGGTGCCGAAGCCAGTTCCTCGAAGCATCTTAAATAGCACTCCCAACCGACGTCTGTGCTTTAAAGATTGCAATTCATTTACTATCAAACATACCGCCCATTTCTGTACGGGGTTTTTGAGGTATTTCACGTCTTCGCCCAGCTGTCAATCTTTAAGTGGGTATGTAATGCAAAACGAAAAAAGAAAGGAAGCTTGACTCAAATAAATTATTGCCCTTTCCAGTAAAATATACTTTTTACGACCGCACTCAAGGAATGTTAGATTTTTTTATAACGGATCTGGGGGTAGGGGAGCGTAGATTCATTTCATTAGAAACTCTTCTGTGCCTTTGTAGATCTACAAAAAGCGTACGACCGAGTTGACAGGAAAAAGCTATGGAAGGTGTTGTCCAAGTACGGAGTGAATACGAAGCTCATTCAGGCAATTGCGTCGCTATATAAGGGAAACGTTGCATGTGTTAGGGTGAACGGCGATTTTACGGAGTGGTTTGACATCACAAAAGGTGTTAAACAAGGCTGCGTAATGTCACCGTGGTTATTCAATCTATACATGGATAATTGTATGCAAGAATTGAAAGAGATGGGATTGGGCACAAAATTGAGTAAGCTGGAAGTATGTTGCCTTTTGTATGCTGATGATGCGGTGCTAATTTCTAGCAGTATGGAAGATCTACAGTCTCTCGTGTCTAGGATGAACGAAGTATGTATGAAGAATGAGTTAATGATGAATGTAAGTAAGTCTAAAGTCATGGTGTTTGAAAGAGAGAGTACGAAAACAGTATGCAATATAGTTGTGAATGATGAATACTTGGAGCAGGTGGATGAGTTTGTGTATCTGGGTAGTATGTTTACGAAAGATGGGAAGGCTGATAGAGATATTGAAAGAAGGGTGAATGCCGGTAACTCCATTAATGGAGGACTGAATGCCGTTGGCGGTAATAAAAAACTGTCCAAAGACGCGAAACTAGCCGTCCATAATAGAGTGCTGGTACCTACCCTGATGTATGGCAGTGAGGCATGGAACTGGCAGAGGAAGGATGAAAGCAGACTGAATGCTGTAGAAATGAGATCCCTGAGGCGAATGTGTGGTAAAACCATGTACGATCGTGAGAGAAACGTGGATATCCGCAAAGAATGCAAGGCTGACGTAAGCGTGATGTGTAAGATTAAGAAAGGGACTCTCCGATGGTTTGGGCATGTAGAGCGAATGAACGAGGAAAGGAGTGTAAGGAGAATATATGATGCAAATGTGAATGGTAGAAGAAGTCGGGGACGCCCGAGGAAGACATGGCACGACCAAGTGAATCAGATACTTGAGTCGGGCCATGTGAAGAGTCGGAATAATAGAAGAGCATGTACGAGACGATGTATGAATGTGAACGAGGCAAAGAGTGTGTGCCAAGATCGAGTTGTGTGGCGGTCCGTCCTCTCTGCCTACCCCTGCGGGGAAACGGCGTGATGGTTAGTTAGTTAGTTAGTTAGGAATTTGATAGATATTATTTAATATCATTATACAATTGCAAATGTATAATTTTCTTTTAAATGTAGACCGATTACCGAATAGTTTTTTTTTCAGAATTACCTTAAAAAGAGTACGTGTTATTAAAAAAACAACTTAGATATAATACAAAACTCTCGTTTGGGGTAAGTGTATCACCCCCTTCGGAGCGGCAGGGTTATTGATGTCGATGCAAACAATAAGTATACCTCGCGGTTTTATCTTCTGTTTGACACTAATAAATATCTATTATCCACTATTATGCATTCACTTTGCATAAATATCATCATTATTTCGTTTCGTGACAGTGCTCAAATCATCCTTGTTTTATTTTTTTTTTATTAAATCGTGTTTTATTGGTGACCTATTGAACTACTAAGTACCGATCGTGAGGGAGATTTGACTGTAACGAAACTGTCTGGACATAAATTAATATTTAGATCATGTTTTTTGGTCTCGGGAAATGGCAGATCGTGAGGTCATCAGGTGCAAGTCCACGATTTGATCTCTGCTGATTTATGGATTTAAAGCGGTGTTGACTTAGGCGCAAAGTAATTGGATTCTCAGGGTTTTAGTTAGAGGAACTCCCTACCAGAAATGCTTAATTATCGATACTTTAATATCAAAAACTTCATTAGTAAAATTGGTTAGCATTAAGAATTGTAAAGACCTCACGTAATTATAATCAAGTTAACTAATGACGTTGACCTAAAAATCATTTTATATAATTCATTAGTAAAAACAACATGGCTTTGTCCTAATTTTTCCCATGAATTGATATTTTTTTACTGTTCAATAGATATTTCAAACTCCATAGCTCGTGGTGTAAATTATGCAACTTGCTGTAAATAAATGCTGGGACCTTAAAAATACAAAAGTCAATTTTAAAAATGCCTGAACTCATTTATCAAGATGTTTTTTGCTTTGGACAAACATAATAATTAAGTTCAAGCATTACTAATCAATGCAAAATATTTTGATTTCGGTTTAAAAATTAGATTGCTTATAAATATTTTAGATGATTTAATTGAATACTACGAGTATAACTCATATTTGCCTTTGGAATAATCGAGTTTTTTTATAGTATTTTTATAACCCCAGAAACAATAAAGAAACAGTTCTATAAAAACTGTTTTAAAGTTCAAAATATCTTAGTTACGAACCTCTTTTCGATGATGATTCTATTGTATAATGTGGAAAATTAAATTCTTTAGAAAATCATCGTAAAACCTTTTAATACTTATGCCTGAGCTTTGCAATATAAAAAAATGCTTTTTGAAGATGTATTTTCTTCAATATATCAAGATGGTAGGTGTTAAACGGGAATTTAAACCTTATCGCCATCTACATAAGGAGTAGAGACGTAGTGCATCGCCGCAATGAATAAAAATATTTGTTAAAATTGTAAATCTGTTTTTGAACATTATATCATAGTGTACCTACTTTCCAACACATACAAAAATATTTAACAACGCAGTTAGACAGAAGATGAACCGCACAATGAATTTATCCTAAAAATAATGACAGAATTAAGACTTAAGGGCAAAAAATCTTATATTTCCGATTAAAACCTTCAAGGCCATTTATACATTGAATGTCGCGGTCCAGTGACCGATCAAATCCATTTAGCCGATTTCAGATTAAAACCACATCTTACATGTTTTTCACTTAGTCGAAGAGTCAATGTTTAAATCCGATATAATCGTATTTTCATATAAAACCCTTCTTTGTGTCGGGTTGGGCACCCGTTGCCTCGACAAGGCGCCATCAGCCTTCAAATGTCCCTATCTTGTAAAAATTTGATGGCCTCGGTCCATTACATCTTTTTTTCTACATTTTTGTCGGAGGTGACTAAACTGCATCTGTTGTGGGTGAAGTTGTAATAATTATTGGACGATTTTTATAGCGCCATTTTCGTGAGAAAATCACCTCAAGGGCGCTTTAGTTCTGCTGATTTGTTTCGGGCTCGAGTCTGTACGGTGAAAAAAGCTCCGACCAAAGACAAAAAGATAGTAGAAGGCACAAGAATAAGAATACTAGCTTATTGTCTATCCTTTTGGATTGACAAATACATTTCTGAAATATAACGAATGAATAAAAATAATGAGTTTGAAGAATTCTATGTGAGCAAGTAATGATCCTATGATCCAGAGCCTATGTTATCTTTGGATGCTGTGTGGGATGTATTTTTAGGAAAGGAAGGAGAAAAAGTTCTAGGAAGGAAAAAGGTGTGAGGCGTGGGTAGGAATCTGGGGGTCAGTATGAATTTATGCCTCCTACTGCGGAGCGATGATCCGAGATAGTGGAGAGGTCAAAAAGTCTCCCTCAACCAGTCTCTCCCGACGCATCCGACACCAAGATCCGGTCAAACCTCACTACATGAACCCAGGCACCCCTGCTAAGTCACTAAACGTAGCGAACCACTTGGGGTGACCTGTGGCAGAGGTGTTGATTATCCAATAAATGGTTTCCGGGGCGGCGGTACCCGTAATCGCCTCCCAAACTGAGAGATTGAAATACGAGACAATATCCGTGAAACATCCCACAATGCTACTTAACATATCTGTAATTGATCCTGGTTTGACGAGTAGAAACTAAAAACCTAAATTTTCTATTTAATAACAAAATCTAGGATTTTAGGTAGATGGTTAATATTGAAATGTATTTTATAAAAATCTTCATTCAACCGTTTCAATCCGTGAATTTTGTTGAGACCTCTTTGATTACCAAAATGCCCAGTAGCTTTCGTAGAGCATCCGCAATCAATGTAAGTACATACCGTGAGATTATAAAAAAAAATGGCGTGACGGAGGCATTCCGAAATTACGGCTAATTTGTTATTTGGCAATCGCCCCTTTAGTGGCCATTGCCCAACCAACATGGCCGCCGGAGAAAGTGAGGTTGGGAGTGGTCAGGAGAGAAAACATCAAACATGCGTTACGTGTTACGTGTCATCGGAATCTTCTTACCTACCGCATTGTGGCAATCAGAGGCGCGATGGACTGTTACGTCAGTTTATACGATCGGTAAATTAGGGCGCAATGGTGCTTGAACAAAAATATTCTACAATAATAATATAATATTTGAGAAAGTGGCATGATTTGTTCAAATAAATTTCAATGATTTGGCTTTCCTCTTCTTGCATCACATTAACCCGAATTATTAGACGAAATTGTCTTTCAAAATATAAAATATTTATTTCAAAGAATGTTTTATTTTATGATTTGTATGTTCGGAAAATTAATAGGTGTACAAGTCAGTAAAATGGTTTTGGAATCGTTGATGTGGAAATATTTAAGGTATATTTGCGAAAGTATCTTTTTCGCTAATAGTAGTAATCATGGCGCCGAAGAGATGTAATCATAGTTCTAAGCAGGGAGAAATTGCTGCTTACAAATGCAGCGTCAAATTTATGCTATCATTAAAAAAAAGGCGAGTTAATGTATATAATTTAATACAGTTTTGTTTGAAAATTGTATAATTTAACGATAACAGCTCTTGTTTTGTAGTCCAATGTGATTTTTTTAATAATTGTTTGCAAGCAATTAGGCTTGCATACAATTGACCAATTAAAAATCCCTCAAATTGCGGAAGGTGTCACTCACAAATTGGTAATAGTTTCCTTTATCAAATATTTGATTTAAAACAGTGATTCCTAAAACTTTTTTTAAATTTCCATACTCTGAATATACTACAGTTTTCTTTTCAATCTTTTGGAAACATTGATAGCATTTTTTTCTGAAATTTATAACACACCTCTCAGTCCATCCGATCATGGATGAACTGAAAAAAAAAACAGTTGGCGACTCAATCGCTATCCACAGGAAAGGAACTTGTGGATGAAGACCGGTTATCAAGGGCAACGAGGTGACTAGCGGTGCTGGTAGCCGCGGCCGTCGCGTTTCAATTGCCATATTGACAGGTATCACCTCATGACCTGTCAATTTTTTGAGTAATTTGCGATATGTCAGATCATAAAAATATCGATTTGGTTCAGGAGGTGGATAAATTGAGTTTTTCCGTAAATTAAGTTGCCAACCAGTTGTCGGTTTCTCCATGAGCGATGGCCTAAAGGTCACAAATTGTTGAAACCATCGCTTAAATTCGTTTTCTTCTCAAAAGCTAAAAATATATCATGCTCTACCAAACAGGTTGTTGGCAACCCATGCATTAAAATTATCAAATGTACTCCACAATGCTCAAAAACATTGTGGAGTACAAACTTTTCTTCAATTTCTCACATTAAAAATTTTGATTTGACAAAACCAAACTTGAAAGTGCATTTTTTACTAGTCAGCATTGCGTTCAGATTGCGTATTACAATCCCTACGGCGTTTCAGTCGCCTGTGTGCTTCGTTGCTCTATCTTTTTCTATGAGGGTGACGACCGTAATTATAGAAGGGTAATCAGAGAGGATAGACTGCGTTTTTTTTAACTTGCAAATTTTTTTTTTACATTGAAAATTTTGTAAGTTAAAAAAAACGTGGTCTATCCTCTCTGTTTAACCTTCTATAATTACGTTCATCACCCTCATAGAAAAATATAGAGCAACGAAGCGCGTAGGCAACTGAAACGCCATAGGGATTGTAATACGCAATCTGAACGCAATGCTGACTAGTAAAAAATGCACTTTCAAGTTTGGTTTTGTCAAATCAAAAATTTTAATGTGAGAAATTGAAAAAAAGTTTGTTTTCCACAATGTTTTTGAGCATTGTGGAGTAGTGTTTGTAAGGTGATTTATGCATTACAATCCCTACCTCGTTTCAGTCGATAGCGCGACCGAAACGCGGTAGGGATTGTAAATACACGTCCCGATTCTACCACGCTTAACACATTTTAGTAAGCGCCACTATCTATAAAATACTACATATAATTACATTACTTTAAGGTATTACCCATTTTGGGAAACTCTAATTTAAAGCAAGAAGAATCAGTAATTAATTTCAAGTTGCATTTATAAAAAATATTATACGACCTCAACAATAAATTGCTGCATTTTTATAAATAAAAAATAGACAGAAAACTTAAAAAAATAAGGTACGCTAAAATTTCATGAATTTGAAAGGCTTACATTTTTTATGCGTATTTTGGCGGTTCCCACAAAATAGATTAAAAAAATGGCAATATCAACAATCACTTGCCGGCGAAAGTATCCAATCAAGCTTAATCATCATTGTTTGGTTGGTTTTATGATTATTTTTTAAGTCAACTATTGATCTCAGCAACCAGACTCTGTAACACACCTGTTTGTGAATGTCGGCATACCAGAGCAGCAGAGGCTAAAAGAGTAAAACGTTTCAAAACTCGGAATAATTTAGGGATTGGCACACCGTCACTTATGGGAGAGAAACTGCGTAATGCGAATGAATTCAGTAAATAAAAACTCGCAAAACGTTCTTTTGATTACTAAGATATTTATTTAAGTTCATTTATGAAAGTGAAATAAGAGTTTACATTAAGTAGTGATTGATTGACACCGCTGCAGCTGTGCAAAAGCCCGCGTCACAATCCTCGTTGTCGTTCGCTTGCTTGACCGCGCGTTGAAATAATTTCTTAGAGAAATAAGGTCATATGAAGTAGCTCACAAATCATGGCTGCAGTGGAGTTAGAAAAATATTTTATCAGGCCATTGGTGAAATCTCAATTTTCGATTAATCTTTACTATGTACCTTTTTACATTATGAATTCAAAAAAATCATGCTTTGAAAAAAATTAAAGCATTTCCTATCCTTCGTTTTTTTTATATTAATTATATATTTTTTATAGTCCCCAGGAAAATATTTCCCATCAGAGCCTATGTTATATTTGGGGATGCTGTGTGGAAGATTTTTTTAGTAAAGGAAGGAGAGAAAGTTCTGGGAAGGAAAAACGTATGGGCGGGCACAAAGGAATCTGAGGGTCATTGTGACAGGAATGACGGACTTTTGAATCTATCCCTCCCACTGTGTTGCTATGCGATGTTCCGAGAGAGTCCGGTTGAAAAAGTCGAAAGCAAACCACTTGGGGTGACCTACGGCAAAGGTGTTGGTTATCCAACAAATGGTATCTGGACAGCGGTATCCTTACCCAAATAGTATTTATCATGAGAAAATAAATTATGAACGCGTATATGAAACAACTTAAAAAAAAACACTAATAGCTTTGTGACAGTTTTCTTGAATAACTTTTTTCTTTCTTCATAAAAATATTCACAAAACAAATAAAAACCAATTTTGCGCTACGATCAACCGTTTTTGGACTCCATTTCCGAAGCCATTTTTTGCCTATTACCTATATTCGTGGTGATATAAGACACCCTAAGAATAGCTGTATATGGCTTGTGTAATCCTCTCGATTTGATTGATAATGATGTGTCAATGTTAACCATGATTAGAAACAAGTATTATAACGGCACTAGGTTTTGATGTGGGCTTTTATGTGAGGTTATGTCACCTCTCAACTGTCATTAGTCATTACGAAATCAGATTATTATAAGTGTGAGATCATCAGGTACCTGATCGTATTATAACATAATATCTAATTATTTTTTTACGTAAATTCAGCATAATTTCAGATGACCGAGATATTGAAGTTAGATACCCACAACTCCAACTCCAGTGTAAAATATGGGTTCCTTCAAAAATCAACACATCAATCCAAAATTTCATACATTTGTTATATAAATATTTGACAACAATAAAATTAGGTCATTATTAATTCATATTGTCTGTAACGTTTTCTCCGAACAATATTGAAGTAAGCTACAAACCCGAGGTAATTAAGTCTGCTGCGAATAACCAAAATAATTAGAAATTCGACAGGCAAAGACGACTTAGTAACATTGTTAAGAAAACCCATATAATAGATTAAAATCCGTATAGACCACCCCTCTCCCCCTCCCCCCATATGTTATATGTTATGTATATAAACCGTAGGTTAGGAATAATTTGTTCCAGTCTGAAGATGGATACAACAAGGCTGAAACCGGTTACGGTCAAATTAATTAAAGTGAAATTAGTTTAATATTTGTTTTATTATATTATTAGGTACCCACAATTATTATCGATAAAATTCAGCAAGGTTTTCAAGAATTTATATCACTCTTTATGATGTGATTTAAAATGAATAATGCTAGACAGGAATCCATTTTTAGGTAATGTTGTAAAACTTAAAGATATGATGATTAAATGATATCTACAGGGCCTGCCTTGAGCCAAACAGCGCCTGGAACCAGTAAAAACCTCAAGGGTACAAGGTCATTATCAGCGTCTGGAACGGACTGCTCCAATTATACATATGACCGGCCCTGGATACCTACCTTTTCAGATCTGATTACTAAATTTGGCAAAATATGAAGGATAGTATCGCGTCGCTATGAACACTACTAATTTACAACGAATTTTTGTTTTCACCAAGAAATACTATAATAAAGTTTCCTTAGTCGTATTTTAAAATATTTAAAGTACAACTAAGGACACAAATCTCTAATTTATTTCATGAATTCATCATGTAGATCGTCCAGTTGATTAGTCAGACATCTCCAAATTCAGTTTTGATATACTGAGGAAATGAAAATTCGATTTCTCACCTAAATCAAATATTATTTACACGTGTCTGTGTTTTACATATAAAATACGTTGTGAAATAATACCAGGATTTATTATATATATTTTTATATTTAACTGCACACTCAACTCAAATTTCTGTTTTTCGATCACTAATCAATTGAACGATCGATGTATCTAAATATTTTGTTGAAAATAAGAGTAGTCACCCACACACATTGCTCAAACTTTAAATTGATTTCGTGCTTAATCATATAACATTAACTTTATAACCCAACATTAATTATAATGTTTTGGAATCAAAAATACTACCTTCTTAAACAGTTTACTTTTTATTTGCTGAAGAAAGTTGACAAAAAAATTCAATCTGGTTGTTTCAAATTTAAATTAACCGGATGTTTTTTCTTTCAAATTGAATACCTACATCCGGCAATTTAAATAAATGATACAATTAATAATCTACTTAATTAAGTTAATTATACACTTACCAAGCTACAAAATATATTTTAAACGGCCTCCGTGGTCAAGTGGTAAGGTACTCGATTAGCAATCCAAAGATCGTGGGATTAAATCCCGGAATGCGTTTTTTCTCAATTAATTAGTTAAATATAATATGAAGTATATTTGCAGTACCTTCCAGAGTGGAACATACTCTCAGTCTCGCCCTGGTAAGGCCACCATTCAAAATTGAAATGGCTTTAGCCGTGTTTGGTGACCAGATATCGTGGTACCTCTCCACTTTTCTCTTCTTTTCTTTCCTTCCCTTCCCTCCCCACTGCCTCCGGCCTCACAAAATACCTCTATTGGTGATGCCGTAGCCTAACTGGCTCCAGATGGGAGCGGTTGGGACTTTTGAGCAGTATTCAGATAACAAAAAAATTGATGCCCATTAACCAGCAGACCGAGAAAGATGGTCATGCGATCGCATCCTTGTAACTGTACTGGGCTGTTCCGATGAGAAAGATTGATTATTCTCTAAATATGCACGAAAATCCATAAAAAGGGTCAAAATATGCAACATGAAATAATACAGGAAGTCGTATTTTAAAATATTTTTTTTATTTTAGTAAGCTATTAGTTCTCAAGGATAACAATCGTTTTTTCGAAAATATCAATTACAAAAGATATTTAACTATGAAATTTACAATTTACCTAAAAACGTATATGACTAAGTACTGTTCTAAATGTTCTGTAGACAAATTGTGTCTTTTTGTAAGCGGGAAGAGCGTTCTACGTCTACTGATGTGACTGACAGAATTTAAATTTGGTTGCGATTTTTGAACTTATTGTGCCGGGACAAAATTTTACCTGCCCCGTTGATGAAGCTATCAATTTGGCACAAGGGTTCAATAAGTTTTCAAACTTTTCTCAGAGTTTACTCGGGAATAGGCGAATTTTCTTCATAACCCGAATAGATTCATTCAACGCCAATCCACGACTTTCAAGCGTTTTTATACTTGCAGGTATGTAGGCGAAATGAGTGCTAATCAAAGCTAGTTTTTTTTAAATACTAGGATCGTGAAACGCTTCTTTGCACTGGAAAACTGCCAAAGCCTCTGCACTATCGAAGTCATTGATAATAATACCCTTGATGTCACTATGTGAGGCATCTGAAAGATGAACGAGATCTAGCGTAAATATGCAGGATCTCCGGTTTTTTGCTAAAATATGCAACTACCGCCGAAAAGGGTCTAAATATGCAAATGCATATGCAAATATGCATTTGCATATAATCTGGTCTCTAGTAATAACTCAATATCGATTTTATTTCGTTCAAAATTTGCTTAAGTATATACCTATAAGTACAATAAAAATGCTCAAACGCGTGATGACAATTTTTTAGAATTAATTTTTTAAACATAAATATTTAAAAAATGTAAATAATATCTACGCAAAATAAGTATTTAAAAAATCTGAAATATTTTAGTTTTGTAAGACCGTAAAGAGATAGACAAACTAACTCGGATTTTTTAATGATTTTATTTGAACAAAAATTAAAATTCTGATAAGTAGCTTTCTTAATTTATTATTTAGGTACCTACTTAATTTATTATTTATTTTATTGTGTGATTATATGATTTGAAATATGTAATTATATTATGCAACATTATGTTTAAAAAAAATCTGCCAACGACCAGCGATATTTTACCTTATTATAAAAAATACACATATTAAAAAAAAATTAAACATTAATTTAATCGATAAAATAACAATAATTCAAAATCATAAAATATATATTTATAGAAAAGAGTCAATACGTCTAGAAATTGATTTAAAAATGGTACCTACCTATATTTTCAGTTGTCTGGTTTTACTATCTTTGGGTTATACCCTCTTAAGATGGAGTCGCTTTTTGCAAAGATTGGGGCCAAGGTCGTCTTCTTCCCATAAAACAAAGTCCCGGCAGTTGCAGTTTTTTATAAGTAGTCAAAATATCGAAGTCTGAACAAAACCTGTTTTAGGTGTAGTGTATTAATTTGCAGCCATCGAAATCTTTTTAATCTTGTGAGGACCAATGGCCAATTGGAATGCTAAAGCCATAAATGAATATTTTTAAAGTTATTCGAGAAGTCGAGCTATTAAAACGTGATACTTTAGTGATGGATTAGATATAACATCATTAATAAAATTTATGAAATTAGGATTACTTTCTTTCATTTCGTAATATTTTGTGCTCTGGTTGAAAAAATTTAAACTTAGATGAAATACAATATAATGTATGTTTTAAAAATAAATAAATAATGTATTTTCAACAAGGGAGTTCCCGGCGTGCGTTGTTATTGCACTTTATCAATATATTTTTTCTCCCTACTTTCCCATTCGTCCCGTTCCCCTTCCCTTCACGATTCCCCCGTTCCCACTCCGCCTTCTCTGCTTCCCTCTCCCCACTCCCCTTTCCCGCTTTCCGCATCCAGCGAATCCCCCTCCCGATTTCCTCTCCCCCCTCCTGCATTCCATGCATTCAGTCCAGGGACATTCAGTTTTCAAACAACTCACGTGCCACCTATTGCAATTTTTTATACGAATTTCATAATGCCAGAGCTCACCAGTATATATAGAAACCTTCGCGAGCGTGCTCACAACTCACCAAATTTTCATTTGCAATCGGATGAACGGTTTAGCAACGCATAATTTCATGACGCCAGAGCCACTATTATAATATATATAGAAATCATTGCGGGCATGCACACATCAAATCCCCAAGGTTTCATCGCAACGGATGAATGATTAGCAACGCCTAATTTCAAGATGTTAGAACTTACTTTTGTAGGTATATAGAAACCATCGCGGGCATGCGCACACCAAAACCCGAAAGTATCATCGCAATCGGGTTAATGGTTTAGGAACGCGTTCATATAATAATAATAATACGTTCATATTTAATACCAACTTCCCACTATTAAACTTGGTTTAAATTGTAATTAACCTGGACGGTATATTCTTCTCTTGATCGCCAAGGGACTCAGTGTTGGCAGCACTGGACACGTTTCCCGTTTCCCAGGAAAATGCCAGAGCTAAGATATATTATAATATTATATATCCTTTATTCAAATTTTTTTTTTTAGAAATTCAAAAGACAGACATAAACTTAGAGGTATTATAAACAATTACCCTCCAACGAAATTCCTGGTAATTTAAAGGTATTGACGTGTTTCTGTTTTATTTTTAAATAATCTAACTAAAATAATAACTTTCTAAATAATCCAACTCGATTCATTGACGGCCATCTGTTTCAAGCTTATTTTAAATTCTAACTGTCAGTTAAAGTAACAACGATATTAAACAGGACAATGCGCTATTTCAAGTGTACTTTTGCTAAAGTAATAGTTACTAGTGTGGCCTGTTAAAAAGAAGAATATGCCTCGAAATTATGTGTGGCAAACCGAAAATTAAATTTGAAAACCACAACAACTGTCAAAACATCCCGCGCTGTATTTTGTTATATTGCAGGATCTGAGAGCTATGTTCCTATAAAAATATTTGTTTGAGTATTTAAAAAATAAATGACGACCTATTTTAATATATACGATATTACACGGAAAAAATTATATTTACTTTCCAGTAGCTGTATTATCTCCTTTAATTTATTTGCTCCAAATTTTACAAGACTTATAGATACCGCACCAAATATTCGGGGTGGTCCCAAATAAACATATTATAAACAAGGGATCGAAGTGTTTTTGATTTCGCTACAAGGCATATTGGATGAGGAATTCTTCGATATTATCATCATCTTCTATAATATTAATCATCATCAATGTTGACGCGCGCAATTTCGTACCTTACCTCCAACAGAACTCTAAAATATGTCAAAATGGGAGTTTTAGAGTAACTAACGGTTTTCGATAAGTAAAATCAAAAGTTAAAAGTGACGTAAAACAGGCGGTCTAATTGAATGTAAAACGCTTTTTGATGAAATTTAACTTCAGCAACTTCTTTTACTTTTGCCTATATTCAATCAGACGGCCCTGAGAGTACTAATTAATTTATAATTGCTTTGTTTTCTTCTCCTGAGAATGCAATAATAAACATTATTTTTAAAAGATGACCTCCTTAGAGTTGTGGTACACGCATTAGAAGTTTAGTCAAAATACTCCATGGTCGATTCTCTTATTGATTCTATCCTGTTGTGATAATGTTGATCATTATAGCAATCTACACTATCCACACACAGGTTAAAAACAATAACGCGTTATATGTAAATTTCATGGCAATATCTATCTTAGACAAAAAGTAAAATGGCGTACATGGAGTTCATTTTACAAAATATTAATTGTAATATTTGGATAATTTGTATCGCACCGTTTGCGTAAAAATCACCTCAATGTTGTTCTATAAAATTCTGGAGATTTTGCAAATATTTTTTGAGTCTTGTCATGCATTTACAGGGTTTTCAGCATTTTATACACACTGTAATAGCGGCACAATTATGATGAATTGTAATATTGATAATCAGTTATTCCGTAAATAATTTGTATGTACGAAATAAACTAAAAAATAAGAATGATAAAAATGAAAGTAAATTAACAAGTTTTTAAAGTATCTAGGTACTTGAAATGCTGTAATCATTGACTTAATATACCCGCTGTAATATAATACATCATTGCAAAAAATGGATAATTTTCATTATAAATTACCAAAAATTAAATATTAACTACTATAATAAAGCATATGTCTATTAGAAATATTGATGATTTGTACTGATTATTTAATGATCAATTTTACCTTGGCATTTTATACAATGATTAGAGTTATTAGTCTTCCTATTATATTCAGTCAAATTGGCATCAAGTACTTTAACATATAAAATTAAATTCTCTCTTTTTTATGTAACTCCACAAAAGAGCCCCCTATCTGTGCAGTGTAAAGGCGTGGGAACTAGTTAGGTCTAATTTAGTAAAAGAAGTAAAGATGCCCGGATTATATTTAGAAGGAAAAATAGTTGTCCGAAGCTCTTTCCACATGCGAGCCAACTCGTACAAAGACGAGTCGAAGAAACGACCCGTTCTCATGAAGCCAAAATCAACTACTGTGAACGGGTGTTCCGCTTGTATCCGTCAAGTTTTACGCAAGTGCATCGGTGGACCGGGGAGTAAATCTTTAAATACCCATAGAACAGGCTTAGCAAGCCTACATTTCGTCTGTGCATTAGAGATGGAAATCGGTTTGTTAATAACGGATTGTCAACCAGTGGAATGTGGGGCTCCAGTCCAGAGATGACTCCCAAATTGAATTTCTGGGCGTACTGGAGATTTGTATAGATTTTAGCAGCTGGTCACTATGTGTTGATATTTAACAACTTATTACTCGTGTGAATGTTGTGTATCAACTTTTCAAGGGCAAACGTTCGATCCCCGAAGCTATTCAATGTTTTCATCAGGTTCCAATAAGCGCTATTCATTACTCGCACCTAAATAATAAGTTGTTTATGTACTACCAAAGACATGTAAGTATTTACGAATTAATAAGAGACTGGGTACAAGTTTTATGAATATAATAAGCCTATGATAACCTTTTTTAAACCTATATCCACACTACATCTAGTCGAATTTAGACTTGGCAATTATAGACTATTTATAACTTCCTAAAGAAGGCCCTTAAACATTAGAATTAAAATATTTTATATTACTTTACGTGTAATGCATGGGTTACACATTTATTGTATCTTTTTTTAGTTAAGTCATAACTTTTCAACTAATCTTGGAGTGTTATAATCTCACAAACTTCAGACAACAGACTTTTTGCATCGATTTCATTGAAAAAAAATGCAGTATAAATTTTAAGAAATATTAACCAGAAACTCGGTCTACCTAATAAAACAATTTTTTTTTCTACAATTTGGGAGGCGGGTATAGCTACCGTCGCGCCGCCTCGGTAACCATTTATTGGATAACCAATACCTCTGTCATAGGTCACTCCAAATGGTTCGGTACATTTGGTGCCTTAGCAGGGGTTCCCGGGTTCATGGGGTGAGGTTTGTCCGGGTCTTGGCAGCGGATGCTTCTGCCCACCAGCCGGATCAGGAGAGAATGGTTGAGTGTGTCCCTTTGTCTTCTACAGCCATACTCTCTCATAACATCGTCTTGCACCGCAGTGGAAGGGATGGATTCATACGTTCGTCACTCCTGGACACACAGACCCCCAGAATCCTACCCACCCCTTATGCCTATTTCCTTCCCAGAACTTCCTCTCCTTCGTTTCCTAAAAAGACGCTCCACACAGCATCCTAAAAGATGACATCGGCCCTGAGGAAAATTACTTTCCTCAGGGCTTCCTGTGTGGAGCTAATGTAATAAAACTTGATGAAACAATTAAAATTATAAAAATTCTCATTATTATGTCTCTCAGACTTATTTCGGACATGATTTTTTTTTTAGTTGTTAAAGATATTGTAGACAGACCTCATTGATTTATCTTAATTACCTTCCATATACCAACAAGAACTACTCATTTTAAAATTCCTTTTAATTGCCAAAAAAATATCAGGACGATACTCGCTTACATGTTGGCATAATGCCTACTATTCTTTCGCATGAGTCCTATATAATTTAATAAGCACATTTAGGTACTAATTTATGATTGCTGCACCATAAAATTATTATTATAAATATCATGTGTTTGTAAAAGTCCATATAGGCGTGAAGAAATCAGATCCATGATTTATAAATGATTACTGTTCATTACTTTTCTACCTTTACCCTTTATTATCTACATCTATATTGTATATCTGCAATGGATACTCAAATACATTTTATAATAAACCAGAGATTGTAACACGTAAGCGAGCAATAGCACCTTGTCTAGGTGAAAGAGCCATAGAAGGAATGAGGAAATCACGAGACCGCCTTTCTTCAGATGCGTGTGTTTCTGTCTGTGTTTAGTTTTAACAATGCAGATATGGTTCAACTTTAAAGCAACACTATTAACCATTTTAGTTATAAATGGTATTTAAGTTTCACAGTTAATGAGGAAGCAGAGTTTCTTTCCTGTTTAATATAACTCATACACACATCCATAGTTATTTCGGCGCTTTGTAAATATTAATAATACCTTCTCCAAAAATGGAATCAGCATGCCGAAAACCAAATAGGAATCAAGAAATTTAAAGCATCGGGTTCTCACCCAGAAGTGGTGGATTTCCAACCGTTTTTAGCTAAATTTTATTCTGAATGTAGTGATAGAAGTACATAGAATTAAATTATTGCCAGCATATTGTAATCTGGAAAAGTTTATCTTTTCTTTTAAAATTTTCATTTGGTTTACCGACCTAAAGGCGTAGGTAGACTTTATGCATACTTTTTGGGAGAATGCATCCAGAACCGTCAGATTTAAAAAATATATGTGTTTGTCCTTGTGTAAAGGAATGGTACATGTAGTGTCTAAAGTTATTAAATTGCAACTGATTTCATTTCATGTTCCTAATATAGTCATGCGAACTAATTATATGTTTGCAACAATAGTGTCAATACCAATTCGTTTATAAACTCACTTTTATCACGCGTACACATATCACGTTACCAATATGAAGAAGATATTTTTAATAGCAACGAAAAACTTCCACGTTTTTAAAATAATTCAGTTCACATTTTGGTTTCCACAGCATCATTGTAAATTTAAGGTAATATACTTGTTTTGTAAACTTTTTTTATAAAAATGATTTATTACGAATTTAAAGGTTTTGGGCATATAGAGCCAATGAACGGCGAAAGTAGTATAAGGAGAATATATGACGCAAGTGTGAATGGTAGAAGAAGTCGGGGACGCCCGAGGAAGACATGGCACGATCAAGTGAATCAGATACTTGAGATGGGCCATATCAAGAGTCAGAATAATAGAAGAATATGTATGAGATGATGTATGATTGTGAATGAGGCAATGTGCCAAGACCGAGTTGTTTGGCGGTCCGTCCTCTCTGACTACCCCTGCGTGGAAACGGCGTGATGGTTAGTTAGAATTTGAAATATTTTATTTCGAACAAACAGGAGATATCCCTTAAAAAAATCTATATCAATGTTTACAGGATGATTTATCCAGTTACTATTGCTAGGACAAAGACGGACCGAGAATGGAGTTGATCTTATTATTCTTCTTGCGCCACTCAGATTTTTGTTGAGATTTTCTTCCATGACCGGTATAATTTTTAGGCATTCCATGTTTCTACACCATTTTTTGTGAAGGAGTTTCTTGCGCCAAATGCCTACATTATTAGCATATTTGTGACCAAACCTCATGTTTTGTCACTGACTAACGTAAAATTAAAACGGAAAACAGATATTTTGAACACACCATCATCATGATTAGCTCCAACGAAACCAGCAAATATCAAAAATCTCGAACGGCTCTATCAGAATAATTACTCATCGCCGATTACCGGTTTCTTTTGAATCCCACTGAGTATTTATAGCGTTATATAACGCCGATTTCTTTTTAAATTTATTTGCCGTATGAACAGCTACGTAATACTCGAATATACATAACATGCCGAAGGAGGTGTCTATCGTGGTTACAACTTTACTTTAGCCTGAGGGGATTTACCGGGTCCAGGTGCAGATTCACTAGCCCTGAAGAAATATATCGAAATTGATCAAATCTGTAAAAAAGGTGCGACCAATTGGAGATATATGGCAGATAAAACTATCTGTCGTTGTGATGTGTTAATGTGTGGGCAATATTTAGACGAAATTCTTTGGTTTCAATCGATTATGGATACGATTGACCTAGTGAAAGTGTTTGCCATCAATATAAATAAATAATGTGTGTGCTCATTTAAAGGAATCTAATAATGTTAGTTATTTATTTATATTTCTAGCTAAATACATACACGAAAAATGATCGGTCTTTTATTTTCATCTGGTAAATTTGTATTTTTTATTATTTTACAACAGAATATTCTTCCAATTACAGTACAACTTAGTCGTCGTATCAGCATTTAGGCAGGTGACTCTTCAATAATAGTTTTAAGGCATTAAGAGAACAGTCACTGATGTTCAAATGATTTGCAAGTTCATTTAACAGCACCACTCGGCTTGTCATGCTATGCTTTGGCAGGACGTTGGTTCTGCTGTTTGATTAATTCTGAATAGGTCATGGTATCGACTCTGGGTGCAGTGGTCTGATACGTATAAATCATAGCATCCCAAGGGGAAAGGGCAATCAGTAAAATTGTTCCAAAATTTTGAAAGACATGAGAGCTAAACTTGCTTCCCGCTTAGTTTCCATACTCACAGAATCAATTTCCTAAAGTGGTCACTATGGTGCATGAACCTTGAAGAGGTGTCCACGTGTCCGCGTATAGACATACCTGAGGAATTTCAATTTTATCCAATATATCAATGTACTTCGGGTGGTACCAAAGATAGTAAAACTTGAATATCTTTGTGTTGTACGGTGCCCGAACATCGCTCGCGTACTCCAGCTTACTTCTTTGTTATTAAAATGCTTGAATGTCCTGATGACGAACCGAATAAATTATAATTTATATCAATATCTCGTTATCAATCGCTTATTGTTATTATTTTAAAGTGAATACCGTACTATAGTCCCAACTTATCACTGCTAACCGAAACTAGTGAGACTGGCATCCCCAATTTGGATATGTAGTGAGGCTGAATGCTACGGATGATGCGAAATAATAAGGTGGGGAAGTACCTAACTATTCAGATCCGGTCACCAAACCGGCTAAAACCATTTCAAGCAATTTTTCGGTTCTGAATGGTGTTTTTTCACTAGGACAATAATGAACAAACAATGACAATTTGAAATTGAAAAATTCAATTTATGTGAATTGAATGTGAAATATCATAATTTCATTAAACAATAATTATTCGCACGTCAGGATTCGTAGTCGAGTACCTTACTCTTCGTCCATAGTAGTCATAAACAATGTATATAAATAGCTTTACCTAAAGAATAGTGTTGTAAATATTACGTCATTCATATTTTTTTATGTATACATTTAACATGTATCTTCTATAAATGTAAAAATTTAAATAATAATAATTTGCCATCAATATGGTTATGTGAAGCAACGAATGTACTGCAGTACCCACTGAAAGAAAGAAAGCCCGACACGCAATTCATTTGGTAACACTGATGTATTTGATGTATGTGATTTAACCGTGTAGGCCTACACGGTTAAATCATTTTGGAATAAATTAGTCTACCGAAACGGGGATAGTAGTAGTGTGAAAAATAGGTTTGTTTATCTTGTATGTTGAATAATAAAAATATTATTGTTTGTTTCTTACATTACATTACCATTTTGTTAGGTTAACCGAGTAGGAGTTCACACACCTGTTATAAATAAATTTGCATCTTTAAAAGCGTTATGAAATATATACCCGTAAATACGTGATTTCTAGGTCTTAAGCTAAAATGTGAAAAAGAAAAATCAAAAATGGATTCGGTCGAAATTAGGAATTGAACCCAGGACCTCAGCCTTGCCGGGGCTTTGCCCATTAAGTTATTCCAAAAATGAAAATATATCCAAACGCATTTTATATTACGAAACACACGTGGTCATATATTCATATTGTAACAAAATAATGAAACAGATTACAAAAATTTTAATAAAAAGAAAACACTTGTTTTATGTTAAACCACGAGTTTTAATTAATTTATTTACCGACCGATATCACTTTGCTCAATCATTATCAAGATACAAATTAATACTGAATCGGTATTAATTTTTATCTTGATGATGCTTGAGCAAAAGCGAAACAGGTAGGTAAATAAATTAATTAAAACTCGTGGTTTTACACCAAATAAGTGTTTTATTTATATTAAATATGTCAAACCACAAAGTGATCGCTTTCTACAATGGTAAAATAATTTTCGTTTACACATTCTAGATGTTTTGTTTAAGTATTATTTGCAAGTGAACATGTGCTTCAAATTTCGCCACTGTTGTAAATCAGACTAAAAAAACATTCCAATGTCTTCAAATATTCAAGTCTTACGTTTGCACCACCAACAATATTGCACAAGGCCCGAAGAATGCGTGAAAAAATTTGCTCGTATGAAAAGTTGTCATTTTACTATTTTGCCAAGGTCAGAATGTTGATAATGACTGTTCACCTATTTCTTTAGCTTGCAACCTGAGAATCAATGAAAGCATTGTGTTTCACGACGACCTCCAAAATAGCGTAGTGGTCTACTATGCATTTAGATACTTAGAGTTCGATTCCAAAGCATGGCAAACATAATATTAATAACATCAACTGTTATAAAAATGAACGGGCGAGAAGTCATTTCCGATAGCCCTTGCTTAAAAGCCTACCATTGAAAGGGATATTGACAAACCTTAACTATGAAACTGACGTATTGAACGTGAACAGCTTTTTTGACTGCTTGAAATAACTTAATGGGCAAAGCCCCGGCAAGGCTGAGGTCCTGGGTTCAATTCCTAATTTCGACCGAATCCATTTTTGATTTTTCTTTTTCACATTTTAGCTTAAGACCCAGAAATGTTAGATTAGGTACATCTAAGATCAAAGCAACTATTATCAATTGAAAAAATCATTTCCATCACGAGCCATTTAACTTTGAAATATCCATTTAACTGAGAAATAATATTATTATATGCCATATTATTTGATCCAAATCTTACAAAATTGTTAAAAAAAGATGCCTGATTTTCTGCAAGCTAGACAACAACACTGGGAAATAAATGCATACATTTGTACTAAAAAGTAGCAATCTCTTGGTTCTAAATCGGTACTAAAAAGTAGCAATCGTACCTTCCGCATAAACACGAATGGTGGTATGTTATATTAATTCGGCTACCTTAACCAATGTTGATTTTAAATACTGATTGAGACTCGACAATACTTAACGGACGGAAGTGTTTGAATGGAAGACGCTTTAACCAGTAGTTAAAGAACGCCATTCAAAATTGTTACTGTTATGACTAACCAAAGAATACAAAAGTCATTCGTCACGATTACATGTCCCAAAAATAGGGCCACATTTAATTCCACGAATATAACCGTTTCGCAGTACATAATATTAATTGATACAGAGACATTCTGCATAGCATCCATAAACACATATGCCCATTACTATATAGTTTCACCTCCTTTCTTGACAATATGGTTCAGTGCCAGGTTTATCACCAGAGTTATCATTGAATGTTTGGTGAAATTTCCTGTGACCGAACAGTTAAACCCCTGACAGTTGGCAATTATAATTTAGTTGTGGATTATTTATCAATTTCAAATCTAAAGTCGACCTTAAAAATATCTTTATTAACAAGTTGGTATGGATATCAAACGAATTCATTCATAGCGCCAATTTTTTGTACTTATGCGCTTGTATACAAGGTATATAGACAAGTAGTTTTTTCCTTGATGCATTTGAATGATAATATGTTTTATGCTTTTGTTTATCGGCGGTACATCCTCTTTGCACACCCATTTGGGGACACTCAGTTGTATTTTGTGTAAGCAGATGTACCGTATTTTCAACCAACCGACTGAATACTGTATATAATTTTCCCGGGGGGCACTTGTCGGGGAATCGACTGTCATGGAACTATCTGAGCATTGCAAGACATTGGCAATTTCATTGAAAGGGTGTTTCCTCTTCGTCTTTACTTCTCCACCTCACTTTTAGACGTGAGTCCTATACCTACTGTTAACAAAACTACTAGTAATAGTCCTATTAGCTCCCATAAAGATTTTATAAGATGGCATTAAATTCATTTGGACCACTGATATAATAGATATGGAAGCGTGCCGACTGTTGCCGATCTACTTCCAAACTGAACTTTTTTTAAACTAATATCTAATGGAAAATCCACAAACACTTTAAATCGTCTCATTTTGGTTAGTTACTATGCGAAAAGTTAACCTTCAATTGCGGTGAATTCATTATCAAAAATGCAGTTTACTTTCACATCTGGTAATATCTGCAAGATTAATGAAAACTTTTTTGCCATTTTAACCTTCATAATTGCAAGAATAATTATGTCATTACCTTTCGACAATGGACTTGATATATTTTTATACGTGAATGTGAAGTTGTGTATTTTATTTTATACATATTTGCAGTAGAAATGGGGTCATACATGGTTGCTAGACAAAATGTCTGTGACCTTGTAAAAATACTGACGATAAGTAAGAATATGAACATAGACAGATTCGTGATAAGTTTTAAGTAATAAAAAAGCATTTAATGCGATGACAAGTTAGGAGCTGAGTTTACAAAGGCGTCAGGTTTCCAACGTGGCGTCGTAGGTTCAATTCCTCTGTTGAGTCCTCCATCATTGCATATTCAGCTCGTAACTATAGCAGTAGGACTTATTTTATATTGTTAGGTTATTCATAACCCAGCAGTTTTTTTGTCCTTCCATTAATATTTTTTTTCTAAATAATCATATCAAAAATCTTATTCCCAGAACACATAAAACAACAAATATTTATTACTGTTATTCTTATATCCGGAAGTTATTCAAATAAATTATCCTTAGTTATGAGGTAAAGTCTAGGAATTTATATTTGTACACCGCCCTTGAGGTAATGTTTCACAATTTAAAAAAAAAAATTAAAAACGTTGATATACAAAATACTTAATATCTCAGTTAAAAATTACCTATCTGGCCTAATTTTGCCATTTTTTCTAAATAATAATAATAATAATAGTATTTTATTCCAAATACAATTTGATTCTATATTCATGAAATACCTTACCTACCTCTTTATGAAGTAGATAAGACCGGTCAGTGGTTGAGTTGGCATTGCGTTTGGGTCCCTCCCGGGCGTCGCGTGTTCGATTCCTCGGCTGGCTAAGTCCTCCATCACGACAAAAGCAACATTTTCCGCTTACTGTGTTGGTAGTAGGAAATTTTCAAAAATTGTTAAGTTATGCGTAACCCGCGAATGTTTGTCTTTAAAAAAAAAATTACCTTCCTCTTTATATAGCACCTAACCGAACTCTTTTTAATGCACGTAACCTTACCTATGCCTTTATATAGCACCTAACCTACCTCTTTATATAGTACCTACCTGGCCATATATTATAGTTGTCTTAATACAACACACTGCAATTGTTTTATGCAATTTTCTTAACACAACAAACAGCATTGCATTCAGTTCAGACAGTTGTGCAGCTAATATTAAAGCAAGGTGTCTACATTTTAAATGTATATGCATGACGCATCACACCATGCTTCATGTAATGCCTATTAAGTAACGCTGCAAAGGTCGACAACCCCATGTAATTATTGTAACAAACCATTGTAACCGACGGATTACCAGTACACTTTGAATTTCAAATGTTGAAATGATTCTAAAATACTTTGAAGATTACAATTATTATCACGATAATCGTACGAATACGACTAATCTAACAATATTTTTACGATTTATTACTTGATAATCATTCAATAACATTTAACCAAATAATTCACATATTTATATCACGAAAAAAGTTGACCCCGCAATACTCCTATAGATTCGATAAATCGATTGTAATCAATATGACAACAGACAGTATGATTACAAAAAAATCGAACAGTACCACCTAATCATGAGGTGGCAATTAATGTAAAAATGATCTCATGTGAACGATTAATTTTGCAATAATCTAAACTTTTGAATGAGAATTCATTGTAACGATTAATATAAAAAGTACGATAATACTCGTAATTATTGTATAAAAATTAAGAACGAAATTTCACCAGTTTATTTTAATAAGAAAACATTAATAAATTACAATAGCATAACTGGGCAGATCCCTGAAAACTCACGAATTATAAAAAAAATGTTTTTGAAGTAAAACTTCTTTACGCACGCTTGACTTGAGGAGTAAGCTGGCGAATGCGTGACGAGAGCGCAACGAAAATCAAGGCGAACGGTAGTTGAGAGGGAGATATAAGTTAGTGAAGATAGAAAGAGAGAGAGTTACGCTTCATATATTAACTGTAGGGGCAAGAGAGAGAGGTGCGCGCGCACATTTTCTTTCTCTCTTCCTATCATATCATGGAGCAGAAGTTTTACTTCAGTTGTTTGGTTTAAAGACTCTCTCACTCGTTTTTTTTTAAATATAAATGTTTCCCTCGTCTTGTGATCAACTTCTGTCACTGAGTAATACATTTATGTTCATAATGATAACCAAACACCCAATCATATTTGTGTGCTCCTGGTATTTAATTCTTGTCGGCGAGTTCACGTTTGGTATTTTTTTTTGTTTTGTATATTTTTAATACATTTGTGTTAGCATGTCTTAGGAAATTAACACAAATTACCTTATAACATCTATGTGCTCCCGGTATTTTATTCCTGTCGATATATTCACGTTTGATGTTTCTTTATTTATAAAATACGTAGAGCAGACCTACGAAAAATCACGGACCATTCCAATTTGGAAAAAAGACAATTTATTAAAATTCAATAAAAAAAATTATATTACAGGCAAATACCTAAGTTATAACATGTCTGAATTTGTTAAAAAAGCAGTTCCAATTTTGAATACGACAAATTCAATGCATTTGCGAGTTCGATAGTTCATTAAACCGGAGTTACAGACAACACAATCGAATTTAATATTTTTGATGATAATTTATTCATTACTTATTTATTTTATATTACAGATACAAACAGTACATTGGTTACAGTGATGTAACAATTTAAGGATAGTAAATAATATTTCATAGTGGGTACCTTTCTTATGTTTCTTTGTAATATCTTATCTATGGTACCTATATATTTAGTAATTAACGGGTGACGCTTGGTGTATAGTTGTGTGTATGTGTGAGAATGTCTAAAAGTGATGATCTGTAAAGGGAAATAAATAAAAATTAAGTAAGCCTGAGTTGATAAACGTTCATTCAGTACCCGCAACGGGATTCTAATCCATTCCATTCTAGAACGAACTAAGCAGCCATCCTACACGTCAATCATATGAATTTATCACAACTTCAACTATATATATCACAACTTCATGCATCGCCAAGATAAAAGACATTCAATAATATACATATATAATTCAGAAACAAAGTCATAGACAACCATTCACGCAGGTGAACTCAATCCAAACATGCAAGAGAAAATGTAATAATATAAATGTGCACTATTATTTTCTCTACATGTCGTAGACTTAGACATAATTTTATACTAATATAGTTCATGAAATATGAATAACAATATTTAATATTGAAATAATTCATTGATATTCAGTCAGCATAAAATGTACCACACACCACTTTGCTGAGTCGCTGTGATTATGTTCGCATATCACAAGTGTGCCCAAATTGTTAGAATGTAGGTCACATACATAAAAATACCTTGGCGACAGTACCTATAATTAATTTGAATCTGTTATATATTATTATGAACTGACGAATTAGCCACCTGTATGTGTAATACAGATACGTAATAATGTTTTAAAATTAATTTATTGAATTGATACATAGGTATGTCATTATTTTATGACACTCTGTAGCTTTTAAAGCAAATTTTATACATTTTTTCATCAATCAGGTCAAAGTCCGCAAATATATTTTTACATTAGCTCCCCACAGAAGGCCCTGAAAAAAATAATTTCCCTCAGGGCCTACTTCATCTTAGGGGTGCTTCTTTTGAAGTAATGGAAGGAGAGGAAGTTCTGGGAAGGAAAAATTTATGAGAGGTGGATAGGAATCTGGGGGCCAGTGTGTCCAGCAGTTACGCACTCTGACTGTTTAACTAATTTTTCTCATATTTTTGGGTGCTTTAAATTTAAATGATAACTCAGTTCGACTAACTTTTCCCGTGTTTTTGGTTGCTTTAAATTTAAATGATAACACAGTTTGACTAATTTTTCCCATATTTTTGGTTGCTTTAAATTTAAATGATAACACAGATCGACTATTTTTCCCATATTTTTGGTTGCTTTAAATTTAAATGATAACACAGCTCGACTATTTTTTCCCATATTTTTGGTCACCTTAAATGATAACACAGTTCGACTAATTTTTCCCATGTTTTTGGTTGCTTTAAATTTAAATGATGACACAGTTCGACTGAATTTTCCGGTGTTTTTCGTTGCATTAAATTTAAATGATAACACAGTTCGACTAATTTTTCTCATGTTTTTGGTTGCTTTAAATTTAAATGATAACACAGTCTGAATAATTTTTCCCGTGTTTTTGGTTGCTTTAAATTTAAATGATAACACAGTTTGACTAATTTTCCACATGTTTTTGGTTGCTTTAAATTTAAATGATAACACAGTTTGACTAATTTCCCCCATATTGTTGGTTGCTTGAAATTTAAATGATAACGCAGTTCAACTATTTTTTACCATATATGTATTTGCTTGCTTTAAATTGAAATGATGTTCATAATACAATTCGACTAATTTTTCCCACATTTCGGCTGCCATCTTTTTAAATATAAACACAGTTCAATTAATTTTTTCCACACTTTTTTGCCTGCCATCTTTGTAAATGATAACAAAGTTCTAAAGAATTTATTTGTAATCCAGGTAGTGTCTCGGATAAATTTTTGTATCCAATTTTTATTATTATTGGACACCTACTGACTTTTTCTAAAAGTGAAAAAATGAATATTTCATTTTTTAATATCTTTTTTGAAGGTAATACCCATCAATGTTATATATCATCGAATAAGAAGATAATGCTAATAAATCTAAACGAAACATGAAACAGAACTAGATGCAGAAAAATAAAAAGGTAACGGTTAAAATTGGGAATCGAACCTATCTCTGTCTTATAAAAAAAAGTCATTACAACAATTTTTATTTTATTTAAGAAAGGTTAATATTGTCTTGAATTATAATAATCTTTTGTAATTGATAAGATGTGCGTGACAAAGTGCTAATAACTAATAACAATGTTTTCTTTTTTCAGAGAGGATTAACGAAATGGCTACTCATAGCATGTCTGGTCGTCATGGCAGCACGCTCAGGTAAATTAAACTTAAAAATTTAAACAAAAGGGCTATTAGCGACCCCATTGTTGCGAACCGCCATGACCTAACATTATTATTTTTACCTACATACAATAATTGTGCAAAGCTTATCGAATAGTATTAATAGGCTTGCGTCTGCGTGGTTGAATTTCAGAACCCGGCTTCGAGTGCATGTCTGACGCCATTCCACACGCCCCGCGCCACAAATAACATCCATGTACGTGGAATTTCAAACAAAGCTACCGTTGTAATTCGGTTTCAAATTCAAGAATTTGTCACAAGATATCGCCAATTCCGTCAGCAGGTCGGATTAGGACGTGTCCCCCGTAGGTATTACTGCTACGAATTTGTGAATATGTAGTATCTCTCCAAATATGGAAAGATTGACGGTAAGACATAGTTGTATCAAGCGGCTGTATATTACATATGACGTTATCGCCTGTCTCGGTTAATTTGTCCCGGTGACTAGCTACACTGGATGACAGTGGATCGAAGGAACGAGCTATTTTTGGAACCAGTTCCTATTAGATTTGTAACCAAAAACCGCCCGCAGGGCTAAGCCGTAAAAACCTGCGGAGTGAGTTTTTAACTGCTAGTAAAATATTATAATAAAATATTAAACATTGCTTTGTGCTAGTCTCCTACGAGCGTTATTCGTTCATTTAAAAAAATATTTATTTTATTTATTATCATTCAAAGCTGTTTAACCATTTATATGTTTTATAAGCAGGTACATATTTAAAACTTTTTTGTAATAACGAGGTACATTTTCAAACCGTATATCGATCATCCAGTTAAGTCAGACATCTCCAGATACTAAGTTTTGAGGTAATGAGGAAAGCAATATTCGAGTGCTCACCATAAATCAAATATTATTACATGTGTCTGTGTTTTACATATTAAATATGCTACAGAATGATACCGGGAGGCATAACGGTTCGGTATATTAGTACATCATTTTGAAATATTCTACTTGTGACCGAGAAAACTGGAAAATTTTGTTTAATTCACCACAAGTTATTTTGAATTGTAATTGTGCTTATGAGTAATCTGATTATTGTACCAGATAGAAGGGTATATTTTTACACATAACTGCATACTCATCCCAAATTTCGTTTTTTCGGAGATGTCTGACTAATCAACTGGACGATCGATATGTGTATAATAGCGGCGATGATAATTTAAAATACAATCAATTTGAATTATGTATTTTTAAAAATATAAAACTTTTTTCAACTGGTTTCAGCCTGTAAAGGCCATCTTCAGACTAAAACAATTGTTTTTTATCTACAATATTAAATTAATCTATTAACCCGTGGTAAGTATACCACCTACTGGTAATAACCAAATAATTATAAATTCTATAGTCAAAGACGCCATCGCAACAAATATGGGAAAACCCATATAATTTTTAATTTTATTTTAGTTACTACAACTCACATTTTGTGCATTTCTGAACTATCAGCTTTCCTATGGAAAAAATTTCTTAGCATTTCAACCTGATTATGTTTTAAAGATGTTAGTATTTTAACATTTTTATTTGAACAATTTTTATTTTTATGTAACATGTTAGGCATATATATTATAAAATAGACATTATATTCGTAATCCTCCTCACTAGGAGATCCTGTGCTGAGGGGGACTATGCTTTGGATAAGTTTTGTTCGACTTCTATGGTTTAACTTCATGGTTTTGATAAGGTTTTCCAGAAACTTCTACGGCGATGTTTTAAGTATTACTAATAAGTTCATTTTCCGATAGTTCCTTCAGCCAACGTTTAATGTTCTTAATGTAGCTATTTTTTGTTTTAATTTGTTTGATATTAAGTGGGAGATTGATAAATTGGAGTGGGATAAATACAATAAAGTCCTCGTAGACCACCCCCCTTCCCCTCTCCCATATGTAATGTATAATGTATATTAACCGTAAATTAAGAAAAAGTTGTAACAGTCTTACGATGGCCTTAACAGACTGAAATCCGTTACCAATAAATTAAATAGGACAAAGTTTTCAAGCTGGGATTTCAAATCGCGACCTCCGTATTGTAGCTAAAGATCGTAACCACTCATCCACGGAAGCCGTCAATTGGGACCATAGTGCCGTATCACCTTGAAAAAAAATCATATTATTATGCATAGGTTAGTAATTTTTAACTTTATCACAGCCACTTCCGAAAGTAAAGCTTTGCATCGCAGATCTTTTCGCGAATATAAAATAATATAACAAACGTTCGCAGTTGTTATCTACTAACTAAAAAAAATCCTAAAATCTTTTCAAATCAAACAAATCCTTGCAACAAAGACTAATAATTAATCAAACCTACATACTCTTTCCATCAATAACACAACGCAGGTATCATTATTCCCTTACAACACCGCCCATTACACTCTCAAACCAAGCAACATCTCACACTTTTAACGCTTTAGCGTTCGTGTAATAACGTAATGAGTTACTACAATAAATGGAAGATGGATGACTCAATCATAGATACGATCTGCGATAATTACACCAAACAAAGTAGAATGGTCTCAAATTATCTAATATTATATTGCTTCCATGGTTAAGTCGCATATTGGTCAATATTTTTGACGTTCTCAGAAATGCCATTATTTCCCACGATTCTGTTGATATAATGCCCATTCACTCGGAAGACATAGAGAACACAGTTTTCTCATAGTAATTTGTAATGGTACCTTACAGTTGCGGTGAAGCCAAGCCAGGAATTCTAACGCTAACGAGAACTACAGATATGATCATCAACTATAGGAAAGGTAGTGCTGTAGCGAAATACCAAATGGGCATCGGAGGTTTTGCGCTGCATAAATCTAAAGGTGTTTCGAAATTCAGATTTGATACCATGTTGAGCTTTGCACTCGTGTAATAGATTTTTGAAGTCACAGGTTTTCGGTCACACAGTAAAATTCTGCACTACTTTATTTATTTATAAAATACATGTTACATACATTAGACATTTACATAGATAAGATTTATTAAATCACCATACTAGGCGGCTGCCTGTTTCATGGTGATTAATAAAGGATAAGGGGTCTCCACACAGTACTGCCGCAGTACGTTCTGCCGCAGAACTGACTAAAAATCGTATGGTCTGTAGTCAAAACCAGCCAGCCGTATTGTTATTATTCACCAGCCTTTATTATTTAAAATAAAATGAATGGTGAATAATAACAATACGGCTGGCGGTTTTGACTACATACCATACGATTTTTAGTCAGTTCTTCGGCAGAACGAACTGCGGCAGTACCGTGTGGAGACCCCTTAAGTTACTTTGAGTATAGTCTAGTGTAAACACATGGTAAAATTGGTAAAGTTATAGTAAAAAATAGAAAAGAGAATAAAAAATAGAAAAGAGAAAAAGAAGTGCGTAAATTAAACATGTAAATAAAATAAACCTGTAAACATAGGGTACTAGTATATAATGATGTTGACAAATTATATCTCTATCTGAGTACGATGTGAAACAAGTTGTAAACACTGTCATAGTCACTCATCAGAAGGTCAGTAAGCGCCTTTAGAAAGTGAGATATTTGGCTTTAAGTTATTAAAAATTTTAGGTGCAAGAAAGTTAAACTAGGACTATGCCATTGAAGTTTTTTTTTGTTGGAATACTATAATTCGATTGGTTTGAATATCCTGTGTTGTATTTTGAATTTAAAATATATATTTTTGTAAATTTGAATTTAAAATAAGAGGTAATATTTTTTACATATATGGATTTTATATTAAGAACTTTGAAGTCTTTAAAAAGGTCTTTCGTGGGGTGTATATAATGTACTTTGTAAATTCTACGATTAAATACTAGCATCGTTTTTATTATTGTATTGTTTTTTAATCTCAGTGATTAAAGATTTTTTTAAATGACAAGCTTATGGGTCCGAGTGGTTAAAATACAGAATTATTATTAAAATATAAAATACTCTTGGTAAGTACCTACTTTATTGCTTAGTTCTTACAATCAGTTCTAATTTGGAGAATTAAAAGTTCATACCTATAACATGAATAGATTTACGCATTACATTATGTTGCGTTACGCAGGAATATGCTAGAATACTTTACATCACTCACATCATCACTGACAATCAAAATTAGCATGTTTAATGATTTGTTTATGCCACTTTAGTGAGTTAGTAATGTGAATGATAAAATAAATCAAAATACGTTTTTATCAAACAAATATTTCCCTTTTTCTTCCAAGACAATGAAATTATCTATATGATTCTTGTTAAAATCAAAAACAATTTGGTTTTTCTTATCAGAAATCTTTTTTGCAATCCCATATCATCTCATGACATGTACCCATTGCGCCTCGATAAAATTAGTGACAGCATCATCTGTCGCAAAATCTATCTCTAAGCATAATTTTCTGTTTAACGTGTCCATCGTTCACTCAGTTTTGATTTATAAAATTAGTAGCAGGTACCTTCTGATCGTTTTCTCTAGAATACCTCACTAGAGTCCCAGCTTTGGGGTATGTTGTGAGGCTGAAGTGGCTAGGGAAAGGAGATGGGGAAGAGGATGGTGGGAAATTACATGGCTATTCAAATCTGGTCATCAAACACGGCTACAGCCATTTCAAGCAACGTTTCAATTCTGAATGGTGGTCTTACACCAAGGGAATACTGAGAGTATCTTCCAATCTAGAACGTGACGCAAATAAACTATATGTTATTTTTTAAATTAATTAAATGTGAAATAAATTAAATTAATCATATAAAATTTATTTGCGCACGTCGGTATTCGATCTAGCGACTTTCGGAATGCGAGGCAAGACTCTTAGACCTAGACACGGAGACATTCTATTTCGGGAGCGATGGTTCCATAGAATTTATACTGGATCTTATAGCGTTATTTTAAATTAAAATAAGTGATTTAATAAGCTTAATTGACACAATAAATTTAAAAAATATATATTTTATAAATAAATTTTTGAAAATCATGTTTAAATTTGCCGGAAATTATTGAATTCCTTTGAATTACAGGTTATTAAAATGAATGAATCATTAATTATCGATTATTATTGGACATGCACTATAAACTTACATACATACATAAATATTACAATAAAATAAACCGGCTGGTCTAGAAAGTAGAATAGGAAAGGATGAAAGTAGATTGAAAGCTGTGTAGTGGTTTGAAGAGTAACAGGAAATTGTTGTTACACAAAGTTTAGTGCGTTATGACCAATAGTTTACCAATTAAAACCAGAATGGATATAATGTTAAGTGACAGGTGCATTGATTAGAGAAACGACCTCCGTTGCACAAAGCTAAACTCCTAGACTCTGTAACAAGGGGTCTTCCGTTCAAAATCCGAAGACGACTTTTGCTAGAATTCAGCGTGAGAAAAAGCGTGCTAATATTGGGGTTTACTAATATAATTTTGTATCAATATTAATTTTCTCGATACGCTGCCTCTAATCTACACTTTGTATGTTTTTAAGTATTCATATAACTGATCAAATTGTTAATAATATAGTCCGAGTTAGCCCATACCTAAATTATTTCTCTCTCTCTCCGATGGAGCTACAGACCATATCGAACCTTGATCCTTCACAACATTCGCCTCCAACTCCTCCTGTCGTCAGTGGCTGACTTCCAGTTTGTTACATGGATAACTGTACTGCATCCCCTCTTTCCTAGTCTTCCTACGTCAGTCTGGGTCTTCACACATTTCTCTTTCCACCTGGGTGTCCAGTCAAAATTCTTTTTGGGACGCGTGTATCCGGCATTCTCTGTACATGCCCAGCCCATCTCAACCTGAAGAGTCTCATATTTCTATCTGCCTCAATCTTGTTTTTTAAAAATGATCTTCACAAAGCTAGTGATTCCGCTGCCGCGAGCTTACTGAAAAATATTAGCTTCACGCAGATCAACAAAAGGTAAATACCAATGCTTCTTGCAATCTTTTGACTGTGAGATAATGCACTTTCTTTTTGATAAATGTTATTGAAATCCAATATTTTTGGTTCCGGTAACATTTTTAAGGTCTACACGCCACTTCAATGAATTAAAAATATTTCTTAATGGACTTCATCCCTGAGTTGTAGATACAGGTAACAACACGGTTCAGGATCTATATTGCTTAAATGGCTTAAGAGGCCGGTATTCGAATTCTACCGATTTCTTGCAAACCTCCCTTAACCATTTGAAGTTATTAAGCTCTTAAAAAAATATATGTTATTCTTGAAGATAATATCTAGACATAAGTCGCGCCCAAACGCAAATTATATAAAATTCCCTCGATAGAAAAAAATCGCGAAGTATGCTCCAAAAATTATTATAAACACGTTTGTTTCAGTTATTTTATAAGTCATATGTATGAAAAAATTCACAGCGTTTCTTTAAATGCTGTTTAAGACAATTATCGCGAGATTTTTGCTCTATTTTAAACGAGTCGTGTTTTATTAAAGATTTTCATGATTTTTGCATCGATTTTATCATTGTAAATGTCAGCGCGCTTTTCTAACATTCGTTATTTCATATCTCTCCGTCTTCTTCTTTTTGGGGCCGGGAACTGAGCATTAAACTACGAGTATCTTCTTCTAATACAACTTACATTACTGCATCTCTGCCTTTCCACAATCGTTTAAGTTTTCAGTATGGCCTGTGACCTTGGTGAGAGGTCTTAGGTGAGACCTATGTCCTACCAAAATTTCTAGTTTCACTTCTCTTTTCATCTAACATCCTTCAGCTTTTTTAACTGACATAATTTCTGAGAGACGAACAAAGACAAAAAAAATGATCCCAATTAAAATTCCCTGTAAAATGAGTTATAAATGAACAATAAAGTCGGATCTTTTCTATAAATTTGTATTACATTGCTGTATCGATAGGTTGATGCAGTCATACGAAATGTTGATTGATGGCTGTCTTCCACCGGATGACAAAGCGTAAAACCCAAGTGTGATTATTAAGTAGTACACTAGGAAAATTATTGCGTAAAATCTAAAAACCATGGGAATGAAACACATTGCGTGCTGTGGTTGAAAGGAAATGAAGAGGAAACAGCATTCATATCTTTTTTTGGAAAATCGATTTGCAGGTAGGTATGTGCCTTTCGCAATACGTGGGAACATTTATAAATAGGTAAAAGCATACAGAAGTCTATGGAAATCTGAAAAATTCTGATGGGAAATGATTAGGTGTTTTTTTAAAACGCAGATAAAAAAATAACAGTAGAAATTAAAAATAAAATAGCATGATTGAATAGAGAAGTGATACTTATTTAGACTTGGGTAGTAAAAACTGATTCCGCAAGGATTTGGATCAGGCTCTGTTGAAAACCCTAAATCTTGACTAAACATAGATGGAATAACAAAGGAAAATATGTATTTTGAAATATTATTTTCGTGATAAAAATCCTCCCTCTTCAATACATTTGTATATTTTTACGGTGCTCCAGATTTTATGTCCGGGTTAAATCTTTCCCAAATGCAAGACTAAACCCTTCCACACACTTTTCCACAAATGATTATCTAGTAAATTCACGCAATGTAAGTGCACTATATAAGTATAATAAATACAAAACAATACAAAAACAATTCGTCAATCCACCAGAAACATAATGGGAAAATATTTCACCGACTCCAGATATTTTCATATCAGAGGGTTCGGCTCTGATGAAATCCTAACTGGTTCGATAAATCCTACTGATCCCTCAATATAAATATTTAAAAAATCTTTCGTAATCCTACATGTATTTAAAATGACTGCCTTTTGTATTTTTACATTTAAATTCTTTGACAAATCTAATTAATTGATTGTAATATTATTATTTGGCCCATTGTATGTAAATAAACTATTTTCGATCTCACTATATGAAAGAATTTTCTGCATATTGACCACTTAAAAATTTGACAAAAAGCCTGCTAAATTTTAAAAAATGTATACTTATATTAATTTTACCGGCGACAAAACAATTAATATTTTTATACCAATTCTCGCCTTTGAGGTGATTTATAAAACGGCACTATACAAATTATCAAATTATTAATATTATTTATTCATTCCAGAAAATTCAAAGTAAACAAGGAAAACATATTTAATTTTTCAGCATTTATTATTGTAGCTGCTTACACATATTTTAGATCTAACGAATGCACACACGTTCGATGTTGCAATATATGTGCAGTGTGCGGTTCCGACCATACCTTTGAATTATATACGTAAGTACCTACCTGACAAGTGGAGACCGGCTCAGCTATGGTTTCACTTTCGATTCCGACAGTCTGAGAAACAGACTTAGCGGAATGCTCATGTGGATGGATTACTTGGTATTAGGAATTCAGAAAAATTCTTGGTTATATAGCAAAAATAATAAAACAGGAAGGAATACACATAATAATATTTGAAAGACGGGATTTTTATCCAAATTTGAAAGGAAATATACTCGTCCTAATACTAATTCGAGTATTACCCGGAATCAGTACAGCTGTGCCACCACCGCTGGAGAAATTTTGGGAGACTGAAGAATGGCGGAAGGGAAGAATATAAACCATGGTTATACCATGACAGATCTAGTCTTAAAACGAAATTAGCGAATTGACTATCTAAATAGGTCTGGGTTTAGAAAAATGGTAGCATCACGGGAAACCTGGCAGATGTAAAATACTAAAATTGATTTTTATTGAAGGAAGTGAAAATGAAACTAAACAAGAATTCATATTTTTCCTAATAAAACAATTCTTTTATCATTAAATATACACAAAGAAATTTATTACGTAATAAAAATACATTATCATCATTTAAAATAGATCCATTGCCAATTTTAGTCAGATAGAAGCAAATACTTCGCACAGAGTTTGAGGGTATTGTACCTACTTACCAATTAATTTCATGATTTTAGAGGTAATTTTGGTTTTCATAATTAAGTAAGAGAAAATTATAAATGCTCATTTTTTTATCGCAAGGTTCATACTGACAGAACTACTACTTTAATATCGTTAAATTTGTTTTTATGGTTAGCTTTTCTCAGGGTAGTTCCAGCTTTTCAACGTTTATGAACTGCACGCAGGGCCGCCCCCGAGCCAAACAAATGGCGCCTGGCGCCAGTTAAAACCTCGATGCCCTGTGATAAGTTATTATCAGCGCATTGCATTGGCAAATTGACGTCCGGAGCGAATTGCACCAATAAAGCCTGCACAGATCCGGCCCTGTGCACGGCACTGCTTATTGGATATAACATCAAACGGAAGATGGAATCCTTCGAAATGTGGATAAGCATATACGATGTCTATCATCCAGCCTCGGATCTACGACTTTTTCAAACCGGGGCAGAAACTTGATGGTGGCGCCCCTTATCGCCAGCTTTTGTAGATAATTCCGAATAAAATATATATATTTAATTTTTTGTTTAGCAAGTAAAAAAACAATTCTTACGTATTTTAAGCACTGGGTTGCTACCTCCTTCTTTCTTGTATCCATGATATAGTGTCAACTCTTAATAATAATACACGTAAGATGATAATATTGTATTAAAAAAATCATATAAACCAATTTAATTTTCATTTTGAATGTAATGGAATCTTTCAGTTCAATTTTCATCCACTTCCCGAACTACCAAAATTTAAAAATTTTCGCACACGTAATAAAAATGATTACAATACATACAATAACAAAAATTAACCAATATTTAAGATGCCTTTGCTGTATAAGTACATGATTAGCGCGTTTTTTTTTTTTTTTTTTTTTCTCTTTTTTTTTTTTTTAGACCATATTTCTTTTACCTGCCCACGCTCTCACTGTGCCTGCCATCGCCCCATAATTTTTGTTGAGCTCTACTGCCCCCCCCCCCCGAAAGTCTCAAACGCCCACAAAGGGCGTTATCGCCCACGTTGACATACCTACATTATGCACGCGTTCAAAATAGACTTAGGATACGTTCATAAATCAACTTAGGATTCATAAACCAACTGGGCGTTTTAAAATCAGATGAATAATCGATAGAATAATGTGCTCTGGATGCCAGGCGCTTTGTGAATCAAGTTTCCCCCCTCCCCCTCCCCCCTAGATCCAGCCCTGCTATCATCACATCACACAGAGAAGAGAACAAAAAAATATATTTTTTAAATTTTTTAGATAGATTTACTCGAAAATTAAATCTCAAATCTAAAAAGTAATAGGTACCACAAAATCATCTGTAAAAGTAGGTTTATTTTTATCCATGATATAGTGTCAACAGAGAAGAGAACAAAAAATATATTTTTTAATTTTTTAGATAGATTTACTCGAAAATTAAATCTCAAATCTAAAAAGCAATAGGTACCACAAAATCATCTGTAAAAGTAGGTTTCCTTACATTGTGCTATATAAACGCGTCCTCGATATACCCTGAGCAGAGTAAACCAATTTAATTTATCCAATGCCCAAGAATTGTTAATTTACACTTCATAACTTAAAATAATAATAAATAATATCTGGGATCCTGATGGTACCTTGGATATCTTGTGGGGATCGAAAACAAGTTTTAAAATCCATCATTAATTTTAAGATTCGGTATTAGTCAGTTTTTTATTACTTTTCGACGCCCTTTTTTCCAGTTGCCAGTTCACCCCTGTACCAAGTCTCCGCGATAAAATTACGTCATTAAAGTTACATAGAATTTATAATTGAGGCTAGTCAAACGCACACTTAAGGCATACTTTAATTAAGATTAACTACCGAAAAGCAGCGGGGACATGTTATTATTACTTGTTATGAAAATTTGTTGACGTGTAATGAAAAGTGAAAACATTCTTGATGAGTTTGAATAATTGTATGAGTTTTACGCATAATTGTATGAGTTTATGTTACATTGTGTGTGTTTTATGTATGCGCGGAACTAATTATTAGCAGCAGTGGGGAATGAAGATAATATGGGAGAGAGCTGAAAGAGAAGATGGATTCTTTGTGTTGAAATGACAAAGAAAGGGTCACTTATTCTTAAAGAAAGTATGGTCTAATATATTCCGAGGCTTGTGAAAAAAATAGTAGAATTTAAACACAACTACAAAGAGTTTATCTGTAATCAAAAATTTTATTTGATTAATTTGTGTTATTTTACAATTAAATCATTCAAAACAATGCATATCATATTTGCGGAACGTCTCAGAGCCAAAGATACTTTCAGTATCGCCCTGGTGAAATAACACCATTTTCAAATAAAATGTTGATTGAGATGGCATTAGCCGTGATGGTGAATATATCTGAATAGCTAGGTACTTATTAATAATAATTGGGTAGTGGTTCCCTACCTTTGGTGACTTAGTAGGGGTGCTCGAGGGAGAGACTGGTTGAGGGAGGCCTTTTGACCTTTCCAGCCGGAATCTATCGACCCATCGCCTTGCACCGTGGTTTTTAGGGATGGATTCATACGTCCGTCACTCCCGGACACACTGAAACCCAGATTCTTACTCAACCCTCATACCCTTTTCCTTCCCAGAACTTCCCATCCTTCCCTTAAAAACTTTTCTTCAGGGCCTCCTGTGTGGAGCTAATGTAAAAAAAACTTTCCCACCATCCTCTTCCCCATATCCTTCCCCTCAGCCATAGTCTAACTGGCTCCAGACGGATGGGTGCAGTTGGGCCTCTTGTGAAGTGTTCACATAAAAAAGAAACATGCAATAGACATACGGAATTGTATGAAGTTGTGAGGTGAAGGATGTTGGGGAGAGGATGAAAGGGAAGATGGAGGTTTGAAGATTTGGCGAACTTAGCCATTAAACATACATATACCTAAAGCTTTTTGCAACATTTCTCAGCCACTTAAGTTTTGCCCTCCCTACACTCGTTCTACCTGCAGGTGTATTATAGAGAAGCCTGATTAGACATAGATGATATTTATAGATAATTTATTAAGGTGCAGGTTTTTCCTCTACCAACAAAAAACAATACATAAATACATCGATTTAGTAAAAACCAGTCTCGCGTGTACGTAAAAAAAGTTACATACACAAAGCTTTAGTACATCATTTTTTATAAGAATCCGCCCGCTTCATGTGGATATTATTTAGCCAGGGCGTTAGAGAACTTTTAAAGAAATGTTTTTTTTTTCAATATTAAACGATCTTTTCATGGTCATGGAACTATAAAACCTAATGCGTTGGCGTTGGCCGGAGATTGAACTCACAACATTTGGGTGTGAAGGCAAGTGGACACCCACTCGTCCAATAAGCTCATCCTTCCGCCATAATTTAAAATCAGGAATACAAAACACACATTTAAAAAGTACTGCAGCAGCCCACGACAGCATTTTTTTATGAATAAAAACTATATGCAATATTCTGTTTTACGTAGATATATGTTCTTATATCTGACATGAACGTAATGGGGCGGATACACGATGCAATATCTAGAATATTGCATTTAAAAGCAACTTGCGAAATAATATTACATATTTATGTTACATATTCGTAGAATTTTTATTATTAAAAACTTGCCGGTTAATTTCTACCCAATGGCGTAGTTAATTGGATGTTAGATTAATTTTGTAATATCTTAGTTATGTTACAAATCAATTAAACCATTATTAATTGTGTAAATAATAGCATATTTATTGAAGCGCGTAACATTCATTTATTATTCTTTTTTTAACAGTATTTTTACGTAAAAACTATGAAATTCTATGACCGGAACCAAGCATGAATATTCAAGTCAAATGTCAACGACATCAAGGCTATTGGTTAAAAGTAAAAAAAAATGTTACGTAAATATTTCGCTGTTATAACTTTGATATTTATTTATGGGTTTTCAAGTTTTTGAGATAAGGAAATAACGATGTATCACGAGCACCTATATCATAGATTTACAAAAATCGTTTAGTTTACTACAATCAAGCATTAAATTGCGAGTAAATAAATGTTGTCATCAAGTTTTGACGAAAAAGGAATTTGTCATTTCTGCAATCATAATAACCTGTAAGCACTTAATTTCATGGCAAAGATTTAAATTATGATTTCATTGTCTTAATACAAGAATAATGATAGGTCTTACAATATAATGCAAGAGGAAAATGATACAAATAAGTGTAAAGAATTCTCTATTTAACTGCAGCAAGCAATCACGACATCGTTCACAAATAGCTGCCGAGTTAATTCAGCATAAGAGTCACGTATTTCGACATTTCACTTGTGCGAGAACAACCGTATAAAGTATGTATCGCCTGATTTAGTTGCTATACAAACATTACTCAGTCTCCTTCTTCTTCTCTAAAGGAATTTGTATGTTATTTGTGTCACACAAGGCTCTAGAACGGGCCACGAAACAGATCGTGGTAAATTGAACTTTATATGCGCAATAATTGTTATTGCTGGCGTAGTTATTTTAAATGCAATATAACAAGTGGGTATATAAATATAAGACAACTTTACAGGCATTAGAAAATTTCGTTAGTCCCTGTCTTGTTTTATTTTCGTCTAATTACTAAGCGTTTCATTTAGAGTAGGTACTAATTCATTTTTAATCATTTCTTCTCTTGCGAATGCTCAGAATGTTATTTATGATAATTGGGTGACCTCCTTTGCTGTTGTGGTCTACGCAAATGACTTATTTTGGTAGGTTTTGAGTTCGATCGCCTCTAGTTCAATACGCTTTGTTATTTTAACATTCCTAACGCCAGAGATTTATTTTAATTTAATATAAATACGCTTTCAAGCATCAATTGCAGATCCCCCAAAAACTAAGCCACTTCAAGCAACGTTTAGCTTAACTGGGTTGTGGTAATTTATTGCTAAATTAATCGTGAATTTAGGATCCAACAACAATGCTAGGGCAGTTTTTATTTATTTCCGGAGTCAGCAGTTTGTATCGTGATTATCTTACAATCACAACAGGCAAGTCAGATAGGTGTGCCAGAATAATGCCTCATAATAATAATAATAATATTTGGCTAATTTATATAGCGCCGTTTTCGTGAAAAATCACCTCAAGGGCGCTGAACAAATAAATACATAAAAAATAATATTACTGGCTTACAACTAAGATTTACAATTATAACTAGTGACTTACATCTAAGTCTTATTGCTACTGACTTATGACTAAGACATATAAAAGCTGACCTAAAACTGAGCTCAATGACATATATATTTACAATTATGACTTAAAGTTAGAGATTTATAACTGACATATTTATTTACATTTAAAAATACTTGAAAACATCTTATAAATATCATACATTCGCCAGAATCACTCCACAGCGCCAGAAGAAGAAGGAAGTTTTTACATAATACATATTACTATTTAAGGACATGGATGCAAAATTTATCGGATTTACGAAAATGTATGGATATCTTAAATAAATTAATGAAATTAATCGCCGATCTTTACCGCATTATGATGACTCATCGCTCAACATTAAACGGATTGAGGTGTTAGGTTACCACTGACAGACCATTGGTAGGTAGATCAATAGCATTTTGAGTTTTTCGTTAGTAGTTGTAGGGAATAGCAAATAAAATAGTATATATTCGTGGACAACAACAATTATAAGAGTATAATTAAATAACAAAGTGTAAATATAATGACGAATTTATGGAAATGAGTATTTGAAAAAATGAGTTTTAAGTTTGGATCTAAATTCCGCTGGGTTGGTTATGCATCTCAATTCCATGGGAAGTTTATTCCAAGCCTCAGGGCCGGATACTCCAAACGCGCGATCACCAAAATTAGTGTTCGGATTTCGCTTGGGTTCTTTCAATCTTCCAATTGCAGACGATGTCGCTGATCTAAGAGATGACTGCCTTAGACCTATATTTTCCGGAATGCATAGTTCAGAGATATAGGGTGGAGCCATTTCATTGATAGCTTTAAACACCATCCAGCATAACTTATACTGGATCCTTTCAGGACACTTCAACCAGTGAAGATTTCGGAGGTGTTCCGAAATGTGCGAAAACTTGGGTACCCCTGTGATTAGTCGTGCTGCGGCGTTGAACACTGATTGTAGTTTATCAGTTTGACATTTAGGAAGACTTGCATAGATACCATTGCAGTAATCAAGACGCGATACTATATATGAATTCACAAGAAGCTTAGTTGCTTCTGTCGAAAGGTTCCTACGAACTGACTTAAGTTGTCTTAAGTAGAAGAACCCTGTGCTAACGGTCCTATTCACCTGACTTTTCAATGAAAGGTCTGAATCCAGATAAACTCCCAGAAGTTTGACTGTTGTTTTCGCAATTACGTCATTGCCGGAAATGGCAATTGGTGAGTTGTCTATTAGATGTTGACGTCTATTTGTAGCTGCCCACAGAAATTCGGTCTTTGATGGATTAAGCTTCAGTTTGTTTGAGGACATCCAGAGACTAATTGCTTCTAGACACTCAACTCTGCGAATTTTACATTTTATTTTAACATGTACTCGATGATATATTTAGAAGAATATATATTTATTATTTTAGAGCGGTGACGTACAGCGGTGTATGTACAGCTCCCCTGAGCACTTGGGTCATAGACCCATTATGCTATTTCCTATTTTTTCTCATTCCTTCATTAGTAACCCAATCCTTTTTTTAAAGTTCATCAGGGTTGTCATTGGATATGAGGCTATATCTTGTGGTTCCACAATGTGTCTTCCCAGGTCTCATCTCTCCTCTCCACCCCTCTTTTCATCCTTGAAGGCCCACCAAAGAAGAATTCACGGAGGTGGCCTCAGCTCTCCTTCATCCAGGTTTTCAGAAAACGCCCCTAGTATTTTAATGGTCCAATTTTTCATCCCACAAATATCTTGGGAAATAGAAGGTTCACTCCTACAATGGGGTAGGGTCTAAACAGTGATGCTGCTCTGTTTCTTGAAGACACCGTTCGACATGCCTATAACAAGCCACCTCTATTCCTTAGCACAGTAGTTCACACCTTAGCTTGGGATGGCTATTGAAGGTCTGTTTCCAAACCCTGAGTGATGGGTTCGCCACTTCCCTACGCTCGTGAAGATATATTAACAACCAATGATATTTCAGAATCGTCTTATTATGTCATTCAAAATTTCAATGAGCGTGGCAACCTTAATGTTACCTCTTCAAATAAAGTATTCGGATGATTGATATTTTACGTCAACTTGAATGATGTTGATTTATTGTTTCAAGTGAGGATAAAGGAAGATACTAGCGAAGGTGGGTGATAAAAGTGGGAGGCGATTAAGGCACGCCATTAATACAAGTGCGATCAACTCAAATTGATTGTGTAAATTCGCTCTGGGAGTTGAAATGAAAATGATATTTTTAGTCCGTGATTAGAGGCATTTATATTATGTTGAGTATTGCATAATATTGTGTAGGTTATAATTTGGAATATCTGCTTTCAAGGTAACTTAGCTTCAATCTTTTAAAAAAAACAAGTTAGTTATCAGCTGTTCAGCGGGATATATTCAAAGGCTAAACTAAAATCACAACCTTTTGTAAATACAATGATTTAACAAACCATCTAATTGCGTTTCTTACTAATTAGGGCGATGAAAGCTGTTAGTTATTTTTTCAACTCGCCGCTCAGGATTACAGGTGTGATCCCTGAAAGGGATATCACAGCTTTGATGACCGATATAAGTCAAGTGTTAACTTTTGAGAGTAAGTTTTGAGAGCTTCTTCAGGTGAAACTTTGTCAAGAATAAATCAAGAAACCGTCTGTTTTTGGAGTTAAGCAAACCCAAAGAGGAAATACTGGTTGAAACAAACGGTTAAGGGAAAATTTAAGTGTCCTTTGGGGGGACAGACACGGGTGTAACCTGTATATCAGTGAACCCATAAAGTTATTAACGTTTATTATACTGTTTTGCTATTATTGTTGCCCGTCACAGTATTGAATAAAATTGTAAGTTATGGCTTGACGAACACTGTATCAAACAAAATCTTATCAACCTAAGTCATTACTGATTACCTGCATTCTATTCAATGTTGCACTTACCCGAACAATTGTGGGATTTTTCCAACTGGATATTCAAGTCATTAATAATGAAACGACCAATGTGTTTGTTGTTTTGATTGACCTTGAATCCAGTTTTGGCATTTTTTTTAAAGTTCAGTATTGAAAACCGTAAAGTGGGGAACAACAAGGCCTACGCCGCGCATCCAAGTGATTTAATTTATTCTTAGTTGGTCATATTAATTGATATTTTTAATATAGTTTTGTTCTTGCTTTCGCTTTTATGTTTGTTTGTATGATTAAATATATAAAATTAACTTATAGTTACTCTTTAAAATAAGATATAATATGTCGCTGGGAAGGAATGGCAGCTACTCTATATATTAATATTCATACATCCTTTCCAGCGTCGGTATAATTAATTTAATAACCCTTTTTAAAAAAGAATTTTTATACAAAAGAGACGACCCAAGTTTTCGAGGGGCAACGTTCTCGACTAGCAATCCTAAGGTCGTAGGTTCAAATCCCGGCGTGCGCAAATAAATTTTATTTAATCAATTTGTGTTCTTTCACATTTCATTCATTTAAAATAATATTTTCTGCACGTTCCAGAGTGGAAGATACTCTCAGTATCGCCCTGGTGTAAGTCCACCATTCAGAATTGAAACGTTTCTTTAAATGGCTTTAGCCGTGTTTAATGACCAGATCTGAATAGCCAGTTGAGGATAACAACATACCCCAATTGGGAATGCCATAGTCTTACGGGCTCCAGTCGGGAGCAATAGGACTTTTGTGGGGTATTCACATTGAAAAATTAAAGATGAACGCTGATTCTGCGTCCAACTGCATTCTGCGTCAAAACGTGCAAAATAAAATGTTTACAAGACGTAAACAACTTTTTTATGAAACCAATTCAAAGTCCACAATTTTACCATAACGTAGAACAATGGCCGGAGATCACAGATCACTAAAATCAGTAAGAAAAAATTAGCCATCAACCGAAGTCCTTCGAATTTTCCAATCGCGTGGGAAAATCAGTAATAAAAGCACCAACACTTCGTTTTAAAATAGCTTCTGGCCGTATCCGAAACACTAATTATTCACTGAATGTCTTATAGCCTACCGCATTCGGGAAGGCTTTGTTAAGGATCTGTGAACTCTGTGTGAATTTCCTAGTTCACTAAATATCGTAGGAAGGATGAATAGCTCATCAAGACTCTAATTTATTAACTCCCACGACCATCCTCCAATGTTTATTAAATTAACGTAAGAGGGAGTATTATATGGCTGTGTCGTTTATTCAAAAACGATCAAAGGATAATGAAGAAACGCACTTAGCGTCCTATAGTTAAGTATCATTATCTGTAAAGATATTATGTAAATAAGGATTCGACTTACATCATATGAAATCAGCGTGGACGATCAATAAAAGCCTATATCAATCCGACATTGACCAAATCTTTAATCTATGGTCAGTTATCAATATTTCCGATCATGGTCAACAATTGTTGGTAAGAGGTTGGTAACAAGGTTGTCCAAAACGTCTAGATAGGTTGGAAAAGCAACAGAGCTCAATGTCCCTATAGTTAAGTATCATTATCTGGTAAGATATTACTTAAATAAGGATTCGACTTATATAATATGAAATCGGCATAGACGATCGATAAAACCCTATATCAATCCGATATTGACCAAATCCGTAATCTATGGTCAGTTATCAATATTTCGGATCACGGTCAACAATTAATTGGTAAGAGATATTTTATCCCGGACTCCATACTATAAGATAAGTTTCGGTTAACTGTCAATATATTGGACTTGCATTTATTGGAATATTTATGGAACAGCATTTATTGGAATTACGTCGTTCGTTAAAATGAAATAGGTGAAGTTACAGAAAATAAAATAAAAACAAACATTTTTTTCTGTCATATATTTTTTTTCAGTTATATATTTTAATTAAAATTTGTTGTTAACATTATTTTTATTAATCTTAATACATAAAACAATGTGGGGTTAGTTACACCATTTATAACTCAAGAACGGCTGGACCAATTTATGATCTTTAATTTGTTGAACTTTTCTCCGCTCCAAATAGCAGAATAGCCATTTAAACATCGAAAAAAATCATGAAAAAAAATGTGAAGAAAATTCTTTTCCTCATATAATTTGTATGGAACGAATTCTCATCTTTTGAAAGAGCTTCCAAAAAATTCAAATGTCAATGCGCTGATTGTTTTGCTTTTGTTCTTAAACGTATAATGCTGCCCATCTTTCTTACACACTAAATGTCAACGGTCGAAAATGAGATAAACTTTAAACGTATGCCTGCACCCCTCCAAGAAAAAATACAATAATTATATTAAATCTCCCTCATATGTGTAAAGAAAATGAAACGCAGATCCCGTAAGTAAGTTGAAAAGCAAGAAAATCAAAAAAAAAAAATCCGTATACAACGCCATCTATGATACTGACGAAAACAAAACATGGACAGTTGCGCATCGATAATTGCTTCATTGTGTAATTTTTAACTTAATAAAACAACTAAATTTAATTCAGCTGTAAGTTAACACAATAGTTATTGATTCTGAGGCGGTACGAAGTTTACCGGGTCAGCTAGTTATGTATAAAAATAAAGTGAGAAATCTTAAATCATTTTTAAATAATTTCCAGAAGAATTGTGTAGTATATATAATGTTCCCCTCCACAAAACTAACGAAAGGATAGATAAATCTCAAATTAAAACTCAAGATTTTTAGTGCCCTTTTAAACTAAGCCTGGTAGCAATTTTTATTGCAATATTACCATTTACCTGATTGTTTCAACTTAATAACTCAGGTACGCCTCATACGTTATATGTATGTCTAGTAATGTTACATTGTCGTGTAAACAAGTTTTTGGGTTCGAGCGGTTAATAATCTTACTCAAATAGTTCTTATAACTATAGTCTGTTTTTGGTCTTTCAACACTTTAAAAAAAAAAAAAATATATATATATTTTAATTATTACATCAGTACAGCAAAATAACATAATAATAATATTTCATATAACTGTAGATTTTAAAATGTGTACAAGTGTTATCATTAATTATATTAATTTGTATTTTGTTTAATTTTCAGGAGAAGCCCAAGGAGCCCGCGTGGTGTGTTACTACACCAACTGGTCCGTGTACAGACCCGGCACCGCCAAGTTCAACCCCCAGAACATCAACCCTTACCTCTGCACCCATCTCATCTACGCCTTCGGGGGCTTCACCAAGGAAAACACCCTCAAACCCTTCGACAAATATCAGGATGTTGAAAAGGGTATGTTATCTTTATATCTGCGTATCTTCATTTAATTTTTTTTAATGTGAATATCGCATAAGTATAGAATCCCAAATTCCCAGTGGAAATGGTAACCCAATATGAATTTTTTGACACATTGGAGTAGAAGAGAAGGATAGATTTTAGAAGTAGTTGCTAAGAAATCACCACTCCAGGAGTATTTAGGTATTTAATTTTAATTTTTTTGTAAGAAATTTAAAAAGTAAAATTTTTGGAATATCAGGCTGTTAGAAAAAAATTCTTCTTCAATCTTTGCAAATTCACTTTATGGCATCATTTTTAATTAAATGAAAACAAATCACTTATTTAACCAAAATCATCTACATGTTTCAAAATCAAAGGTTTTTTGGTCGGGATAAGATTAATATTATTAAAAATAACAAAAGACAATCTTGACGAAGAAAACTTAAAGAAAAGAAAAGTAGATAATTTTTATTACATAAGTGATTTGTTTTCATTTAACTTAAATAATAAAATGTATTTAGACTGAATTATTACCAATGTAAATGGTATTTCAAAGCTCCAAAGCTTTTATAATTAATTTTCGAACTGGATAATGTTGTGGAAAATCCAGAATAATGTAGAAGTTCCATACAGAAAAAACTGTTCAATTTCCATTAACCCAAAGCTTCAAGATTTTTGCTGCAACAGGTTTTCTGCATCATAAAATTGATTATTTTATCATTTGTTGGTGGCGGCTACAGGAATGTACCTGGAATGTACGCCGGCAACGCTTTTTTTCGTGAAATAAACATTAAATTAGACGAGGCCTTTATTGACAAGTGCACAGAAATCAGAAATCGTTAATTTTTTATTTAGTTTATTACTCGTAAATCTTGTTAGATATTCGGTTTCCCTTTGTGCCTTTATTTTCTGTCCATTTGCATAGTGATCTGCACATAGCAATTTATCTCCATTAACAATCGCAACAGATTCAAATTTGCATCACAAAAACAGATCAGTGCCAAACTGGTTATCAGAACAAGATATGTAGACAATATTCAGGTTTTCATGGTCGCAAAAGCTGATTGTCTTCAGAGTTTTATACCACGTCCTTGTCACAAAAGCGCCCGAGGAAATGCACCGAATTATTGAAGGATATTATCCTTGATAAAGAGAGGTAATAGAATATGACCTAAATCGGAATACAATGAGAATAAATTCCATAGTTACATTCAATGGTAGTTCGTGGTGGTGCCAGTGAAGTCCAGTTAACAATATAGGAAAACGAGTTAATTTAAATATTCGTTCACATAAATGCATCAAATATTATTGTAAAAATGTAAGAATTAAAAAAAAAAAAAAAAACGAAATAATAAATAATCCTTTCCTAGACTCCATTTGCCAAGCGAATTTTATGCCTATTACCAATATTCCTTGTGATATAAGGCACACATAGTTTTGTCTTGTGTATTCCTCTTAAAGGACACTCAACTGAGATATTTCCATACACAAGCAAATGCTTTAAATGGAAAAGTAGTAAAAAACCTAAGATGTAAAATTATCATTTAGCAACATGTAAAACATATTAATGAAAATAAAAAATAATTTAAAAAAAAAAAAAAAAAAAAAAAAAATATATGCATCCTGTTTATTTACTTCGGATCGATCCTGACGTCAGTGAATTGATCCAACTTTATAAAATGTTAAATAAATATAACACTTATTTTCCCTTTGACGGGTTAAGAATCGAGATTTATGTACTCAGAGCCAAGGAGCTTGTGGTTCTTCCAACCTCCAATGGCTCAATAAGATGATGATAATATCTAAGTTTATATTTCAGTGTGATTATTCTTTTAACAAATTTTTACTTAAATTTACTAGATTGCTTTTAAATTCATTAAATTACCGAAAAACATGTAATAGTATGTCAGGATTTGACCGAATCCATAAAAGAAACAGCTTCACAAGTTTGGTTTCACCATAGAAGATCTTAACTATTATTGGCAAACACATTCAGAACTAGAAACTTCCAACTCAGAAGTTGAGAGATATTTTCATACCACAAATACAGGTTGTTTAATATTTATTTATTTTGATTGTGACATGACATTAAACAACGGTTGTTGAATTACAGGTGTCCATTGTTGACCATTAACACTTATGAAATCACCTTTGTAAAATATGGGATGCAAGAACAGGGCGTAATTTCCCACGTTTTGAAATGTGTAATATTATAATAAGTAATTAGGATGGACGTATTAATCGTTTGTTTTACGCCACATACACATAGGTAATGAAATAAGTTACAAGTTTTATAATGGTTAATTATTTTCATAATCTTAGGTGATTCTGTTTGAGGGTCCTTTTTAAATAGGGCGTAAACTTGGGACTTGAGGCAACCCATGTTATTAGGGAGGAGGGAGCAAAATCAGGTATTTCGTGGTTTTTAAAATTACATTGGCATATATTTTTAATAATTATTTTTGACTTAGAAGAACGAGTTATTATCTCTTCATTGGGACAGATGATAATATATATGTTGATGAATACTACAAGGTTGTTGGAAGCGTGAACTATAGATAGGTTGGAAACTCAATACGGCTCAATGTCCCTATAGTTAAGAATCATTATCTGGTAAGATATTATGCGAATAAAATAATTGAAATATTGCTTAAGATACCTTCATATAAGTACAAATACTAGATCTGGTTAGATCCATCTTCGTCTTCAAGCAATACCTGCTTACCATAGTCCTGCTTTCTACTGGATGATGACAGTGAGACTATTGTGTCATATCCAAACAAAAACCAAACAGCCTACCTACATGGTTAAGTTCAAATCAATTAGTATCTATCCTGCCGTAGAAATTGAGACACTAAAATTTTAATATGAAGTAAGTACCTACAGCCATGAGTTCTTAGCAAATTGCTCTATGGTTTCACAATCTGGAAATACATCAATAGTGTTGTATCATACATATGTACCTGAATGTGCGTAACACATTGTTTGTCATCGCAAATATGGCGAAACCATTTAATAAGAATTATTAAGCAAACTAAAGAGTAGAAAGTGATTATGAAACGCCGAAAATTAACAGGACCTGTTCTGTGCCTACTGAGACTACCTATGTACTTTTACTTCGATTAAATTGTGTGTCCTTCTGGTTGATAACATTTTAACAGATAATATGTAAACAAAGGAGTTAAAAATAGAGATACCGCTCTTAATTTCACCCATTTTTATTTATAACCTTATTTGATAGATCGACTTTGGCTATTTCTATTTAGATGTTGTAAGAAAATAGAGGCATTTAAGAAAATGGAAGTAGAATATTATTAGAATTTTGACATTGAAATTAGTGATAGCAATGTCACGAACATAAAATGATTACGGTACTACCCGGTGTAAACGTGACGATAATAATATCAATAATTAATATGTATATATTAATAAAGTATTGACTTAATATTAATATAATGTGCATTCCAGATGATTTTATTGCATTTGCAACCTTCTCGGTTGTATTTTAAATGCACTGGGTTTGCTTTGAAATTATGTAGAACACAATACGATTAAAGTATGAAAACATCAACGGAAGGTCGGAGGAATGGCAACGTTTTCTTCATACAATTTCCTAGACATATTTTTATTGTAGACTTTATCTAATAAAATAGTCCGTTCAATGACATTGTGATAACCAATATGAATCAGCAATCAGTGCTAATAAAAACACGCTGTCGTAAGATTTTGCGGAAGTTTGTGAATTTTAAAAGTTAAAATTTTTTCAGATTATTAGAATTTTTCAAAAATCTGTACTCCTCCATAATTAACAAGTTTACTTTCAATGTTTGTCCGCACAGCTAGCATTAAACCAAATAGTTATACATGTGATGATTATGAACAGAAAAAAAATATTCTTACACATTAAAGTTATCGATAATTCCACTGAGATTAACAGTTTCCTTTCGAACTTTCCTCGAAAGAAACAACAAACAAAACTGGGCTTTTCTGTATTTTGGTTAAAAAAAATCAATTTAATATGATTTGTGCTATTTTTTCCATAAATAACCGTACCTAATAACGATTGTATGGTGTTTTGGTATATTTACATCCTTCAAATTATTAAAATGTGTTTGTATTTTCATCAGGTGGTTACGCCAAATTCACCGGTTTGAAGACGTATAACCCCAACCTGAAGACCATGATCGCCATCGGGGGTTGGAACGAGGGCTCCAGCAGATTCTCATCCCTTGCAGCCAGCGCCGAGAGGAGAAGAGAACTGGTCAAAAATGCTATCAAGGTAATTAACTTTTATAATTTGAAGTAAAGAATCTTATAGAATTAGCCTGTGACATCTTATGAGATGGAAAACTGATAAAAAAAAACTCTTTAAGACTATATTTATAAAAAATTATATAAAAAGACTTATATTAAAAGAGACATTTCTTTGATATGGTGACAAAAATTTAATGGACTTGGTTGTCCGATTGAATGTGTATGTTAGCGATGAGGGAGTAGTAAGAATGGAACGGATACAATGATGTCAAATTATGTGGTAGTTTACAATTCTGTTTTAAACATCAATAATAATTTATTCTGTTATATGATAGCACTCACTATTATCTTCACCCCTCAGGCCTCGGGCCTATTTTGTCGAAAGGTTTATTAAAAAAAAGTAATTATTTCAGCTTTGCAATAAAATCCAAATAAACGGAATATTTCTGAAAACATCTCAAAACTAAAAATCGTTTTTAAAGGTGATAAAATACGCTTCGAAATAACGTATAATTTTTTAAATATAAATTTTTTTAATGCAAATGTAACAAAGTTTAAAAAATGGCTTACCTTACGTTTTTTCTTCCTAAAATTTCTGATGAAGAATAAAAAACACACATATTTTATTGAGCTTATATTATAAAACTTATTGTCAACTCATGTCAACATTTTTTGTCGTTTCATTTAAAAATAATTAATAAAAAAATTCAAAAGTTTAATTTTTTTTTCAAATTGTGGTCGGAAACTTGGAAGTCTTGAAACTTGGTCTCATAAAGATGTACATTTTAATTATTTTGTAGTTCATTTTTAGATTTTAATATGAAGCGTGGTGTTTTCTTACATAATATTTCTAACCATAATAGTAAGAGAGACACAATGATTTCCATGAGACCTAAATGATTTGTTACGAAAAGCGAACAAATTGGCCTGAGGGTTTAGTCTGTGGTGAATTTGTGGTGAAACAATTTTTTAGAGTACCTGCTTACCTCTGAGAGCATCTCAATTTAACAGTAATCCAATATTATTACATTGAGTTATTCGAGAATATAATCTGTGGTGTGCCCTTTAAAAAAAATAAGTGCACGCATAGTACTTAAAGGCAATATTATAACAATTTAGCAGAATGTATGTAAATACAACTATTATACGTCATATCTTAAAAACACATTAAAATAAATTTACTATCATCATTCCTAATATGCGAAACACGATACAAAACGGTTTGACATTTAAAAAATATTGCTGTTCTCATAAGTGTATGTAATGATGAAAATACTAATTTATTTGCAACTATTATTGAATACAAATAGAAGATTCTTCTCGACCCACAAACGTTTTTTTTTTGTTCACAAGTAGGTACTTTTTGCTGTGATCTTTTTTAACAAGTTTGTATTTAATGATTCATTAGTATCTGAGATAATTATTGCATATTAACCTTGACTCGGTGGGTATAAAAGGAATTAAAGAAAGGACTAACAAAGAGTCTATTCTATAGAAGCAAAAAAGGCTACTCTATAGAAACAAAAACGGTCTGCAATTAGTTTGGTGGCCATATGAATATATTTTTTTTTTACATAAATATTTCGACCTTCCGTCAAAATAGGCCCGGAACTGAGGGGTTAATTAAAAATATAATCTCGAATGAATCCTGAATAAAAGTAGGCACTCGTAAATATTGTTTCACCACAAATTCACCGCAGATTACATTTTCTACACAACAAGAAATAATAATAATGGCTATAATGGATAACTGTTGTTTAAAATGCTCTCTGGTGTACATGTAAAAGTTGTTTATGGTGTTGAGAACCTTCAAGGTTCAAGATCCTTAGCGTCTCTGTATTCAGTGACACTTTTAATAATCGTATGCAGGCAGATGACAAATCTGAAGTGAAACTGCTTAGTATTCTGTACGTGTTTAAGGTGGACATGAGTTTATGTGCTCTGATCCTGAGTGAGATATGAAGGCGCCTGGGATGTCTGTTTGAGAGCGTATTTTTCGCTGAATGTGTTAAACATAAATTAGTTGAAATGTTTTTTTTCATAAATAGAACATAAATAACTATTTGTATAGATCAGTTATGTAGATTTTATTGACATTGACGACATCCTTACCATAACTACAATGTCACTTCAAATTCTAGCGTAGACAAATAAATTTCTTAAAATTAGTACGAGATATTTCACATTTATTTAAAAAAACGGAAAACGTCTTTAGCACCGTTGTGAGTTGAAACTCTATTAAACGAAAAAACGACACTAAGAAGACACAAACAAATACATCTATCGGTCTTCTCTTTGTGCGGTGCCTCGTTGCCTTCCCATCTTGTCTACTTTTGACTTGAAGGTTTCTACCGCGTGAGAAATGCAAATTTCTATTTTTTAACTTTAGTTCCATAATTTAGAAAACACATTTTGCTCATGGCCTATGTTATCTTTGGGGATGCTGTGTCGAGGGTCTTTTTAGGGAAGGGAAGGAGGAAGTTCCGAGAAAGAGAAAGGTGTGAAGGATGGATAGGAATCTGGAATCAATGTGTCCAGGAGTGGCGGACGTCTGAATCTATCCCTCCCACTGCAGCACAAACCATAATTCAGAACTGAAACGGCGTTGCTTGAAATGGTTAGAACCGTATTTGGTGACCAGATCTGCTGAACAGCCAGAGACCTCTCAACCGTCCTCTCTAAACTTGTTTTAAATTTGTTTTTTATAACACTTTCCTTTATTGATAACCGATATTGGTGTTCAAATATGGGAATCACTATATCATGACGTATTTCTAAACAAAATTTGGTAATTTCGTAGAGTACGTTATATATATAATACAATATGAACATGATATATATTATATTTTAATACATACTGATGTAACACTGATTCGTTACCTCCACATGACCTTTTTTGATATATCATGTAAAAACATGTTTTTGCAAACCATTACATAAAGCCAAACTAAGTATGTAGGAAGTTTTTTTTTAATAAATCATTAAAACGTGTTAATATGGACACGCGCAGCATCAGGTAAATTAAATATACGATATCATGTATGCAAATGCCAAGTTGAAATCCTTTAATCAATTTATTCCACATATTAAATTCTGCTTAATAGTTTGCGTAGACACCTGCAATCGTCCTTGTATTTTTTTCTGTCTCGAATGAACATTTAAAATACCCATCAGTGTCAATCATGAACACAGAGATATTTATCAGCGGGAATAAGAAAAACTTACACAAAGGCATTGGACAGTTTCTTACATTATGGTATTTATAGAATTTATTGTTGTGGAAGCTGTTTCGGCGTTCAAAGCCATTATCAAAGAATACTTGATAAATTAAAACCAGGCAGAGGTCGTATCCACGTCATTGCGGAGAATTCGAAAGAAACATACGTGGTAACTTGCTTCTTATAATATTGACGGGTGACAATGACAATTTTTCTATAATTGACTGGACCTTTAAAATATACTATATTTCTGTAATATTAATAATTAAATATTAATAAGTACCTACATTCATCGATGATCAAATATATAAAACGTGAGGAAGTACAAGAATTTTAATTATCAATACGCACATATTTACTTTTTCAATCGAAAATTTATAGCCGACGAAATATTTACTAAATATATATAAAAACATAATATTGTTTCGAAATAAAATTTTATTAGTTACACTTTACAAATAATAAAATTGTTAAATGACATTTTCACAAAAAGAAAACAAGAGGTAGGTATATATTTTTTTCAAGTGTTTTAAAAATTCCCATATTTAGAATTGGGTGGTCACCTTACTATTTCATTATGTGACATCGGAATTCGAAATGATTACAAATCCAAAAATAAGGGATAACCGGACAGGAACTTTTATTCTTACGTTGCTGTGCTCCAGATTTTATGTCCGGGTTAAATCTTCCCCACAGGAAAAACTAAACCCTTTCACACACTTTTCCACAAATGTTTATCTAGTCAATCCACGCTATGTAAGTGCACTTGTCATACTTCCTGGGGCCAGGGTGATACTGAAGCCACGTAGGGTCCAGTGTTATACTTCTGGTCTCCAGAAATATGTCCCTCCCGGGGGGGGACAAGTGTTAAGCAGGCCCCCCGGGGGCCATATGCCTCGGCTTGGAAGGCTCAGCTCAGGGTCGTAGGGCTCCTCCGAGGCTGTCGATGGTTGACTCCAATGAAACAAGGTTTGGGCACAATTCAAATGTATTCAATAATGCAAGGGTGAACAGTACAGGCAACCAGGTAAGCTGTTTAAGGCCTAGCATAAGAGAGAGAGAGGCACTAGAAATACTACTGAATTTAGGCTCGGAAATACTATAAGAGGGTTTAGAATCTCACGTGGCGTCGGACGGATGCAGGCAGCTTCCCTATGAAGTGGAGAGGTCTAGAGCAAAGCTCATAGACTGTGTGCAGGAACGGGGCGGCTCGGGGTGCGTGGGCGGCTTCTCGGCGTCATGGTGGGCGGATTCGGTCAGCTTACCGAACCGGTGGGTGATAACGGTGAATTAAGCGGCTATCGGCAATGTAGGCGGATTAAAAGCCGTGCGCGTCTGGGCGGCCATGGTATTAAGTAGGCGGCCGTTGTGAATTACTCGGCTCGTCGGCACGTAGGCGGATTAAAAACCGTGCGCGGCCAGGGCTGCTATGGTAGGCGGCAGTAGGATTATACAGGCGGCTGTGGTGATAGCGCCATACTTGTTTCGTAGGTGAAGACTTAATTAGCCGCGTCGAAGGGTGGCATACTGCCCGACAGTACGTAGTAGTGCGTACGACCGCTCGCGCCGTTGTCTGAAATATGTCTGTTCCTTTGGCGATCGGTGCCTGGATCTCTCTGCCCGTGATGAGCGAGACGGAAGACTCGAACGCGTGCCCTATAAGGTAATGTCTTCTGCCATTGGCTGGATTCCGCGCCGTGTGGCCATATATGGTAATGTCTTCTGCCAGCCTGAGAGGGACAGCAATAATCATACGATGCTGAACATGTACTGAGCACGTGACACACAGCTGCCTGCCGCTTGTATAGTCCGTTCGTAGGATTTATGGGCAACTCATAACACACTATATAAGTATAATAGATAAATATTCACTGACTCCAGATATTTTCATATCAGAGGGTTCGGCTCGATGGAACTCCTAACTAGACCGATAAATCCTATTGATCCCTCAATATAAATATTTTTAAAAAATGAAGTAAATTAATTAATTAATTGAATTATTTATTATTATTTATATAGTAAAATTATTAACGAATACGTACGAAATATTACATCACAATGGTGTATTCATTTTATTAGTACGGTGTGCGTTTCTTGAAATAAAGTTTTTTTTTGCTTTGTTTTTATAACTGACAATATCGTAATAATTTTACAATTCGAACGAAAAACATGATCGCGAAATGTCTGTATGTATTTTAATAAGAACATTCCAGTAACTTCTGTCTTTTTCGTTTTCGTAAAAGATGTATTAGAAGGATTTTTTTTAGGAACGGCTTTTAGAACGATCGTCGATAACTTGCAAACGATGTCTCCCTGGGACTGGTTTACATGCTCCTTTAAATGTTTTATGTTTATTTCAAGTTGCAATAATATATAACTTTTTTAGATCAAACGCTAAAACTCTGGTATTCGTAAACAGATAATTAAATTATATAAGCACAATAAATTGCAATTTATTGTGATACTGGTTGAATCCTCTATACTTTGAAAATTCTTAGGTAGGTGCCCACTATTTTAAATTCTCAAGTTCCACAGTGAAAAATTTTATAAATTTTCAATGTCGGAAAAAAACAATGTAACCACACAAAGCGAACGCGAAACAGAGCTCGAAATATTTTTAATTATATTATTTCAAAGTGCAATACGAGTAATTAAAATGATATTTGACATTGATCTTGACATATTTTTATACAAAATATATTATAATTATGTTATTTCAAAGCGTTGATTCCATTAACAGATTGATGAAAAAAAAATTTAAAAAAAAAAAATGGGTTAACGTGAATTTTCGTACAGATCCTGTAAATTTTGGTTAAAGAATTCAGACTGCACCGGTTATGAATCCTATTGGATCCATATTTGCAACATCGCATCATATAAGATACAGCTGCAGGCGAGAGCTTATCAAAGAGCTTTAGAGCAATCAAACGAAATTCACAAAACTACTATAAATTACTTCAGAATGAAAACAGATCACCATTTCCGAGTTGCAGATAAAATACCAGTACCTAGAAACAGTATCTATATTTGACAAGATAAACACGTTATATCTATTAATGGCAGCACTGCATCAAAATGGCGATGTTTGTAAAGGGCGTTTCCCATTATGTTAATTTCCCATTGTTTGAATCACGTTTGAAACAGATTGTATTAAATCGTGACTTTAAATAAGGCTTTCAAGGATTGGCGGTGATGAATGGACACCACGCAGATCTTTCAGTTGTGATAAAACTTGGGTCAGATGATGTCACATTCTGAAAAAAGCACAATTTGTTGAATTTAATGACTCTGGCTTGCAGTTCATGTGTCATGGCAAGATTTGAAATGGAATGCGGAGGAGTGGATTTGATTTTTTTTTAAATTTGGCTGGTTATTATTATGAATCATAGTAATCATGATATCAGGGATATAAATTATACTATTAAGACATTATTTATCACGAGGTGATTTGTTATATTTAGATGAGTGTTTCCTAAATAAGAAGTCGTCAAATTTTGTGAGCAATGGCATAAGCGAGCTGTATAATGTGGTCAACAAATGAATTAGTAATTGCTTAAATTAAAAATGATAACACTTCGGCCCACTTGTTTCGCAGAAACCAAATGTAACATTGTCATTTCTCCGATTGGGGAATCGGGGTTCCCCTCTTACGTACCCCCTTCCACCTTCCGCGCCTTCCCTCGACCCTTTCTCTCGCGTTCCATATATTCAGTCCCAGTACATTCAGTTTTCAAACAGCTCGCGTGCTACCTGCTTCATTTTTTTTAATTGAAATTTTCATTTTTCATTTATTACAAATACCCATTTTTGTATATTATAAGAACAATCAATTAAACTTGGTACCTAATATAGGTACCTATTTAAAATATCTATAATTAATTATATCTTGGACATGTAATGAGACATCATGAGAATTCCGAGATCTTGCATCTCATAATCCAGGGAAAGATTTTCGGAAGACGGGACCCTGGAAGAAGGAGAACATCATGGCTGAAAAACCTGAGACAGTGGTTGGTCAGGCTACTTTAGAGCTGTTCCGGGCCGCAGTAAACAAAGGCCGTATAGCCAACGTCCGTTGAACGGACAGGGCACAAGAAGAAGAAGAAGATAATTAATTTTTGATTCGATTCAAAGTATTAGGCGAGTACTTCAAATAAATACATTTAAAAAATTAAAATTAAAATTAAACATTTAAAAAATTTCGGAAATAGAATTTTGAAAAAATTAATTGTTTTGCAATAATCTGTTTTTGATTTATATATACGTATACATATACAGTTTTAATCAGTCTTAATGATGTGAATATAGCTTACGAAACATCTCAATTATATCTAAATTAAAAAAAATGGTTAAAACTTATTAATTATTTTTTTATTAAAAAGGTGCCACAAAAAAAATTGCTGTCTTTGAAGAAAACATTGCTTATTTATTTCTAATGACTCTCTTATAACTTTAGTCTCATTTATGATGTCAATCCACTCGCTTGCAAACTTTTCCTAAGTAATCCATGTCACACTTTCATCACAAGCCAATCACCCGAGCAAGTACTGCCTTAGTTAGTATCGCCCCGGCCACGTAACGTAGTTAATAGGGGCTAGCGACATACAAGACTCGTATGCGAGTCACATATATATAATATGTAACACTCTGTAATCTACTGAACTGAACACATCAATATTAATGAACACTTCCTTGTTATGTAAAGTTTTCTTACAAAACTTAATGACTCTATCAAATTTAGGGAGTATGTTAATTTTTGTCACAAATTGATTTTTTTAAATAACAATACTAGCACAGACTCGTTAAAAACACAGTATTGTCCGAATTCTTCGTACAATCAGTTCAAATTTGAAAATGATAATTAAATTCAAATCATAATATTTAATTAAATGAAGACAATATTAGCGAAACTCAATCGAAAATCTGGAGACAGAAAACACAGAAAAAGATATTGGCTCCACTGGGACTCGAACCCAAGACCCTTTGCTTACATGGCAAGTGCTCAACCAACTCAGTTGGTAGAGCCCAGTGGAGCCAATATCTTTTTATGATTTTTCTGTCCCCAGATTTTCGAATGAGTTTCGCTAATGTTGTCTTCATTTAATGAAATATTCATAGACATATGAATATTAATAGACCAGAACAGAAAGGTGAGGGGTAGAAACCAACTACAGCGGGACGAAGGGCGGAAAGATGGCTTTGGTGATATGTTATTCGTCAAAACTCAATCTGACAGTATATAGGCATCCCACTATAATATCACCATTTAGTTCTTAAAAGTAAACTCTGCTTTTGAATGAATAGACCTTTTTACATGGGAGCGCGAATTGCTCGCCGCGTAATGAAAAATTTTGCGAAGTATAAATAGGCAAAGAAAGGTCGCCTATAAGGTCGAGTTCAATATTTTGCTGCGGTATTCAGTTAAGACACTTTTACAAATGTTTCATAATTTACTTACCCCAGTAAAAAGCGACGGGCACACGCCATGTATCTCGAGTGATAGTGGATTTTGAAAAACGATCATATTATGTGATCCGAATTAGCTTAAAATAGTGTAAAATAAAACTTGCTTATGGAATGTAATACGACAATTGGGTTTATTCTCTTTTTCACTTCTATTTTACACGTTTTCAAAAGACAAGCCACTGTTTTTACCGTGTTATTTCTTAAAATGTACCGATGAGTGCTCGACGCTGGTTCGCAGAAGAATGATGACGTCACATTTTTTAGATTAACGCGAACCCATACTCGATCCCAGCCGGTTCCAATGGAATGGTTCCAATGGGAGGGGGAAATAATACGCTTTTATCACTCAGGGCAGGTCTAATAATATTCATATGTCTATGGAAATATTATAATTTGAGATTTTACTAATAAAGTTTAAAAAATAAAAATAAAAATTCAAAACAATTCTGAGTTTAGCGCCCCAGAGAAACACTCAACCGAGTATTTTTGATGGTTATTAATATGAGTAGTTAATTCAAAAAATCACAAAGCCCTCTTTTTAGGGTGAATTGCTTATTTAAAAAAAATTCCAACTTAGGTTATAATTCCATCTGACTGTCTCTAACTACGGATCAATTAACTCTAGTATTGAATCAATTACATAAAGAGTGTTTTTTTTTAAAATGGAAGTATTTGTTTCGACAATTCAGGCAAGCAAAACAGCAGCTACCGGTAATGTAATATTTTTAACAGAAAAAACTGATTTGTCGTGTATTCAGATTTATCCCGACAGAGGTATTTTAAATCACAAGTAGTGTTTAGAGCCATTCGTTTTGCAGATGTATATAATCAGTTTGGTAAAAGACCCATTCAGAAACTGTTCCCAGAAATTTTTTTAGCAATGTTTAGAGACAGAGCAGTTTCGGAATCACCCTGGTGGAAGAACGACTACGGGCTTAATCAATTGAAAATAATATAAGGTATATTTGCGGCACATTCCAGAGCGGAAGATGCTCTCAGTATCTCCCTCGTGTAAGACCGTCATACTTCCCCACCTTCTTCTTCCCCATCTCCTTCACCTCCCCATTACCTTCAGTCTCTCAACGTACCTCAATTGGGGATAGTCTCACTTGCTCAACACGGTTGGGAGCAGTTGGGATTCTTGTGTGGTATTAAAAAATGTGGTATTTAACAAAACAGAATCGAAACATAGCTTGATATGGCTTTAACCATGTTTGGTGACCAGATCTGAAAAGCCAGGTAGTTCCCGACATTCCTCTTCTTCATCTCATACCTATACCCTCATTTCTACCTTTAAGTAGAAGTGAGGTTTAAGTTTAGAATCTCAACACACCCCGATTAGGTATGCCATAGTCCCACGGTTGGGAATTGGGAGTCCCACTCGCGCGGTATTCAGGTAATAAAGAGCCAGATCTGAATAGCCAGGAATATTTCCCAACCTTGCTCTTTAATTCCTCTTCAACATCCTTTCCGTACTTGAATAGCGTGATATTTTGGACAATACTAACACAAAAAAGTACCAGGAATTTTATTGCCGACTTTAATTGGACAAGATTCCAATATATTTTTTCAGTACATAGTTAGTCATCAACCACACCTGCATTAATAATATTATTCGCTTGCGGAAAACAAAATTGATTTTTCATCGTTAAAAATTTGCGTAAAACCTTAATTTTTTTAATTCAACCCACTATTACGGTGAGTCATGACGAGTGACTTTAAGAAGATACAAAAATATTTACAAAATTCTTATCGACGACCTCAATAGCGACGGTCCCGAAGAACAATGTCGGATCTGCTAAAAATTGTAAATCGCGATGTTGGCTTATTTTAATTTCATTTTATTGATTAAAAGGTCTGAATTTTGAATGAAATGAAATGAAATACATATATATGTGCTATAATTCTTGACCTCAAAAACACTACAAATGCAGAAACGAAACTCTGAACTCTACTGCAAAACTACAAAATCGCATATCCGGATCGTCAATAATATTGTTAAAATGATGAAAGAGAATGTTGAATATTAGGTGAAACCGGGTGTAACTGCGATGTGTGTCATATGAGAACGGGTCGATTATACAACTCGTTCTTGAGTTCAACAGTTTGGCTGTGGAATGATTTCTTGGAATCTGTATTTCCTCCCTCCCACATATCTTCAGATCTCTTCTAGATCCGAATCCATTACTTCCTTTCCTCAACAGGTTTTCATAGTGAGACACAGTACATCACCGATGTAAACTAATGAACTTCATTGACTTAGAACGTACGAATATTTGTTGTTTATGCTTTAAATATATGACTGTTTGTTTTCTAAATAAATATAAAATAAACTCGGCAAATGTAAAGAGATTATCTTTAAAAATTACATATATTTTTTAAGAGCTTAAAAGGGTGAAAGAAGTGTTCTAAAGAAGTATGTTTTAGGTAGAAATTCGGTCCCAAGATCTTTGATAACCCGATTGGTGATATCCTCAGTATCCTCACTGGCAATATTTACAATAGATAACCGAATATTCCTCTGTCAACAGAAATTATGCTAAGTGAAAAAGTCTGTAGGTACCATATATCTAAGTCTCAGACCGTCTCTGCTTTAGCTTTCAAAAGTTTATAAGAACCTTTACACGCACATTGCACATTGCACAAGCAGGCCATACGCGAGCAATGCCATGAGCATGCATATCCTGTACCTACATTGTAATATTATACCGTCCTCTGAAACACACATAATCTAATAAAGTCAATCACGTTCTGAGCAATGAATAATATAATATATCATATAATGATATCACCAAAAGCCTGCCAATATCCATCGTCTGGTGATCTAGTTTCTCAGGTATGTTCTACCTCTGTAACCTTCGACTGTGGTTGGATTGAGTCCAACTGACTCAGGCAGTGTTCTGGGCACAGCCAAAATGCACATATATAAATATGCCGAGAAGTTGTTTTTTGACTTGCCGAACTACTTTCTTTAGTTATTTGGGGCTCAATTATTAGTTCACCTTCAATTTTATATGTCAACATCAAGATTCTTAACACCCAACGCATAATTATATGACTTTAACCTCAATTGGATGCATATTTTAAAATTAACTCCGCACTAGTCATCTTTGTGGATGCTATATTTTTTGTTTATTAAACTTTAATTACATTTACATCGGTAAAGAAAGTACTAAGAAGAATATATGACGCAAACGTGAATGGTAGAAGAAGTTGGGGATGTCCGAGGAAGACGATGTAAAAATGTGAGTGAGGCAAAGAGTGTCTGCCAAGTCCGAGGTTGGCGGTTTGGCAGTCCATCCTCTCTGCTTACTCTTCTATAATTACGGTCGTCACCCTCATAGAAACAGATAGAGCAACTAAACGCGTAGGCGACTGAAACGAGGTTGTTTTCGTATGGTGATTTACGCATAACAATCCCTACCGCGTTACAGTCGGCAGCGCGAATGAAACGCGACAGGGATTGGAAATACGCGACCGGGTCTGATAGTTTATTATAAAATGCTTCAATTGTTGTTGCTTGTGCAGGACTAAGCTCGCAGTCGAAATGTTGGTTCATCAAGCATGCTATAACACTGCAAACTTCAATTCCCAATATCACAAAATACATTCATAGTTATATATGCTCATAGAAGTCGACCTTCGGAGTGTCCATTGCAGGGCGGGCGACAAAGTCATTTAAATAAATACTTCGACTTCCAAAAAAAAGTTTCCTAAGTATGCAAATGATCGTGGATTAATCAGACAAGAATGCAGATTGACGGCATTTCTACGCCCGGTATTGTGGCGACTGTGTCATGTACCTTGTAAATAATTATAATCGAACTTAAATGCCAATGGTCAATTTTCGCAGTGTGTTTGATAATGTTTTGTTTGGAGGTTTGAGAATAATATGTGGCTGTCTGTCGATGAATAGCTTGGTTTAATAAATTAATGAAGATGGGTTGACTTATTAGGCACGCGATTGTGATTGAATAAAAAAAACTATTTCGCAAGAATACACGTAAAATTAATCGAATGTCACTGGTTGGATGTGGGCGCTAATGATTAATTAATTTATTCTTTGTGCTGACTTTAAAATACATCATAAATACGTCAATTGAATTTTTTTTTTCATTTCATCAAAACTTAATCGACTGAGCGTGGCGAGGCCCCGTTTGAACTCGACCATTTGACGTGTCATCTGTCTGTAAATTTGTTACGTTCCGGTTCCGGTTCAAGATGGTGGCCTTCTTTGATACTAACTTTTTATCCTGCCAGAGTTTGCATACTACGAGCTGTCAAACCAATTATCTAATATTTTATAATACTGATACCGGTCTAAAGAGAGTTTGAAAAAGGAATTGTCATTGACATAGTGACATTTCTTTGGAAAAATTGTAAATTACTTATTTAATTTTTTTTTAAATATTACTTGAAAAATTTGCAGTTTATAGACTACCTAGGAAGCTATTTACAAATCTTATGATTTCAGATGAAATTTTGATTTTGGTTTAGTAAATAAGGCGGCCTCTGTGGTCTCGAGGTAACACTCTCGACTCACAATCCGAAGATCGCGGGTTCGAACCCGACGTGCGCAAAAAATTTTTATTTGATTCATTTGTGGTATTTCACAATTAATTCATTTAAGATAATATATAGTATATTTGCGGCACGTTCCAGAGTGGAAGACACTCTAAGTATCGCCCTGGTGTAAGACCACCATTCAGAATTGAAACGTTGCTTGAAATTTCGTTAACCGTATTTAGTGACCAGATTTGAATAGCCAGGTACCTCCTCACCTTCCTCTTCCCACTTCAGCCTCACAATATACCCCAAAGTGGGGATGCAATAGTCTCACTGGCTCCAGACGGGAGCAGTTGATGACTCTTGTACGGTATTTAAAAAAAAAAAAAAAAGAGAAAATTAGAAATACATCGTTTTTTTGACGATAGGAATATTGTTCCCAGAACTACTAGTGTTATTCAATGTTTTCGCTATTCACGATAACTTAAAAAGCCAAGTACCAGAGTGCGAAAAATTAACATTTTAATTCCATCCCATTCTAATGCCCCTAATTTTGCTCCGATCGACTTTCGGCAATGCAGTCCTCCTCGTACTCCGTCTTGTTTCACATAAATGAGATCCTAGGGTTTCCATATAGGGATAACATTTTCATCGCCCTTGAGGTGATTTTTCACAAAAACGGCGCTATATAAATCGTCCAAATATTATTATTATTATTATTATGACGATTCATAAGTAGCTATTTTCTAGCGTAGGTTACAAAATGTCATTGAAATGTCTACCAATATGAAATGAAACTGCGCATGAAGTCGATGAAAGATCATTTTGCTTTGTGAAATTGATGAGATCCGAAGGGCTGAGGAACATATATAAGGTTCCATAATTGATCAGAGATCTTCGTCTTACCATTGGTCTAACCCTTGGGTTACTATAACAATTCAAATAAAGAAAATTTAAACTAACATGGGGTATTATTTGTTCCAGTTCTTGCGTCAGAACAAGTTCGACGGTCTCGACCTGGATTGGGAGTACCCCGCGTTCCGAGACGGTGGCAAGCCTAAGGACCGCGCCAACTACGCCAAGCTGGTGCAGGAGCTCCGCCAGGAGTTCGAGAAGGAATCGGAAGCAACTGGAAGGCCCAGGCTGCTGGTGACCATGGCCGTGCCTGCGGGGATAGAGTACATCGATAAGGGATATGATGTCCCTAAACTGAACAGGTTAATGTTTTTTTAATAATAACTCTAAACTGACGGCACTGGGGTTACCTTGAAAGGTAAGGTAGTGTTTGATATAGAAGATGCTGTAGGGGTTTGTTATGGAGTTACAATTTTTAGATTATATGAAAGTCTCAGGAAGACCATAGGAAGACTACCGGAAGACCACTGGTCAACTTCTTCTTCTAAACCACATAACTAAAAATATATACTTAAATGAAGACAATATTAGCGAAACTCAATCGAAAATCTGGAGACAGAAAAATCAGAAAAAGATATTGGCACCTCTGGGACTCGAACCCAGGACCTTCTGCTTTCATGGCAATAGCTCTACCAACTGAGCTAAGGTGTCTATATCCAATTCGATCACTTTTAACTTTATCATACTTCGACTAAGAACTACCAACATTCTCTTTATTTTCTTAACGCACATATTATCGGCTGCTATACATATGATTGCAAGATTTAAACCCGAACTAAATGCTATCTAGATAGTGTCTGGATAATTTGTTATCCATTTTATTTTTAATATGCGACATCTAATAACTTTTCTGCAAGTCTAGCATGAATATTTTATTTTTTTTCTTGTTTCAGCATTTGAATTTTTTTTAACTTTACAGATATCTTGATTGGATGAACATCCTGTCTTACGATTACCACTCAGCCTTCGAGCCAGCAGTCAACCATCACTCTCCCCTCTTCGCTTTAGAAGCAGCTTCCGAATATAACTTTGATGCTGAACTAAATATCGTAAGTCAAAATGCATTTAAATATTTAGAAGCAAATCTAAACGTAAATAATACATAAAGAAAAATTAGATGATTGTTTATATACATTTTTGGATCTAACAACGTTTTAAGATGATTTCCTAATACACGTGAACTCTTGGAAATCAGTTTTGTAACCATAGTTCAAAGAGTTTTTAAAATTTGTAATTTCAAATCAATTATAGATACTTTTCCCTTTGTGTACTTAGTAGTGCGTTTTAGATCTAAATCGTTTTTATTTTCAGAAACTTACTTGGCTTAAATGCATAAGTATACTGAACTATTTAATCATTTGAACGCATGCTCAAAAACAAATTCTGGAAAAACGACTTCTCGAAAGACATTTAAAGTAGCTTTAAAATAATGCCACGGAGAGAAATCGATTTTGGCACTCGATAAATTATCATTCCTTATTCATAAAACATCAATTTAGGGATGTTACATCGATACATCGTGATGAAACAAATAAAAAATACGGAGTAATAACAATGTATACGTGCAAAATTTGTGAGTTGTTTACCGAGGAATTATCAGGAAGATTCGTATTGTAATGCAAAAATATTAGGATTTCGTGCAAACACGTTTAAATGTTCGTAATTTCATAATAGTTTATTAGGAAATCCTGATAATATGCTTCCTAACGTTTATTAGGCCTGTTAATTCATTCGTAAGGCCAGCAAATTAGCAATATATTTTTCTCTGTGTGTGATTTTTATTGTCTGTCTGCGAAGATATTACCGCATTTGGAATATTGCTAAATTAATAATTTTTATACATTTTAGGACTTCTCTATCAAACACTACATCAACGCTGGAGCCGACAGAGATAAGCTCGTTCTTGGCATCCCAACCTACGGTCGTTCCTTCACTCTGTTCAACCCTGAATCCAATGCTCTTGGAGCACCCGCTGACGGCCCGGGAGAACAAGGAGACGCCACGAGAGAAAAGGGATACTTGGCTTATTACGAGGTAAGAAACTACTCTTTTCGAAATACGGTTATTTCCTAACCTAATATATCATAAATTAACCTATCCTTAATCTTAATCCTCGTGGCTCTTGCTTCTAAAAGAGCTTATGTTATTTTGTCGATAAAAAGAACCATTCGATTTTGAGAAGATTTTCGAAAATAGTAAATTCTGTACAGAACTTCTGAAATTAAACAAAAAAACTGACTTTGGCCCTTTTAGAAGCAAGGCAAAGATCTCGCCTAACTTATTATTTTATTATGTTCTATTTGGTCACTGTCCTGTTTAGTCCGGCTACTGAAAATACTACACACATTGTTTTGTTCATACGGTGTGGTTGAATAAAAATTGTTGCATATAAAATCCAAAACATAGAAAAATAAAATATTGATTCAAGTTAAACATTCGAAACTTTTGTGCAATCTTGTTAATCTTTCCTTTCCTTCTAAGGAAATGTTGCATAGTTTGTTAAGTACCAGTGACTTGGCGGAAAAGAAGGAAAACTAATCGACAGATGCAATGATCATCGTCGAAGCGCTGTAATAGCGAGGTAGTCCAAACAATTATTTTTTAAAGTCGACATAAAGTATAAAAAATAAAAGTAGTGTTTACAAAGTTATTATTTTAAATTATTTTATAAGTGCGTGTTAATGGTTTGCGTTCAGATTAGACCAATTTATCTTTCTTTGTCTCGAATCTACACCAAAGTGCAAAAATTAAATATTTAGAAATATCGAAAAAAGGTGCTTTGATTTTGCTCGTACAATCTGTAATACATAAAATAGTTATATAACATGTTGGTGAAAAGCCATTTCATTGAGTCTACTATGAATAAGTAAATAAAATAAATAGTATGACCTACTTACATCAATAGAAGTAATACAAAAATCTTTAAAATTCCAACACGATTAAAATATATTATGGTGTTGTATAACCAAAAACTATTTTACAGTTATTCCTTATGATGTAAAACAACTTTATGAATACTTAGCATTTTTCTTTTAATGACTTCCGTAATTACCAATAAGGGCACTAACGTAACTGAATACATTCATATTTTATTGCACAGCGGATTATGGAAGAATGCGCATATTTTAGAAACATTGCAAATAGAAATTCCGCTAAGTGTTCTTATACAATACGTCAACAGAATTATAATATTAAAATGTGAAAGAGATTTTCTGCGTAATTCGGGCGTAAAGCCACGGTCTGACTGCCTTTTTAGGCAAAAAAAACGTGCCAGCGAGTGCGTATGTCGTGCAGAAGCAAGTTTAAAAGGAGAATTATGAATTGAATGTCTGTAAAGTATTAAATTTAAAAAAAAATCGGGCGGCGTTTTGTCCAAATAAACATATTCCCCAATTTCCTCTCTGGATTTTAACACTACTGCACATATTTTTAATGTAATATAGATATCGACCACTAGCATGTCGATACGTTTTGCTTTTTTTAATAAGTTACTCTTATAGATGTTAGGACACTCCAAAATTCGTTAAAATTTCCTGGTTTGAACACTATCAACAGACCTTCAGTATACAAACTAGTCAATGTATTTTTTTTAAAAGCAAATAGGTATAGACGTAGAGAATTTTCGTCTTAGTAAAAAAAAGTCTTAAAAATCGGTCCAGTGTTGGGGGAGAAAAATGAGGAATACAAAACCTCGATTTTGTTGAATTTATTTAGGTATTATCAGCCAGAGCTGCAGTCGTCCCTTTCGCTCAATATTCGGAGAAGTAAGAGCGATAGTGACTGCAACAGTTTGGTAAAATACCTATTGTTAAAATTTATCGGCTACCGGATTTCCTCTTAATAATTTCTTACAATACTTTAACGAACCCCGTTTCTCTGGACCCAAAGGAGGTAGTTTTAAAATCAAAGATGGGAAATAATAACAAAAAACACGGAAATTTTTTAGAAATAAAATTCTTTTCTCCGCATATTTGCACCTTTTGCTGAGAGAAACTCTATGCATAACCCTATTGAGAGACCAAAATTAAAAGGGAAAAATTGCTTGAATTGGGTATTTGAACAAACTATAGATACATTCGTATCCTAATATGATAATTTCATTTTCTACTCGCTTTCATCGTTCTAAAATTCTGTAATTTTTATATTTTTATTAAAAATTATTGATTTTATTAAAAACTATGCGAATCACACATTCCTAAACGGTTCAAACTGACTACAATGTCAATATGAAGTAGAAAACGCTACTGACTGGTAAAAGGCTGTCTCGGACGTTGACCGGCGCCACGTCAAAAACGCCACACAACCGAACAAAAACGAACATAGTTGTAGAAATTTTATTCGTCGTAATAAATATATATTTAAATGTTGTAATTTTTTTCACTTTTTAAACAATAAAAAAACAGTAAAAATACCGTTCCGTCTTTGGCGCTTCTTGGAACATGCGCCACTTTACAGCCTTTATGAAATGTAGAAACTTCCCAGAGTTTTAGTGACTAAGGTAGCTTATCCATAGCATAACATATGTATCTTATTTACATTTATTTATTTATAAAATCCGAGTTTATTATTTGGTACTCAAACCTATGAATAGTGACTGTAGGGTCGGATAAGTAAGTCGAATTTGCTACCTATTACGAGTATTTATTTTTCATTTATCAATATACGTTATCCTATGGATACAGTTATTAAAATGATGGAGAAATATCCCTTAAGGCAGTTTTGAATCGTGTGCTAAAAAAATTGATGAAAATATTATCGGTTTTTAGATTTGCGAGAGCCTGATGCCAAAGGAAACCCGATCAAAGAGGCAAGCCGATGACGACGAAGATGACGAGGACGGTGATGATGAAGAATACGAAGAGGAAGAAGAGGAATGGACCGTGGTACAACCCAACTCCAAGGCCATGGGACCCTACGCTTACAAAGGAAACCAGTGGGTGGGATATGATGACATTGATATCGTCAAGAAGAAGGCAGAATACGTGGCTGAAAACAAACTTGGAGGTAATAATTTAACAAACAGTAATATGAATGAATATACAACATTAAGAGATCGAGCGACATGTAAGAATAGTGAACGGCGTCCTACGTTTCTGCAAAAAAAAAATCTGGTAGTTAATTATTATTTTTAATTGATAAACTAACGTTTTAAACAAGATTTTTATGCATAGCACAAAGGGTAGATAACAAATATTATAATCAATAATTATCAGCCTGAAACACTCATCTACATTGAAAAAATCTTCCGAGAAAAGATACTGGCCGCCAACGGGAATTGAACCCGTGTCCCTCTGATTGCCGGTCAGCTGCTCTTATTTATTTATTGATAATTATTGATTATAATATTTGTTTTCTACCCTTTGTGCTATGCATAAAAATCTTCTTTAAAACGTTAGTTTATCAATTAAAAATATTAATAATATTTGACAAGTTAAAGTATTTCAGCAAAAAATGCAGACATAATTAGTCTCGACGCCACCTAGCGGGAGTTTTAGTATTAACAATACCTCTCTCACAAAAATAAAGTTGGTTGTTTTCAGTTGGAAAAATGTAATAATAAGTAATTGTCGAATGAAACACTAGTATATATTGAATTATTTGGCGGGTATTAGATAAGCCGCCATAGCTCAGTGGTCAGAGCAGCTGACCGGCAATCAGAGGGACACGGGTTCAATTCCCGTTGGTGGCCAGTATCTTTTCTCGGAAGATTTTTTCAATGTAGATGAGTGTTTCAGGCTGATAATTATTGATTATAATATTTGTTATCTGGTAGTTAAGTTTTCATGCCGTTCCGTTATTTGTCTTCAATATCTCACTGTAACTTCTGAGTTCATAACTGCCTCTACAGCTCTTCAACACCCCAATGGTACAATAATAGTTTTCTGGCTATTTAAATGGCAAAAACTGACGTGTACATGGCGTTGCTTGGGGTTAAGAATGGTTTTGGGAAAAGTTTTAAAATGGTGAATTCTAGTGTACCTAAAAACTGTGTATAATTTTAAGGTGGAAATAATATTATTAATTAAAAATTAAAAATAAACTATTTTCAGTTTTTCATTCACTGGATAGTGCCATTTCTTCCTCGGGCGTCTTCGACTTTTTCAACCATTCACTTTCACGTCATACATTATCCTTATACCCGTTTCTTCGTTCATCACGTGCGCCTCATTTTATACCATTCATAAGTATTTGATTAACTTGATCGTGCCATGTCTTCCTCAGGCGTCCCCAACTTCTTCTACTGTGCACTCTCCTTACACCTCTTCTTCGTTTATCACGTACACCTCATTTTAAAACAAATTATTATATGATTCGTGTCTTGCTCGGGCGTCCCCTACTTTTTCTACCATTCACCTCATGTTGTATACCACGTAGTTAATGTTAAAAAACCTACATTCTCTCGACTTTAATTCAGTGCCGAGAAAATACGTAATAATGAAGCAAAAATCGAGAAATATATACATAATATACTTACAAAACTGAAAATAAAATTATAATCTTGTTTTTCAGGTATCATGTTCTGGTCCATTGACAACGATGATTTCCGCGGAAAGTGTCATGGAAAACCTTACCCTCTGATCGAAGCCGCAAAGGGAGCCCTTTATAAGAGTCTTGGGTAAGTCAAAAATCAAAACTCAAAGTCTTACTGACTTCATTTTTGGAGACATTTAGGGGTATTTTTTAAAATTTAATTAATTATAACTTTTAATGTTATTCAGGTTATCAGAAAAGATTCCACCAAAGAAAGCTCAACCGACAAGGAAGCGTACCAGGCCATCAAAGCCTTCAAAGACCAGCGACGATGACAAGGACCTCTCTAAGAACACCATCAGGAACAACAGGAAGAAGACCAGGGTCACGGAAGCAGATACGGATGAAGACGAGCGTACAACCAAGTAAGGATATTTATATTTTTTGGATACTTACCTATTAATTGTTATTGGGTTTAATTAGAGGAACTACAGGTAAATATGTTATCATTAAAAGTAAATCAAGTTTACTAATATTATTATTTTAGTTTTTATAATTTTGACAGCTCTTTTGGTATTTAGCCACTATCAAACTATGGTTAGGCCTTATTGATACTACTTATTTACAAACCCACGAAAAATAAAATAAGTCCTCTCAACGAAGCCTACACATAGTTTGATGCTTTGAACGCAGATACAGCTGTCATGAATAAAAACTTGAAATAGTTGCAGAAAGTAATAACAACAATATTATTAAATTTGGGTTACCTACATTATTTGTTAACTTCCATTGAAATCTAATTTGTTTATCTACGAATAATAACTAAAATTCTTCTTCTTGAAAATAAAGTATAAGTAAAATACTATTTTTCATTTTCATAAGTCTTCTAGCATTCAACTTTGTGTGTCTCCTGTTTGCCGATTATTTGCGACTCTTACCTTTCCAAAACCAGCAGTTTTGTTTAGGCCCTCAGCCGAAGATGAGGCAATCAATCATGTTAAAGTTTTTAGGCAACCATTAATGTACCACACTATAAATTTTTTTATAAAAAGTTTTTGTTTTACAGAGCCTCTCGCCCACGTGCAACCTTCGCAAAGCGAGGAAGATCTACCGTAGCTCCGTCCCAGGCCGATTCCACACCTGACTGGGGAGTCAACACTCCCGAACCACCAACTACTCCAGACCCAGGAACAGGTACAATCTTCAAGTCCTGAATTGTAAAATCTCTTCCTTCAGAACTTTTATGCAATGTCGCCATCGACTATGTATTATCTGGAAAGGGCATGTGACCGAAACGAAACCTATTGATTTAATTAAACAAGTTTCAAAAAGAAAGCGCATTATATCGCAGTCGAAAGACCGGAAGAAACATTGCTTTTTGCCTTTTGTTGGTCTGCACGAAGCAAATTTGTATTCCAGCAAGTTCGTCCCAACGCTCAAGTAACTCGACTAGCTGTGAAGATCATTTTTCAAACACGAATTTGAGGCAGTTAGAAATATTTTGGTCAGGCGATCTCATTAACAATTTAATCAGCTATATGAATATTTGAAAACTATATAGGTATTTTAAAAATTACTTCGAAGTGACCCATCGATTAAAGTAACAATTGAGAAAATATTACATTTATTTCTAGCAACACAAACAACTATGTCAGGCAAATTACTATAATACTTTTATCACAAAATGAACCATCTTCGCTGGTTTTGCATAAGATGGAAGAAATTTATGCAACAAGTTTACATCAAGATGGGGAGTTGTATTATGAAATTACTCTTCGGTGGTGTTATTTACGGATATAATTTTTATTTTTTTTAAAGAAAAACAGGCATTATTGAAAATCTCCTTCTACCACCACAGAAAGGCGAAAATGTTGCTTGTGTTGTGATGGAGGACTTAGCCAGCCGAGGAATCGAACACGGGACGCCCGGGTGGGACCCAAGCATTGGTTATAAATCGATGAATGTTGCCCAATTGGGTAGTGATACAGTACCCTTTGATGTACACTGTACAGACAGAAGACTTCTTGTGAGGTGTCATATAATTTATTTATTTTTTTAATATGAGACTACTCTCCAAGAGAATTATTAGATTAGAGATCTTTATTCTTTCTGAGATAATGGTTCTTTTGTTTTGTGGAGTCTTATGTTTTATTAATTTCTTTCCAGATTTCAAGTGCGAAGAAGAAGGTTTCTTCCCCCATCCTCGTGACTGCAAGAAGTACTTCTGGTGTTTGGATAGTGGTCCATCTAACCTTGGAATTGTGGCTCATCAGTTTACTTGCCCATCAGGTACGTTCTTCATAAAATGTAATACAATATTTTTTCATTCTTTGTGGAAACCTATTGGTTTAAATTAAAATAAAAAAATATATATATAACAAGTCAAGTAAACAATTTATGAACATGGACTTACGAGAAGATTTAAAATGAAGTGAATTCATTCAATCTCAAGATCTTTTGAACCTCTTCCCACTTAACCGGTCTTTCCCTGCTAATGGCTTTGAAATCCCTAATTGATAAACTTTCCCCACTCTTACCCCTCCCCCTCCCTCCTACGCTTTCCTTCCATGTGTCATCTATATTTAATTTTTAAGTTTAGTATACGTTTGATCCTGATGAAGTAAACATTGTTTACGAAACATGTTGATTGTGTACCAATAAAAGTGATGTAAACAAAGTTATTTGTCTTTTTATTAAAATAAATAATGCCATCACAAAGTGAAAACCTTTCCGAAGAAGTTTTCTTCGAAAAATTAATGAAAATATTTCTTTAAAACGTTCATTTTAACCTCCTGTTGTTCATTGAAACCAGTGATTCCCAAAGTGATCCAGGTGGATCCCCAGGGGTCCACGGGAGTCTCCAGGGGGGTCTATGTTGGCGTGATAAAAGTTGATAAAAAAATATAAATTGGTAGAAATGTAGCAGCAGGGGGTCCACCGAAACCAGTAAAATTTGCAAAGTGGTCTATGATAAAAAAAAAGTTTGGAAACATCTGATTTAAACGTTCATTTAACCTGGCGTACATGAGGTGACAGAGGTGAAAAATTGTGACACCATCTGTAAGGTGGGTATGACATACCCTAATATAGAATTAACGATTTTGATAGCTGAAATGACTTTAGAATAATACTTATTACTGTAATATATCAATGAAATAATTAAAAACACTTTGTTTCTACCACGATAATATTTATTTAAAAAATCAACATGTTTCAAGAACGATGTTCTCTTCATCAGGACATTATACTAAAAACTAAATTATCAAGTATAACATGACAGGCGTGGGTAGAAATGGAAGTAGTGGAGGGGAGAGAGAGGTGGAAAGGGGAGGTGCTTAGAAGATCAAGATGTAATATATTTTTGTTGTTTGTTTTTGGGGCGTTATGCCGTATTGCGCTACCTACTTTAGCCAACAGCTAGCGAAAGTTGAGGTAGCGCAACACGGCATAACACCCCAAAAACAAACAATGAAAATGCTTTTGGCCGTGAAAATCTAAAAAAACTTATCATGTAATATATTAATTAACATTAGGGAAATGAGGTAATATAATTAGGATAAAATAACCCAGTTCTATTTATAAAAGTGTTTATATTTCTATAAAAAACAAAGTAGCATTTTTTGCACAAATCAAAAATATTTAGAAACTATGACTTAATATCTAAAAATTTTTATAAAATTAAAGAATAAATCTGTCTTATATAATAACAAAAAATAGTTACACCGTTTACAATAGTTACATATGTCTTATATGTAACACAAAATAATTACACCGACTATGAGATCGGGTATTACGTACCTGCTCTATGTTTGCGCATGTGCAGTTTACTCCGCCGCGCCGCAGGCGCAACACTGTCACTGTCGCTTTAAATCACTCCCCGCACCACCCCCTCCAGCTACCGAGTCAGCTGAGATCCAGGAATCGCACAGCTAAGAAATATTTAGTGTTATGAGAATCGGTGGGTATGAGATACCCGACCTCATTCACGCCAGGTTAAACGTGTTGTAAAGACTGTAGATATCTAAAAATTAGAATCACACCACACCACAGCAACAAAGAGAAGATTATCAAGCTGAATACCAGATTATGGTAAAGACAGATAAAGTATAAACATAATTCAAGTAACGAGATGAAGGGTCGAGAAGGCGTAAATGATAGCTTACACTACTTTATTAATAGATATTTCTATGTAATTCTAAACTTATTATACTTTTGACAGGACTATTCTTCAACAAGGCCGCCGACTCCTGTGACTTTTCCCGCAACGTGGTCTGCAACGTGAAGAAGGCGGTTGTGACCAGCGCGCCCCCTGCAGCCCCAAGAACCACCAAAACCACCACCACTGAGAAACCGGAGACGTCCGCCGCGCCCCGGACCACCACCAGCGCGCGCCCCCCATCCAACCTGGCCGCCCTGTTCACCACCAGGAAGCCAATTGGTAGGATCACCGCAGCTACAAGCAAGACGACCCAGTTGGCTAGAGGAACTACTACGGTGGCGCCTGCACCTGTTGAGGTAGATACCTTATTTATTTTTATACCTGTCAAAAAGCCTAAACTGCCGTTTTGCTGGTTAATAGGAAGGATTTGTATAGACGCACATTCAGCAGTCTCTAAAAATCTTATTTTTCAATCTTTCCATTGCTCGGCATTTCAAATTTTGAGTCAGAGCCTGCCATTTTAGCTCTATGAATCTTTTTAGGATTCTGTTCCTTCTTTGCTGTGATCTTTCTGGTGGTCATTTTTCTACTGGTCTCAACGCCATAAAGGTTGTCATATTTATAATCCTTTTCCTTTGTCTATGCCCATTTCAGTTCAAAACTTTCTTTAAAATTTTCAGTTGACAAAGTCAAGATAATATTTTCCGAGATTTGCATTCAAGTAATCTCACTTTTTCACTAATACTAATACCAATGCCGATCGGTTAGCAGAATAACATTGTGTAATAAAATTTTCATTTTTACAGGAAGAAGACGAATCTGAAGAAGATAATAAGGATGTTTTACCAGAAGTAGATTCTGAAGACCCCAAGGTGATCAAGGAATTGGTTGACCTGATCAAAAAATTAGGTGGGTTTTTAATCTTCATTAATACGAGTATCTTCAAAACGTTTAACTGAAGAACGACAAATAAAAGTTCACTCAACTGATAATTCAGGGAACATTTCTATATGTGTGTGCGTGTACTTCTATTTAGTGGTTCTAGGCTGCAGGAGTGTGAAGATAACCGCGGCGGAGAGTGAAAATCTCACGACGAAAATTTATTTTAGAGGTTTAAAATAACTCCATGGAAATATATATATATATAAATATATATATATATTTTTTTTTTCAGTAGATGCTAAAATAACATAACATATTAATTATTCCAGGTGGTATCGAACAGCTTGAGAAACATTTGGCAAGTAGGAATATAAATGCGGGAACCAGCAGCCCCGGAACCAAGACTACCACACCAGCCACCATCTCCAGGCTTCTGTTTGAGAGAGTATTATCCCAAACACGTCCTAATGGAGAAAGGTAATTAATAATTTAATTCAACAATCCGACCATCGATCATTCAATCAATATCTATAACTTAGATTTCACTATACTATTGCATCACTGTTCATTAATCATGTGAATGTTATGATTTACTTGTTTTACTATCTGGCTTTGTCCAAGTTTTTAACAATATTATAGACTAAACAAGTTGGCTGGAAAGTTACATTTCATGTAAAAAAAATTGCTTGTATGCTTAAAATATTTGTGTTGACCTAAAAATTCCAGACAGAAAAGGCGAGGAAAATTTTATGATGCCAGAAGTTACCATTAGAATATTTTTGCTGCATTACACAAATCGCAATATTTCTGCGTTAAGATTGAGTTTCTTTTTAGAGCAAATTTTCCATAAATATATTTAGTTTTAATTTCATTTTTCAATTCATTATTATGATTTTTGTTCCAGAGCGCCTCCTCAAACAAATAGCAGAGGACCACAAGCCTCTGGTTTGGCTGGAAAAGATGCTGAAAGCGCTGAGAAGGGAACGAATTCCAAAAGGGGAAGGCCACAGTATGTTTCTACCTATTAAATAGTCTTATATTGACTTTCCCTTTAACGATGACAAAAACTATCACATCTGTCCTGTAAAAGTTCAAGTTCTCGACAGCAATATTTTTCGTAATCAATTTTCTTTGCTTTCATCTAGATATACCACGATAAACCGTGGCCGTCCTTCCACCACCACAGAAGATTCAGTGCAAGCTTCCAGCGAGGATTCAGAGGAAAAAGACGAAGATGATGAGGAAGAGGACTTCAGAAGACCGTCTTCCACCACACCCAGAGCAGGTCTTCCACAGTACGTTAATATCCGTAGAGCCAGACCTTCAACGACTACAGAACCAGAGCCAACAATCAGGTACCCAACTAAATAAAAAAATTACCTCTCTTTGCAGGATTATACATGACTTATCGAACTTACGGCTTGATTGATTGATCTTATTGCGTACCTATAAATCATTTTACCCCTTATCCTACCAAGTTTAATAAAATCTCATTGGAATTTTTTTCGCCAAATACAAGATGACTTGTCTCGCAGATTCTAAATCAAATGCAAGTGTCTTATTTATGATATTATCCATTGTTGCTTGAGATAATTGAGTTTGAGTTGTTATTCCTGTCATATTATTTTTTTAATTAGAGCAGACAGTCCAAGGCTTAAGATCCTTATATATACCGTTTTGCCGATTATATTATGTACTTACATGTCATTTTCATTATGTACCATTATTTGTCTCTTAATTCGTGGATGCTATATTTCAGAAACGCCCTGTTTGAACGAGATAATACCGAGTCTACGTCCGATGATAATGATGTGAAAAATGGAGTCCAAGGATTTGATTCCAGAGTAGAATCAAGATTCAAGTCAGAAACCCAGGAATCTACATCATCCAAGTAAGATATTTAAAAAAAAAAAATTCTTGACCCTCATCCATTCAATAGTATCAAAAAATGTATTTGCTATGTTTTACGTGTAAATATTTCGAAGAAAATAAAATTGAAACCTTTTATTTCTACAGGTATAAATCCATCCAGAGAGTGCGTTCTACAACTTTGCCGACATCTTCAGAAGAAAATGACGCGGCTGAAAAATCAACAGTCTTTCCGCCCGGTGTATCTAAGGATGCCCCCGCTACCCCGTCCTCTACTACACAGTCTCCTGTTATGACATCTCCTAAATACGCGACAGTTTCCCGGTTCCCCAATACTACACCACTTGAAGTATCAGAATCCACCACTTATTATAGCCAAAACGATGTAACGGAGGTCAACGATATCAACATTGATATCGCATCCCCTTCGTTTGCTTCTGAAAACGGAATCATTAAAAAAGACAGTTCGTCTGTTCTCAATGCTCAAATAACAACCCTTTCAAATATTCCCAAATCTAAAGATGAGGGAAGCAATTCTCTTGGACCCGATCCCGTTTCTTACACAACTGATGTAACATTCTCCGAAAAACCCCAGTCCACAACCCAAAAGGTTCCCCTGTTCGCTAAACGAACTCGTCCTACGACAACAACCTCAACTCCGGCTAACCCTCCAGACAATACTGATCCAACAACGTCCGCAAATAAGGTGAGTTTTGAAAGGAAATATGTTAATCTTAAGCGCACACGTTTGTCACCATTATCCAACACATCATCACCATCTTTGTTAAGATCACGTTTAGATAATGATATCGGGTCAGACTCAGGGAAAGAGGATATCGATGAAGATACAGGCCGCGACAGTGTTTTAGGTGAATCAATCGAAACTATTCGTAAAGATAGGTACCGTCCAACAGTCCGGAAAATACGCTCCACAACTCCAGCAAGTGACGAAAATAAGAGTGGTGAAGACAAGAAAACTGATGACGAGGAAGCTAATTATGGCAGTAAAAAGTTTGTTCGACCACAATCAAGGTTTAGGGTTAGGAAATTGGGTCCGGTGGCAGATGACACTAAGAAAGAGACCCAATCATCAGTGGCTAGTACAGAAAACAGTTTACAAAGTACTCGGAAATTTGCACCGAGAAGAACTGAATCTTCATTCAGAACAAGAAAACTACAAACATCCACCAGTCGAGCGGCAGATTCCGAAATCAACGCGAGTGAAAATGACGATCAATCAGAAGTTTTAGAAAGTACATCGAAACGGCCACAACCCAGACGTCAGTTCAGACCATCATTCAACAGTTTTGAAGCTGCTGACCTTTCTTCCTTGACTGCTCTCGATTTCAACAGGAAACGCGATGATACAAGTAAGTCCGACACCTCAACGGGATTTAGGAATACCCAAGTAAATAGGAGATTCAGGCCAACATTTACAGCAATTACTAAAGAGCCCGTTGAAGACTCTTTAAATAGCGATTCATCCATAACACCAGTGCTTACTCAAAGACAAGGTATAACTATACGTGGTGGAAGGTTTACAACAACCCGATCAGTTTCAAAAGATTATGATTCTGATCAAAATACAGAAGCCTCAGAAACCTCAGCAGTTCCTAGAGCAAGGAAGGTAATTCGATTTACTCCTCGACCATTTACTCGGGCAACTGAAGCTGTAAATGAAGAAATAGAGGAAGATGATTCAGATATATCCGAAGACAATGAGCTCAATGCTAAAATTTCTTATGGTCTTAACTCAATAGGCTCTGCCAGACTAACAGCCCCAGCCATTAATGTAGAGGCGAACAGAATTCAAACTCCTGCAATACCGACCAGTTCTATCAATGTAACCAAAGTCATAAATTCTAACATCTTACTTGGGCAATCTAACAATAGAAGTGGACTTCTTCTTTTGAGGAGACCATCAGCTAGTTTTTTGAAGTCGGGTATCGCAAGTGTCGAGAACAGTAATTTGGAAGAAAATTTGGAGGGCATTCAGCTGTCGGAAACAAATATTGATGAAAAAGAAAATATTGAAGAAAACCCTGATTCATTAGTGGATCGCCCACGGAAAAGAATCATAGTTAAAAAACTACGCACAAGAACCACATTATCTGATACACCAACTACTGAAAGCACAGTAGTTGATAGTATTAAAGTAACAGTGGCTGAAGATGTTGGAATTGGAAAAAATGAAACGGGAAAGCTACGAATTCGAAAAGTATTGAAAAGAAGGCCAGCTACTTCAACCACTACGGCGGAAGAAACAGCGACCGAAACAATTCAAAACGAATTGATCGAAACCGAAAAGAATATTTCAAACAAAGTTGAAGAAATAACTATTAAAGCACCATTACAAAGGATCCGGAAAGTAATAAGGAAAAAACTTAAACCAATTCTAACAGAAGATGGAAAAATTCATATTTTAGAAACAAAAACTGATGAAGAATCAAATTTAGATAAAATCACTACAGAAAAAGCTGAAATTGCCTCAGATAAACCTGAAACTGCCACAGATAAGCCTGAAACTGTTACAGACAAACCTGAAATTTCCGAAGAATTCACCACAAACTACGAGCACTTAATTTCTACAGATGCTGCCGAGCCCGAAATTGACGTGGATCCCAGTACTTTGTCCTCAACAACAACTCAACGTTATAGGCCATCTTATCGACCACCTAAAAGGCCATTGAATAATCTCTCAACTACTACGGAAGCAACTACTACTGCCAAAGTATACAGCAGAAAATATAACAATGGGCCGTACACCACCCCTATATTGCCATCAGAGAGAGACACGAATGTTGTTACAGACAAGCCACGAATCGAAGGACTAACCCGTCGACCTACATTTAGCGTTAAGCCATTTGGAAGAAAACCATTCACCACCTCTCGTACCACCACCACCGACGATGATGATGAGGAAGAGGTTGAGTACAGCGAAGAAGACTCACCAACAGAAAAAACTGACATAGCAGATAAACTTGTATTTGTACCCGTTGATCAACTATTTACGCGAGGACCTGTAGCTAGAATTCCCGATATATTTGCATTAAATCAAGGTGACGATGTTGAAGACAATGAAGAAAACGAAGACAGTGAAGAATATGACAGTGAAGTCGATGAAGATGGTGAAAAGGTCACCACAACTCCCAAAACAATTAATCGATTTATTTCTCCACAGAGACCGTCTGCGCCATCTGTTCCAAGTCGGTCGGGTTTGCCAAGTAGTCGCCAATCGAATAGACCGCTAGGTTTTAATCGTCCAGTTAACACACCAGTTAATCAGACTACCAGTAATGATGCAGCAAGTAAGAGATTTAATCGTCCTGTTGCATTCCAACCAAATAGACCAACCCGATTTGGATTAAGCTCTACACAGCCTCCAACGGAAACAGCTAGTAAAGGTTTCGTTCGTAAATTTACATCCAGCAAACCAGCAGCTGAAACTCCACCAGAAGTAGACAAAGAAGCCCTCAAAGCAAAGCAAAAGCAGCTTTTCAGCAATCCTAAACGTTTCACAACTACCACACCTGTTTCTCCTTCACAAACTGTTACCGACGAAAATGGTGAATACACAACCCAAATGTATCAGGAAACTACAACTTATATTGGTGACTTATCTAATACGGAATTCGATTGGCTATCTATGACCGAAAACTCAGAAGTTGCTGAAATTACCACTGTCGATGAATCTTCTGTCGCAGAGACTACTGAGGGAGTAACAAGTACTTCTGAAAATTACCCAACTACAGCAAGCAATGTAGTAAAAATTCAAACTACTCTTGAGAGCTTGAAAGAGTCAGAAGTAAATGAAACAACGACAACTACAGAACCCCATCATATATTTGCAGTAAATAATAATTCTGATCAATTATCAACAACCCTTAAGAATATTGAAGAAAACACCGTTTATTCAGTGTTGGATACCTCAACTGATTCTCCCGTGGTTGAAATGTCAACAGAGATGATTTATGAGCATGGTTCTATTAAAACCAATTCATTTTTGGATCGCCTGTTCGCTGTCAGTAGAGTTGTTGAGGTTTCATCGAAACAAGACAAACATAGAGTGAATAGTAAAAATGAGAGTAGATTGATCGAAGCTGGTGAAATCATCCAAGAAAAGAAGCCAACACTAGATAAAATTGGCGAAGTTAGTAGATTTACCTTGATTAAAATTGTTGAAGGCGATATACCTAAATATTTAACAAATCTGAGCCATGAGTATCCCGGTGAAAATCCGCCATTCAATCCAATAAGGATTGACGAAGGAAGAAATGCGAGGGCTTTGAATAACGACGGTGGAAAAGAACAGTTGATTGCTTCTGAAAGTGTTGCTGCTGCATACAGTCACAAAAATGGATATGCTGATTATGTGGAATCATTCGTGGAAACAGAAGATCATGATAATACGCTGAGTGAAAATAAAGTGTTCATAGTTGAGAGTACAACTGTCATTGATAACATCACAACATCTGAAGCGAGCATATCCACATCCACATCCGAAGCAAGTGTTTCTACCCCTGCAGCCAGTACCTCCACATCCAAAGCAAGTACAACTACAACTACTGAAGAACCCTCAACGCCGCAGTATTACTTTGTTCCGGGTGCTGTAGATTTAGATGATAGACGTAATAATAAGAAACCTGAGGAAGTCCCACAAAAGGCTAACAATCCCATTGAATCCTCTACTTTGGCACTTGAAGGCTTGTTCAAACCTAATGCTACTGTCACCGCAAGACTTGTAGGTGCGGATTTGGTGCCTGGTCCTCAACCATTTGTTGTTTATGCCGCACCTCAGTCACCGGTATACGTTCAACCTACCTTGCAAACTGTGAACGATACTACTACTTTGAATGAAACTACTAGAATCGAAAACGCAAGATCAATAACTAATTTAGTAAAAATCCAAGTTCTGTCCCCTGGTGAAGAAAAACTTTTGAATAAGGAAAGGGGATTTATGGGAGTTCCAGCAGCAGTTGAAACTTTGTTAATAACGGATCAACCTGCTGTCAAGTCTCCGATCACAATTACAATCCTCGATAAGCCCACCGATGTTAAAATCGAAGAAAACAACGAGACTCCTTCAACAACTGTTTCTACATCTACTTCCACACAGTCTTCAACAGCTTCAACGACGACAACAAAAACTACTACCGTCGAACCTATTATTATTTCCATTGCTAAATTGGATCAAGTTGTACTGCAACACTCGGTTCCTGTATCAAGTGAGCCCACAGAAAAACCAATAACCGTGACCATAGTCGAACCTTCACAATCTGGAGTACAGAACGAAACAATCGCTACAACAGAATTGAGTTCGCCAGTATTCGTTGCCGAAATGAATGAAACTTCAACAGCTTCTCCTGCAGACTCTAAAATATCTTTGGTGAACGTAGAGCCCGCTTCTGAAACAAACAGCACCCTAACAAAAGCCGCTGCAAAACGACCGAAACTGCCTTACACCAGACGCTACCAAAACAACCAAATAAAGTCGAATAATATTACTAGAATAGCTTCGGCACCCTCGGCAGCAAGTCCAAGCGGAGCTAAAAGATCCTACAAAAGTTCATTGGAGAAAAATACCCCATTCACAACGCCGAAGTACAATCGCACAAATAGTTATACGTCCGGAAAGTCAAGATTTAGCGCAATTAGAACCCAAAACACCCCAGTTGATGCGAGGAAAACGAAGAACGAACCAAACAAGTTCAAGCCTGGTCCAACCACAACCGAACAACCGAAAGCTCCAGTCACCAGTTACACCCCAAATTCTAGTAAAAGCGTCTCCATAAAGCCTTTCAGGCCGTCTATACTGCGGTCATCGCTGTTTGCTAGGAGAACCACAACCACAACCGATGCTACAACTCAGGTCAGTGAAGAATAGTTGTCGATGGATTGTTGGGTAAAATGGAATATAACAATTACCCCATTGTCGGCCTAACTCAACACCGGCCAGTAATATAACTGTGACTGATGCCGACAACCTTGGTTTTCCGGAAGATTGAGTCCCGTTTAACCAGTCTCACACGCATGGTAATCCATCCAATCTGCTTTCCCTGGGTGTGGCTTTTATTCGGTAGATTGCACAGAGTTTCCGGTAAAGTTTAATCCCAAAGCTACTCGTTATGAACTTTGCTAGTAACACTTATCCAGTGCTCACGCGCTTTATGTGTCATAATATATAACGTGCATAAGTGATCACAAGAACAAAACCATATTAAATAGTTGTAAATAAATAAATGTTATTATTAGTCGTACGTTTAAGTAAATAAAATGACAATAATAATATAAGCACAGTACAATTTGTGCACAGAAAGAGATTCAACACGCATTATAATATGCATTTTAAAGCAATAATTAAACACAATTGGCATGATATTTCCAAACACAAACATACTTTAATTTTATTAAATACAAACAGTACACATACGTAATAGTAGTAATATTAATTAATGTTATTCACTGCATGAAAAGTTTGCAATTAAATATGTTTAAGTGCAGTACAAATAATCGCAGGCACATTTTAACCAGAGGAATAGAAAACATTACAAAATAGTCTGATTAAATACGTCCAGAAGAAAAAAAAAAAAGAATTTCTAATATATTATCTTATAATAATGTAAACATTGTATTTTTTGTATATTTTCTATTTAGAATGTTACATATGTTTTAAATGTGTCTGATGTTAAGTGTTCGTGCAATTGGTATGTCTAAAGTTTTATTAATGTTCAAATAAGATCAGTTTAGAAATAAGGCATTGAAATAAACTAGCATTAAGTGTTTTCGTCATTAAGTTAAGAATTTAGTGTAAGATAGACTAACATTAATGTATTATTTTAATCAAATTTGTACCTTTTTTATGTTCAATGTAAAACAATAAATTGTTTTAATTTAAATATTGAAGAGGCTTTTAAACACATATATATTCATCAATGCACCATTTTAAATGCATGTTGTTAATTGTGAAATCATCATTTACTGAAGAACGCAATCATTGACTCCGGAATTGGTAAGTGATTTATTATTTCCTACTTATATAGAAATTCTATATGTATTTCATGATTACATGTTCAATCTATTAAAACCGCAATCAATTGGATTTAAATCAGCTTCCGCTAAGGCTTTAAGTTACAAATACTGCATTGGTAATTTTGTGGTTTATTAAATTGTTTAATACGAAAATTCCTTCTAATATCTGCGCCCAGATATATATTGTTCGTAAATAAAATACTTAGATGCTAATACAATTGCCTACAAACAGGCGCATCTTCCAATATAATTTTTGTTAAAATGGAGTGTGAACCGAATTTTTGTATTCAGATTGAGATTTCTAAAATAATCGATTAGGGAGATAATATTTATTAGGAATACATCTTTGACCCATTCTTAGGTAAATTCAACTTTGCTATTAAGTAAATAAATAAAACAATATGGCGCAAAGTAAAACAATGAATGGCAATTTATTGTTGAATAAAAAACAATTCAAGTAATATTAAACAATAGGCAAAATACTTTACATCCATTTTGCACACAGTTTGCAGCGAATACGTCATATAATTACTCAGAAATTCTTTAAACAATGGAGCTCGTTACCTGCACAATTTTATGGACCGAACCTTAGAATTTAACGTGTCTTAAACATCTTTATTGTTTTAAATTATGCAACATGTACTTAAATCATTAATATCATCGAACTTTATCTTATAAATTGGTTCACATTTTGATAAACGATAATGTGATTTTTTTTTAAATGCATTATTAGAAAACATAAGTTTTTACGTGAATATTGAATATATTTATCGAAATCAGTTTGGCTAATTTATATATCTAGCAATGCACCCAAAGTCACAGCATTTTACAAGTTTTTTTTTTCAAAAAATGTATTTTTATTTAAAAATCATCAAACACAGGGCCGTATTTAGGAGCAGGCCATCAAGGCTGCAGCCTTTGTGTTCTTTTTTTGTTAATATGCATAGTTGTTCATGGCAATGCAAAGTACTGAATTCCGTAACGATTTTCTATTCTTTTCATTTTTACCTCGTCATTTCATCAACTTCTAAATACGATGCAGAAAAATTTTCTAAAACTTAAAAGTATACAAAAAAAAAAATCTTTTTTTTACAAAATTGCACTGACATGCGGTTTTTGAAGTGAAAATTTATTTAGCACCGTTGTGATTTGAAACACGATGAAAAGCAAAAGCGACATTAAAAAAAGACAAACACATACATCTATAGGATTTATCCTGTGAGAGAATGAGATAGAATAATCAGTCTCCTCTTTGTGCGTTGCTTCGTAGCCTCCCCACTTTGTCTACTTTAGTTTTCTGAAGGTTTCCTTCTACCGTGTGTGAATTGCACACTTGTATTTTTTTAGGATAATTTTCAACAAATTCTGAGGGGGTGAACGCCCTTCTAGGCCTGCACTTCAAGTTCAGCCTAGAGGTCTGCAGACTCTAAATACATCCCTGCACACGTGATGCGTTCTTCACCTATGATCCAAGAGCAGTACTTACATAAGCCATAGCCGGAGATGGCGTTGACTCTGACTGTATCACGGATCACAGCATCCACTTTCTCCCATTGCCATCGCCTCGCCCGCGGCCGAACCGTTTCACCACCTACCTACGTCCTTTCCAATAGCCAAGATGATCTTCAAACTCTCTAACCTTTCATCTCCAAGTTCCGTAATAATTAAACTAGCTGGTCGCCAATTCTATTTGGATAAATTAACGACGTCATGAACATCATGAAGTTCGTAGTATAATTCGATATCTTGTGAAAAATATGGCTGCGTAGGTAGACATTGTTGACCCAACAATTGATCCCACAGTAATTGCTCCCCCGAAATTAAAATTATTATAAAATTATAAAATTTTGTGCATTATTTATCAATTTTAAACCTGAAATCAACCTCAAAAATACATTTAATAATATATTGGAATGAATATCAAAAAAAAATTATTTAAGGTATCGATTTTTTTGTAGTTTATCCTCGATGCTTAATACGTTTAACACTTTTTTTTTAAATTTTGGTTTTTAAATCATTATGTTCTTTACCTACTTATGGCTCAGTCATCGTTTTAACAACAGATATTGGTAGACGTGGAAAGTAATAAAAACCATTTTAAACTTCCACAGTGCTAACAACTTCAGCATAGCGATTCTATATCTTTTGTGGGATCGTTATCGAGATAACGGACGTAATATCCTATCAGATTTTTGTGATTTTTAAATATTTACTGTCGCATATTTTAGTTTAGATCATTTTAAATACGAATTCCTTCGAGTATGCATGATTATTTATTCATTTAATGTACATTGTACATAGAAAAAGCAAATAAATCAGCAAATAAAAAGCAATAAAGACAGGAGATCACGTCCGTTATCTCATAACGATCCCACAAAAGATATAGAATCTCTCGGCAGGTTGACAGTGAAAAATCCATCCCATTGCGCAAAATAATTACCGTGGAATGATTTATGACTTTTAAACGTACGAAATTATTAGCTGGGAGAAATTTTAAAATGGCTATCAAAACATTTTTTTGTAAGCACGCACTTAGAAACGAACAATAGCAACATGTTTTTCAGATACTAATCACATCTATAAATTATAACATGTTTTATTTTATTGCCGATGATGCAATCGCTTAATCGGTACATAAATAAGTTTCACTATTTAAATATACCTACTTAGGACCGTAAAACCAAATATTAAAACATTTTTATAAAGTGTACAATATATACAATTTTAAATTACAATTTTCGTAATAATTAATGTTTTAGTTTTTTCACAAATTTCGTATGAAATTTTCGTTATCATTTTATTCTGTCTTTCCTAGTCGGGTCAGCAATCCTCAAAGTAAATCCAAGTGTCTCCTCCAATCCAAAGTCTCCACATATCTCTGTCTCCATTTTTTCTGAAGTGAATAACTGGACTTCTTCCGCACTGGTCCTACTTACTCACCCGGCCCCAAATTTCCAATACCTAGGGATTTTAAAATGTTTTTAGTTGAAAAAAAAAAACATCTAGAATGTCACCGGAGAACTAAATAACATTTAAATTTTTTCTACTCCAATTGGATCGTGTTAAACGTTACACCATTAGTGAACTAACCCACTTTTTGCAGTTTCTGAGTTAGAGCTTGGATTGAGGGCTCCAATTGCTCCAAATCATAATCTAGCTCTACCAGAGAGAACCAATCAGGCAAATATTGTCGTGACCTATCATATATTGTATTTCTCTGTTTCTTGTTCTCTCTGGCAGAACTAGATTATGATTTGGAGACATCATTTCAAGCTCTGACTCAAAAATTGCAAAGTGAGTTAGTTCAGTATGGTTCAAGATGATCCAATTGTCAGGCATAATTGGAAGTATGTCAATTACGTCCCTCATCACCCAGTATAAAATCAAACTGGAGAGGTTCGGTGTATCCTCTTCTTGATAATTGTGACAAAAATATTGAAAATCCAGTTTGATGTTAAAATTACCCTACTTGAGCGAAAGTTAGAGAAACAATATTTTTAGATATCATTCATATCGATAGCGGAAGTTTGAAATGCTGTAAAGCATAGTTTCTCAACGTGGGCGACAACGCACCCTTGTGGGCGATTGAGACTTTCAGGGGGACAGTAGAAGACCTAGAAAAAAATAGGGTGCGTTGAGATGGTATAGTGGGGGCATAGTAAGCGGGTAAAAAAAAGACAAATAAAAAGACAAATAATAAGTATTAATAGACATCGCTAAGCATTCCGTTATCTTTGGGGCATACATTAATAACGTGAGCTCGAAAGGGGGTGAGAGGTCCAGCAAAATCTCACGTTACTTGAAAAGAATATACGAAGTGGCCCAAATGTATCTCATCAAGGGGGGGGGGGGGGAGGGGTCTAGATTGGAAGAAAAACTGCTCACGTAATTGATGTATGCCCCCTCTGGGTATTTGCGAGATAAGAGTGAACCGCGGGGAGTATTTCAAACTAGTTTAATAAAGTTTTTTGATTCTTTTTACTTTCGATACTATCGTTGTGCACAAATACATTCAAATGAGTCCTCTTTAAAATGCTTTGCTCGTATTGTTTAAAATTGTAGAGAATTTACAATCGCTTTTAGTTTTACGATAAATAAAATAAATACCTTACGGTAAATAATGCTTTACTCGACAACTGCATTTCCTATACTTCTTTCTAAGTAACGATATCATAACATTTTCTTCAGTTATTATTGCCCGTACAATTTATCAATTAAGATTTGTATTGCTGTTTGTCTTAAGACCTGGCATTCCAAACTTCTTCCGATTTATTACATATTTTCCATGAACACTTTGTTCTTAATTTCTTAGAAAAATATTTCTTATTTTTTAATTTAATATCTATACATTTGCTGAGCCGAAACGGTAATTATATGAATTTTTTTATGATAGAAAAAAATCGCAAAGTATGATCTGAAAATTAAAAAAAAAAACAAATTTTGTTGTTATTTTACATGTTACTATGAAAAAATTCAAAATATTTTTGCTCTTTTTTAAATTAGTCGTGTTTTCTAAGAAACTATATAAAGAGGTAAGATTTATCTGTTTGTTTGTTTGCATTGAATAGGCTCCAAAACTACTGAACCGATTTGAAAAATTCTTTCACTGGTAAGAAGCTACACTATTCCCGAGTGACATAGGCTATATTATATTTTCAAAAAAATTAGGGATCTTTACTACAACTCCCATAATGTAACCCAAGGTGTAAAAAAATTACCTAAAATATTCTTTGCATCGCGTGCGCTGCGAAAACTATTGATGACAGAATAAAATAATGTACTACGACTCTGCAGAACACATCATTATTTACAAAAAGTTTCGCGACAGCATATTTCTAACTATTATAGTTTTGCCACAATAAGTGTTCTTTTATTTTAAAAATTTAATTGAAATGCCGCCGCTAGAAAAGGCTCTATATTTGTATATTGGTATTAGTCCTTATCAAAATAAATTAATTCATATTCAAGACTGCTTCAATACCTTTATATAACTTTTTGAAATATTCAATTCAGACATCCTATTCGAAAGATATTACGAGTTTAAAAATGTAAGTATTAGAACAAAATTGCGTGGTCGCCGGTCACTCCGCAACATCTAACATCTTATGCGATCTAGGCGTCACTGGGATACGGGCCGTACGGAAGGGGAGTCAATGTCAAAAAGATGGAAGGGGAACTCAGGTGGGAAAAGGGACGCATGAGAATATCCATTAATTCATTTCTTTTAACGGCATAGCAACGCATGCCGGGAACCAGCTAGTATTAAATATTTTCACAATTATCGCTTCATTATAACCGTTTTTTTTTGTAAATTAGCACGCTCCCTCTAACATTCGTATTTATATATTAGGTATCTTTCTTTCAAACCACGTTTTTATTAGTTTTGAATGCTTCTAGATCGATTTGGAAATAACATTTGCCATATTTTGTTTTTGTCTACAGGTATGCCTTTATTTAAACGTCCGCCCTTGGAATGTGGTTTTGGTGATATACAGACTACCTACCTTATTATAAACTTGTCTTTCGGAGCAGGTATAGCAGGAGCATAATGTGAAACAAAAATGTTAATTAAATACCACCCACTAGTATAATGAAATAACAGGCACCTGCCTCAATTGACTATATAAGCGATCTTTCTTATAATGGATTATGTAATCAATTAATTTGCCAATATTCGGATTAATTTTTCATTCACGTATGCTTACAATTGCCATACATAATTTATTTAAAGAAAGTCATTTTACTATTCATTGAAAATATTTATAAAATAATAAACTGTTTTCTTATGCAATTTCTACGTACGTGCGTTTAATCTTTAAAATGCATTCAAATTTATGTTCCTACTCAAAAAAACACTTGAACCTTTACCTCATCTATTTCAAATGATTAATTCCTACCTGTCACACGTCTGTGACCAAATACTTCTTTATCTTCTCCGTTAATCTTCTCAGAGCTTTAAATTCTTTATACGTATCATCATCAGTTGAACTCAGTATCTTGAAAAGAACTTAAGTTTGTGTTTTTATCATGAACTCTTTTCATTTTTAAATTATTTCTTAATTAAATTTACTTAAACACATTTAAAATCGCAGCCACCTTTCTAATGTTCGTAGATTATTTATTATCAAACATATTAAATTTTCTGAACAAAAGAATCGCCTATTCTATTTTTTCAAATCTCTCTTCTTTCTATTACAAAAGGTTTTTTTTTCTAAATGGCTCATTTTCGTTGTATTGTTCTTAAGGTGTATTTCCGGTTCAACGTTCAAGTTGCTACACCAAACGGAAATCTAAATTGAAGTATTTAAAAGTGTATTAAAATTTATATACTATGATGTAAATGACGTGAATTGTTTAAAAAACTAAGCAAAATTATATATTTTTTTAAATAGCTGCTCCTATCTGGAGCCCGTGAGACTATAGCATCTGCAATTGGGGTATGATGTGAGGCTGAATGTAGTAGGGAGGTGGAAAAGATGGGGAATAGGAATGAGGAAAGACGTGTCTATTCAGATCTGGTCACCAAACATGTGCGGAATACGCGTGCCGGAATTTGACACCGCGACCTTCGGATTGCTGGTCAAGAGCTTTATTTCCCGATCTGTTGGTGAATGGTTGAGTTTTGCATATTTTCAATAACCTTTGATTAAATTAATAACTTGGCAGTTTTCCTTGAGTGACATCGGCTATTTTATACTATAATATGTGAAAAATGTTAATTTGGCATATAAGGATTCACCCACTGACCTTGTCCGCAGTATAAACACCATTCATTAAAAAGAATTTAATGAAAAACTACGCAAATATTTTAGAAAAACAATTTAATGGATAAAATAGTATTGTTGATATTCTTCAAGGATTTTTTCCCAAGAGGCGTATGAAAACTATCGAAACAGGTTATTTTATAAAAATTGTAGGCGTTTGCTGATAAATAAAAGTAAAAGATAAAACCTTGATGAAAAGGTATGTCCACATCATCGATGACCATAATGAAAATATAATTAAATCCATATTCAACATTTACTGAATCATCCTTATGCGGAGTGGCTGCGCGGCCTTTTTCATTTTATTTTTCATTATATGTTTAAAATAAATATAGTAATTTTTTTTTATGTTTTTCATTTACTCACAAATAATTGCCTATGTTGCCTTAGTTGGTTGGGTATTTTGATCTCAAATCCAAATCTAAGATTTGTATGAAACGCGCCGAAATTGGCCGCCCAATTGGGAGTGCCCCTTAAGACATTTGCCGATAGATTTTTGCTCTATTTTAGACGACTTGTGATTTATTAAATATTTTCACTATTTCCGCTTCATTATTATCGGTTTTTTAATATTAGCGCGCTGCCTACATTCGTATTTACATATCTCCCTATCACACTACCTTATTTTTATTTTTGAACGCTAGTAGCTACACTCTACGGAGCCTTAAGGCATGCATAGTTTATATTGCCTACATTATGAATAGAGGTGTTCTATATGCGGTTGTTCAGTTTGTAAAGAAACTCGTGACTCTTCTGACCTGCATATTTTTATAAAAACATAAATTACACTACACGTATTATTTACGTACCTATTGCTTTGAAGGTTTTACGTTTAACGGTATCGTAAATAATTATTTGCATTGTATAAGAAGCTTCACTCATACAATGTTGTTGTGGAAAACTGAAAATGCCATTTTTTTTTCAAAATAAGACACCAGCAAGAATCGGCATGATTCAAAAATATATTTTTATTAATTATTTTTTATTTATTGTTTATTTTAATGTATTTTCAACCATTTACACTCACTGTACCATTAAATCTAGTACGGTAATCTCTGGTGTCATGAAACACCGTTTTTTTTTCCGTCTGGAGTTTTTAGATCAAGGTAACTGTTTCAGCTCACATCGTTGTTTCCATCGAGAGCTATGGAGTTTTAATACAGAAATATAGTAATATAAAAAATCTAAATCTAAAAGGGTGTGCTGAAATGTCGGCGAAACCGGGTAGTAAGACTCAAAAGAGATTGAGTAAGTAATAAAGATGGGCTATTTCATGCTCCGTCACATTTGATAAACGATCAAAATCAAAGACAACCGCTATTTTTATTTTTTATTTTTTATTTTATTTATTTATCTATAAAAATATGTATTTACGTTCGGTTTTTTATGCCTGTCTCACTAGGATATACCTGTGTCAAGACAGGCGTAAATAAATTGATGATATTTGGACAGTTCCTGTTAAACGAAAATTCTCGGCCCATTTCAGTGCTTGATAAAATTTTGATCAGCCATCAAGCATTATGGTATATCATTAAAAACCGTGTACTTAATTTGATGTTGTTAGAATCAATGAATGTTCTCAAGAACTAACAAGATAATAAAGAAAAAATACAAATTAGCCATGTAACTTCTTCGTGTTTTCGTAGTATTAGCCTCCACGTGAAAACGAGTTATACACTCATCTCGAAACTCACGATTCACACAAATATGGCGCAACTCGCTTTGTATCTCCCCATCTGTTGTGGATTCACATTCCACTGTAGGTATATCTGGTTATCGAAGAATCAGTTTTGCAATATATTATAATGCCATGCAAGCAAAGTTGTAGATACATACACACCTGAGGTTATAATATTATACAATACACTTACCAACATTATTTTACGATACCCAGCATCTATTCTAGGAAGATCAAATTCGTGAGAAGCACAAGGTTCCAATCATATTATTATTTGCTCTCAGCAATTCGAAACAAAACGCACACATCAGATTCAGTTCGTATTATATTTTTAAACGACTTCGAAAAGGAGGAGGTTGTCAATTCAACGGTATTTTCTTAAAATTTTTTTATGTTTGTTGCCTCAGAACTTTCGATTGGGTGAACCGATATTGATGATTCTTTTTTATTAGAAAGCTGTTGCTTCCCGTGTGGTCCCATTTTAATTTGGTCCAGTTCTGACAATGGGATCCATGAGAAAACCATATATGTCTTAAATTTGCAATACGTATGTGCGCGACAAATGGACGAATAACTCAATATTACGCAAACAGATTTCAATGATTCTTTTTTTTGAAGTAAAACTTCTTTACGCACGCTCGTCACTAAAAATCAAAAAATAAACAAAAATTTTAACAAAACAAAAAACGACCTCAAAAAATTCACTAAACGTAAAAAAATAATTTCGTACGATTGTTATTTTTGGAGTCGGTTTCAGCCAAGATCTCCACATCTCACCTATAACTACCTATGTATGTAGTTACCTTGGCTTACACGGACTCCAAAAATAACAATCGTACGAAATTATTTTTTTACTTTTTAGTGCATTTTTTTTAGTCGTTTTTTGTTTTGTTAAATTTTTTTTGTTACAATAGCATTTACAACAAAATAAAACAAACGAAGGCATATTTTCTGTTCGCGGTACAATAAAATGAGTTAGTTATTCATAATAGATTTGTACTCGAATACTTTTTTTACATGTGCTCCACACAGGAGGCTCTGATGAAAACAATTTCCCTCAGGGCCTATGTCAACTTTGGGGATGCTGTGTAAAGAGTTTTTTTTTTAAGGAAGGAGAGTTCTGGGAAGAAAAAGGGTTTAAGGGGAAGGAATATGAGGTTCAGTTTGTCCTGGTCATCCGCTTCCAAGACCTAGACAAACCTCACCCCATGACCCGGTAACCCCTTCTAAATCACCAAACGTAGCGAACCACTTGGGGTGACGTATGGCAGAGGTGTTGGTTATCCAATAAAGGTTCCCGGGGTGGCGTACCCATTCCCGCTTGCCAAATTGCAATAAGTTATTTTAATTTACCATATATATCGTTTAATAATATTTTTAATGTTAGTTGTTCCTATTATGTTAGATTACTATTTGAATCAGGTTCTTTATTCTTATAAAGCAGAAATTTGCTTCTTTGTCTAACTCAACTAGCTTAACTTTGAGCTCTGGCATCATGAATTTTACACAGGAGCTCTTTTTCAAGAATTTCTACATGAACGCAACTTTTTTCAATCAAATTTGAAATATTACTTCCATCGTGAGCTGTTGAGCTTTGAAACATCTATATTACACTCTACGGGCACCTAAAGTAAGCTTTTGTGAATTGGAGCATTTTCTAAATAAATTTAATTTCAGACGAAACCGGATAGATAGGTAGTAAGAGAAAGGGGAAATAATAAAAAGCATCATAAAAATTATAGGTATAAAATATATCTACCTACCAGCTCTAATCACTAGCAATAGTGACATGTTTTTGTTTGCACTTACATATTATCGGATTTGTTAAGTTTTGTTAATAAATTGCGTGCATTTTTTTATGGCAAAGGTATCGATTTTCTTTGTTATTCAAATCGTTCCTCAAACAATGCCGGTAAATCAATAAACCGTGTCGATAATGTCGATTAATATTCGAGATTCTAGCGATTGCACACGGTTTCATTGTTGATTTCAAAGGTTAAAGGTTGCGACCTCAATCATTGCATCATCAGACATACCTTTGAGAGAAATCATCAGTTTTAATTTACCAGTGTCGTAAACATCCTTTGCCAAGTTAAAAAATGATATTTTCGTAAATCAGATGTCAGTGAACTTATTGAAATATAAACAGGATGTAGCACTTATAATTTTTTTACTTCAGACATAAAGAAAGTTTTTTATTTTATTTTTTCTTTATTCATTACTATATAATTCTTTCGTCTCTGTCGAGTAGGTACACATGGTGTTAAGGGACGTACTTGTTTGACTTAAATTAATGATTCCTGACATTATTTGAAGTAAAAAAATGCAAAATGAAATTTTTGTCTCCAGAGACATTTTTGATTTTTTTTTCAACTAAGAACTTGAAAAATCACTGGGTATTGGACAATTAAGAGGTGGGTGAGTAGTTGGGCTTTTACTCGGCTGAGTGACTAGTGATGACAGGTAGAAAAAAAATTGAAAAAGTAGTTTTTTACTCCAAATAATCTCAGGAAATTCTGATTAAAGTAAGTCAAGTACGTCTCTTAATATCCTGTGTATGAAATTTACAATACGTAATTACATTTAGGGAGTATTTCGCCATCCTCCTGATAGCTTTTTCATACGATGGCGAATATTAATAAATAAACAAATAAATACTTGCAACAGGCAAAAAACTCGGCTAACTTATCCTATATATAACCACTATTCATAGGTTGAAGTGCCAAATAGTAAAGTCAAACTTTTTAAATAAATAAATCGTGTTTAATTAATCGAAAATTAACTTTATAGTATGGTTAACCTATGAGGAGGATGGTGAAATACTCCTTTAGAACGACTTGTTTACGTAAAACAGCTTTTAAAACCTAATTTCGAACAGGAATTCTAATTTAAAGTTTTTTTTATACTAAATTGTAAAACATGGAAGTCTAGTCAAGTCTTTTGGTAGATTGCACAATTCTGATGGTAAAGCTCTATAACTCATGTTGTAATTTAAGCAGCTGGTTGAAAATAGTTTTTTTTACCTCTAAATTCTACACAAGTAAATTCGTACAAATTTCGTGATGCCAGATCATGCCATTCGTAAAGTTTAGATGCTTCAAAAAATATTTCTGATTTTTACTTAAGATGTTGCTTTTAATGTAATATGTCATACAATCTGTATTTTTTGTTTTTGAATGATGCGTAAGCAAATAAAATTCATGGGAAATGTCACATAATTAAATATGACGACTTTTCTATTTATTTATTTATTTATTTATTTATACTGGGTTTTACAGATGTTTACACTTACATGAGAACAATCCAGTTATAAAACTCAGTTATTACACAATTATAAAAATCTACAATTACATACAATTAAATACAAATAAATACAATTAGAAAAACAAAAACATCACAAATAAAAATACAGAATTATATACAAGGTCACTCAAGTAACACATTGCAATGAGTGGTAAAAGACATATGAAATACGCGAGCATGCATAGAAAGACAATTCACACAACATAATTAGTTAGTACTTTTTAACAGCGCTAGAACTTTTTTTTTAAATCCGTACAAATTGTCAACGAAAATATCCACATCAGCGCACTCTATCTTGTTATACAGTCGACACATCTGGGTCAGAGGGCTAAAGTAGGCGATATTATTTTTAAATGTATTCATATGAAAAATGTTATGGCGTCTTAAACAATGGGAATTGGGGACATTAATTTCAATACTGTTAAGACATAATGTAGTATCAAGATGGCCGTGAATAATTTTATGTAAACATATTAGATCAGTCAATTGCCTTCTAGTTTTAAGTGTATCAATCTTGAAGTAATCACGACGTACATCGTATGATCTGAGATGGTCGTGTAGTCCACATTTGAAGGATAACATTCTTAGTAATTTTTTTTGAACTGATTCTACAATGTTTTCATATTTGTAGTAATGTGGATTCCAAATAGTGCTTCCATATTCAAGTTTACTTCTAATTAAGGCATTGTAAAGTGTTAGAATTGATTGAGGATCTTTGAAAGGTTTACATATTCTGTGAATAAATCCCATCATTTTTAATGATTTGCACTTAATGTTGTTAATATGTACATCAAATATGAATTTAGAATCAAGAGTGATTCCTAGATCCCTTATTGAAGAAACTTTTTTGAGAATAATATTATTGATAACATAAGAAAAATCCTTAATAATTCTATTTCTAGTAAAGTTTAAAATGTAACATTTGTCAACATTTAAGTGCATATCATTGACAGTACACCAGTTATTGAGTGTGTCGAGGTCATTTTGAAGCAGCTGATGATCGGAAACAGACTTAATTTTACGAAAAATTTTAAGATCATCGGCGAAAAAAGCATAATCACAGTTTAATTTCGAGCCAAGGTCATTTATGAATATAAGAAAAAGCAGGGGGCCAAGATTTGAACCCTGTGGTACACCAGAAGTTACAATTATAGGGGATGATTTGTATCCATTAATAAGAACTAATTGAGTTCTGTTATACAAATATGATTTCACCCAGCGTAATAGGTCTCCATGTATTCCAATTTGTTCAAGTTTTTTTAGTAAGATGGAGTGGTTAACTCTATCAAAAGCTTTTTGGAAATCAGTATAAATTGTATCTACTTGTAATCTTTCACGTATGAAACGTACTTTCAATATGAAACATGTTACGCGTTTTTAACAATTTAAACATTCTTCAATCAAGTCACGTATTTCTGCCAGGAGTCCAGAGGTCCTAGGGGGCGCGAGAATTTGACATTATAGCTTTGGCAATGAACTTGCCGAAAAACGTGACATTTAAAACTCTGTTGTTTGTGCAGATGTAAAGATTGCTACGTGGAAAAAACGCTAATTTATTATTCTAAATAAGATCCTTCAAACACCTAGAGGTTACACAATGACAAGGTTTCTTTTGAACTTTGTCTACTTGCGAATAATATTACGGGAACTCAATAATGGCAACGAGAAATAATGAGAAAAATCACTTACTGGTATTTATATAAATGAAATATTAAATGGTAGTTAATTTCCTAAAACATTAAATGGTGCATCTGGTAAATACGGAATAAAATAATTGTTTATGATGCTCGAACCAATAAACTGTTTATACAATCGTAAGAATGCATCCGTCTGATAAAATTATTTTTTATATTAATCTTTTTAACGTCCCTAGGGTTTTTCATTTGATAAATAATGTTTACATTGTTTTAAACAAGGGATAGTAATAAAATTAAGTGTTATACCGTTGTATATTTAAACAGAAAATGAAGTAAACATTACGATTTCTAGTTAGGTGGACATGCAAATATACTCGTATTTTTAAATTCTATTCACCCCTTTCCTAACCAAAGAAAAACCAAAGTTATTAATACTAGCGCCGGTCTTTTGCCAAAGAGTCTCGTAAGCTCAGTAGTCAGAGTTTTTTTATAGGTACCCTTTAAGTCTATTATTTTGTTTGTAATATGATAAACCACCAACCCAATTAAGTTCTTACATATTAAATTTTGCAAGGTGTCTTTCATTCCTCAAGTCACAAATGCAGTACACACATTATAATCCGAAGATATTGATTAGATTCTCACGTTTTCACAGAGGAAGGAGTGAACATGGGTCTTGAAGGTCTATTTACTTACATCTTGCATCTTCCATTATAATACCGGTAGAACAAGGACAGTATACCTACCTGACGCAGTGCGGCGGTGAAGATTGCTTTCGTTGAAGGAGTTCAGATTGTCATAGATATGGTCATTTCATCTTAAAAGCTTAGTTGTATCTTTCTCAATCGTATCTATTACATTAGTTAAACATTTGAGCTTTAAATCAAATCTAAACGCATTGCTGCATTGTAGTCTTTGCACTTTCCTTCTTGTGACTGCACTTCTGCACGTAATTCATTTACAAACGTAACAACTCGTACCATAATGAAAGTTCCGCTTCCGAGTTTCTCTGGTGCAGAGTTAATGCCAACACTTACCTTTTGAAAATCACCATATTATTATTACTTGTGTCAAATGAACAACGCAAATACAAGCATTATTACCACCGTGAAATCGATAGTTCCTAATATTTACTTCAACAACATCCTAGCATATCACACAGGTACGGGAATACTTTGCGCCTCCGTCATCATAGCAATCTAAGATCTTGCGAAAAGACGTACTAAACCAGTTACAAGTCGTCTCATACCATCACAAAATAACATTTATAGACTGCCAGCAATGGCAACGCAATTTTTCAATCTGGATTTTACCGATTTTCAAGAGTAAAGATTGCAACGTAAAAAAATTGAACGTAGAAAGATTTTACTGGCCACTTTTTCACAAATATTCATCATACTTTGATTCTATAAAAAAACAGCCTATTGGAATATCAACCAAAAACGATGAGAAAAATCTTGATAATTGGATAAAGTGCACGTCATTGCATTCCGTATTCCACTGCATGAGCGTATAATGATTTCATTGATTACTCAAGCGTTATATCTATGCTCTGTCAATGACTCACGGACATTGCATTTACAGTAGGAGTATAAAAACCTGTCTTGTTTATATTTTGATTGCGTATTTAGGAAATCGGTCCTGTTGTTGCAAACGGTCAGATTTCGAAAGGTTAAATTTTTTGTTGTTTTGCAAAACACCTTTGTAACCTACAAGCATTATAAATTACATACATGTGTATACGAAATGTTGGCTCTTCTGCCAGTTCTGTTTTACCCTCTCTTTCTGACCTATAAGGTTTTATGTGAAAAATATGTGGAGTCATGTGATGGTCTACATTCGGGCGGAGTTATATGTCGTGTTTATAATTTAAAATGTTTGAAGGATTCATCCGCGTAAAATGCGAGATTTCGTCCCGGGCTGGTGGTTGCCCTCGTGTTAATGCCGCCAATATTAACAATAAAAACTCACTTAGAAAGTACTTGACTAATCGATAATTAAAATCGCTTCGCAACAATCTATTTCTGTTAAATGCATCGTTCTGGGAAAGAGAGAGATGTAATAACGGATCTATCAGGGGTGTCTTTAGGCACGTGGGATGTCAAGGATCACCACTTATACGTAATAATAATCTATGACGGCATAACCACAGACCACATACCATTGCTGATGATGCCTGAATTGTTTCTTAATCACTTCCAGGGTATTAAATCATCCAAAGAGATACCAACACAATATTTTGCAACGTTTTACATTTGCGTACAAAGCGAATAATGGCAACCATTTGTCTTGTTATTTAACATTCTTAGAATAATAATTACTTATAATATAAACTGATTCGCATCTCAATCAAACTTGACAGAGGCTTGATATAATGATAACTTTCCTCATTTGTAATGATATAAAAAATTTAATCCAAGCGTCAAATTAATCTTAGTAACTATGTGAAATCTTATTATGAAGACCCGCTTTACTAAGTAGTTAGTTCCTTTTTGTTACAACTTATTCAACTCTTTCGCCAATGAACTTCTTTTTTTGTGATTGTAAAGTTACACAATCTTGACATTTGATAAAATTAATTGTCGCACTTCTAATTTTAATGACTTCACTCCTTAATTAAAATACCTGGTGGCAATAAATAATTATATCTCATCACTGGAATGTTTTTCAACAAAGTTCATCTACGTGTATATTATTAACTAATTGAAGAGTACACAGAACGGATAGACTGGCACACAATTCTGTCTTGGCACACGCTCCCCGCTTCATTTTCACATTAATGGTGACCCGACCCAAAAGTGTAAATATTATACAATTATATTTTTTGTGCATTGTTTACCAATTTCAAACCTAAAATTGACTTCAAAAATTTATTTAATGATAAGTTGGAATGGATATCGAACGAATTTATTTACTATGTCAATATTTGTATACACAGAATTATAGACAAGAAGTTTTATTCATAGTGATGACTGAATGAAAATATGTTTTATACTTTACTTTTTTATTTGGCAGTAACATAGTTTTTCTCAACACTCATCCTGATTATTCAAAACGTCAATTAACGAGCATAACACATATTCAACATACGTACAATAGATTGAAGTAATGTAAATCGAAAACGTTCTTTTCAGAAGGTTACATTTGTTCCACTTTATGCACATTGCTTTTTGCGGTTAACGCAAAACTAATCGAAAATGTGAATGATACCAACCTTACATTGTAACAACACTTTCATCTCCCTTATTACGTAATGGTGATACAGTTTATGAGTCGATCAGTTTGGTAAATAAATGGTACTTCATGGCCGTTTTAAGACATGCTATAATGGTCACGCCAAAAAGCCTTATTGAAACGATTTATCATAACACCATAGTGCTTACGATATAATATATGCATTCTAACCATGTCCCTTCCTACAACTATCAGTTTTAAACTCAAATAATGATACTGCGATATATAGAGTGATTTTCAATGACAATAGTTTTCTTGGGGAATTTTTTTATTTTTTTTATTTCATTTTTTAATTGGCAGAACTGAAATAATGTTGATTCTAATGCCAATCTGCCAAACTGAGACTGCTCTGCAAATTGAAATCTTCATATAGATTAATTAGTTTTTTCAATGTCTATGAGTACAAATATTAACAAAATGGTTTATTTTTAAATATTTAAATACCAGGGACGGGTTGTTTCTCAGAATCTGAACAAATAATGAAATTAAAAGTTAAGTTTCAAGTTATGTGAAAGTTCAATCTAAGTTCTGTATTTATTTAAGTTTTAAAAAACAACCGACCAATAATGATATAATAACAGAACCTGAGTAGATCTTTCACAGAACTTGAAAATTAGCTTCAAAATTTTATGAATTATTCAAATTCTGTAAAACAACTCGTCCTAGTAGTTAAGATTTCTGAATTTAACACTCTAGTATTTTTTTAAAGTTTTCTCTTGTTGAAAAACATACAAATATAAAAATTGTCTTATTTTTGAACACTCATACTTGCGTTACTTCATATTTCATGTAAATGGAAATGACTTTTCTGAAAAAAGTTGGGTAGACCTAAAAAGTTCAATAAGAATATAATGTTCTCACAGCTTATGAGTTTTTGTAGGACACAAAAACAGGCTGTCTTACTGGGATATTTGATTTTTAAAAAAGTTCTATAAGCTGAATACTCTTATTTTTGATGATCATATAAAGAAACTGCAGAAAAAGTGTCAGAAAAGACCGTGACAGGTGATAAATGTGGGTTCTAGCTCCATGTGAGTAGATATATAAAACGTATTCAAATGGGTTGTACAAAAGTTACAATAAACTAAGTAGGCTGATCATGTTGGGAATTCGCCAATTAGGCCGAGTACTTATTCATTCGTTCTTAAACAAGTATTAAACTGATTTATGTCTAGATAACGCCCTGCCAAAAGGAATTTGTTGCTAAATCTTGATTGACATTCATCTAAGTGGGTTTATATTGTTGTTTCAGCTACATGTTGAATATTGCGCAACACATACCAAATATTAAATATTTATAGCTGTTAGTTTATGATAGAATAATGTTATCTACTGTTAAAATTAAAAACTACATTATAGATCCTTGATATTAGTTTATTACTTTTTACGTTTTCTTTTTTGGAAAAACAAAAGGAGTTATAAAACAACACAACTATGCGTAACGGAACGAAATGGCTCAGAAAAATATGGCAGTAATCGAAAATGACTCATTCTTGCAAGATTAATATTGAAATTGAGAGTGACTCGATTTTTTATGTCCACATTTTAATACACGGAATAGGAATTGCTTACTACTATAAGACATAAAATAACACAGCTGAAACAAAATCACTTGGCACGTTTGTTTATCCATTGATTCAATGTTCATGTACTGTGTAGTTACCTATCGACCTTTATTATTTTTCCTTTTTAGCAAACTTAAAAAAAAGCAGAAAAAGCACTGTAATAGTGAGCTCTTGCTTAATGAAAATTTGTGTCGGTTAACGCAAATATTTTTTATGTGATTACTCAATTTGATCATGATCTCTAAATCTTAAAAAATATTCACTAATTCTGGAAAAATAAGGCTCATAATAATTCATTTTTAAATACTTTTTCATTTGCTAATTCAGAAATCGTATATTTGTATAATCGGATAGTTACCATTTGGGTTCATTTTCTAGAATCAAAATGTAATATAATTATTGGATAAGTACTTTAAACATGACGACTGTGGGATATGTTTAATATTTATCATTCACAATGAATAATATAGATTTTGAATGCACTAAATATGGAAACAGTTACGAGTACACTATTGCGTCCATTTCAAGGAACTTGGTCTATTAAATTTCGTATTGTAATATCATACAAATTGTTAATATCGGTATTTCGTTTGTTTCATAACTCATCTACGTTTCTACAACATCGATTCAACCGGAGCCTCATTCTTAACATGCGCATATATTATACTAACTAAGCCGGTTTGAAAGAAACCTAACGTCGAATCTACGCAATGCTGTAGTTATTATGTAACAAAATTTCATTATTCATCTTAGTTAAAATAGATACCTACATTGCCTACTATATTTTCCCTACCAAAACTATTAAAGATTTACAAAAGCATCTGTGTATAACGTATTTATGTGAGGCCAAAATAAATTAAAAAAGAAGGATTTTTTTAAATGCCATGTTTTGCCTTGCATCCATAATATCAACATTAGCGAAATAAATTTGTAGATCACTGTTTTCTGAGACAATAAAAGCTCTGTAACCATAAAATAAATAAGAATATTCGTAACAGGTAGTTCTGGCGTCGTGAAACTTTACCATTTTTTCCCTATGTCCGATTCGGTTTGCACACTGTTTTCAATCGTCAATTTCAATATCGATAAATAAATTACCATCGAATTACCAACAATTTCTGGGATTTTTATGAATCAATCGATTACACATTTTACGATCGTTCAATTCAAAACCACGATGATATTTTAATAAATTTCAAATAGGTGGTTGATAGCTTGGTAGGCAGAACGCTCGTTTATTAGTCGAACGTGTCGTGTTCGATATATTCGGTAAAAAAATACAGTAAAGGGGCCAAAAAGGGTGTACTAAATGTACAAATATGGGGTTACAGCTTATCAAAAAATATTAATTCGTTATTAAAAGTAAATAATATTACCATATTCTAGCTTGAAATAAAACAACATTGAATCCTAGAGCAACTATAAGATTTGATAATCTCTTTATTTAAGGTTCACTCAATGATATCTTAGAAACAGAGGAGAAGGGTTTTTTTATTAACACATTTTTTAATGTTTTAGGGACACGTTAAAATAATTACACCAACCAGCACCACATTTCTTAAACTTTAATACTATTCACAAAACATCGATTAATACTTTAATATTACAAAACATAGTTTTAAAATTTTAAAACTGTTTAAATATATATATATACAAACTTTAATACTGATTACAAAATATCGATTTAAATCTTTAATACTGCTTCAAAATACCTGTTTAAACTTTAATACTGTTTACAAAACATCGGTTTCATAAAACTTTATTGTTATTTAAGAACTAAAAACGGATTAGGAAAATAACTTTTGTGTGTAAAATTCATAGTGAAAATTTTTTATTATTTTCTTCTGAATTTAAATTCTCAATCATCTCGTGTGTTGCAGAAAATGGCTCATTTGTCCTTGCAGAGTTCCAATCTGAAATAAAAGAAAATCAATTAACATGCGTTGTGAAGCCAATTAATTATACATGTTTTTGCATGCTGGTCTTGTCTGTGACACGCAATTATCTTTATGTTGAACACGGTGTGTAAAAATACTTGTTTCCTTTTCAATACGTTTCCACGAATGTATCAAAAAAGATATTAAAATAAAAATAAAAAATTTCATTGAAGAAAAAGATAACACTAATAATCTAAACAAAAATATGAAAGAAAAAAAGACACAGAAAAATAGAAAAATCTAATGGTCGTAACTGGGACACGAACCCAGAACCTCACGTCTAACCGTGAGATCTGGGAGGCGGAAATGGGTACCACCGCCCCGGGAACTTTTGTTGGATGACCTACACCTCTGCCATAGGTCACCCCAAGTGGTTCAGTGCCATACGGCATCCCCAAAGATGACATAGGCCCTGATGGAAATTATTTTCCTCAGGGCCTCCTGTGTGCAGCTAATGTAAAAAAAAATAATAACCGGGACGTGCACTTTTACCAATTCAGCCATTCCCACCATCTAAGAAATCAATGTCCATATCACATTTTAAAATTTTAGAATTAACAATATTATTTTCAACTAATTTTTCCATTTCATATGTAACTACCCTTTTCAATGGAAACAATCGTACTAAGAACTAGTTTATAACCTAGATAGCGTCTCGGATACATATATCCGATTTTATTTATATGGAACATATATTGAATTTTTTTATAAAAGTCCAAATGAATATTCAATTTTTTTATAAGAACAACTCTCTTTTTATGACTTATTATTGTTATCTTCTTCGTCAATGATATAATATTACATTGATGGGAATAACCGTCAAAAATTACAAAAAGAGAGTTGTTCTTATAGCTGGGTAGATAACTAATCAATATAGCTGTTTTGCTTTCCAAAGGCACTTCAAAACTCTTGATTAAATAATGTCTTCGAAAAGTGAAATTGCTGTCATATGTTATGAAAATCGCATTTTATAAAAGGATTTAAAATTTAGTTCTAAAATTCTTCAGCCGATTACTGTATTAAAGGGTGTACAAAAAGCAATATTTTATTATCGAAATAAAATATCCATGAATTACTCAAATATAATATTCAAAACTAGAACATAACGAAGAATAGTACAAATCACAAAGCTATGATTTTTTAATGACATTAGTTTTTAAATAACATGATCATAAAATGACAACACTATTCAAATTTAGAAGCTGACTTGAATATACCATAATACAACGTATTTCATAACATAGATAATTTCAGGGAAGTTAATAGCATATATAATGTTCTGATTTGGAATATTCTATTTGAGTAATTCATGGATATTTTATTTTGATAATAAAATATTGGTTTTGGTTCTCCCTATAAAATAGAAATCGACTGTGGATTCGCTACCATAAATACATTGTAAGCGTCGGCATGTTTCTTTCTTGTTTATGGTCTTATAAGGTTCGTAATATATTTCTCAAGGTTACTGATAGTCGTGAATTTAATTGAGAACTGCGACAAGGAATATTCTCATCTTGGTGCATAAATGCCCGTGGCTTAACTCATTATTCTGAACCCTTCGTTCAGAAAGCGTGTTCAAGAAATTGTTTCTCAATAGTATGGATGTTGTTTCATTGAATATAATTTATATTAAATAATAATTCAACCAGAATACATTCATTTTATTCAGTTGTAATGATTAGAGATTACAATCGGAGGTGTAAATCAATGATTACATCTCGTACAAAAGGCATTAGTTTTTAATGAGATTATTTCATCTGTTATTTCAAATTACGTTTTAATTCTGTAACATTATAAATTATGTGGCAATTTTTTTTGCGGATTATATCTTAAATGTACCTACATCTTAGTAGGTTTAACAGTCAATTTTGTTTCATTAAAGTTAAAAAAAAGATATAATTTTTAATTAATTTCATCGTATTGATAAAAAATATGTAAATTATAGTGATTTTATTTGGGGTATTGTGCCGTGTTGCGCAACCTCCTTTTTAGTCAAGTTTCGGACCGCTTTATAGTGCCCATCATCAGGGCAAATGTGTTGATAATGGCCACTGTAACGCTGTCCGAAACGTTGACTAAAGAAGTAGGAAGCGCAACACGGCACAAAAATAAATCACTCTAATACTTTGGCCGTGAAAATCTAAAATCAAGTTTATAAATATATATGTGTAAGTATTGTATTTTAATTTGTTATTTTCATTCATTAATTTTTGATTTTTAAATCATTTCCGATTATAAAATTAATTGAAGAATTCATTTCTCCAATAAACACGCTCGATTTGATACGCTCTAAAAAGAGCACGCGATAAAAAAAATGTACCCCTTACAAAATTTCTCCCAAGTTCCCAACATTGTTAAAATATTAATCTTGGAAAATAGAACAAGAATAATTTGAACCATCAATACTTTAGCAAACTTAAGCCATAGATAAAAGATAATTAAAATATTTTATTAATAGCCATTTGACAAAAACGATAAAGCTACTACACCAGGTGACATCTGTTGTCTATATTTGTGATGTAATTGCTATGTCCGCTTTCACTATCGATGTAAAAACCGGACTTTGTTTGCTTGTCCCGTGTTAGGACATATTGTAGGAGATGCTGTTATTTGCGTTACGTCGGTTGTTATTGCAAAATACACACTTATACCCGTATTTCAAAAACAGTTTATATTGCAATAAAAAATAACAGTAGAAATATAGAAAGCGTCAAGCCTCATTTTCAAAACTCGAAAGAATGAATGTACGAGAGGACTCTTTACAAAATATACATCCAAGAAGCTTTAACAAGGTTCAAATCCATTAGCAATGTTGGTCAAACTCCTTTTAATTTTTTTGCAAGCTAAGAAAACTTACTTCAAATTTCGGTAAGTATACCGACATTTGAAAAGAACGCATTGACTGTCTGTGTTTTTTAAAATCCAAAAGCAATCTATTTTCAGTACCTTTTATTTAAAAGTTTTCCAGACTATTTGTTAAAATACCTTTACCTGTGTATAAATGTGATACAATTGAACATTTAAAAATAATACCAGTAAATAAGGCAATATAATATTTATTATTGATATTTTTCGAATTTTTATAAGTGCATGCGTGAAAAATCGGGCAAAAGAGTCTTACTTTAAAATTGTTAGCGATATTTTAATGCAATTTTCAACATCTCATTTGTAAATATTTATTTAAACCACTTTATTAGAGTTGAAAATCATGACGTCTAAATAAGTTAATATATAAATTTTCTGTGCCCTGAAGAAAGCACTATAATGTTCGATATAAAATATCTTTAGCTAAAAAACTAATTTTGGCTAAAGAAATTATTATTTAATTTTTTTTTTAAATAACATAAATCGTACTCAAAATCCAATACACCATTCACAAAGCTCTTAAAAATCAGCGGTATAGAACACACTAACAATAATATAATTTTTAATCGAAAAAGAAAAGAAAAAGTTACATATACTTTTGAAACAGTAGAATTCAACTTGTTTACAACATAATGTCTAACCTCACTTGTTAACAAGACATGTTATTTTTTGTTTCATCATCTGAACATGTTAAACTTTGTGGGTAGAATCTTTATATAATTTATTTCCTTGTTGAAATGTGTTCAAACGGAATCACTTCACAAATCACTACACCTACTAATGTCTGCCCACATAAATGTATGCACATTAGTTAAAATGATTTCCACACTATTACTTACGAGATTTGCATAATATATCAGTTGTGTTTGCCAAATGTTATGTGACTCAACCAATGCTTGCACTGGCTAAATAGTGATATGTATATTAATGTTAATCTACGTTTTAAGGATCTTATCTGATTTTGCGTGATATGTAAATCATAGATTTAATTTAAAGGTGACATAAGATTTATATATAATATGTTTGGAATGTAAATTGAACATAAAAAAGTTACATCAAATAAACATTAAAAAATATCTAATAAAATGGTAATGATTTAACAATTTTAATCGAATTAATCAATGAAACCATTTCTCGTAATAATGCCTAACAAATTATGTATGTGTATATTGTACGATGCTTCAAAATAATCTTACATAATGCTGACAGCTCTATTGGAATATCTCATTTTATTTATAAAAAGAAATGTATCTTATAAAAAAAAAAGATGTCGCGAAGGTATCCGAAGGATCCATAAGGCATAATATTTTATCAAATAAGCATAATTTAATCAGTAAAAAAACTAATATAACAATACAAAAATAGTGAACAGTTTGTATGCATATTTAGAGGGGTTAATATAACATTTCATTTTTACCAAAAAGCAATATAACTTACAATTTTTCCTTTTTCTCTGCAGGAATCAATCCAATCAGAAGAAGCCACTGAAATCCGGTCTTCGGACAACACTATAGCCCCAGGATCAGAGAATTCCAAAACAGAACCATCCGTGACTTCAAAACCAAACCCATATTCCAGAAGACCCACAACACGCTTCAACTTGAAAGCCGAACAATCCAAAAGGGGAACCACCTCGACCACTACGGAACTTCCCAACACAACGGTCGGGGGCAGATTTTCCGCGTTCGGGAATCTTCGGAAAAGACCGACGTTCGAGAGGAGAAAACCGACGACATCTCTATCGTCTGGAGAGCAAAACGCGACTGAAGTTGGCGCGCTTGAGACTTCTACGCGAGCCACTCGACCCACGAGATTATTCGTGAGGAAGTTTACTAGAGGTGGGGCCAACAATAATAATGGTGAGTACCTACCTGGATAAACTGGTTTTTGAATTTTTATTCCGTTCGAAGTCTATGGTCACGTTCAGATAGCAGCTCGCAGCACTTGTCCCCGCATATTTGATTGTGATTTTCCCGCCCATATTTGCAGATTTGCAGTCTGTGGATGACGTTATTGTGATGTGTTTGGATATTTTAAAGGAATGTTTGTTGTTTATTTTGTGCAGCACGAAGCGGATATTAATTACGTTGTTTCAGTTGATCGCTAAATTCCACAGGCGGTTTTTATGTGCTGAATTTATTAGGTTGTTAAGTATTGGATGTGTACATTCTTTAAGTATACGAAATAAATTATGAGATAAACCGACTAATATAAGATAAGTTCCGCTGTGGAAAAATGGGTTTCGCTCTACCCTACCATTGATCTCTTTAACGCATTTTTATACAAATGAGAAAACGTTCTTTAAAGCATCTAAAACTTCGAACGATAACGTCGTGATATTTGTCAGAAAACTTTTTCTGTGTGCAAATTTAAACCGCAATATCATTTCCACCATGAGCTGTGTAGCTTTGAAACATCCATTAAACCAACGAAACCAATTAAAGGATATATATGGGATGAAATATGGGTATTGAAACCTTCAATGTAGTAAGTAATAGAGATAATATTTGACTGAACGTAGGAAAGTCCAGTTTTTATTCGACTGTTTGACATTTCATCTGTCTGTAAATTTGTTTGTTTGTACGGTCCGTTTCCGATATTGAAAATCTGCCGCATCCACTTTATTATTACTTACCTTGACTAGGTGGCTAACTTTGACTGAGCTTTTAAATATTATGGTACCTACCTGCCTGAAGAAAGTTTGAAAAAAGAATTGTCATTGAGATTGCCAATAAAATATAATTCGTTTAACGAGTAAGTAGGTAGGGATTTAAGATCTACTTACAAATCTTATGATTTTGTGGGAAATTTTGGTTTTGATTTATCAAAAAAGAGAAAAACAAAAACATCATTTTATGAAAGCGAAGTCTACTGTTGACAGAACTAGTGATTAAAGCTACGTTTGGTAATTAAAATTAAATGGTGAAGGCGGTGTCACGACAAAACTATTATTTTAAATGCGATTAGGTATGAACGTGAATGACTTTCCATCAGGAATGATAAATTATGGTCGCGCTTTCTAAAAGTAGGAAGGAAGGTAAAATACGCTATTTCCTCGCAAGTATGAAATATTTTTTATTACGTTAATACTCGAGAATCATAATTATTGTGACATGTAAGTCAAAAGAAAGCTTTCTTGAACATACTTTAATATAGGTAATTTTATTACTTTGCATTCAGGTCCATAGTGATCTTTTAGTTATTACTAAATAATACAATATTCATGATGAAATCATTTTTAAATTTTTTTAAAGTGAATAACTAACAAGAGTTCCAACTGCTCCCGTCTAGAGCAAATGAGACTATGACATGCCCGATTGGGGGTGTGTTGTTGGGCTGAAGGTAAGTAGGACGGGGGAGGGGATGGTTAAAAGGAATGTGGCAAAGTGCCTGGCTATTTAGATCTAGTCACCAAATACGGCTAAAGTCATTTTCAGGGCGATATTGAGAGTATCTTCCACTCTGGAAGGTGCCACAAATATACCATATATTATTTTAAATTATTAAATTTTGTAATAACACAAAGTAATCAAATAAAATTTATCTGCGAACGCCGGGATTTGAACACTCGACCTTTGGATAGCTAGACGAGAGCTTTGCTCATCGACCACAGGGGTGCGTCAAATATTATGGTATATTAATATCTTACTTTGAAAATCTTACTTTTGTTAAAATAAATATCGATGAATAGTCCAGTCCCAAGCTAAAAAAGGGGTCAACCTCGGAATGAAACGGAATAAACTGAAAATTTGTAAAAACCTTTATTTTGGCATTTAAAATTTTTTCTCAAAAGTCTCATTAGGTCACGTGTGAGCGTCTTTATATATATATTTACGGTCAAAGATCGCAAAAATAAGTTTTTGGAAATATCTCAATTTTTTCACCACAAATCGTATTTGCAGTTGTAGAGTATAAAATTCTCTACAAATTTTGTCTTAAATATTTTTTTACACTGTTTTTAAAACATAGCGCAAGTCAATCGTGAATTCCAGTGACTATCCTTGACGATAACGTTTATAATACACTTGCCTAATAAAATTAGTGTGTGTTTTTTTTCTTTTTTGTTAACATGAATTTTAGATTAAAAAAAATAAGATGAGTCATTTTTTAAACTTTTTTGTTTGCATTCAAAATGTTTATATTTAAAAAATTATATTAATATCAACTTATAAAATTTGAAAGCTTATTTCATCACACTTAGAAATATTTCATTTATTTTGATTTTATTGCAAAGCTAATATATTACTCCAACTTTCTTTAACTAATTAAAATGTAATTAATTCTTGGTCACATTGTTATTAATTACACCTTTTCCAACAATCTCTCCAACAGCAAATTACAAGGTATTGACATAGACCCCTGACGCAATAACCTATGTAAACTCGTTTATTGCGTGTATCTTGATTGACAAGGTGTAAACTTAATTACAAAATACAATATCTTCATGTCTAAAAGTGAAAATTTCTAATACTCACGAACGTACGAAATATTAAGTAATTAAATATTTATTGACTAATTATTTAATTAACCTTCTGCTCGACCTTTCTAATACCAACGCATTGAGTTGTGAACCTACTAAGAAGTGTGTTCGTACGTAAGATCATTTCAAAGGTAGGTACCGTGAGAATGGGTGGCGGAAGTGTCCCGAAATGTTTATCGCATTATCTTTTTTTTTCTTCTCGGGAGATTGTAACTGTGATGTGTCATTCATTTAATGGTACCTATGTCGCAGAGTTTCAATGGGAGATTTCCGAATTGTTATGACATGATTAGGTACTATGTAGTTTGTAAATCCGATTGTATTATTAAGCTTATGTCCGTACAGAGTTTATTATTTTTGTAAACGAAAGTGGTGCTCTCTGTTATTTTCAAAAAGAACCCTTGAAGTTTTAAAACCGTACCCAATGAGAAAATATAAAATATAAAATTTACAAAACATGGAATATTCGGGTCTAGAAAAGAATAATTTGATAATGAAGATAGAGAGGTTTTACATTTTTTATCATAAAACAGAAAAAAACTCTGTATCGGTGAGCTCTGACGTCAGAAAAATTTGCTCTGCCCTTTATAACTGAAATAAAAGGGCAACGCACTTACTTTAAACTCACGTCATTTATATTATAAGCTGTAGAGCCACGATTTTTTTTCTCAATAGTAGATAGCATTATATTAAATTAAAACTATTTTTTATTTTTTTTCACTTAATTTATTTCTAACCGTAACCGGTTTCAGTTTATTAAGGCCATCATCAAACTCATATAATTATATATATCTTAAGCTATGGTTTATTTGCAGAAAATTTGATGAAGGTACAAGGGTGGAATACAAGGATTTAACAGGGGTAGGTATGCAAAGATTTTATTCAAATTAGATTAATTTTCCCAAAGTTGTTGCTACGTCGTGTTTAACGACTGATATCCGAGTTATTTTCTCATCATCTCGTGTGTATCGATAACTTTAATATTTATTTGGGGTATAGGCAAAAATAGGCAGAAACCGGTTAAGGTCAGAAATATATAAAGTAGAAAAAAGTTTAAATTTTTTTAAATATATTAGTATAATGGAATTATGCTATGAATTTTCAGTACCAAAAATAGAAATCATTTAGAATTTTATTTAGAAATACCAACTCATTGAAAATTCTTCTGTCTGAAAATTTGAGCATATTCATTTCATTTAACATATACCCATTTAACATATATCCACTTTAAAATTTAGAAAACCTAAGAATTTGTTTTGTATTCTTTCAACAGCTTGTACATGAATATTATATTGTGGGCTCCAGACGGGATAATTGCACTCAAGTTGACTTCGAACGTAGGCAAAATATAACAGTTTAATACTCTTTATATTGTTAAAATTTATAGTTAGCCTAGTTATAAATCCCAACATTTTTAAGCTCTTATTACAGATTTCTGTTTTATGATTAAAAAATGAAAGATTTGATTGAAAAGTGATGCCTAAGTCTTTAATTTGAATTAATGTCTCAAGAACCAATGTTATAATTAAAGATCACTTCTAATATTGTTAAAAGTGGGATGAAATTGGATGATAAAACAAGTAAATTAATAAACACAAATAATACGAGTAATTTATTCGCGAACATATCACTTTATGAAAATCTTTCAAGATTGTATTCGTTTCCTCAAATTTCCGAAATACTGCCGATATTTGTCGGTGTGATGAAAAGGAGTGAAAAAATCAGAAAAGTTATGCATTGTTTAAATGGCCATATTAAGAATGTTTTAGATGCTCTATTAAAATAGTGTCTAATTATCTACTGATTGGAGTCTTCAAGCAGAATCTTCCGCTCCAAAATAATTACTATTAGATGGCACCTGATAAAAAAATCATAACCGTTTGTATTTCAGATTTCGTTATTTCTCGTAATTTCAAGATATTTTTACACATTCACTTTGTTTTGCAAGCCACAATCTCGCAACGGATTGTATGTACAGGCGTATTTTTGGACCATCCGTTGCAAAACCAACTCTCACGTTGTTGGGACGATTGCTTGCGAAGCATGCGGACACGGATGTCGTGGGAAAACGTTCTCTCGGTACATTGAGCGCAAGGTACATTATGGCGTGACACAACTAGTGGTTCTCACGACTTTTATAACGTGTATTTAAACAGTGTGACCCAAAAAACGCTTACCTCACAAATGAGTTTTTTTGTTCAATTTATAATTTTTCATTGTACTTGAAGATTTTTTCTTTCAGTCATTGTAGGGTAATTATAGACATTTATAAGAGTAATTTTACGGTGATTGAGGTAAACGCGTAAAGTTTCTCACAAATTATTCTTATCTTGAACCTAAATCAAAGCGTAAATTGGTACCGAAAGCAAAGAAAATCACTTTTTTTACAATAGCTTCACACAGGAAGCCCTAAGGAAAACAATTTCCATCGGGACTAATGTCATCTTTGGGGATGCTGTGTGGAGGGTCATTGTGGGGAAAGAAAGGAGAGGGAAAAAAAAGTATGAGGGGTGAGTAGGAATCTGGGGGTCAGTCATTCCTTCCCTACGGCGGAAGGCGATAGGTCGAGAGAATCCGGCTGGAGAAATAAAAAGATCTCAACCAGTCTCACCCAATCCAGCCTGCTAAGCAGTAGGTGGACAAACGCATCCGCCGCCAAGACCAATACAAACCTCACGCCATGAACCCGGGCACCCCTGCCAAGTCACCAAACATAGCGAACTTTTTGGGGTGACCTAAGGCAGGGGTGTCTGTTTTCCAATAAATGCTTCCTGGGGAGGCTGTAGCCACACTCGCTGATACGAACATCAAATACAAACTCGAAAACATACAAACAGATCATCACATACTATAAACTATCAGTTATAAAATTGTTAACTTTTAATAATTTTCTTGAGATTTTTCTATGACCTTGAACAAGTTCTTCACGATGCGTTCAATCATAAAAAAATCTTGTTTCGCTTTTGATACAATCTACGGTCTAGAATACACAGCACGCATTTCGAAATCCTTGAAAACAACATCATCTCAACATTCTCCAGTAATGTAGCCGGGTAATTATCATATTTTATACGGAAATACAACGTTCATATTGTTTTAAACGTTGCCTTGGTTCAACGCATCTCTATTATCTGCAGAATGTTGAATCAGGACCGTAATGCGGCAATCATTTGCCCAATTTAAAAAATATATTAATATAAATTTTACCTATTTTTGTTTGTAACTTTAATTAAGATCGGCAGAACATCTAGCCTCGATCGAAATGAAAATCTAGTCTCCTTCAACGGAAGCATTTTGCCGAACAGGCCCTCCATTGATATGCTTGGTGTAACCCTAAGTGACCAGCTCAGATATGGGGGCTCCATCGAAGCCAGAGTAAAGTTAGCCTAAAACTGGGCGTACTGTACAGGGCCCGCAGATACTTTAACAGTACACAACTGCTAACCCTGTACAAATCACAAGTGCGCCCCACGGTTGAATTTGGCAGCCACCTCTGGTCTGGAGCTCCTAAATACCTGAAAAATACCCTCGACTCTGTGCTAAAACGGGCGGTCCGTTTGATAGATTCTCCCATCTTAACAGACGGATTGCAATCTTTAGAGCACAGGCGTCGGGTGGGAATGCTATCCTTATTCTACCGGTATTACAGTTTAAGATGCTCCGAGAAACTAGCGTCATTGATCCCTTCCGCACCGGTGCATAGACGGGAAACACGCCAAACGCGTGCCCAACATATGTATACGGTTGACATTTGTCACATGAGAACGGGTCGTTTCTTCGACTCGTTCTTGTGTTCAACAGCTCGGCTGTGGAATGATTTGCCAGCCTCTGTGTTTCCTCCTTCCTACAAAATGGGTCTCTTCAAGACCAATGTTCATTCCTTCCTCTCCTCAAAAAGACCCTCCACACAGCATCTCAGATGACATAGGCCCTGAGGGAAATTTTTTCCTCAGGACCTCCTGTGTGGAGTTAATGTAAAATTTTTTTTTTTTAAATCTTCACAAGTAACTTTTCTCCCATGTTCCGGAACATTCGTGTTTTTCACTACGATAAAGCAACACTAAGGAAATTTATTAAAGAAATAGCGAGTTCCTGGCATGCGTTGAAAGGTCACTTAAATAAAGAAATTTTCTCCCTGCGTGTCCTTTCCCATTCGTCCCCATTCCCCTTCCACTTTCCACCTTCCTCACCTTCCCCCTTCCGCGTTCGACTCCCTCCTGCCTTCCACTCCTCCCTCGTTCCCCCTACTGCGAACCCCCCCTCCTTCGTTCCCCTCCCCTCCCCGGATTCCACACCCCTCCCTCCTTCCCTCCCTGACGCTAAACTATATGAAATACAGTCACTTTCAAACAACTCGCGCGCCACCTATTGCGTTTTTTAAATAAAAACTTCATAACGTCAGAGTTCAGCATTAAACCTTCCCAGGCGTGCGCACAATAACTTACCAAAGTTTCATCGCAATCGAATGAATAATATAGGAAATAATTGTATAACGCCAGACCTCACTATTGTTGTCTATAGAAATCATCGCGGGCATGCGCACATCAAATATCCAAAGTTTCATCCCAATCGGATGAATGGTTTAGTAACGCACAAGGGACAAACTAAGAAACATTCATTTTTATATATTAAGATTAGTTCTTTGTCAGAACATAACGATATAATTTGAAAAAAAAATGGTAGATAAATAAATTTTACTTTTGAGGCAGTTAATTGGTTTCTCCATATTGGCACGTAGATTGACTTTGAATGTAAATGGAACCAAATTCAATGCCACCATTATGGAGGGTTAATCGATTCTATGATTGTGGCAGACAAATTGATTTCATCACCGTCCCAAATCAATTGAATCGTCATTATAACCAGTAGATTGATTCTGTCAACGTATGGATCGATTAATTCCATAATTGCTGAAAAAATTGTATTTATTGTTTTCAAAGCTGACCATATTATCGACATTATATTATAAATCGCTGCAATCTTACTAATATCTAACAAGTTAACGGTGTTTTAATTACACATTGAATAAGTTAAGATTGTTCAAGCTCAGATTCGATTTGACACTAATAAAAAAGTCTTTATCTGTTCTTCGAAAGAGGCACATCAATCTGGCTACGTTGCATTTTGGCAGACTGATAATTGAAATTCACGTCTTGAAAAGTGAGGTTATTGACATATTATTTTTTCACTGACAGTTAACGCGTGAACTTAATTTCAATTACATGAAAATTATATTTCTCCTTTATTTTTATTTAGGATTATTTTAGAGTATCTTCCACTCTGGAAAATCTTCCATCCTAGAAATCACCGTTTATTTTGCGCAACAAATGAATCCAAAATGTCAAATTTTGTATGAACGAGATAAAAAGTGAAGCAACAGTTTTCTTGCAGATCTCGGGAATGTTTTTTAAATTTCACATTTTTTATAATTTCTCGACGTGTGTTGTTTTTTATTCAGCTTTTTTCATGTTTGAAATTATAATATTCCAAAGTCAAAGTATATTTCAAGTATAAAAATATAAAAGATAATTTTATGGTATTTGTTTTTACGACATCTACAAAAAGAAGAAAAACACAAGATATTTAAAATACCTTGAAGATAATGTATTCTTGCATAAATAGCTTTGATGGGCTACATCTCCAAAAATGTGCTTTTAAATAGTGAAAAATATGTTTTCTGTATGGTAAGCAATATAACTGCTATATTGTTAGACGAATTTCATAAACAATGACCCGGCCCTTATATTTGAGGCCTAAGATATTTTCCATCCTTCCATTAGTTGCCACAACGAAATGATTCATCCGTAAAGCATGTTCTTAATATCTTGTTACTTTATTACCTTAATATCTTGTATGGATCGTGCTCCAAATATCTTCTCATCCAAGAAAATATGGCAGTATGTACTTTGACCATCATTAATGTTGTTCTTAAGCGGCAGTAATAATTATGATATATTTATTACCTATATATTCAACGTGATATGCTCGTTGTTGATTGAAGCTTGACAAGTTATTGATTTTTCTTCCTTTGAAATTTAAAATATTGACATTGTAAGATAGCTTAAACGACACAACATCCAACCTTGCCCTTTTCATTAACTTCTTGAATAGCAATTGGACGATAAGGAGCAGGTTTATGCTATGTATTTCTCTATTTCACTAAGGCCTTCGACTGCGTAATTCACTCAATTCTTTTGAAAAAAACTCATCCTATTTGGTATACATGGCAACCTGTTTAGATGGATTAACGTCCTACGTTAGTTAATCCGAATCAGGTAATCTTAGAAAATATAAAATAAATCTTATCAACGGCATCTTCTCAAAGTCTTTTGAAAATCGGAATAAAAGTTGTACATTCTTTCTCTGACTGTGAAGCGTTTAATCTATTTGTCTTAATTTAACTTAGATATTTTAAGCAAAATACTTCTGGAGAATGATGAAAATTTGATATAATGTTTCGCCATTACATTAGGACCAGGATGCTATCATTACGTAAAAAATTAAGTTTCCGGCATTATTATTAATAGAAAATCAGTATAACAACCGCATAGAAATCTTCAAATGATTAATTTTATATTAATATTCCATTTGTCTGTATCTTTGGAAGAACCAACTTACATAGGTATAACTGGTAATTTTATGTTTTGGTGGCATTAAAGATTTTAATAAAATCTTAAAATAAGTTGTTAGTTGGTAACATTAGGAAAAAAACGAAACGACAATATGTTTGCATCACTACCTCCGTCCACATTAAACCCACACAACTCTCTGAGCCGCCTCCAACCAGCAAAAGGGCAAAAAGAAAAGTACGTGCCTTTCCATCATTGAAGGAAAAAAAAAATTTATGACTAACAAAATTGCTCGACATCACAGTCCAGCGCGTTCAAGCGGACGGAACCTAAAAATGATGTTCAGTTTTTGTATCATTAAGAATTAAGTGAAACGATGATATTATAAAAGTTATGAATTATGTGGGTGTGGGAAGTAGGGACGAACTTATAAAATTATCCAATAACATATTTATTTTACTTAAAAAACATATCTGAATATTCCATATTAATTTAAATGCAATTTTTGGATGGAAAAATGTTAAATTTTGTGCTTCGCAACTATATAATGCTCCAACAAATCAAAACCAAAAAAATAATAAATGAATATATTTAATACTAAACTAAAAATATGGCTGAGAGAACAGAGTGATAATCAACTTGCAAACATTACGAAGATAATGTTAAAACAACTAGAAACGAAATTCTAAAAATATAAAAACTACTAGCCGCCTCAGAACAGGAATCTCTAGTGAGGAGGACTTTGAAAACTGTGTCAGAGTATTCTATTATTATCTTACATCGTAACACAAACTTTGCCGAAGAAACTAATAAATAAATAAAATTACAATAAAACAATTATATTCAAATATTTTGTTTGTGTTTAGGGATAGGATAAAAATAATAGGTATAAAACTATTTGAGAAGCATTTAGGAATATGATGAAATTATGATGTAATTTTATGGCAATATTTGAATAGGAATATTGACGAATAAAGAACAGATCATAATTTATTATATTGAAATGACTTATTATCAAAATGTGAAACTTTCAATTGAAAAGAATGCGCCAATGACAATAAAATCTGCACTTTCATGACTGTATCAATGTGCACAGTTGATTGCACACCAAAGGAGAGAAAAATAAATAATCATCTTTTACGGAGATGTTTCCTTTGTGAGAGTAAGTTATACTTTTACTTTCTTAAATGTAAAGAATAAAACATTTCCTGATTGCATACCAACACACAAATACACACACTCACACCCATAAGTTCATAATGAGATTGGCCACCTGTGGAAGTACTTCTCTCCTCTCAGAAGATGATGCGATCACCACTTTTTATAGGATTTCCACCAATGAGTCACTTGCACGCATTTTTAAATTATTTTAATAAATTCATGTGGATTGTTTTATTGATATGCTATAATTTTTTTTCAATAAACCAATACGTGTTTTCACGCGTTACGTTACCACATAAAAATATATTGCTGTTATTTTTTTATTTCTCGTAGAACTAAACATTGTTTTTAAATTAGTTTGAAAAATTCATAAGGATGAATTTTTGAAATGCTATAATTGTTTTCAATAAACAAATACGTTTTCACTCATTATATGAGATACCACATAAAAAATGCATTGCTGTTGTTTTTTTTTCTCGTAGAACTTAACATTGTTTAAAAAAAAAATACCTGTATGGAAATAACTGCGTCCATTTGGAAAATGACAAAATAAAATTGAAACTGACAGTGTAATTGGCGGTTTTAGTTTGTTTACGTTGTGTTGATGAAATAGTAAATCTGTTTGTATTAATTTTTGCAATCGTGTTATTTATTCGTAAAATAGTAAATAAATTTCTAACAAAGTGATCTTTGTTTACTAAATTATACTGAAATTCCTGACCTAAGAGGATTGGAACACATAATCGCTTCTACATAAATAAACACACACTTTCCTATAACCTACATGTCTAACACGATTATTGAAATTGTAACGCTGTCCGAAACGTTGGCTAAAGAAGGAGCGCAACACACCACAATACCCCAAAAATGTATGTTTTTGGCCGTGATAATCTAAAATCATAACCGTTGTAGTAGATTGAAAGCACTTTAAAAATAAAATAATGTGATGATACTTACGCCTTTTGAGTTGACTCATAAAAAAATATGAAAGATTTTTTAAATATATATTAATGGGTGTTCAAATAACAGTAACCACTCGAGCGATGGGGATTTCGGGGTGTTCTGTTTTCGATTCGGCCTTTCGATTATACCTCCATATAATAATATGGAAACAGTTCAAAGCCAATGAATTGACCTAGATTTCACGGTCTATCCCATATTTTTAGGTTTTATGAAAAAATATTTAAACATTATTTCAATTTATAATACATTTAAATCACGAACCTAAATGTAGATAGCCATCGCACGAGTGGATGCACAACTTGTTTCTGGTTTACAAAAAAGCTTCATTATCGAAATCAATTAAAGTGTAATTTTTTTTTTAAATGGCTGCGGTTAAAAATTTTAAAAATACCGTTGCCTTAGAAAAACATTCGAAGCAAATAATAATAATAGAAAATAAATAAAAGACATGCATGTGGCGCATTCCTTACGTAATATCACCAATATATGCTCCTATAGAATCGGTGTCAGCGTAAGGTGTCGGTTCTTTTATAAAACTTTTTCCGCAATATTTCCACGCCATACCTACTCACTACTCGTGATGAAATGCAAATGTATTGACCAAGAGGCGTGACGACGTGTCCGTGATCGTGATTCTCATAATTGGATGGGCAATTTGATTCTTACAAAGTGTTTTCATGGAAAAAACAGTTTAAATAACAATAATTATTTTTTGTAAAAAATCTGCATATCCACGATACTGTTTTTTTTGCTTTACACGAATACAGACAGATATAAAGATTTTTTTAAAGTTTTTTTTTACATAAGCTCCACTGAAAGTCTTGAGGATAATACTTCCCTTCGGGGCCTTTGTCATGCTTGGGGAGTTGTGTTGAGGGTTCTTTAAGGAAAGAAAGATCTATGAAGGAAATAGGTATGAGGGGAGGGTAGGAATCTGGTGTTTAGTGTCCAGGGGTGACGGACGTGTGAATTTATCACTCCCGCTGCGGTGTAAGGTGATGGGTTGAGAGAGACCTGCTGGAGAGGTTAAAAGGTCAACCTCAACCAGTTACTCCAAATCTGACCTGCCACACAGTAAATGGGCAGACGTATCCGCTGCCAAGATCTAGTCAATCCTCACCCCATGAACCTACGGCATAGGTGTTGGTTATCCAATGAATGGTTCCCAGGGCAGCGTTTCGTTCCTGTTAAACGTTCCCGTATCCATACCCGCTTCCCATATTAATTATTATGGAAATAAGGCACACGATTTCCACTGCCTAGTACTAATTGAAATATGAAACGGTCGGAAAATCTTCAAACAAGGAAGGAAATTGAGTAGACAAAGGAGAAGGATCACTAGAAAGATAAAAATTATCTACCTGGCTTTAAATACATAAATACATTTAGTGAATTTTTTCTATTTTTTATGTGAATCTGTTCCCAACTCTTAACTCTCTAGAATTAGTGGGACTACGTCATTCCCAATTAGGTTATGTTCTAAGAAGTTGGGGAGTGGGAAAGCGAAAGAGAAGGGCATTGGGAATATTAGGAAATGTCTGACTATTCAGATCTGGTCACCAAGCATGGCTAAACACAGATAAATTGATTAAAAGTTATGTTTTATTCCTATTTGGGGTATTTTACCAACGCGGGGCGAGATAGGAAAAGCAGTTCAGTGAATTTTATTCGTACTTTTCTTGGTCTTGAATCTAAGACTGGAACCAAATTCAAGCTCTTACCGGTTTATCACGAAGGTTATTATTGACTAATGATGTCTAAAAAGACTAAATTTATTATAATTTAATTTAAAGTTACACTTTATTATAATTTTACGTTATTGCAAATGAATAGAGAGAAAGCATATTAGAGGAGGAGAGTAGATCAGAGAGGGTTGGGAAAGGGGGTAGGGAGAGGTGAATTTTATATGTGGAGAAATGGAACAACATAAAACTGAACTATTGGACATTTTTTTTGTTATTTCATGTTAGAAAAATATTAAAAAAATTTTTTGGCCATAGCTCCACACACTCCTGAGGAAAATAATTTAAATCGGAGCCTATGTCATCTTAGGAGATGCTGTGTGGAAGGTGTTTCCTCTTATCTGCTTCCTATATCTCTCTCTCTCTCTCTCTCTATCTCTCTTTATTTTATACTGTATATAATGTAAATGTCTGTACTTAGGTTAGTTTATAAAAATACTGTCCTCAAGGTAAGGATAGATGTATAAAACCGAAACTATTTGACGCAATGTACAAATAATATAATACAAAAGCAGTTAAAAACGAAGTAGATTTACGTTTAATTTTAATGTCAAGCCACAAATTGATTGCTTTCTTCGATAATATAAAAGTATTATTTTTCTCGGCAACGGTGTTAGGTTGATACTTAAATATCACCAGTAAATACCATTGTTTTCGGATATGTATACATATTTCTACAAAGTTTGCACATTATAACGAAAGGCAACCAAAATATAAAAAAAACCCTGTCTATCACTCAATCAAACAAACCGGTTACTACAAGTTAAAATCAATCAATTTAAATAATATATCTTTATTTAAACCAAGGTTTAGGTACACATAAAAAACATCAATCGAAACGGACAAACAAACCGCTAGTACATAAAACTAACAACGTTTCTCGTAATAAAAACCACGTTTGCGGAAAATGTTAAACCTGCATATTTATGCCTGACCTTGTTCTTGCAAACATGATACTTACTGAAGCGTAGAATTGTTTTCATTTACGTATTGAAATCGCTATCTAATATTCCATGGTAGTAAGCCTACAATAACAGACCGTCCGTAGTAAGAATGACGGAATCCGGTCGGAAAATATTCCTTTGTAATCATTTTGAAACTCAATAGTATCTAAGTTGGCAAGTTATTGTTTCGCAAATTGCAGTAAAACTAATAATATAATTTTACCCGAGGTGTTGCTCGACCTTTGTTACCTTGCAACTTAAGTATTGCAGTGTTGCAAGTAATATCGTAATGATGACGAAAAGTGGCGTTTCAAACAACGGACGCAGGATTAGGTAACTCAAAATATGACGAAAATGGATTATTACCTAAATAAAAGATCACTTCAGTAAGTAGCTTTCCAAATAATTGAAATACCTACATAATAATGTACGATATTGTACACGTACTCCAAGATTTGTTCGTTCTGGGCTACGGTTTGTAAGATAACTAAGAATTTCCCTGATGTTAGCCAAACTCTGACACCAGAAGAAGTACAACAAAAAGTGTATATTTCATCTAGACACCAGAAGAAGTACAACAAAAGTGTATATTTCACCTAGACACCAGAAGAAGTACAACAAAAAGTGTATATTTCATCTAGACACCAGAAGAAGTACAACAAAAAGTTTATATTTCACCTTGATACCAGAAGAAGTACAACAAAAAGTGTACATTTCACCTAGACACCAGAAGAAGTACAAAAAAAAGTGTATAGTTCACCTAGACACCAGAAGAAGTACAACAAAAAGTGTATATTTCACCTAAACCAGAAGAAGTACAATAAAAAGTGTATATTCCACCTAGGGTTCCTTCGAGGATTTTTTTACACAAGCTCTATCTGGGAGGCCCTGAGAAAAAAAATTCACTACGTCATCTTGGGGAAGCTGAATGGAGGGTCTTATTTGGGAAAGGAAGGAGTTGAAGTTCTGGGAAGGAAAAAGGTATAAGGGGTGGGTAGAAATCTGGGGGTCCAATGTGTCCAGGAGTGATGGGCGGATGAATCCATCCCTCCCACTACGATACAAGGCGATGGGTCGAGAAGTCAACTGAAGAGGTCTAGGTTAGGTCTACCTCAACTTGTATCTCCCTATCTGTCCCGCCACGCAGTAGGTAGGCAAATGCATTCGCTACTAAGACCTACACATATCTCACCCCCCGGGCAAGCTAGCTAAGTCAACAAACGTTGCGAACCAATTGGGGTGACCTATTTATATGGCAGGTTATCCAATATATGGTTGCCGGGGCAGCGGTAATGCACACTTACACCAGCGATTTTCAGAAATTAACGAAATAAAATATCTAAAATCAACTGACTTTACCGGGATTAGAATATAATATGTCGAGGTTTAAACCGAGTTAAACTGTCTTAGAAAGATTTAATACGGTAGGTTCAATAGAAAACATAAAAATCCCTAAAACACTTTCGTATTAACCGAGTTTCCGTATTAACCGATTTCTTCTTAAACGGTTTCCACTGTATTGATTTTATGTTACCCGTTACTAGGAGCTTTACATTTTCTCTTATTCATTATGAATGTGCATACCATTGCAAGTTGCAATCTCGACCTCCAAATTCGAACTTGCAACCACTTGGCAATAATAACCCGCGTATATTGACCGATAAACAACTGGTTACCAACATAAGAACATTAATATTTTTTAGACGCAATAGTGCTCCAATTAAAGAATCCATTCCAGCGGCTATCTTATGGTAGCTATCTGAATTGCTAGCACCGATTTCGATATGATTTCTTGATAATAAATATGTTGTAATAAAATGCCTTTTCTGGACTATTATGAAAATCTGGAATTTAATGCTGAAATTATTACCTACTAAATGATTACTGTTGATATTTAATTGGTGTATTATTTATCAACGTATATATTATTGAAATGTGCAGGTACGTACATATACTGCGTAAAACACGTTACAAGTTTAAAAAAATTCAAGACGTATTTGACCGGTTAGTATCTAACTGAACCATAACTAAATCTCCCGTCAATGCATAAGCAATATTCCCCGCTTATAATGATGGTAGGAGGATATTAGTAGGAGTTCAAATATTCGTGACCCGAGAATGTTTTTTTTTGTTTTTCAGAAATAAATTTTATTTCAATAATCCAACTCTGGTATTAAAATGACATCCTTATAAAAAAATATATATCCAAAGCAAATTATGTATCAACCAATTACATAGGCATATAAACAGATGTACTCTAGAAAATGAATTTGTAATAAAATAAGTGGATAAACCAGGGACACACCCAACCCATATTGTTTGGTGGGCCAAAAAAAGCTTAGGAACGCCATTCGGGGGGGGGGGGGGGGGGGAGGTCCGTCAATACAGGTAAATTGCGGATATTACCATTAATTTTTACTCTTAATTCGGTGTCCAAAAACGCTATTAATGTGAAACCGCGACCTTCAATGCTAGATAATATAAACTGACCATACATGCGCCTACATGTGTCCTTTGCACTCAATATCCACTTGTTATAATCTAGTTAGTTGCATTCGATCTTACGAGAAATGTGCGGAAAATAATAATTTAATAGTGTGGCTAAGCGCCTGGTACTTTTCAAGTAATAAATCAAAACCCCCATCGAGAGTCCCAGGACTAATAACAAGAAAGTTCGTATTTCACAAAATACAATATAAATGTGATAAATTTACAAGAATTTTTTTTTGTATGAATACCAAAATCCAAAACATAGAAAACTGAAAACTTCATTTTCAAAATCTTCAACCGCAGGTTGGGCGTGTCTGGTCTAAACCATTTCCCGGTTTGTCATATGAAATTAATGTTCCGCCAGTAATAACCAAGAATAAGTGAATAATAATAACGATTGTTATCTAATAGGTAATAAGATTAACTGCACTCATAAATTAATGATTTAACTGCATTCCATTTAACTCGGTTGCATTATCCACTCAAATGTCTCAATAAAACATAAGTTTACTGAGCGCGTGAATGAACATATTGCTCGTTAATTGCCACTATTAAAATTACACCAATGGATAAGTTTTTTATTTGATTTTGCTATCGTGCTTATTGTCGTAAATTATATTATTTTTATCACATTGTTGAAGTTTATGTGCATTTTTGAGTAAATACAACTCTGAACTACTGGTAAGGTAGTAGACCTTCCATCCAAAAAGGGGTTTCTAATTTTCTCTTATTTAATAAGTCAAAACCAAAGTTTCTTCTGCAATCGTAAGATTTGTAAGGAGGTACTTAAATACCTTCCCACTTAATTATAAACAATATTTTTTTTTTTAATAAATTATGAATAAGGAATTACACAATTTTAATTTGTATAAAGAAACGCCACTATCTCAACGACAATTTTTTTAGGTAGGTAATAATATATACCATAATAAAAAAAAGTCTTAAGAAAGACCAAATAAACACGACGATTTCACATGTGAAAATATAATCTTTACTGAACTATTACTACAAAGTTAGCCACCTAGTCAAGTTAGTCATTTAGTCAAAGTATGACTTACTTTAAAAATAAAATGGTGCAACATATTTTTGAAAACAGAAACGGAACGCATGAACATATTTATAGACAAACGAAATGAAAAACGGTCGAGTTAAAAGAGTATTCGCTACGCTCAATCAACAAAATTAAGAACGTCAGGAAAAAAAGAGGTGTTGGGAAGTAGATGCCTAGGTATTCAGATCTAGTTACTAAACAACTTGCATCCATTCCATATATGTTGTTTGTTAAGAACATTTAACAGAGTGACAAATAATACACATTGGTAGAAGCAAAATAAAAATTAAGTGATTTTTAGGAATCATAAGTAATTCACAGTAATTTTCATCTTATTTTAAACGTCAAGTGTGCTAAATTTCATCAAAACGTATCAAAATTTTGCTTTAACTGCTTTAAGAAGAGGGAAAAGTAGATGGTGTGGTTTTTCAAAATCTTAAGTAAACAGTGACCTTTCTCTTGCTTTAAAGGTCAAGTGTTTGAAAATGTATGAAAATGTAATGAACAAAAAACAAAGCTAGACAAATGGGCCTATTAAACGAATAAAACAATAGTCCAAGATGTAAGAGCCAATCTGGTTTCACAGAACTTTAACAATTCTTATATGTTGAAGTTAATAATCAAGTTCTGTGAAAGTTCTCTTCAAGTTTTGTTATTATTCAGTTAAGGGATAGTTGCTTCACAGAACTTGAATATAGCTTTAAAATTTGATAATTTGTTCAAGTTTTGTGAAACGTTTGTCCCAATATTTACATAAGTAGGATGTTTAACTTTTACCAAACTTCATTCTCCATACTAAGCGGTTATTATGATATATCGTATTACGCCGGAGAAAACTGATGTCTACCAATAGAGTATTGCTACTTGCTTTATACGAAAAATATCAGTGACATAAACATACATGCTTTTAAATTGGAGAAATTATTGAATACAGGTTATTGGGTAATGTAAACGAGTTTAGAATTTTATATAATGTGATATTTATGGTGATTTTTTTCTAACAACTGTCAGTAGGTATGTCAGACGGTCAGTCTAGCTGTCTCTCTGGATTTTTACGTCACACAGCATGATTTATTAATAGTACAGATAAAATATGATGATCTAAGTTAACCAGTTAGGGGAGATTTCAAAATAATGTGCTTTTAAATCTCGATAGCGTTATGTAAATGCTACTTTAGTTCTGGAATTTTCGTTTTCATTTCTCATTTGATCACAAATAATAGTAAAAGTGTCAGGCTTTCATTATTCAATGATGATTTTGGTTATTGTTTCAATATAACAAGGGAAGGCGAATTTATATGTTAACTAGCTGGTTCCCGGCATGCGTTACAATGCCATATTCAAAGAAATAAATTGTTTCTCCCTGAATGTTCCTTCCCGGGCGACCCCGCTTCCCTCCCGCGTTCCCCTTCCACCTTCCCCGCCTTCCCTCTCCCCTCTCCCTCTCCCCCGTCCTGCCAACCCTCCCCCCGCATTCCATATACTCAGTTCCAGTAAATTCAGTTTTCAAACAGCTCGCGTGCCACTTATTACATTTTTTTTATTCAAATTTACATTTTTCGAATATTACGAATGTTTTTGTTTATTGCAATAACAATCAATCAAATTTGTGTACCTAACATAGGTACCTTTTTAAAATATCTATAATTCTTGATTCGATTCAAAGTATTAGGCGAGTACTTCAAATAAAGTCATTAATTTAAAGAGATTCTAAAATCGAATTTTGATTAAAAAATCATTCTCAAATTTTGACATTTTTGACAGTTTCGCAAGAGTGTTTGTAATCATTAAAAAACTTTTCAGATGTATTGTCATGTGGTTGTAGTTATCCAGAAACCTTCACGGGGGTTTAAAAAAGGTATTTTTAAAATTTCAAACATTATTTTCATTAAATTACTATGAAAAATGCATTTTATGATATGTTTTTAAGCTGCGAACAAACTTAAATTTGTAGATATCCTATTGAATTACAGATTATATAATTTTTTTTTTATGAATTTACCTGTAAGGGCAAATCGTCCCACATAAAAATGCTTTAATGGTAAACGGAACGATAATTGGACAATACGCTGATATTTATTATGAACTGACTTTAAAAGCTTAAACGACGGTTAATTTCCTCGCTGCACGCCCTCTCGTGACGAAATAACGAGACAACCCAAAACAACTCTCGTTTCTTTAAAGCGGGCATTAAAATTCGCCGGCGATTAAGTTGATTCTGCAACCAGCCAGGTAGGTGGGTACTGGGTACTGTACAGGTGTAGGTACTTACAGCCAGATGATGTAATGTCCCCAGTCCCCTTTCTTACATTAGTAATTTTATATTGCCCGCAGCGGAATGTTATGTCACCTGCCATTGCAAGGCAGGGGTGGGACGAATTGCAACTTAGCCATTTTTCAGAATAAAACTTTTGCTCATATTTTTTAAACAGTATAGAACTATAGTTTCAACTTAAGTTTTGGTTCCAGGGAATCTTTTTAACACCTACAAAGCGCCAGCGCCCTTGAGGTGATTTTTCACGAAAGCAGCGCTCTACAAATGAGGAACTCTACTTCCTTTTTTATTTATTTTTTTAATGATGAACATAAATACCAGCATATTTTTTTCAAATGCAAACTTCTTTGTGATTTGAAACTCAATGAAACGAAAAAGAGCGACACTGAAAAGAGACAAACACAGGACTTAGCCGGCGAGAGAGTGAGATAGTATAATCGGTGTCCTCTTTGCGCGGTGCTTCCCACTGTTGTCTACTTTAGTTTTCTGAAGGTTTTTCTTATTTATTTTTGTTTTAACTCAAAAAATATTACATCTTTTTAAATTTAAACTTCGTTCCTGAAAGCGTTATTTAAGCGACATTTTTCCAATACAAAATAATAGTTGAAAGTTGGAAGAAGCTTTTCAGACATAGAAATTCCATTTTTATTTATTTTTATCAAGTTTAATTTGTAGAACTCCTTTTTAATTTTTATTTCTTTTATATATTCAATTTATAAAAACAGTTTATTCATAAACAAGTTCTGCTATGTAATTTGTATTACACGCGACAGCTGTTTAGCCTTCTGAAGGCACAGTTTGATATTGCCTTCAGAAGGCGAAACAGCTGTCATAATAATTACATAGCAGAACTTGTAATAATAATAATATCATTAAATATACAAAAGAAACGAAAAAATAAAAATAAAAAAATAAAATAAAATTTCAATCATAATATTTTTATATATTTTATAAGTATAAGAATAACCTCGTCGAATTTAATGTTTCAAAGACCCAATCATGTTTGATAACGTCTAAAAGGGATCGAAATAATAATCTAGTCTCCTTCAACGGAAGCATTCTTCCGAATAGGACCTCCATTGATATACTTGGTGTAACTCAAAGTGACCAGCTCTGGTATGGGGCTCCATCGAAACCAGAGTTAAGTTAGCCTCTCAGAAACTGGGCGTACTGTACGGGGCCCGTAGATACTTTAATAGTACGCAACTGATAACCCTGTACAAATCGCAAGTGCGCCCCACGGTTAAATTTGGCAGCCACCTCTGGTCTGGAGCTCCAAAATACCTTAAAAAAAACCCTTGACTCTATGCAGAAACGGGCGGTCCGTTTGATAGATTCTCCCATCTTAACAGACGGATTGCGATTTTTAGAGCACAGGCGTCAGGTGGGAATTCTGTCCTTGTTCAACCGGTATTACAATGGAAGATGCTCCGAAGAACTAGCGTCATTGATCCCCTCGGCACCGGTGCATAGTCGGGAAACACGCCAAACACGCGCCCAACATTTGTACACGGTTGACATTAATCACATGAGAACGGGTCGTTTTTACGACTCGTTCTTGAGTTCAACAGCTCGGCTGTGGAACGATTTACCGGCCTCTGTGTTTCCTCCCTCCTACAACATGGGTCTCTTCAAGACCCATGTTCACTCCTTCCTTTCCTCAAAAAGACCCTCCCCACAGCATCCTCAAAGATGACATAGGCCCTGTGGGAAATTATTTTCCTCAGTTCCTCCTGTGTGGAGTTAATGTAAAAACAAAAAAAAACAAAAAGTCGCGGCATCACTGTCTATCCCATATGTTATTTGTCTCTTACGAATGTGGTTTTATATTAAGTTCACGCAGGTTATATTGTAATATGAAAATGACGCACGTCCAGTGGATATGAATAGTAGGTACGTTATTTTGTACGCTTGCTTAGTATGTAGTATAGAAAACGCTGGACAAACCGTTGAATAACAAGTAGTGGTCTACATAATATATTACACATTTTATTTCATATGACATAACTTCTATTCTATTCTATGTCGTATTGATATTATTTTCAAATTTTAAATTGCGAAATATTAATATCAGTAATATCAACCTAAATACGATATTCAGTACCCACCGGTTAGGTACCTACTGAATATCGTATTTGAAATGAGTATTTATTTATTTACGCCCTTTTTCAAGGATTTTATTCTTTAGTAGATGCTGAATATCGTATTTGAAATCATTAGTATTCTTTAGTAGGTACTGAATAGGGTAGGTAGGTACTGAATATCGTATTTAAAATAAGTACTCTTTAGTTGGTGCTGAATAGGGTAGGTACTAAGTATCGTGTTTGAAATAAGTACCTACTCTTTAATAGGTGCTGAATAGGGAAGGTACTGAATATCGTATTTAAAATAAGTACTCTTTAGTTAGTGCTGAATAGGGTAGGTACTAAGTATCGTGTTTGAAATAAGTACCTACTCTTTAATAGGGAAGGTACTGAATATCGTATTTGAAATAAGTACTCTTTAGTTGGTGCAAAATAGGGTAGGTAATGAATATCGTATTTGAAATAAGTACGCTTAAGTTGGTGCAGTGTTAAATACATTTTCCATGAACCTTGGGTGCAGATAGTAAAAAAAAATCACGAGGGGCTTAAACGATTATAAAAAGGGCAAAAAATTACCATTACTAAAAAATAACATTTCTCTGGAAAAATGTGTTTTTTTTAATATCGAAACAGTAATTTTCAAATAAGAACAACGTATTATCTTACTATCTTACTAATCTTACTATCTTACTAATATTATAACTTATTAATATTATAAATGCGAAAGTTTGTATAGATGGTTGGTTGGATGGTTGGTTCGATAGTCCTTGCTCTTTCACGCAATAAATATCGAATGGAATTTAAAAATTCTTTCACTAATCGAAAGCTACATTATTTGCAAGTAACATGGGCTATATATATTGGTAAGTTCTGGCGTTAAGAATAAGCTGTGGCGTTATGAAGTTATGTATCATACGTTTTCTGTCCTTAACAAAATCGAGTTATTGCAAACGTCAAACAAATTGTTACCTTGGAAACAGTGTTTTTTTTTTAAATTTTAGGCTTAAAAAGAGTGCTTTGTTGTGCTTAAAAAGAGTGCTTTTTTGGCATCGTAGTTAATATCTACCTATCTCTAAAAATGTTTTTAAATATTATAAATGCGAAAGTTTGTATGCATGGATAAGAGTTACTCTTTAAAGCATAGCGTTTGACGTGGGATGTCACTTTGTTATTGTTTAGGTTACTCTGGATTCAAATATGAATAAAATACTAATAAAGGGAGTAGGTACTTAAAATAAATTTCTATTTCTATAATTTAAATATTTTCTGAAATAGAATTTTTATTTGCGAAATGTCATTCTCAAGAATTTTATTTGTCTTATCGTTATTTGTTGTTTGTATTATGTGATTTTTTTTAAACAGAGATAATTGGAGGAATGGGAAATGACATAGGCTACTTTTTATCACGAAAAAAAATTTCATTACCGTGGGAAAGTTATTTATACAGTAATTTCCTATTAATACCTTGCGAGCGAAGCCGCGGGTAAAAGCTAGTACAAAATAAAGATGGGAGTTGAGATATCAAATATATAAACGCTATCGAAATATGGAATCAATTGTGGAAACGCGTGTTAAAAATACAGACTGGAGCTTAATTGAACATAATAACACGCGTTATATGCAGAATAAAGCCCTCTAACTTATTTCTTTTAAATTTTTGAAGTGAAAACTTCTTTAGCACCGTTGTGATTTGAAACTCGATGTAACGAAAAAGCGACACTAAAAAGAGACAAACACATACATCAATAGGATTTAGCCTGCGATAAAATGATATAAAATAATCGGTCTCCTCTTTGTGCGGTGCTTCGTTGCCTCCACACTCTTGTCTACTTTAGTTTTCTGAAGTTTTCACTTCTATTACGTGTGAAGTGAACACAATTTTTTTCTTCTTTATTCTTTGCTTTGATGGTTACATAATTTGAGGATTTTTCGACCACCATGTGCCTAACAGCAATGGCCCGTGTTATAGTGATCGATACTGGTTACTGGGAACATTGCAATCAATAAAAAAATAACCAATTAACTTTTCCCAACATTGCAGCATTTTCGCGAAGTTTAATTGCCCGTTCAATTATACGCGAATTCATATCACGTGCCTACCTACAAACACATTTATCAGAAAGTCGTTATTTTCGTACAGCATTTTAGTTCGGTCAATAACCATAGATAATTGGAGCACTAGGTGACTGGGTAAATACTAATCTACGCAGAACTCATTACACTCACGAACCGTGGGAATATATGTTTTTCTTCATAATATTATCGCCTCGTCATATGGGTCAAAATAATTTCATGTGAAATGTAAGTCGCACTTACGCAAACAGTAGCAAAAAACGTATATTATCTGGGTAAGAACTAACCGCGATCAGATAGAAGAATGTTCTCAACGAAAATGCGACACGAGTAGGTACCCTGCCGCTTTTTCTAGGAAGCTTTTTCTCAATTTTTCTTACGCCAGTTAACATTATTCTCAACACATTCAAAATTTTTTTATAAATATGTATGTTCATATAACGTCGACTGAGTTGGCGTCGCATTTGTGTCCCACACAGGGGTCGTGAGTTCAATTCCTTGGCTGGCTAGATCCTCCATCACGAGAAAGCAATATTATCCGCCTAATAAGGTGGTCGTAAGAGACTTTAAAATATTTTCGGGTTATTCTGTAACCCGGGAATGTTTGTTTTTCTTTTTTAAAAAAATATTTGTTTTGTGTGCGGCTTTCGCTGAAAATTTTATTTTTCTAGGCATCCTAGATTATCTGAAACCTGAAAAAACCCGGTGACCGGCCAACTCAGAATGAAACCAACTCAGAACCACCTCAGAAAGGTCATAAAGAGTGATGATAATGTTTAATTATTAAAAAAATGGTTAAATAGGTTAAGTTAGGTTAGGGTTACCGGCTATTTTAAAATTATTTTTTCATAGCTTTTAATGGCCTTTCTGAGGTGGTTTTGAGTTGGTTTCATTCTGAGTTAGCATGGAACCAAAAACCCCATTGACTCCGTACAAAATGGGCAATCCGTTTGATAGATTCTCTTATCTTAACGGAATGACTGCCTCTTTATTGTTTCTTACATTTATCGCCACGATCCTCACCATGGAAAGGTTAATTACTTTTTTCGTATATAATCAATATAATACAGCATTTGAAGAGTGGTATACCTTATCATACTATACAAGAATTGAAAGAAAGAAAAAGTCTGCGAAGCCCGAGGAAGACATGGCACGATCAAGTGCATAAAATACTTATTTGTGGTAAAATGAGGCGTTTGTGATGAACGAAGAAAGGGGTATAAGACGAATGTGTGACGTGGAAGAGAATGGTAGAAGAAGTCGAGGGCGCCTGAGGAAGACATGACACGATCAAATCGACGATCCGGAAGAACAATGTCGCGTGTGCGATTTTGTAATTTAGCGGTTGAGATGTTTGAAGTTTCGTTTCCGAATTTTTACTTTGAGATCAAGAAATTGCGTGTCGTTTTGATATTTCGCATTTCATTTCAAATACATCAACAAAATAAGCCAATAAAACGATTTTCAATTTCCAGCAGATCCATTGCTCTTTGGGACTGTCGAAATGAAACAAATAACACTTAAAATACACCTTTTCAAATCTTAACAATAATAGTATTTTAACTTTAAAACCACACACAGTTTTCAGGTGGGTAGACTAGAATTCATTCAAAACGTTACTCCAAATCATTCATAACCCCGAGCAACGTCGGGTACACGTTGGCTAGCACTTAATAATTAGATATAGATTGAGATAAACCACAATATTTGTGAAAGAGTTTGGACATACCATTTCGCGACACGTCGGACTTTGTCTCGTATTGAACCTGTTGGCATCTGGTCAGTAATTACCTGATTATATAAACTTTATATATTCACACACGCCAGGTGTACTGTGTACATATTATAGATTACAGGTGATAATTATTAGAGAAAGCTGCAGTCTTGTCGGATCAGATGAGATCTATAAGGCATTTGTCGTAGCTCTACCTTACATAATACTTTGGTATTATTATTAATATGTCACAAGCGGATAGTATTTGTAATATTTTTCCACAATACACAAGCAGGAAATATTACACCTATCTAGCTATTACACACTGTTATACTTTCCAAAAGTAAGATAACTTGAGATGTCGTTTATTTCTACTACTTTGTATATTTGGTTATCATCAATATTAACAATTAATATTAGACTGTACAGACGTCCTTACTAGACTAGATTCTAAGTCAGTGGTTCTTAACCTTGTTGGAGGTACTGACCCCCACCAGTTTAATAAGCGCATTCACCAAAAAAACTAAAATATGATTTTTTCATATTCAAAACATAGGTAGATATTTATACATAGGTGCACAAAATGAACAAAACCATTAAAGGACAAAACCATTAAGAACAAAGAACAAAACCATTAAAACATGAATTTCACGCAAAAACATAATAATGAATATTTACTGCAAATCAGTGTGACTTCTGCTCTTGCGTTTCAGAGACCAGTTCAGAAAGGCGCGGCTTTACCTTGGAAAGTGCCACACTCGTGTCATTTTAGCGACAAAGTCTCTTCCTTTTCTTCGTTTATATGTCCAGCATCCTCGAAAAGGATTGCTCGTAAAGATTTGTTGTAACAAACGGTATGAAAATCTCCAGAGCTTTCTTAGCAATAACAGGGCACGTTACCATTTGTTGACACCAAAACGTTGACAACTTTGTTGTTCTGAAGAGTTGCTATTGAACTTGGCTATTGAGACTGACTCACCGAACCCCTGGGGTTCTATCAAACCTAGGTTCACTGTTCTAAGTAGTTTTGACTGAGGAAGCCTGCCCTATCTCACTTCAGCCATCGATGGTACTCTTCTGATAATTAACTCAGCTGCGATCTGTTGGGATATGGTGGAACTTCGTATAACAAACTAATATATCGACATCTACTGAAAGAATCTAATAAGGATATTATATATTACTTGGATAATAATCAATACATTACACATAAATTTCATGGAGATTTTAAGGCTCCGTAGAAAGCGTTCAAAAAAAAGAAGAAGATGGTTTGAAAGGGAGATATGTAAATTCAAATAACGGGAACGCGCTAATATAATATATTAAACAAACGATTATTAATTGACGTAAGCGGAAATATTTAATACAGCAAGACTAATTTAAAATAGTTCGTAGCATTTTTAAAAATTCGGTGAATTTTTTCATACCAAAAAACGAGATGTGTTTATTATAATTTTCGGGGCATAGGTACTTTGCGATTTTTTTTTGTATCGTGAGAACTTCGTATAATTAATTTTTCAATTCGGCAAATGTATAGAGATTATCTTAAAAAATAACGTAAGGGAAATATGTCTTTAAATTATCATGATCACTGATTAATGCTTTAGTTTTTTACAAGCACTATTTTAAAATAAGTATTTATTATTATGAGTGGTTTAATCTAACCTGATATTCGGATTAGACTCAAATAAGAACCTGTATAAACAAGACAAGAAGAAAAAAAATGTTGTTTGTGAATTTGAGTGTAGTGCATTGCCCTTTGATCATGGTAAACCGAGATTTTTTTAAGGCGATATATTTGATAATGGTATGAAGCCGGATTGATTTGTTCTAGAAATACATAATGTTTCATGGTGTCAAAGAATTAAAATATTAAACGTCGTAACCATCATAAATTTACAAAATATGACATCATAATATGTTTACGGAAGGGTCGCTTCCCAGAATTTGAACAGTTCATCAAATAATTTCAAAATCTAATTTGAAATTCTGTGAAAGATTTATTCAAGTTCTGTAATTATTCCAGTTCTGCGACATAACTGACCGATAATGAAATAACAACAAAACTTGTAGTAAAACTTTTATAGAACCCAAAAATTAAATTTGAAATTTGACGAATTGTTCAAAAGGGAAATCTAGTAAAAAATATTATGGCTTTAAATATTATATTATATGTATGTCATCAAACACCGATTCTGAATATATAAGCTTTTTTCGGGGGTTTTGTGCTTCATCCTACTTTAGCCAACGTTTCGGACCTGCTTACAGTGTCCATCATCAGGGCAAATTATTTCATTTTAAGTACCGAGTTGACCCTGTAAGCTTATTGTGATGTCACAATGTTCTTTATGACATCTTGGGCGTTATTATTTACCCTAGCAACCGTTTGACAGCACGTTTTTATTATTTGTTCCCATCCAATTTACAATTTTTAATGAATAACAGTGCTATGTTATCCTTAAATAATGCGACTGAATCGATTAGTGCCCTTCACAAAGCCATAACTGATCCCGCACTCAAAATTACTAGAGATCAGATGACGAAAATACTATCTCTTCTATCCGCCGTCTCTGGAAACATGATTGATGTAGGAGTGAAAGTGGGGATTCTTGTTGGAAAAATAGAATCTTACGAACGGATAATTGATAAACCTCAACCTCCAGCTAATAATACCTCTTCGATTAATGATTTGCTCGTGGAGGCCGAGGACAGAAACAACAGATTGAAGAATATTATTCTATTTAACGTTCCTGAAAGCTTATCAGAATCTAAAACAACCGCTATAACAATGGATAACGATAAAGTCATCTCGGCGATAGGCGATGTTAGTGGTGAGATTATTCCAAATATGGTAAAGATGTATAGACTGGGAGTACTAAAATCCAACAAAATTAGACCAATTAAGGTCGAATTCAAGGATTCTATCTCGGCACGTGAGGTCTTGACAAATAATGTTAAGCTGAAAAATGGTATCAAAGCCAGAAGTGACCAAACAGTGTTGCAGAGGACTCAACTTCTAGACTTACGCCAACAACTTGACACAAGGAAAAATAATGGTGAAACCAATATCACTATCAAATATGTAAACTCCATACCTAAAATCATTGATTGTACGCCAAAAAACTAAAACCACAAAAAATAAAATGCTACTACCAAAATGTGAGAGGGGTCCGCACTAAACTTCCCATATTACTGACTTCAGCGGCAACTATCAGCAGTGATATTTTCATTTTAACCGAAACATGGCTCGATTCAGGAATTAATTCTGCCGAATTAGGCTTCCCTAATTTCAACATTTATCGTATGGACAGGAATTCTAAAACAAGTGCCAAATCAAGAGGGGGTGGTGTGGCCATTGCTATCTCAAAAAATCTCAGCTCCTCAAAAATATCCATGAAGTACCTATCCATCGAGCATCTTTTTGTTAAAGTAAACATTTCTAGTGGTAAATTAATTGTGGGTTGTGCTTACTTACCTCCAAATTCTGACGTCCAATGTTACATTGATCATTGCGATGAGGTTGAATCAATTTGTGCTAAAAACCCTAACACTAAATTACTTCTAGTTGGTGATTACAACCTGCCACATTATGATTGGAGTAATATGAATTCTGATAATTATTGTCCTAATGTTAATATTCGTGTAATAAGAGATATGGCTTTGTTCTTAGGACTAACTCAGTGTAATAGTGTTCATAATATTGGTGGTCGTACATTGGATTTGGCATTATCTAATGTGTCAGATATCTGTGTTGCGATAAGTACCGAAATACTATTACCTGTCGATGTTTACCATCCACCACTTGAATTATGCTTGTCTAACCTAAAACCTATTCCTATTGTTAAAAGGGTAGTAAAAACACGAAATTTCAAAAAAGCAGATTATGAAAAAATCTCCAACCATCTCAAACAGATTGACTGGTCATTCTTGGATAGTGAAGCCGACATTAATGTACAACTTAATATTTTTTATTCTATAATTTATTCTGCAATTGATAAATTTGTTCCTTTGACGACGTACAAGGAAACTCAGTACCCAAAATGGTTTTCAAAAGATCTGATAGACTTAGTTTACCTCAAAAAATTATCTCATAAGAGATTCAAACAAAGTCGCCGGGCTATCGACTATATTGCATTTAAAAAAATGAGGGAAGACTGCAAAAAGCTTTCTGCTGAATGTTACAAAAAATACATAAGTGATGTCGAAGGCTCTATCATGAACGACTCAAATTTCTTTTGGAAATATGTCAAATCTCAAAAAGTTCACGGTACTTATATACCTACTTGTATGTCATTCGATTCTAAAGTATCTCAAAATCTCCAGGAAACTGTCAATCTGTTTGCGGATTTTTTTAGCGGTGTATATGTTAATGCAAATGTAGATAGCAATATCACATGCTCTAATTTGGTTGAGACTCTTGATATATCTGACTGTACTGTAACTATTGGTGATATTATATCCAAGTTAAAGAGTCTTGATTCCCGTAAATCTGCAGGACCTGACAAAGTTCCACCCATGTTCTTAGTTAATTGTATGCATACATTGTCATATCCTATACATAAGTTATTTACAAAGTCACTCTCATCAGGTGTGTTCCCGGATCTTTGGAAGTTTAGTCTTTTGACGCCCATTTTCAAAAAAGGTAATAAGAGGGACGTAAAAAACTACAGGCCAATATGCACCATGTCTACATTACCCAAACTTTTTGAAAGTCTAGTACTAGACAAGTTGATATCCCGAATTAATCCCACCATCTCACCGCTTCAACATGGATTTATTAAAGGAAGATCAACCCTTTCCAATTTAATATTGTATACGAATGATATTGTTAATGCCTTGATTGCATCACATCAAACTGATTCCATATATACTGACTTCAGTAAGGCATTTGATAAAGTAAACCACAAAATCTTATTAAGAAAACTGAAATTGTTGGGATTTAGAGGGAATATTTTGGAATGGTTTAAGAGTTTGTCATACTTCCTGGGGCCAGGGTGATACTGAAGCCACGTAGGGTCCAGTGTTATACTTCTGGTCTCCAGAAATATGTCCCTCCCGGGGGGGGACAAGTGTTAAGCAGGCCCCCCGGGGGCAATATGCCTCGGCTTGGAAGGCTCAGCTCAGGGTAGTAGGGCTCCTCCGAGCCTGTCGATGGTTGACTCCAATGAAACAAGGTTTAGTCACAATTCAAATGTATTCAATAATGCAAGGGGAAACAGTACAGGCAACCAGGTAAGCAGTTTAAGGCCTAGCATTAGAGAGAGTGAGGCCCTAGAAATACTACTGAATTTAGGCTCGGAAAGACTATAAGAGGGTTTAGAATCTCACGTGGCGTCGGACGGATGAAGGCAGCTTCCCTACGAAGTGGAGAGGTCTAGAGCAAAGCTCATAGATCGTGTGCAGGAACTGGGCGGCTCGGCGGGAGAGGGCGGCTTCTCGGCGTCATGGTGGGCGGATTCGGTCAGCTTACCGAACCGGTGGGCGATAACGGTGAATTACGCGGCTATCGGCAATGTAGGTGGATTAAAAGCCGGGCGCGTCTGGGCGGCCATGGTAGGCGGCCGTGGTGAATTACTCGGCTCGTCGGCACGTAGGCGGATTAAAAGCCGGGCGCGTCTAATGTTATGGTATTAAATAGGCGGCAGTAGGATTATACAGGCGTCTGTGGTGATAGCGCCATACTTGGATCGTCGGTGGAGACTTAATTAGTCACGTCGAAGGGTGGCATACTGCCCGACAGTACGTAGTAGTGCGTACGACCGCTCGCGCCGCTTTCTGGAATATGTCTGTCGCTTCGGCGATCGGTGGCCGGAGCTCTCTGCCCGTGATGAGCGAGACGGAAGACTCGAACGCGTGCCCTATAAGGTAATGTCTTCTGCCATTGGCTGGATTCCGCGCCGTGTGGCCATATAAGGTAATGTCTTCTGTTAGCCTGAGAGGGACAGCAATAATCATGCGAGATTGTACATGTACTGTGCACGTGACACACAGCTGCCTGCCGCTTGTATAGTCCGTTCGTACGATTTATGGGCAACCCATAACACTACCCTCCTCCCCCTGAAAAATGAAGGGAAAAGGCAGCGAGGCTGATGCAGGGGACCACGACCTTCCATACAGCATGTGATGCGATGGTTGCCACAATGTGAGGTACAGAGCTACCTCTTCACCAGGATTTAAACACTCCCTACCTAAGAGCCAACAAAATTTTAACTACCTGTGAGCCAAGCTAAAAAAACTAGCAATAAACTGAACAAAGGTTGCCAACTCTCTCAAGAAATTAAAAAAATATGACGTACCTAGTGCGATACAAGACACGCTAACGAAGGTGCATGAAGAAATAAAGAAAACATGACCCTTCCGAGAAGGATTACTACCATGTAAAAATCTTAAAATTAGACAAAAAATTTCCAACACTATTCCTGTTATGGAATATTGTACGCTGACCAATGTCATGAAATGATCGAAACCACTCATATTCGCGTCTTACAATGGAATTCTTAAAATTATACAACTTGTTTTTATACACTTTATTCCTGTTATGGAATATTGTACGCTGACCAATGTCATGAAATGATCGAAATCAACTCATACTCGCGTCTTACAATGGAATTCTTAAAATTATACAACTTTGTTTTTATACACTTTATTCCTGTTATGGAATATTGTACGCTGACCAATGTCATGAAATGATCGAAATCAACTCATATTCGCGTCTTACAATAGAATTTTTAAAATTATACAACTTTGTTTTTATACACTTTATTCCTGTTATGGAATATTGTACGCTGACCAATGTCATGAAATGATCGAAACCACTCATATTCGCGTCTTACAATGGAATTCTTAAAATTATACAACTTTGTTTTTATACACTTTATTCCTGTTATGGAATATTGTACGCTGACCAATGTCATGAAATGATCGAAACCACTCATATTCGCGTCTTACAATGGAATTCTTAAAATTATACAACTTGTTTTTATACACTTTATGCTATTTTCACAATTCAATTCTAACCCAAATGTTAGTTTCCCGCACTCTCAGCTTGTCATGGTTTGTCTGGTTTGCATTTAATTATCAGGCATAAACGACCATCCTCTCATGTTCGCATATAATTGTAAGGTAATGCTACAAAACCTATCATGAATATTAATTTTCAGGCATAATATGAATCCTCTCATGTTTTCTCGACTCACCCTCGGTGACCCGTACAGCGCTGTACTTGATGTACTAGAAATACACCCTTGCCGCAACGACATAGACAACCGGATAGATCCCTTGGAATCCTCACGGTGAACTTGCGTTCGACGAAACCACATAGGACACCCTCTAGGTGTTCCCACCAAAATAACCAGACGAACCGTAATGACCATAAGTGCAATTACATTATTCTCTAATAAGAACAATAAGACCCGAATGACATAACTTTATGACATTACCGAGCTAATTTACTCAACTGGGTGCATACTTTTAAATCTTCTTACTACGAGAAGTACTACTCCTTATTTGAATACAGTGATATAGCAAGTTACAAAACACCGTACAATTGCGTCCTGATATGGCAAGGACTTTACACGCTGGCTTACCATATTGATACCGAAGTAATCAATTACGTGTTTACAAAATATTTATATAGTAATTTAATTAATTACATTTATCATAATTAAAACACTTGAATATACATTTGTTTACCCACCAAAAACTCTATGTGTGTGAGTACAATTTTGTTAAATAACTTTCAATTCGAGTTTGTTTCAACTCAACTTAAACTCTCAGGGTTTGACTACGTAAGGAGAGAAGAAAGAAAAAAAAATTAAAATAAATAACAACAACGCCACGTATTTTAACACAAAAAATACGAAAATTTAATACTACCGACAATGTTATTAGAAGAGGAAAAATTTTCCTTAATTGAGTAACGAATTTCTTCCTAACACCGGAATCATATATACTTTAATTGTTCGGAAATTCGCGTTTCCAACAATCTTCTTGCTCTAATTCTAAGGAGTTTAGCCATCCTATCACGCTTTGGATTATAGTTACCTGCCGAATGACACGTTAGGTCGATACCCAAGTTCCATCCTATCGGACTTGTAACAGTTCTATAATACCAAACAACGAGTAACCGTTGTTATATGATCGCGGAAGAAGGTTAAAATTCGATACCACCACAACCTATGTGAACCGAATAGTGTTGTCTATTGGGCCTATTCTGATAACAAAAATGTGGTAATATAATTATTACATTGCCTTTTCATCGTGAATTCACTCCAACATACGCTAGAATTGAGACATACCCCGTTAAGGAGTGGGTAACTACCCGATTGTGAACGTTTTACCGCCCCAATTTCTCCTATATCGTAACGTGTGAGATGTCCAATACCATAACGATTTAACCTACATGTGAGAATAATTCGACAATGAAAGAGATTGAAAAACCCTAAAAAAAAGACAAAAAATAAAAAAAATTAAAATGATATTTCCAATTTATACATGACCTTATATTAATATATACACAAGGTTATTTACAACCATAAGGTTCCTAAGTTTCTTACTACTCAATGACCTACCCCAGTATGATGAGAGCTAGGTGCCTTTATACCTACCACTTGTACAAGAATTTTCTTATGCCGTCTCTTGCCAACGAAAAGAAAAGAATATGCTTGCATATTCTTTCATTGCAACTAAAATTAAGTAATTTTTAGAATGCAAATTGTTCCACGAAAATAGAAATTAGGTCTCTACTTCGGTCCCGGGCAGGATACTGAATACCTAACGCAGTTTTTTCTAATGAAAAACCTAGCCTAATTTAGGGTTCCTTGAACTACGCCCTCAATCAGTGTATCGTGTCGTGTTTCTTAGACGAATTTATATACTTATGTAACCATATTCATATATAAATTTAAAAAAAAAAATTTTTTTTTAAAAAAAAAAAACAACCTAAGTGGCTACGCACTAGGATGGAAAAGTAATAAATTATTACTACCAATAATAGTCATTACAATAAATGAACTAAATATCGCATCAGTAATTTCACTAGTGTAAGGTGAGTTACCTCTTTTTTATAATAATAACAATAATAACACAAGTCTTCACGTGCAGACATACCGGCGTCCCGGATTGTCAATACTTGTGATGACGATCCATTAAGAAAGGAATTGTATACTTCTCTAATAACAAAGGTTAAGTTATATGCGTTATAACCTCGTACTAACCACTAGGGTTCATGACGTCCTAGGGTTGTACATAAGGGGTAATAATTATATCTCAACTAATAACCGGACTAATCAGAGAAAATAACAACAACATAAATAAAACACTTATAAGGTTACAACTACCGGGGTGTCACTACCTTTTTTTACTATGTCTTTAATGTGGAATTTACCGACAATTTTTCCATTTAAATTCTCTAGTACATATACCGTGCTAGAGATTTTTTCCCTTATTCTGTTTTCCACAAAACGGGGTGCTAGTTTCGCTGAAAAATATACGCCTGCCTTAGATTGAGGGAAGTTTCTTCTCCAAACTCTGTCTCCGATTTTATAGGATTCCAACTTGTGTCTAGTGTTATAACGAAAAGCGCTTTGTTTATACGCGGCGGCGAGTGAATCGCTCACCTTGTCATACACGGCTACAAGTTCTTGTAGTTTATTTGCATAATCCGCCACCGTATCTGGTTGTGTGTTATTTTGACTAGCACCAGGGGAGATACGCCAATGTGACGTGCCATGCACTGTCTGTTCAAAGCCGTGCATGAGGAAAAACGGGGTGTATCCAGTAGTAAGGTTGACCGTATTATTTATTGCTGCTTGTACCGTTCTGACGTGCTTTGACCACTGACGGTGATCGTTGCCCACCAAAATAGCCAACGAGGTTCCGATGGTTTGATTATAGCGCTCTACCGTGTTGTTCATAGGAGTATAGAAAGAATTATAAAATACATCAGGAACGCCGTATTGAGACAAGAAGGCTTTAAAAGCACCTGAAGTGAACTGGCGACCGTTATCAACTATGAGTGTTCTAGGTACAGAGATTGGTAAAAATATATTGTATTCCAAGGCTTCTATTATGGTTTTTGCCGTCGCGTGGCGTAATGGGAATAACCAGCAGTACTTAGTAAAAACGTCTACCACGCTCAGAATATGAAAGTTTCCGTCATAACCTTTTGGAAAGGGACCTATCAAATCTACGCTAAGACTTTGCATTGGGCGATCTACGTTTTTGGGGTGAGACATATGACCTAAGGCTGGCTTAGTTGAATGTTTATAAGCCTTGCAAATATTGCAATTGGACACTAATTTTTTTACATCATTATACATTCCGGGCCAGAAATTCCTTAACGACAATTTTTTAAAGGTTTTAAACACACCTGGGTGTATTGCTGTGGGTGAATTATGACATTCCGAGATTAAGGCCTGTCTATCCTCTACCGGGGATACTAATTTCCATTCGTAGTCTGTATGTAAGGAAAAATCAGCTTTACAATGCTTATACAACCTATTACCTTGTATTAAGAAATTAGGGCTAGCTTGTGGGTTATTGGCGCACTTATTATACAGCTCTGAGTACCACTTGTCTTTAGAGCCAGGCGTGCCAAGTAATGAATTTAATTGGGTAACTTCAATACGAGATAGTACGTCTGGAACTACATGAAGGGAGCCTTTACGGTGAATTATGTCAAAATCGAACTGAGACAAGCGTGTCCCCCACCTGGCAAGTCTACCTGTTGGATTATCGAGTGACATAAGCCATTTTAAACTTGAATGGTCCGTGACCACTGTGAATTTTGACCCTTCGACGTACGAGCGAAAGTTGTGTACGGCGTCGAGAATGGCCAATAACTCGCGTTCAGTTGTACTATAGTTTCTCTCCGTTTTTGAGAGTACTCTGGAGTAATACGCGACGGGGTGTTCTGCGTCCTCAAATTGTTGTGAAAGGCACGCTCCGATGGCGAAATTGGAACTGTCACATTGTATTATAAAGGGTAACTTAAAATCAGGGCAGCTTAGTACCGGCGCTGAAATTAAGGCGTTCTTTAAGGCGGAAAATGATTTTTCTACCTCCTCATTCCACGTAAAATTAGGTAGGTTCTTTTTACCACCAGTTATGTGAGTTAAAGGGGCTGCAATATTTGAAAAGTTGTTGATAAAACGTCTATAATAACTGCATAACCCAAGGAATGATTTTACCTGTTTTGTATTCTGAGGACGGGGGAAATTTTTGATAGTATCTATCTTTGCCGGGTCTGTTCGGAGACCTTCCTTGTCCACTACGAAACCTAAATATTTGAGTCTTGATTTACAGAATTCCGACTTTTCTATATTTAATGTTAATCCGGCGGCCTTTAAAATATTACAAACCTTTTTAAGGAGTTCAATATGTTCTTCAAAGGTACGTGAGATAATTATTAGATCATCTAGATATGCAAAAAGGTTGGGTTCGAATTCTGGACCAAATAAGGTGTCCACGAGGCGTTGCAGTTCGCTAGGAGCATTACGTAGCCCGAAGGGTAGTCTTACGAACATAAAGGTACCCCTACCCGGAACTACGAAACTAGTTTTCTCACAAGACGAAGGGTGCAAGGGTATCTGCCAGAAAGCTTTAAGCAAGTCTAAGGAAGTAATAAAGTTTGCATGCCGTAAGTTATCAAGAATACGATGAACGTTTGGCAACGGATAAATTTGTGCCCTTGTAACAGTATTGAGTCTTCTACTGTCCAAACAGAACCTAGCTGTTCCGTCCTTTTTGGGAACTAAAATAACCGGGTTTGACCAAGGAGATTTACTTTTAACGATTACGCCTAATTCCAACATTTTATCCACCTCACATTCTAGCTGTTTCAACCTTACTGGTGACAAGGGGTAATAACGTTGTTTTATTGGGGTTCCTTCGGTTTCGATAACATGTTCGATCAAATTAGTTTTACCTAAACCGCGTTTAGCAAAAGATATGGATTGAAATTCCTCTATCACATCACTAAGTGTTTTTAGTTGCGCGGGTGTGAGATCGTTTTTTGACCTTACTACGTTAACTTCTGAGATGGAAGTATACGTAATACTTTGATTTGCTGTAAATAAATTTGGAGCTATGTTGAATTTTTTCCAAAAATCCACGCCTAAAATAATTTTCCGGCCGAGCGAAGGTATCACTACAAAGTCTATGGTCTGCAACTTATCGTTATAAACTACTGGAAGTGACAGCTTGCCAGAAACTTCCTGTCTCTTGTTATCTGCTGTAGTAATTACCAGATCACAAGGGGACAGCGCACGAGACGTGAATTGTTTGTGCAAATTCCCACCTATACAAGATAGTGACGCACCCGAGTCTAGTAAACCTGATAAAACACGATTTTTAACTTTAAATGTGACATGTGGCCGGCCATCTCCGCTACACTTCACATTCACTGCCTCGAGTGGATCGGTATTCAGAAAAACCTTCACGTAACCTAACCAGTCATTCCATTCCTTTTCGATTGTCTCTGCTGATGGCTTTGGACTGCAATGACCGCCTAGAAGTTTTTTTGATTCGAATTACAATGAGTCGGGGGTGGTTTAGAGAGATCAGGAAAATCGTTTGCTCTGCTGTAATCAGGCTTTTTCCATCGTGGGCTAAAGCGCGGGACGCTGTTGCTGTTAATTTTATTGCAATTTTTTGCAAAGTGACCGTTTTGATTGCATTTAAAACAAGCACGATTAGCGATATCCGTGGTTCTTTGTGAAATCGCCGCGAGCTGTGAGTTTTTATTACGGCCGAAAGTTCTAACCCTGTGATTCTGTTGGGAATTATCGAAATGAGTATCTTCTAAGATCTCGCATCTTTGTATTACCTCCGCGCAAGTACGGGGCACATCGTACGAGAATAGTTTACTATATTTGTGCAACAACCCATTTTTAATTATAAGAACCAAGTCTAATTCAGACAATGGTGATGATAACTTATCATTCAGGGATGATATTAGATTTACATACTGCCGAACCGGTACGTTATACATTTGCTTGTAACGGTGAATTTTAGATTTAATTCCCAAATCACTGTCAACCTCCTTATAATTTGAGACGACCTCCGGTTCGACTGCCTTTTTACTTGATGCGCGACTGAATTTGATTTTATCCATCTCCTCACATAACGCTTGTAACTCCGAAACGTTGGTGATATTTTTACCGATCTTCAGTTGTGCGTAATCTGGCGTGAGACCTTTTGTGACTAACGATAAAAGTTCCGATTCCTCTAACGGCAAATTCAGCTTGGAATTGATAGCTAAAGCTTCCAAAATAAAATCCGCAGCTCTTTCGTTATTATTTTGACACAAGTTAAATAACTTCGACTTCTCAGTCATTTGAAACGTCGGGTCCTCGAATCTCTTCAAAAAGGCTGTTTTAATTTCTTCCCACTTTAGATTAGTTTTGAAAATTTTCCTATAGAATAATAGTGCTGAACCAGTGAGAAGTTCGACAAAACCCCTAGCCAAATCTTGACAATCAACGCCCCTCGCGTATTGTAATTCGGCGATTCTGTCTAAAAAAGCGCGGACATCCGAATTCCCGTCAAAAGAAATTTTCCAATTTGTTAAATTAACTATTTTTCTTTCAACGTACCTTGTGGTAGTCCTTCCATAGTGATTTTGCGTAGGCGAGGATACTATGTTAACGAGGTTTCCCGAATTACTAGTTTTTGGGGTGGTTGCTACACTTGGAGAATTTAATAAAATAGCAGGAGACTCAACCCGCCCACTAAGGGATTCGTTAAACTCAACACATTGTTTCCGTAAAGACAACAAAGCCCTTTTGGGGACTATGCCTCTATCCATCAACATTTTTCTTATTACCGACGCGTTTGCTTTCTCGAAATTTAATATTCTATCCATTATTGGTATGGTGGCCTCCATGATTTTGCGTTATTATAAAGAACAAAGCAAAAAAAAAAAATTTCGGACGAATAATAGAAGACGAGAGCAGTTGCTGGCAGTCGTTATTATATCCTCCTATTACAGGGAAACGGATGTGGACGAGCACAATCCGACAGCAGTTACTACCTTTTATTGGAAATAACCACTGCTCTTCAAGGAAGAAATAATACAACTTACACAGCACCCAGGTGGAGATTTTAAAATAACGAGATTCATTACTCAATTAAAAAAAAATTCCGCGCGAATGACGAACAACTCTGACTGCCGCGATAGAAACGTAATAGCGTGAGAATGCTACTGTAGTAAGCGATGTTTAAAATACCTAACACTCGAATAGCACTAGCCGACGGACTCGCGACGTTTGGAATAATTCACACAGACTACCGTTGTTGATGGGAGCACAAATATAAAATATTTATAGCTAAGATTACATAATTATGTTTCTAGGGAGACAACAATCGACAAGACTTCGGCCCAGTTGGCGCGCCAGTGTCATACTTCCTGGGGCCAGGGTGATACTGAAGCCACGTAGGGTCCAGTGTTATACTTCTGGTCTCCAGAAATATGTCCCTCCCGGGGGGGGACAAGTGTTAAGCAGGCCCCCCGGGGGCAATATGCCTCGGCTTGGAAGGCTCAGCTCAGGGTAGTAGGGCTCTTCCGAGCCTGTCGATGGTTGACTCCAATGAAACAAGGTTTAGTCACAATTCAAATGTATTCAATAATGCAAGGGGAAACAGTACAGGCAACCAGGTAAGCAGTTTAAGGCCTAGCATTAGAGAGAGTGAGGCCCTAGAAATACTACTGAATTTAGGCTCGGAAAGACTATAAGAGGGTTTAGAATCTCACGTGGCGTCGGACGGATGCAGGCAGCTTCCCTACGAAGTGGAGAGGTCTAGAGCAAAGCTCATAGATCGTGTGCAGGAACTGGGCGGCTCGGCGGGAGAGGGCGGCTTCTCGGCGTCATGGTGGGCGGATTCGGTCAGCTTACCGAACCGGTGGGCGATAACGGTGAATTACGCGGCTATCGGCAATGTAGGTGGATTAAAAGCCGGGCGCGTCTGGGCGGCCATGGTAGGCGGCCGTGGTGAATTACTCGGCTCGTCGGCACGTAGGCGGATTAAAAGCCGGGCGCGTCTAATGTTATGGTATTAAATAGGCGGCAGTAGGATTATACAGGCGTCTGTGGTGATAGCGCCATACTTGGATCGTCGGTGGAGACTTAATTAGTCACGTCGAAGGGTGGCATACTGCCCGACAGTACGTAGTAGTGCGTACGACCGCTCGCGCCGCTTTCTGGAATATGTCTGTCGCTTCGGCGATCGGTGGCCGGAGCTCTCTGCCCGTGATGAGCGAGACGGAAGACTCGAACGCGTGCCCTATAAGGTAATGTCTTCTACCATTGGCTGGATTCCGCGCCGTGTGGCCATATAAGGTAATGTCTTCTGTTAGCCTGAGAGGGACAGCAATAATCATGCGAGATTGTACATGTACTGTGCACGTGACACACAGCTGCCTGCCGCTTGTATAGTCCGTTCGTACGATTTATGGGCAACCCATAACAAGTTATCTATTGGGAAGGTACTTAGCGGTTAAGGTTGATTCGTTTACTTCTTATACATTTGCAGCCTCGAGCGGAGTACCACAGGGATCTCACTTAGGCCCGATATTATTTTGCTTATTCATTAATGATATAGTTAATATTTTTAGTAATGTTAAAGTTCTGTTATTTGCTGATGATCTGAAGATATATAGAACAATCAAAAACGATGATGATCGCGCCATTCTGCAGTTGAACCTGAATAAACTATTTACGTGGTGTTTTGTCAATGATTTACAACTAAACATTGGTAAATGTCAGATTATTAGTTTTTACAAAGGTAAAAATCCTCTTAAGTTTTCCTATGATATGAATGGTGTTAATCTTCTTCGTGTATCACAGATTCGTGATCTTGGTATCATATTCCATGAGAGTCTACAGTTCAATGTTCACATCGATGAAATAACAAGTGATGCAATGAGAATTCTTGGTTTTATTTTGAGAATTGGTGCAAATTTTAAAAATGTATCAACAATAAAAAATCTGTATTGCTCGTTAGTACGAAGCAAATTAGAGTACAATTCCACCATTCGGTCACCATTTTACAAAATCCATTCTCAATTATTGGAAAAGGTACAAAACAAATTCCTTCGGTATATTAATTTTAAAATGAAAATTCCAATTGAACTTATAAATTATAATAACTTACGCGCAGAAACCAGACTCCTTAAATTATCAGATAGAAGAGTGTTAATTGATTTGTTATTTTTATTCAAAATTATCAAATCTTTAGTTGACTGCCCTAATTTATTAGAATTAATCTGTATTAATGTTCCTGCTAGACTAACTCGCAATAAAGATATTTTCAATTTTAACAATACCCTCAATACTAACTATTCTATTAATTCACCAATCCCTAGAATGCATAGCCTTGCAAATAAACATTGTGAATCTATAGATATATTTGGTATTGACAGTTTTGCAATTTTCAAGAGACAACTCATCTCTATTTTATCTGTTAATAATTAACTTTTCTTATTTTTGTTCTTTTCATAAAACCTCCTCTCATTTAAAATCTTACCAGTAATTTATAACCTTATTTTATTTTATTTTGCTGTTCTTTTTAGTTCTGTTTTATCATCATACATTATTATACACATATAATTGTTTGTTTATACCTACTAACTAGCTTTTACACTTTGCACTTTATTGTATTTCTGGTCTTATTACTGATTTTTTCTTATTACTCATAGCATTTCATTTCTTTTATGATGTTTAATTTTTTTATGTTTTTAATTTCTGTTGTAAAAGCCCACTAGGGCGTAAATAAATAAATAAATAAATAAATAACGGGCATTGAAAAAAACTTTGAAAATTATTTTAACTATTAAAACTATTAGTATTTATGTTAGAACGTCATTGTTAATAATACAAAAATAGGAAACAACTGGTCCTTAATACGAATTAATCGAAGTATTGTAATAATTAATATGTCATACGCTAGTAACACTCCACCAAAAAAAAATCAAATAACGACCAAAATTCGCCAAAATATGATTTATTTAGCGCATTGGTTATAAAATTATCGAGGGTTTAAAAAAAAATCATTTTAAAGTTTATTTTATTTAAAATATATCGCACATTTGAGCAGGCTTATTCATGTTGAGGGGATTATTTCAAAATAAAGTTTATCATTTTCAGCTACAACGACATCAATAATGTCGTATTTTTCAATCTTAGCACTCTAGCTCACTAAAAAGTTACGTACCAAAATACCGACACTGCTAACAACAGTAAACACAGTTAATAATACCATAAAACAATCTTATGAAACAAAATTTACTGCGTATCTTATTTTATTAGTCTTCCGCACATGCTGCACAGTAGCTAAGTACCTACTTTATTATCCACGTAGAATAGTAATTTTCTGTTAATCCAAAAGAATTTGCTTTTGATTAATATGACAGTAAGGTATCGTGCATATAAGAGGAATTATTACGTGTATTAGATTGCACACTGTTCAGAGTTTAGTGGATAATTAATATTCTTTGAAAGTCAAGAACGTGAAGCAGCCGCGCCTGTGGTTTTTTTGCTGCAACTTCATTAGCATATATTATGTTCATCGTAGGCAGTGCTGGATCTACCATAGGTGTTAAATATCGACTGGTTTGTTACATTCTGGTACCGGTTCAAGATGGTAGCCGTGTTGGACAGTACCTTGTTATCCTGCCAGAATTCGCATAAGCGTAGTTTCTACTAAGAGCTGTCGAATCGGAATAATCAATAGGTACCTATTATGAAAGAAATTTCGAAAAACAAATGGTCGGTTGCATTTCATTTACAATTTGGGAGGTGGGTATGGGTACCGCCGTCCCGGGAACCATTTATTGGATAACCAACACCTCTGCCATAGGTCACCCCAAGTGGTTCTCTACGTTTGGTGACTTAGCAGGGGTGCCCGGGTTCATGGGGTGAGGTTTATCCGGATCTTGGCGGCGGATTCGTCTGACCACCAGCTGCATGGCAGGACGGATCGGGAAAGAATGGTTAAGGGAGTCCCTTTGATTTCTCCAGCCCTACCCTCTCGGAACATCGCCATGCACCGCAGTGAGAGGGATTGATTCATACGTCCGTCACTCCTAGATACAAAGATGGCATAGGCCCTGAAGGGAATTATTTTCTTCAGGGCCTCCTATGTGGAGGCAATGTAAAAAAAAATCTTTGGTCAAATTGCATAATTTCTTATTTGAAATAAAAATAAAAATGTTACGTAAATTGCTAGGTATGTTTTATAATTAAGTAGGTAGGTATTAACTAGTAGGTACCTATTTACAAATCTCCCGAGTTCAGAGAAAATTTTGATTTTGATTTATTAAACAAGAAAAAATTCGAATCGTACTTTTTTGTAAGCGAATATTATTCACAGAACTGCTGGAGTATAATCGCTATGAATCGCTTATCAGTTTTCCGACCATGGCGCGTTTCTCGAAGGGGTTAGCGGAGAGGATGAACCGAAACACAATTCTGTCTTAGCACACTCTCCTTGCTTCATTCGCATTTACGCATCGTCTCATACATACTCTTCTGTTGTTCTGTTTCTCGAAATGGCCCGATTCTAAATCACTCGACGACTCGACTGTGCCATGTCTTCCTAAGGCGTCCCCGACTTCTTTTACCATTCACTTCCGTGTCATATTATATTCTCAGGCAAAAATCAATAATATATATTTTTATTGTATTTATAAGCGCTATCTTACGATAAATAGCGCGTGGAGCATATATGACTTGTTCAACGGCAGACCAGGTGTTTTAGAACGGTTCCATGCCAACTCAGGATGAAATCAACTCAGACCCACCCCAGAAAGGTCATTAAAAGCTATGAAAAAGTAATTTTAAAATATCCGGTAACCCCAACCTTCCTTAACTTATTTTTTTTTTTTTTACCTTTCTAAGGTGGTTCTGAGTTGGTTTCATTCTGAGTTGGCCGATCACCGTTCTAGAACACGGCAGAACAGATGTTCTGGAACAGCATAACACGCCAAGAGATTGATTGAGTCATATTGAATGGAATTTTTAAAACGGTTGATATATTTAATTATACTTTAAATAAACATAAAACTTTTTTGGATAACGATCTTCCCAAATGTTAAGAATATCAGAATAAGTAATGTTGTGACGCAAATGGGTAAATAATTTGCCTTGCGATAAATAAAAAAAAAATGAAGTATTGAAAATACCTACGACCCATGCCTATTTTTCATACTTACTGAACCCGCTGTTGCAGATTCGATCCTGTAAATAATATGTTGGAAAATATTACCGAGTATTTCACGATGCGACGCAAATCGTAAAATTGTAAGAAAAACTGGCTTTTTGCTATGATAATATATCGAGTTATTTATCAATCTTCAGTCTCCGGAGGCCATCTGGGTTGGGTCTCAGAAAAGAGCATTCCTTGTCCTTACGTAATATTATTGCACAATGACGGAACATGGATTCGCGAAAAAATGTTAAGTTATAAATTTTCTTTGAATTTTTAAACTGGTACATAACTTATAGATATAAAAAATACTGAGACATTCATAAAATTTTATTATGTCAAATTTCATTATTTATAAATACATATTTTTTTGTAAATTAGAAAAGTAAATATACACAATAATACTATGTTACATACACAGCATTCAACAGTTTTAAAATACCCAGTTATTAGAGAAATAATCTCGGGTCCTAACTGGGGAGCAAGTCTCTTTACTTATGCTATATATTTGGATATAATAAAGTCTTTGAGATAAAGTATCTATTTGGGAATAATACTGATTATAGGTAGTAGAAAGTATAGTTACAAAAATAGAAATGAATACTTTCAAAAATATTCCCAAATATTTCACAATAAGTAAAAGATACATACATATCTATATTAATAGCAACAGAATATCAGCAGAATATTAGCAACATATTATAAATGAAAATCATCGATAGAATAAATCAATCTATTTGTTATCTGTAAAAATGTAACGTAAGTTTTTTTTAAATTTAAAATAGTTTTTCGCACTTTTTATTAAATCGGATAAACCGTTAAATAGCTTAGGGCCTACATATTCATAATGGTGTTGTGTAGCTGTCGTGTTGCATCTAGGTACATAATATATTTTCCCAGATGTTCTAAGTCTTACATTTCGTGTTGAGGACACTTCAGATGCTAACCACTTTCACTGGAGCGATCACGCGAAATAAATAAATTTTCCTCGATTGCTCGAGATTTCCTGGAAGATCATTTTTTTAATTTTTCGCCAACATTAAAAAAATCATACCTTCGAATTTTAACATGGAGACATAAAAACTTATCATAGCCAATGAATTAACCTGTATTTTACCGTTTATCTTATATTTGTAGGATTAATAATTTTTTTTTTTTTAAATCGTGAAGTTCATAATCGCGCAAATCAAGCGTGTTTTTTCTTGAAACTGCCGTGAGCGATACTTATTCGAGTCAACATAGAATATTTTCATGTCTATGAATATTTTCGATTTCTGTATGTTGTCTGTGGTATACTTGATAGTGATCCATCCGTAAACAGCTGATTAAATATTCGGCGGGAAAAAAATATTTAAAAAAATTATTTTTAACATCGTTCTAAAATCGTCTAATGCGTCGATGACACAGGGCGAGTTTACAAGCTACTATCTCGGAAATTCACTATCTGTTAGTAAACTTGCTCAGTGTCATCGTGTTACTTGCTAACTAGCAGATTGTTGACAATCCACGGAAAAAGTTGAAGGTCCTCAACTTTACACGCTGCAAGCCGACTCGTGATTGGTTTATTTATGTTTCCAATATGGCTGCCAAAAACCAGCTGATTTCGACTGTCAACTGTCTGAAGGATTAGTTCACGTTATTTCCGCTATTGGCGCTAGCAGCTACGTGCGAGTCCATGTTTCCTACAAAAATGTCGCGAGCTACTGAGCGAGTGGACAGTTTTGTGTGTCATCATTACAATCTCACTCGCCGATTCACCGGATTCACCCGCTTTTAAATTTAGTAAATAGTAGCTTGTAAACTCGCCGTGTGTCATCGAGGCTTAAGAAGTTTGGATTTGAGTCATCTATGATTACAATAGATAAAAAATTTCAATAACTTCGTTTTAAAATAAATGTCTGGCCAAAGAAATGTTTTAAATAATTACAATAAAAGTTTTACGAATGTTAGGAAAATGTTGTTCATTTTTGGACCGCTATCAATCGCAGAAAAATAAAAATGGTCCACTTTTCGACCAAAATCGCTCAAACTTTTAGAATAGCTTTTTTTTAAATAGTTTTGAAACCGGCAGAACCTTACAGTTATCAAAAAGTTCGCCGGTTGGAAAAACGTTTGTATTTTAAGAATAACTCTAATAATCTTTTTTGTGTTATTACTATCTATATGTATATTTGTCTTATAGATACTTTCCCATGCAAAGTAATGTATTTTTTATGTATTTTTTCATGTATTTTTTCATAGAGCTTTGTCATATACATGTCCGTGTGCTTTGTAATGTAATATTTCTTTTTAATATTTTAAATTTTATCATAACTCTTAGAAAGCGTAATTCCCAAATATAATTAAACTCACGCCATCTATGAAATAGTATCTAGATTTCGATTATGACTTCTATTTAGTATCACCATAAGACAAAATTAAATATAAATATTTATCCAAGACTTGCGGAAAAGTAAACAGATGTCGCACATTAAATAAAAAAATTGATAAATTTATCCAAGACAACATCTAGAATCTTGCAATCATATATAGTGCAGCCAATACAAATATGCGTGTAGGAAATGAAGATAGTTTTTAGTCGAAGTATGATACAGTTAAATATGACCGAAGGGGATAGGGCATAGGGTCCCATTAGTTCAGTGGTAGAGCAGCGCCCCGGCAAGGCTAAGGTCCTGGGTCCAACTCCTAAATGCAACCATATCTTTTTCTGATTTTTCTGTTTTCAAATTTTCGATTGAGAGTCGCTAATTTTGTCTTCAGTGATTAAATAATATTACAATTTTCGGTTTCACTAATTAAGTTAAAATAAAAATAAACATTTTTTTAATTGAAATATTATGTATGTGTGCCCAATTTCACAATTCTTTCTCTTCACTACTGTATAGACCAGTGGTTCTTAACCTTGTAGGAGGGACTGACCCCCACAGTTTCATATGCGCATTCACCGAACCGTTCTTAAAAATAAAATATGATTTTTTCAAATTCAAAACATAGGTAGGTATATATTTATACATACGAGTAGGTGCACAAAATGAACAAAACCATTAAAGAACAAAACCAGAACAAAGAACAAAACCATTAAAACATGATTTACGAACAAAAACATAATAATGAATATTTACTGTAAATTAGTGTGACTTCTGCTCTTGCTCTTGACCTCCGCCGAATCCGCGATAATGACTCACCGAACCCCTGGAATTCGATCGAACCCAGTTTAAGAACCACTGGTAAAGACTATGTAACACATAATAATGTGTTTTACATACTTTCAGAATTGTTTTTCATCGCTACGATAGCCATAGCAATTCGTTAATAAATATTTAACTTATTTATTTTATTCCAGCGACCACTCCTCGAACCACAACCGTATCAGGTCAGTTCCCAGAGAGCAGCACGCGTCGGAGTTTCCGCGTCGGCATCAGGAGGCGAGTGGTGCCTACCTTGACCTCCAAAACCACCACAACCACCAGAACCACCACCACTAGCGCTCCCGTAACGGTGCCCTCCTCCACGGACACCACTGCCACCACTAGTCCGGACGAGGGGACAACGGCAGGAATCTCTGGTGAGTGATAATTTTTTTTTACATCACCACCTTACAGGAGGCCCATAAGGAAAATTATTTCCCTCGTGGCTTACGTCATATTTGGGGATGCGGTGTGGAGGGTCTTTTTAAGGAAGGAGAGGAAGTTCTGGGAGATTTGTGTGTCCAGGAGTGACGGACGTATGAATCCACCCCTCCCGCTACCTACGGTCTCCTTCAAGCGGCGCCATGTTGAACACAGCTCAAACGATGAACCTGGGCACCCCTGCTAAGTCACAAAGCTAACCAAACTTAATAATGATTGGTTCCATGAAAAAATAAAAGTGACAAAACAGAACATCGATGAAAGGTGAAGAAAAAAACATACCTAACCTAACCTATCATAACAAATCAAACCAAGCCTAACTCAACCTAAATATTGATTGGTTCCATGAACAAAATAGAACAATGAGTAAAAGAATAAAAAAACATGCCTAACCTAACCTACCATAACTTAAACTAAAGTAAACCTAGCCTACTCAACCTAAATAATAATTGGTTCCATGAAAAATAGAACCGTGACAAAATAGAACATTGAAGAAAAGTGAAGTAGTAGGTAGGAGAATGGTATTATGTTACTAATGAGTCTTTTTTAGTTATTTGTTTTTGGGGTGTTATGCCGTGTTGCGCTACCTCCTTCTTTAGCCAACGTTTCGGACAGCGTTGCAGTGTCCATCATCAGGGCAGATCTGACAGATATGTACTTTTGGCCGTGAAAATCTAAAAACGTATCTACTAATGAGTCATTCATTTTCAGAAACCAACGATCAAGAAACCCACTCAACAATCCAGCAGATTCAGGAAAAGGATTCCTCCGCTGAAAATAACAGATTTAACATCAAGCGGCCATTCTTCAACGGCTTTAAAAACAATCAGTTTGAAAGCGGAGAGGAAGCGCTCAGAGACGGAGAAATTGTTCAAAATACGGGAAAGAAATACAGCTCTGTCATAAAGCAGGATAACAGTTTGGTGCAGAGAGAAAGAGACAGCACTGAGAACATACAAGCTGAATTGAGCATTGACGGTAAGATATTTTATAATGTTTTATCTACGAATACCTAAGAGTATCACATTTAGAGTCAATTTTTTAAATCGGTGAAGAATTTTTTTCTTCAGCTTTCATTTTCGAGTAATTTGAGTGCTAAGTTACATTTTTTTAGTAAAATTCAAAAATTTTATTAGAATAACTCTATTTTATAATAACTTCTAAAAGTTATTCCACACGTCATTCAAGAAGAAGATAATAATAATAAATCTAAACGAAAATATTAAAAAGAACAGGACACAGAAATATAAAAAGCTAACGGTCACAACTAGGACTCACATTCAGTGATCTTCACATACATACTCCACCATTATTCTACTCATAACGTGACCTGTAAAGTGTATTAAATCATTTGAAAAGTTTGCATTCATTGTTAATCACTCCATTTCTTGCAGATATCGGTGGAGACGTAACAGCTGCCGTAGCAGTAGCGGCACACCAGTTAAGAGCTGCCCCTCTACCGACCATTCCCCCGTACGCCCGAGGAAATGACGACCAGAGGGACACGTCCATCAGGACAACTCCATCCTACAGCTTGGGCGAAACCAGCAGATTCCACGAAGAAGAACCCCTGACCAGGGCATATCTGTTGGCTTCACCGTCATCACCTTTCGTCAGTCCAAATAGTAAGTGACATATTCTGCAATCATCATACATTAAAATTTTAAGAAAGAAGAAGCTTTATTGTCTATAGTTATCATATTTTTAATCAATATTTTTGGGAAGAAGAGTAAAGCCAGAATTTTATTACCAAAAGTATGTGGACTTAAAGATGGGTCTTGTCAATATCTTGCTTTTATGAAATGTTTACATTAAACATTGAAACATTGGGAAGTGGCCACAATGCTTTTGCTCTCCATGGCCGATAGAAAACTTTCTCCGCGTGGGTGGTATTTTAAAATCAAAATTAAAGTCAGGAAACTCGTATTTATTTTAAGATTTAGTATAAAATGAAATCAAAAAGCGCATTTATTAATATATATTTGTTGTAGAATTGAAAGTCAACGATTTTGCATTTTGTTTAATAATTGATTGGACAAAAGGGAAAGTAATACAAGATAATTTTTTTTACAGACTATCTTTCCACAACGGAAAGATTCCCCGGCCGTGGAAAGAACACCTTCCTAAGCAAGGGCAGGCGCATCTCCACAACAGTATCTCCCCAGTTGGCCTTCACCCCTCCTCCCCTGACTACCCCCACCATCAGGAGAAGGAAGCCCTCGTCCCCACCATCAACCTTTGAGAAGATAAAGCCCGTCAAGAAGAGCTACAGAACTGTTGTCGATTATGAATATTATGATGAGGATGACATCAGAATTGTCGGCAAAACTCCGCTCACAGGAAAGGTGGTGCTTCTTCATGAAACAGGTACATAAATAGAATAGATTTAATAGAAAATATAATGAAACGTATTCGCTGCCACAAAATTTTGAGGACTTTAATAAACTAAACCCAAACAGTCCCGATTGAGACTGGTGGCAGCAAATATGTTAAAATGCTTGTTCTTTTAAGAAAATAATTCATTCCCCACTTTCTTCAGTATTCCGTAAAAAGGCACGCTGTAGTTCTGCTGGCTCAATTTTAATAAAATTATTAAATTCACAACTCTAAAAAAACTGATGCAAATTGGAAAAATGGCACATTTTTTTACCGAGATCACATTATTTGTCTAATTTTTTTTTATATGAGCTCCACACAGGAGGCCCTGAGGAAAATAATTTCCCTCAAGGCCTATGTCATCTTTGGGGATGCTGTGTGGAGGTTTTTTTAAAGGAAAGGAAGGAGAAGAGAGTTCTGGGAAGGAAAAGGGTTTAGGGGTGGGTAGGAATCTGGGGTTCAGAGAGCTAGAAAACGTAGCGAACCACTTGGGGTGACCTATGGCAGAGGTGTTGGTTATCCAATAAAGGTTCCCGAGGCAACGATACCCATTCCTGCCTCCCAAATGAATATATTATTAATATGAATATATAATTAATATGAATGTAAACAAGGCAAGATCATAGGAGATTGGAATTTACTGAAGAAGAAATACTGGTTTGGTTGCATTGAATCCTAACCCAGAGAAACAAATTATTATTTTGGAATAATTAACCAGAAGGTGCTAAATATATGAATGATGATTTTTTTGCAAATAAATATTGACCCCTTAATTTGCTTTTACAAAATGCAGCGTTGACTCAAACCTATAAATGGTTTTAGCCAGCTTCTGCATATGAGCCCCACACTTTGAATTGACTTTAATTGCTTCCCGAAGACTGCGGAATAAATATTGTTTTAGTTACTTGCTTGAAACAAAACTGTTTTACAATAACCATTTTCATTAATGGTTTATGCATTGAAGAAATGAAACTTCTTCGTGGATACCTTTTGGATACTTTTTGAAGGCAAAAGTCTGCGTGTCATGATACTCTCCCGAAAAACCATGGCGAACTCAGTGACAAACTTCGGATGAGAAAAGTAAGCACCTTGTTGTGGACTCCTCTGAAAGTTCCTCTCCCTCAGAAAACGGGCCTCACCAAACCACATCCGGTGCAGTCACAGTTGCTGTGCAATAGGGCCTCAACGATACTCTGTAGTGTGTGAATGTGGTCAAATATAAAGTACAGAATACATAGTAGAATGTCCCCTCCAACAGTCTCCCAGAGGCACATCTGTGCTGAATGAATGATGAGCTTCCAATGCTGTCGACTGGCTGGATAACCCCACTTTCGACATCCACCAAATCACCTCCACCATATGAAAAAGAAGACTAAATACCAAAAGAATGAATACTAATGAAATACTTCTTCCAGGTGTAATTCAATGTCTCGATCAGGGCAACTTCCCTCACCCCGAGTCGTGCAAGAAATTCATATCCTGCGCCAAGATGGAAAATGGCCAAGTGACAGGTTGGGCCTACACCTGCCCCAAGGGACTTAGCTTCGACCCTGTCGGAGGCATCTGCAACTGGTCTGCAGGATTGGGCTGCCAAGAATGAGAAGTTTAAGCCGGATTAGTTGTTAGTTGAAGTAATACTATGTAAATAATATTATGTAATAGTACAATGAAATAGAATGCCTAGAAAGGTTGCTTTGTAAAGATTCAAAACTTTTCTATATAATTGCCAAGACAATCCCAAGATGGCCGCCAACCTAGTTAAAAAAAAAATTATGTAGAGGATGTTTATTTATTTATTTACTCAAGTTCTTATCTCTAATAAGCCAGCAATGTTTGAAATTTATATTGTTTAAAATAACTATGTTTAGATACTTAATTTAACCCCTCCTTACCCTTCCCTCCAAACTTCCTTTATCCTCACATTAGCTTCGGCCAGATGAGTCCTAATAGGCGCTGTCAGTGTTTAGGTATTCAATAGAAAAGTTTCAGTGGAATTCACGTTTGATGATTGGAAGCCCATTGTGGAGTCACCAAGTCAATGTTTTGCACCGCTATGATCTAAATTCCTAACTAAACTATTATAAATTAGCTGTGCCAACGAGTACACGGTCATTGACAGCGGCACATCTAGGAATTCTATATCATTGTAATGAGCGTTGTCAAAAGAGCGAGTGAATGAAAATTTAATCGTAGTCAAAGATATTGTGAGTTATATTTATTACCTAATTGAGATTGCACAGCGAAGAATGAATGGTTACCATTATAAAATTACCATTAAATTTACGAAAAAGTACAATAAAAACAGCGGATGAAATCAATAATGAAGTCTAAGGACGGGCTGTTTCACAGAATTTGAACAATTCATGAAATAATTACAAAGTTATTTTTCAAGTTCTATTCAATTTTATTATTATTGGCCAGTTGTTGAACACAACTGAAATAATAACAGAACTTGAATAAAACTTTCACAGAACTTGAAAATTAATTTTGAAATTTGACAAATTGTTCAAATTCTGTGAAACACTCCGTCCTAAATGTTTTATTGATAAAAATCAATATTTTATGAAATGCATAATAAAACACACACTTTGTAAATGATTCAATATTTTCGTTTTATTGATTAAATATGTTATTGCTTTGTGATAGTACTGTTAAAGCAATCGAAGATTTGACAATTTATACTCATTGCAATATGCAAATACTTTTCTCAAATAATCATGCATATTATATCACAGTATATTGCCAATAAATGTATGTACATACTATTTTTTGATATGCAATATATTATATTGATGTTGTTTAGAATGTTTAGGTGAAAATTCAATGCAAACATGTTGATGGTCATTAGGGAAAACAGATTATATATACCATATTTCTTAGCAGGGTATTGCCGCAATGATCATAGTAAGTAAAATATTATCAAATGTAATATTTAGACTTCAGAAAGTGCCTTATCATAACTCCATAAAGAAGATGACTCGAGCGTGTTTGTTAGTCAGTAAGATGCAATAATTATTAAGAGAAACGTGTGACTGTTTTTATTTACTTATTTTGTATTAAAAAATATTAAAAATTAACCATGCTGTTTTAATTCAATCACCTGGCATAAAATTTGTACGGCAACACCGAACAGATATATCTACCAAATAAAAGTGGGAAATGTGAAAAAGATTAACTCTGATTCACCGATAGTGCCAACATCTCGATAGGAAAAGACTCATGTTTTTTTTTTACATTAAATCCACACAGGAGGCCCTGAGGAAAATAATTTCCCTCAGGGCCTATGTCATCTTTGAAAATGCTGTGTGGAGGGATACCATGAAGACACTTTGTGTAACCAGAAATAGTAGTAACACTCAATTAATACCCTGTGAACTTTGTTAAAGTGCTATTATTTAAAATATAAATTTTTTTAACACAAATAAATGTTAAAAGTTTTAAAAATGGCTCACAAAAATGGTTTTTTCTAACTAAAATTACTAATAATGAAAAAAAAAATAAAAACACATATATTTTATTAGACAAATATGTATATTATAAATGTTATCGTCACCTCACTTTGTATCGTTTCATGTAAAAATAATGAATAAAAAATTCCCAAAGTTTCATTATTTTTTTTAATATTGCGATCGGAAACTTTGATTTCAGAAAGGTGTAGGTACATTTTAATTATTCTGTGGTTAACTTTTAGATTTGAATATAAAGTTTTTTTAACACCATTTTATCTTTCTAACACTGTTTCGATCTTATTTCTCACCATGATAGTAAGGGAGACACAATGACTTCTATGAAAGAAACGAGTTGTTCCCAAAAGCAACTAAAATTAGCCTGAGGGGTTAAGCCTGTCGTGCTAACAGGAGCTATGTAGACCATCTTCTCGTCCTAAATCTGGCTTCCGATATAATCCGAAACTCTTCAAGACCCGCATTAATAAATTCCTCCCTACAGCCCCTAGATAGGTACAGGTAGGTATAGACAAGGACGTTCTTGTGAGGTGTTATATAAAAAGATTAAAGATTACTTCAGACAGAATGCTCTCCTTCCTGATGATTCGTAGGGAACCTGGAAGATTTCTCATCTCATTTAAATGCGGATGCCACTACGTATAAAGTTGCCAGAATTCTCTCTCTCGAAAAGCATGGACAACGTTAAACCACATCAGTCACAGCAGTTATGCATACATGATAATTAAATGGTCACTTAAGGACTCTGCATTGCATGAATGTGGACAGGTTCAAACTATGGAACACTTTGTACAATAATGTTCATTCTGTCAGTTCTCCTGGGACATATTGGTGATGCACATTCTTACTCTTGATAAAATTGAATGAAGAACCTTAACTTCGCTTCGTGGCCACCATTACTCTCCAACCATGGAAAGAAAAAAAATTAGTCACTAAGTAGTCAAGAACTATTACGCAAAAATAACAGACTTTTTTTACAATTGCCCCACACAGGAGGCACTGAGGAAAACAATTTCCTTCGAGGCCTATATCATCTTTGAGGATGTGTGGAGGGTCTTTTTAAGGAAAGCAATTGGAGAGAGCAGAGGAGACTTTTTTTAGGAGACAAAGATCTGGAGAGAAAAAAGGCAGGAGGGGTGGGTAGAAATCTGGGAGTCAGTGTGAGAGGTTCAAGGGTCCTGCTCCACCTCCCACTGAGGTTCAAGGGTCGAGAGAGTTCGGCTGGAGAAATCAAAAGGTCTCCGTTAACAAGTTTTACCCGATCCGGCCTGCCACGCAGTAGGTGGGCAAACCCATCCGCAGCCAAGACCTAGACAAACCTCACCACATGCGACATTTATCCAAATTGTTGATGATTTTTATGATGATTTAAAAAAAAAACTTCTTTTCCGATTGATTTCGGTACAGACCATGATTCTAGGTAAGATTCCAAAATTTCAGTCGAATCGGTGCCATAGGGCCGAAGTTATGACCGTTCAAAGGTCCGACCCCAAGTACTTAAACGACCGAACCCAAGTGTTAAAACGATGATTTCAAACAAAATTCTTCTTCTGGCAGTTATTTTGATTGATTCCTGTACAGACCTTTATTTTTATAAAAAAAATCGAATATTTCAGTCGGTTCGGTGCCATTGTGCTGAAGTTATGACCGACCGCAAGTATTGTTACAAAGCGCCTGAAAAATGATGATTTTAAAAAAAAAACTTCTTTTCCCAGTTTTTTGATTGATTCCGGTACAGACCATGATTCTAGGTAAGATTCCAAAATTTCAGTGGAATCGGTGCCATAGGGCCGAAGTTATGACGGTTCAAAGGTCCGACCCCAAGTATTTAAACGACCGAACCCAAGTGGTAAAATGATGATTTCAAACAAAATTCTTCTTCTGGCAGTTTTTTTTATTGATTCTTGTACAGACCTTTATTTTTATAAAAAAATTAAAAATTTCAGTCGGTTTGATGCCATTGTGCTGAAGTTATGACCGACCGCAAGTATTGTTACAAAGCGCCTGAAAAATGATGATTTTAAAAAAAAAACTTCTTTTCCCAGTTTTTTGATTGATTCCGGTACAGACCATGATTCTAGGTAAGATTCCAAAATTTCAGTGGAATCGGTGCCATAGGGCCGAAGTTATGACGGTTCAAAGGTCCGACCCCAAGTACTTAAACGATCAGACCCAAGTGTTAAAACGATGATTTCAAACAAAATTCTTCTTCTGGCAGTTTTTTTGATTGATTCCGGTACAGACCAAGATTCTAGGTAAGATTCCAAAATTTCAGTCGAATCGGTGCCATAGGTCCGAAGTTATGACCGTTCAAAGGTCCGACCCCAAGTACTTAAACGACCGAACCCAAGTGTTAATACGATGATTTCAAACAAAATTCTTCTTCTGGCAGTTTTTTTGATTGATTCCTATACAGACCTTTATTTTTATAAAAAAATAGAATATTTCAGTCGGTTCGGTGCCATTGTGCTGAAGTTATGACCGACCGCAAGTATTGTTACAAAGCGCCTGAAAAATGATGATTTAAAAAAAAAATCTTTTCTTCCCAGTTTTTTTGATTGATTCCTGTACAGACCAAGATTTCGAGTAAGAAACCAAAATTTGAATCGAATCAGTGCCATAGGGCCGAAGTAATGACCGTTCAAAGGTCCGACCCCAAGTACTAAAAAGACCGAACCCAAGTGGTAAAATGATGATTTCAAACAAAATTCTTCTTCTGGCAGATTTTTTGATTGATTCCTGTACAGACCTTTATTTTTATAAAAAAATTAAAAATTTCAGTCGGTTTGATGCCATTGTGCTGAAGTTATGACCGACCGCAAGTATTGTTACAAAGCGCCTAAAAATGATGATTTTTAAAAAAATCTTCTATTCCCAGTTTTTTTGATTGACTCCGGTACAGACCATGATTCTTGGTGAGATTCCAAAATTTCAGTCGAATCGTTGACATAGGTCCGAAGTTATGACCGTTCAAAGGTCCGACCCCAAGTACTTAAACGACCGAACCCAAGTGTTAAAACGATGATTTCAAACAAAATTCCTCTTCTGGCAGTTTTTTTGATTGATTCCTATACAGACCTTTATTTTTATAAAAAAATAGAATATTTCAGTCGGTTCGGTGCCATTGTGCTGAAGTTATGATTTACCGCAAGTATTGTTACAAAGCGCCTGAAAAAAGATGATTTAAAAAAAAATCTTCTTTTCAAAATTTGAATCGAATCGGTGCCATAGGGCCGAAGTTATGACCGTTCAAAGGTACGACCCCAAGAACTTAAACCACCGAACCCAAGTGTTAAAACGATGATTTCAAACAAAATTCTTCTTCTGGCAGTTTTTTTATTGATTCCGGTACAGACCATGATTATAGGTAAGATTCCAAAATTTCAGTCGAATCGGTGCCATAGGGCCGAAGTTCGGCCCCTTAGAGTCAAAAAAACGTATCTCAATTTTTACCGATTTTGAGTTACGGATGGTACTAGTCACAAAATAACACGTTACGTTAAGTGACAAAGACACGTATCTGTAAAAAAATCTTCTTTTCACAGTTTTTTTGATTGATTCCTGTACAGACCGTGATTTCGAGTAAGAAAACAAAGTTTGAATCGAATCGGTGCCATAGGGCCGAAGTTATGACCGTTAAAAGGTCCGACCCCAAGTACTTAAACGATTGAACCCAAGTGTTAAAACGATGATTTCAAACAAAATTCTTCTTCTGGCAGTTATTTTGATTGATTCCTGTACAGACCTTTATTTTTATAAAAAAATTAAAAATTTCAGTCGGTTTGATGCCATTGTGCTGAAGTTATGACCGACCGCAAGTATTGTTACAAAGCGCCTAAAAATGATGATTTTTAAAAAAATCTTCTATTCCCAGTTTTTTTGATTGACTCCGGTACAGACCATGATTCTTGGTGAGATTCCAAAATTTCAGTCGAATCGTTGACATAGGTCCGAAGTTATGACCGTTCAAAGGTCCGACCCCAAGTACTTAAACGACCGAACCCAAGTGTTAAAACGATGATTTCAAACAAAATTCCTCTTCTGGCAGTTTTTTTGATTGATTCCTATACAGACCTTTATTTTTATAAAAAAATAGAATATTTCAGTCGGTTCGGTGCCATTGTGCTGAAGTTATGATTGACCGCAAGTATTGTTACAAAGCGCCTGAAAAATGATGATTTAAAAAAAAAATCTTCTTTTCCAAGTTTTTTTGATTGATTCCGATACAGACCATGATTCTAGGTAAGATTCCATAATTTCAGTCGTATCAGTGCCATAAAGCCAAAGTTATGACCGTTAAAAGGTCCGACCCCAAGTACTTAAACGACCGAACCCAAGTGTTAAGACGATGATTTCAAACAAAATTCTTCTTCTGGCAGTTATTTTGATTGATTCCTGTACAGACCTTTATTTTTTATAAAAAAATTGAAAATTTAAGTCGGTTCGGTGCCATTGTGCTGAAGTTATGACCGACCGCAAGTATTGTTACAAAGCGCCTGAAAAATGATGATTTTTAAAAAAAATCTTCGCTTCCCAGTTTTTTTGATTGATTCCTGTACAGACCGTGATTTCGAGTAAGAAACCAAAATTTGAATCGAATCAGTGCCATAGGGCCGAAGTTATGACCGTTCAAAGGTACGACCCCAAGTACTTAAACGACCGAACCCAAGTGTTAAAACGATGATTTCAAAAAAAATTCTTCTTCTGGCAGTTTTTTTGATTGATTCCTATACAGACCTTTATTTTTATAAAAAAATAGAATAGTTCAGTTGGTTCGGTGCAATTGTGCTGAAGTTATGATTGACCGCAAGTATTGTTACAAAGTGCCTGAAAAATGATGATTTTTAAAAAAAATCTTTTCTTCCCAAGTTTTTTAATTGATTCCTGTACAGACCATGATTTCGAGTAAGAAACCAAAATTTGAATCGAATCGGTGCCATAGGGCCGAAGTAATGACCGTTCAAAGGTCCGACCCCAATTACTTAAACGACCGAACCCAAGTGTTAAGACGATGATTTCAAACAAAATTCTTCTGCTGGCAGTTATTTTGATTGATTCCTGTACAGACCTTTATTTTTATAAAAAAATCGAAAATTACAGTCGGTTCGGTGCCATTGTGCTAAAGTTATGACCTACCGCAAGTATTGTTACAAAGCGCCTGAAAAAAGATGATTTAAAAAAAAATCTTCTTTTCAAAATTTGAATCGAATCGGTGCCATAGGGCCGAAGTTATGACCGTTCAAAGGTACGACCCCAAGAACTTAAACCACCGAACCCAAGTGTTAAAACGATGATTTCAAACAAAATTCTTCTTCTGGCAGTTTTTTTATTGATTCCGGTACAGACCATGATTATAGGTAAGATTCCAAAATTTCAGTCGAATCGGTGCCATAGGGCCGAAGTTCGGCCCCTTAGAGTCAAAAAAACGTATCTCAATTTTTACCGATTTTGAGTTACGGATGGTACTAGTCACAAAATAACACGTTACGTTAAGTGACAAAGACACGTATCTGTAAAAAAATCTTCTTTTCACAGTTTTTTTGATTGATTCCTGTACAGACCGTGATTTCGAGTAAGAAAACAAAGTTTGAATCGAATCGGTGCCATAGGGCCGAAGTTATGACCGTTAAAAGGTCCGACCCCAAGTACTTAAACGATTGAACCCAAGTGTTAAAACGATGATTTCAAACAAAATTCTTCTTCTGGCAGTTATTTTGATTGATTCCTGTACAGACCTTTATTTTTTATAAAAAAATTGAAAATTTCAGTCGGTTCGGTGCCATTGTGCTGAAGTTATGACCGACCGCAAGTATTGTTACAAAGCGCCTGAAAAATGATGATTTTTAAAAAATATGTTCTTTTCCCAGTTTTTTTGATTGATTCCGGTACAGACTATGATTATCGGTAAGATTCCATAATTTCAGTCGAATCGGTGCCATAAAGCCAAAGTTATGACCGTTAAAAGGTCCGACTCCAAGTACTTAAACGACCGAACCCAAGTGTTAAAACGATGATTTCAAACAAAATTCTTCTTCTGCCAGTTATTTTGATTGATTCCTGTACAGACCTTTATTTTTTATAAAAAAAACGAAAATTTCAGTCAGTTTGGTGCCATTGTGCTGAAGTTATGACCGACCGCAAGTATTGTTACAAAGCGCCTGAAAAATGATGATTTTAAAAAAAAATCTTCGCTTCCCAGTTTTTTGATTCCTGTACAGACCATGATTTCGAGTAAGAAACCAAAATTTGAATCGAATCGGTGCCATAGGGCCGAAGTTATGACCGTTCAAAGGTACGACCCCAAGTACTTAAACGACCGAAGCCAAGTGTTAAAACGATGATTTCAAACAAAATTCTTCTTCTGGCAGTTTTTTTGATTGATTCCGGTACAGACCATGATTCTAGGTAAGATTCCAAAATTTCAGTCGAATCGTTGCCATAGGGCCGAAGTTATGACCGTTCAAAGGTCCGACCCCAAGTACTTAAACGACCGAACCCAAGTGTTAAAACGATGATTTCAAAAAAAATTCTTCTTCTGGCACTTTTTTTGATTGATTCCTATACAGACCTTTATTTTTATAAAAAAATAGAATAGTTCAGTTGGTTCGGTGCAATTGTGCTGAAGTTATGATTGACCGCAAGTATTGTTACAAAGCGCCTGAAAAATGATGATTTAAAAAAAAAATCTTTTCTTCCCAAGTTTTTTGATTGATTCCTGTACAGACCATGATTTCGAGTAAGAAACCAAAATTTGAATCGAATCGGTGCCATAGGGCCGAAGTAATGACCGTTCAAAGGTCCGACCCCAAGTACTTAAACGACCGAACCCAAGTGTTAAGACGATGATTTCAAACAAAATTCTTCTTCTGGCAGTTATTTTGATTGATTCCTGTACAGACCTTTATTTTTATAAAAAAATCGAAAATTTCAGTCGGTTCGGTGCCATTGTGCTGAAGTTATGACCTACCGCAAGTATTGTTACAAAGCGCCTGAAAAAAGATGATTTAAAAAAAAATCTTCTTTTCACAGTTTTTTGATTGATTCCTGTACAGACCATGATTTCGAGTAAGAAACCAAAGTTTGAATCGAATCGGTGCCATAGGGCCGAAGTTATGACCGTTCAAAGGTACGACCCCAAGAACTTAAACGACCGAACCCAAGTGTTAAAACGATGATTTCAAACAAAATTCTTATTCTGGCAGTTATTTTGATTGATTCCTGTACAGACCTTTATTTTTATAAAAAAATCGAAAATTTCAGTCGGTTCGGTGCCATTGTGCTGAAGTTATGACCTACCGCAAGTATTGTTACAAAGCGCCTGAAAAAAGATGATTTAAAAAAAAATCTTCTTTTCACAGTTTTTTGATTGATTCCTGTACAGACCATGATTTCGAGTAAGAAACCAAAGTTTGAATCGAATCGGTGCCATAGGGCCGAAGTTATGACCGTTCAAAGGTACGACCCCAAGAACTTAAACGACCGAACCCAAGTGTTAAAACGATGATTTCAAACAAAATTCTTCTTCTAGCAGTTTTTTGATTGATTCCGGTACAGACCATGATTATAGGTAAGATTCCAAAATTTCAGTCGAATCGGTGCCATAGGGCCGAAGTTATGACCGTTAAAAGGTCCGACCCCAAGTACTTAAACGATTGAACACAAGTGTTAAAACGATGATTTCAAACAAAATTCTTATTCTGGCAGTTATTTTGATTGATTCCTGTACAGACCATTATTTTTTATAAAAAAATTGAAAATTTCAGTCGGTTCGGTGCCATTGTGCTGAAGTTATGACCGACCGCAAGTATTGTTACAAAGCGCCTGAAAAATGATGATTTTTAAAAAAAATCTTCGCTTCCCAGTTTTTTTGATTGACTCTTGTACAGACCATGATTTCGAGTAAGAAACCAAAATTTGAATCGAATCGGTGCCATAGGGCCGAAGTTATGACCGTTCAAAGGTACGACCCCAAGTACTTAAACGACCGAACCCAAGTGTTAAAACGATGATTTCAAACAAAATTCTTCTTCTGGCAGTTTTTTTGATTGATTCCGGTACAGAACATGATTCTAGGTAAGAGTCCAAAATTTCAGTCGAATCGGTGTCATAGGGCCGAAGTTGTTATGACCGTTAAAAGGTCCGACCCCAAGTACTTAAACGACCGAACCCAAGTGTTAAGACGATGATTTCAAACAAAATTCTTCTTCTGACAGTTATTTTGATTGATTCCTGTACAGACCTTTATTTTTATAAAAAAATAGAATATTTCAGTCGGTTCGGTGCCATTGTGCTAAAGTTATGACCGGCCGCAAGTATTAATACAAAGCGCCTGAAAAATAATGATTTAAAAAAAAAAATCTTTTCTTCCCAGTTTTTTTGATTGATTCCTGTACAGACCATGATTTCGAGTAAGAAACCAAAATTTGAATCGAATCGGTGCCATAGGGCCGAAGTTATGACCGTTCAAAGGTACGACCCCAAGAACTTAAACGACCGAACCCAAGTGTTAAAACGATGATTTCAAACAAAATTCTTCTTCTAGCAGTTTTTTTTTGATTCCGGTACAGACCATGATTATAGGTAAGATTCAAAATTTCAGTCGTTTCGGTGCCATTGTGCTGAAGTTATGACCGACCGCAAGTATTGTTACAAAGCGCCTGAAAAATGATGATTTTAAAAAAAAATCTTCTTTTCCCAGTTTTTTTGATTGATTCCGGTACAAACCATGATTCTCTGTAAGATTCCATAATTTCAGTCGAATCGGTGCCATAAAGCCAAAGTGATGATCGTTAAAAGGTCCGACTCCAAGTACTTAAACGACCGAACCCAAGTGTTAAAACGATGATTTCAAACAAAATTCTTCGTCTGCCAGTTATTTTGATTGATTCCTGTACAGACCTTTATTTTTTATAAAAAAATCGAAAATTTCAGTCAGTTTGGTGCCATTGTGCTGAAGTTATGACCGACCGCAAGTATTGTTACAAAGCGCCTGAAAAATGATGATTTTTAAAAAAAATCTTTTCTTCCCAAGTTTTTTGATTGATTCCTGTACAGACCATGATTTCGAGTAAGAAACCAAAGTTTAAATCGAATCGGTGCCATAGGGCCAAAGTTATGACCGTTCAAAGGTACGACCCCAAGAACTTAAACGACCGAACCCAAGTGGAAAAACGATGATTTCAAACAAAATTCTTCTTCTAGCAGTTTTTTGATTGATTCCGGTACAGACCATGATTATAGGTAAGATTCCAAAATTTCAGTCGAATCGGTGCCATAGGGCCGAAGTTATGACCGTTAAAAGGTCCGACCCCAAGTACTTAAACGACCGAACCCAAGTGTTAAAACGATGATTTCAAACACAATTATTCTTCTGGCAAATATTTTGATAGAATACTGTACAGAAATTTATTTTTTATAAAAAAATCGAAAATTTCAGTCGGTTCGGTGCCATTGTGCTGAAGTTATGACCGACCGTAAGTATTGTTACAAAGCGCCTTAAAATGATGATTTTAAAAAAAAACTTCTTTTCCCAGATTTTTTACCATAGGGCCGAAGTTATGACCGTTCAAAGGTACGACCCCAAGAACTTAAACGACCGAACCCAAGTGTTAAAACGATGATTTCAAACAAAATTCTTCTTCTAGCAGTTTTTTGATTGATTCCGGTACAGACCATGATTATAGGTAAGATTCAAAATTTCAGTCGTTTCGGTGCCATTGTGCTGAAGTTATGACCGACCGCAAGTATTGTTACAAAGCGCCTGAAAAATGATGATTTAAAAAAAAAATCTTCTTTTCCCAGTTTTTTTGATTGATTCCGGTACAAACCATGATTCTCGGTAAGATTCCATAATTTCAGTCGAATCGGTGCCATAAAGCCAAAGTTATGATCGTTAAAAGGTCCGACTCCAAGTACTTAAACGACCGAACCCAAGTGTTAAAACGATGATTTCAAACACAATTATTCTTCTGGCAAATATTTTGATAGAATACTGTACAGAAATTTATTTTTTATAAAAAAATCGAAAATTTCAGTCGGTTCGGTGCCATAGGGCCGAAGTTATGACCGTTAAAAGTTGCGACCCCAAGTACTTAAACGACCGAACCCAAGTGTTAAAACGATGATTTCAAACACAATTATTCTTCTGGCAAATATTTTGATAGAATACTGTACAGAAATTTATTTTTTATAAAAAAATCGAAAATTTCAGTCGGTTCGGTGCCATTGTGCTGAAGTTATGACCGACCGTAAGTATTGTTACAAAGCGCCTTAAAATGATGATTTTAAAAAAAAACTTCTTTTCCCAGTTTTTTTACCATAGGGCCGAAGTTATGACCGTTCAAAGGTACGACCCCAAGAACTTAAACGACCGAACCCAAGTGTTAAAACGATGATTTCAAACAAAATTCTTCTTCTAGCAGTTTTTTGATTGATTCCGGTACAGACCATGATTATAGGTAAGATTCCAAAATTTCAGTCGAATCGGTGCCATATGTCCGAAGTTATGAATGTTCAAAGGTCCGACCCCAAGTACTTAAACGACCGAACCCAAGTGTTAAAACGATGATTTCAAACAAAATTCTTCTTCTGGCAGTTATTTTGATTGATTCCTGTACAGACCTTTATTTTTATAAAAAAATCGAAAATTTCAGTCGGTTCGATATCATTGTGCTGAGGTTATGACCGACCGTAAGAATTGTTACAAAGCGCCTGAAAAATGATGAGTTTAAAAAAAAATCTTCTCTTCCCAGTTTTTTTGATTGATTCCGGTACAGACCATGATTCTCGGTAAGATTCCATAATTTCAGTCGAATCGGTGCTATAGGTTCGAAGTTATGACCGTTCAAAGGTCCGACCCCAAGTACTTAAACGACCGAACCCAAGTGTTAAATCGATGATTTCAAACAAAATTATTCTTCTGGCAGATATTTTGATAGAATACTGTTCTGAAATTTATTTTTTATAAAAAAATCGAAAATTTCAGTCGGTTCGGTGCCATTGTGCTGAAGTTATGACCGACCGCAAGTATTGTTACAAAGCGCCTGAAAAATGATGATTTTTAAAAAAAATCTTCTCTTCCCACTTTTTTGATTGACTCCGGTACAGACCATGATCCTTGGTAAGATTCCAAAATTTCAGTCGAATCGGTGCCATAGGTCCGAAGTTACGACCGTTCAAAGGTCCGACCACAAGTACTTAAAACGACCGAACCCAAGTGTTAAAACGATGATTTCAAACAAAATTCTTCTTCTGGCAGTTTTTTTGATTGATTCCTGTACAGACCTTTATTTTTATAAAAAAATCGAAAATTTCAGTCGGTTCGGTGCCATTGTGCTGAAGTTATGACCGACCGTAAGTATTGTTACAAAGTGCCTTAAAATGATGATTTTAAAAAAAATCTTCTTTTCCCAGTTTTTTTGATTGACTCCGATACAGACCATGATTCTTGGTAAGATTCCAAAATTTCAGTCGAATCGGTGCCATAGGTCCGAAGTTATGAGCGTTCAAAGGTCCGACCCCAAGTACTTAAACGACCGAACCCAAGAGTTAAAACGATGATTTCAAACAAAATTCTTCTTCTGGCTGTTTTTTTGATTGATTTCTGTACAGACCTTTATTTTTATAAAAAAATCGAATATTTCGTCGGTTTGGTGCCATTGTGCTGAAGTAATGACCGACCGCAAGTATTGTTACAAATCGCCTGAAAAATGATGATTTTAAAAAAAAATCTTTTCTTCCCAGTTTTTTTGATTGATTCCGGTACAGACCATGATTTCGAGTAAGAAACAAAATTTGAATCGAATCGGTGCCATAGGGACGAAGTTATGACCGTTCAAAGGTCCAACCCCAAGTACTAAAACGACCGAACCCAATTGGTAAAATGATGATTTCAAACTAAATTATTCTTCTGGCAATTTTTTGATTGATTCCTGTACAGACCTTTATTTTTATTAAAAAAATCGAATTTTTCAGTCGGTTTGGTGCCATTGTGCTGAAGTTATGACTGACCGCAAATATTTTTACAAAGCGCCTGAAAAATGATGATTTAAAAAAAAAATCTTCTCTTCCCAGTTTTTTTGATTGATTCCGGTACAGACCATGATTCTAGGTAAGATTCCAAAATTTCAGTCGAATCGGTGCCATATGTCCGAAGTTATGACCGTTCAAAGGTCCGACCCCAAGTACTTAAACGACCGAACCCAAGTGTTAAAACGATGATTTCAAACAAAATTCTTCTTCTGGCAGTTATTTTGATTGATTCCTGTACAGACCTTTATTTTTATAAAAAAATCGAAAATTTCAGTCGGTTCGGTGCCATTGTGACCGACCGCAAGTATTGTTACAAAGCGCCTGAAAAATGATGATTTAAAAAAAAAATCTTCTTTTCCCAGTTTTTTGATTGATTCCGGTACAGACCATGATTCTTGGTAAGATTCCAAAATTTCAGTCGAATCGGTGCCATAGGTCCGAAGTTATGACCGTTCAAAGGTCCGACCCCAAGTACTTAAACGACCGAACCCAAGAGTTAAAACGATTATTTCAAACAAAATTCTTCTTCTGGCAGTTTTTTTGATTGATTCCTGTACAGACCTTTATTTTTATTAAAAAAAATCGAAAATTTCAGTCGGTTCGGTGCCATTGTGCTGAAGTTATGACCGACCGCAAGTATTGTTACAAAGCGCCTGAAAAATGATGATTTAAAAAAAAAATCTTCTTTTGATTGATTCCGGTACAGACCATGATTCTAGGTAAGATTCCAAAATTTCAGTAGAATCGGTGCCATATGTCCGAAGTTATGACCGTTCAAAGGTCCGATCCCAAGTACTTAAACGACCGAACCCAAGTGTTAAAACGATGATTTCAAACAAAATTCTTCTTCTGGCAGTTTTTTTGATTGATTCCTGTACAGACCTTTATTTTTATAAAAAAATCGAAAATTTCAGTCGGTTCGGTGCCATTGTGACCGACCGCAAGTATTGTTACAAAGCGCCTGAAAAATGATGATTTAAAAAAAAATCTTCTTTTCCCAGTTTTTTGATTGATTCCGGTACAGAACATGATTCTAGGTAAGATTCCAAAATTTCAGTCGAATCGGTGCCATAGGTCCGAAGTTAGGACCGTTCAAAGGTCCGACCCCAAGTACTTAAACGACCGAACCCAAGTGTTAAAACGATGATTTCAAACAAAATTCTTCTTCTGGCAGTTTTTTTGATTGATTCCTGTACAGACCTTTATTTTTATAAAAAAATCGAAAATTTCAGTCGGTTCGGTGCCATTGTGCTGAAGTTATGACCGACCGTAAGTATTGTTACAAAGTGCCTTAAAATGATGATTTTAAAAAAAATCTTCTTTTCCCAGTTTTTTTGATTGACTCCGATACAGACCATGATTCTTGGTAAGATTCCAAAATTTCAGTCGAATCGGTGCCATAGGTCCGAAGTTATGAGCGTTCAAAGGTCCGACCCCAAGTACTTAAACGACCGAACCCAAGAGTTAAAACGATGATTTCAAACAAAATTCTTCTTCTGGCTGTTTTTTTGATTGATTTCTGTACAGACCTTTATTTTTATAAAAAAATCGAATATTTCGTCGGTTTGGTGCCATTGTGCTGAAGTTATGACCGACCGCAAGTATTGTTACAAATCGCCTGAAAAATGATGATTTTAAAAAAAAATCTTTTCTTCCCAGTTTTTTTGATTGATTCCTGTACAGACCTTAATTTTTATTAAAAAAAATCGAATATTTCAGTCGGTTTGGTGCCATTGTGCTGAAGTTATGACCGACCGCAAGTATTGTTACAAAGCGCCTGAAAAATGATGATTTAAAAAAAAAACTTCTCTTCCCAGTTTTTTTGATTGATTCCGGTACAGACCATGATTCTAGGTAAGATTCCAAAATTTCAGTAGAATCGGTGCCATATGTCCGAAGTTATGACCGTTCAAAGGTCCGATCCCAAGTACTTAAACGACCGAACCCAAGTGTTAAAACGATGATTTCAAACAAAATTCTTCTTCTGGCAGTTATTTTGATTGATTCCTGTACAGACCTTTATTTTTATTAAAAAAATCGAATTTTTCAGTCGGTTTGGTGCCATTGTGCTGAAGTTATGACCGACCGCAAATATTTTTACAAAGCGCCTGAAAAATGATGATTTAAAAAAAAAATCTTCTCTTCCCAGTTTTTTTGATTGATTCCGGTACAGACCATGATTCTAGGTAAGATTCCAAAATTTCAGTCGAATCGGTGCCATATGTCCGAAGTTATGACCGTTCAAAGGTCCGACCCCAAGTACTTAAACGACCGAACCCAAGTGTTAAAACGATGATTTCAAACAAAATTCTTCTTCTGGCAGTTATTTTGATTGATTCCTGTACAGACCTTTATTTTTATAAAAAAATCGAAAATTTCAGTCGGTTCGGTGCCATTGTGACCGACCGCAAGTATTGTTACAAAGCGCCTGAAAAATGATGATTTAAAAAAAAAATCTTCTTTTCCCAGTTTTTTTATTGATTCCGGTACAGACCATGATTCTTGGTAAGATTCCAAAATTTCAGTCGAATCGGTGCCATAGGTCCGAAGTTATGACCGTTCAAAGGTCCGACCCCAAGTACTTAAACGACCGAACCCAAGAGTTAAAACGATTATTTCAAACAAAATTCTTCTTCTGGCAGTTTTTTTGATTGATTCCTGTACAGACCTTTATTTTTATTAAAAAAAATCGAATATTTCAGTCGGTTTGGTGCCATTGTGCTGAAGTTATGACCGACCGCAAGTATTGTTACAAAGCGCCTGAAAAATGATGATTTAAAAAAAAAATCTTCTCTTCCCAGTTTTTTTGATTGATTCCGGTACAGACCATGATTCTAGGTAAGATTCCAAAATTTCAGTAGAATCGGTGCCATATGTCCGAAGTTATGACCGTTCAAAGGTCCGATCCCAAGTACTTAAACGACCGAACCCAAGTATTAAAACGATGATTTCAAACAAAATTCTTCTTCTGGCAGTTATTTTGATTGATTCCTGTACAGACCTTTATTTTTATAAAAAAATCGAAAATTTCAGTCGGTTCGGTGCCATTGTGACCGACCGCAAGTATTGTTACAAAGCGCCTGAAAAATGATGATTTAAAAAAAAAATCTTCTTTTCCCAGTTTTTTTATTGATTCCGGTACAGACCATGATTCTTGGTAAGATTCCAAAATTTCAGTCGAATCGGTGCCATAGGTCCGAAGTTATGACCGTTCAAAGGTCCGACCCCAAGTACTTAAACGACCGAACCCAAGAGTTAAAACGATTATTTCAAACAAAATTCTTCTTCTGGCAGTTTTTTTGATTGATTCCTGTACAGACCTTTATTTTTATTAAAAAAAATCGAATATTTCAGTCGGTTTGGTGCCATTGTGCTGAAGTTATGACCGACCGCAAGTATTGTTACAAAGCGCCTGAAAAATGATGATTTAAAAAAAAAATCTTCTCTTCCCAGTTTTTTTGATTGATTCCGGTACAGACCATGATTCTAGGTAAGATTCCAAAATTTCAGTAGAATCGGTGCCATATGTCCGAAGTTATGACCGTTCAAAGGTCCGATCCCAAGTACTTAAACGACCGAACCCAAGTGTTAAAACGATGATTTCAAACAAAATTCTTCTTCTGGCAGTTATTTTGATTGATTCCTGTACAGACCTTTATTTTTATAAAAAAATCGAAAATTTCAGTCGGTTCGGTGCCATTGTGACCGACCGCAAGTATTGTTACAAAGCGCCTGAAAAATGATGATTTAAAAAAAAATCTTCTTTTCCCAGTTTTTTGATTGATTCCGGTACAGACCATGATTCTAGGTAAGATTCCAAAATTTCAGTCGAATCGGTGCCATAGGTCCGAAGTTAGGACCGTTCAAAGGTCCGACCCCAAGTACTTAAACGACCGAACCCAAGTGTTAAAACGATGATTTCAAACAAAATTCTTCTTCTGGCAGTTTTTTTGATTGATTCCTGTACAGACCTTTATTTTTATAAAAAAATCGAAAATTTCAGTCGGTTCGGTGCCATTGTGCTGAAGTTATGACCGACCGTAAGTATTGTTACAAAGTGCCTTAAAATGATGATTTTAAAAAAAATCTTCTTTTCCCAGTTTTTTTGATTGACTCCGATACAGACCATGATTCTTGGTAAGATTCCAAAATTTCAGTCGAATCGGTGCCATAGGTCCGAAGTTATGAGCGTTCAAAGGTCCGACCCCAAGTACTTAAACGACCGAACCCAAGAGTTAAAACGATGATTTCAAACAAAATTCTTCTTCTGGCTGTTTTTTTGATTGATTTCTGTACAGACCTTTATTTTTATAAAAAAATCGAATATTTCGTCGGTTTGGTGCCATTGTGCTGAAGTTATGACCGACCGCAAGTATTGTTACAAAGCGCCTGAAAAATTATGATTTTAAAAAAAAATCTTTTCTTCCCAGTTTTTTTGATTGATTCCTGTACAGACCTTTATTTTTATTAAAAAAAATCGAATATTTCAGTCGGTTTGGTGCCATTGTGCTGAAGTTATGACCGACCGCAAGTATTGTTACAAAGCGCCTGAAAAATGATGATTTAAAAAAAAAATCTTCTCTTCCCAGTTTTTTTGATTGATTCCGGTACAGACCATGATTCTAGGTAAGATTCCAAAATTTCAGTAGAATCGGTGCCATATGTCCGAAGTTATGACCGTTCAAAGGTCCGATCCCAAGTACTTAAACGACCGAACCCAAGTGTTAAAACCATGATTTCAAACAAAATTCTTCTTCTGGCAGTTATTTTGATTGATTCCTGTACAGACCTTTATTTTTATAAAAAAATCGAAAATTTCAGTCGGTTCGGTGCCATTGTGACCGACCGCAAGTATTGTTACAAAGCGCCTGAAAAATGATGATTTAAAAAAAAATCTTCTTTTCCCAGTTTTTTGATTGATTCCGGTACAGAACATGATTCTAGGTAAGATTCCAAAATTTCAGTCGAATCGGTGCCATCGGGCCGAAGTTACGGCCGTTCAAAGGTCCGACCCCAAGTACTTAAACGACCGAACCCAAGTGTTAAAACGATGATTTCAAACAAAATTCTTCTTCTGGCAGTTTTTTTGATTGATTCCTGTACAGACCTTTATTTTTATAAAAAAATCGAAAATTTCAGTCGGTTCGGTATCATTGTGCTGGAGTTATGACCGACCGCAAGTATTGTTACAAAGCGCCTGAAAAATGATGATTTAAAAAAAAAAATCTTCTCTTCCCAGTTTTTTGATTGATTCCGGTACAGACCATGATTCTAGGTAAGATTCCAAAATTTCAGTCGAATCGGTGCCATAGGGCCGAAGTTATGACCGTTCGAAGGTCCGACCCCAAGTACTGAAACGACCGAACCCAAGTGTTAAAACGATGATTTCAAACAAAATTCTTCTTCTGGCAGTTATTTTGATTGATTCCTGTACAGACCTTTATTTTTATTAAAAAAATCGAAAATTTCAGTCGGTTCGGTGCCATTGTGACCGACCGCAAGTATTGTTACAAAGCGCCTGAAAAATGATGATTTAAAAAAAAATCTTCTTTTCCCAGTTTTTTTATTGATTCCGGTACAGACCATGATTCTAGGTAAGATTCCAAAATTTCAGTCGAATCGGTGCCATAGGGCCGAAGTTATGACCGTTCGAAGGTCCGACCCCAAGTACTTAAACGACCGAACCCAAGTGTTAAAACGATGATTTCAAACAAAATTCTTCTTCTGGCGGTTTTTATTATTGATTCCTGTACAGACCTTTATTTTTATAAAAAAATCGAAAATTTCAGTCGTTTCGGTGCCATTGTGACCGACCGCAAGTATTGTTACAAAGCGCCTGAAAAATGATGATTTAAAAAAAAAATCTTCTTTTCCCAGTTTTTTTATTGATTCCGGTACAGACCATTATTCTAGGTAAGATTCCAAAATTTCAGTCGAATCGGTGCCATAGGGCCGAAGTTATGACCGTTCAAAGGTCCGACCCCAAGTACTTAAACGACCGAACCCAAGTGTTAAAACGATGATTTCAAACAAAATTCTTCTTCTGGCAGGTTTTTTAATTGATTCCTGTACAGACCTTTATGTTTATAAAAAAATCGAAAATTTCAGTCGGTTCGGTGCCATTGTGCTGAAGTTATGACCGACCGCAAGTATTGTTACAAACCGCCTGAAAAATGATGATTTAAAAAAAAAATCTTCTCTTCCCAGTTTTTTTGATTGATTCCGGTACAGACCATGAATCTAGGTAAGATTCCAAAATTTCCGTCGAATCGGTGCCATAGGGCCGAAGTTATGACCGTTCAAAGGTCCGACCCCAAGTACTTAAACGACCGAACCCAAGTGTTAAAACGATGATTTCAAACAAAATTCTTCTTCTGGCAGTTTTTTTGATTGATTCCTGTACAGACCTTTATTTTTATAAAAAAATCGAAAATTTCAGTCGGTTCGGTGCCATTGTGACCGACCGCAAGTATTGTTACAAAGCGCCTGAAAAATGATGATTTTTTAAAAAAATCTTCTCTTCCCACTTTTTTGATTGACTCCGGTACAGACCATGATTCTTGGTAAGATTCCAAAATTTCAGTCGAATCGGTGCCATAGGTCCGAAGTTACGACCGTTCAAAGGTCCAACCCCAAGTACTTAAACGACCGAACCCAAGTGTTAAAACGATGATTTCAAACGAAATTCTCCTTGTGGGAGTTTTTTTGATTGATTCCTGTACAGAACTTTATTTTTATAAAAAATCGAAAATTTCAGTCGGTTCGGTATCATTGTGCTGAAGTTATGACCGACCGCAAGTATTGTTACAATGCGCCTGAAAAATGATGATTTAAAAAAAAATCTTCTCTTCCCAGTTTTTTTTGATTGATTCCGGTACAGACCATGATTCTAGGTAAGATTCCAAAATTTCAGTCGAATCGGTGCCATAGGGCCGAAGTTATGACCGTTCAAAGGTCCGACCCCAAGTACTTAAACGACCGAACCCAAGTGTTAAAACGATGATTTCAAACAAAATTCTTCTTCTGGCAGTTTTTTTGATTGATTCCTGTCCAGACCTTTATTTTTATAAAAAAACCGAAAATTTCAGTCGGTTCGGTGCCATTGTGACCGACCGCAAGTATTGTTACAAAGCGCCTGAAAAATGATGATTTTAAAAAAAAACTTCTTTTCCCAGTTTTTTGATTGATTCCGGTACAGAACATGATTCTAGGTAAGATTCCAAAATTTCAGTCGAATCGGTGCCATAGGTCCGAAGTTAGGACCGTTCAAAGGTCCGACCCCAAGTACTTAAACGACCGAACCCAAGTGTTAAAACGATGATTTCAAACAAAATTCTTCTTCTGGCAGTTTTTTTGATTGATTCCTGTACAGACCTTTATTTTTATAAAAAAATCGAAAATTTCAGTCGGTTCGGTATCATTGTGCTGGAGTTATGACCGACCGCAAGTATTGTTACAAAGCGCCTGAAAAATGATGATTTAAAAAAAAAAATCTTCTCTTCCCAGTTTTTTGATTGATTCCGGTACAGACCATGATTCTAGGTAAGATTCCAAAATTTCAGTCGAATCGGTGCCATAGGGCCGAAGTTATGACCGTTCGAAGGTCCGACCCCAAGTACTTAAACGACCGAACCCAAGTGTTAAAACGATGATTTCAAACAAAATTCTTCTTCTGGCAGTTATTTTGATTGATTCCTGTACAGACCTTTATTTTTATTAAAAAAATCGAAAATTTCAGTCGGTTCGGTGCCATTGTGACCGACCGCAAGTATTGTTACAAAGCGCCTGAAAAATGATGATTTAAAAAAAAATCTTCTTTTCCCAGTTTTTTTATTGATTCCGGTACAGACCATGATTCTAGGTAAGATTCCAAAATTTCAGTCGAATCGGTGCCATAGGGCCGAAGTTATGACCGTTCGAAGGTCCGACCCCAAGTACTTAAACGACCGAACCCAAGTGTTAAAACGATGATTTCAAACAAAATTCTTCTTCTGGCGGTTTTTATTATTGATTCCTGTACAGACCTTTATTTTTATAAAAAAATCGAAAATTTCAGTCGGTTCGGTGCCATTGTGACCGACCGCAAGTATTGTTACAAAGCGCCTGAAAAATGATGATTTTTTAAAAAAATCTTCTCTTCCCACTTTTTTGATTGACTCCGGTACAGACCATGATTCTTGGTAAGATTCCAAAATTTCAGTCGAATCGGTGCCATAGGTCCGAAGTTACGACCGTTCAAAGGTCCAACCCCAAGTACTTAAACGACCGAACCCAAGTGTTAAAACGATGATTTCAAACGAAATTCTCCTTGTGGGAGTTTTTTTGATTGATTCCTGTACAGAACTTTATTTTTATAAAAAATCGAAAATTTCAGTCGGTTCGGTATCATTGTGCTGAAGTTATGACCGACCGCAAGTATTGTTACAATGCGCCTGAAAAATGATGATTTAAAAAAAAATCTTCTCTTCCCAGTTTTTTTGATTGATTCCGGTACAGACCATGATTCTAGGTAAGATTCCAAAATTTCAGTCGAATCGGTGCCATAGGGCCGAAGTTATGACCGTTCAAAGGTCCGACCCCAAGTACTTAAACGACCGAACCCAAGTGTTTAAACGATGATTTCAAACAAAATTCTTCTTCTGGCAGTTTTTTTGATTGATTCCTGTCCAGACCTTTATTTTTATAAAAAAACCGAAAATTTCAGTCGGTTCGGTGCCATTGTGACCGACCGCAAGTATTGTTACAAAGCGCCTGAAAAATGATGATTTTAAAAAAAAAATTCTTTTCCCAGTTTTTTGATTGATTCCGGTACAGACCATGATTCTAGGTAAGATTCCAAAATTTCAGTCGAATCGGTGCCATAGGTCCGAAGTTAGGACCGTTCAAAGGTCCGACCCCAAGTACTTAAACGACCGAACCCAAGTGTTAAAACGATGATTTCAAACAAAATTCTTCTTCTGGCAGTTTTTTTGATTGATTACAGACCTTTATTTTTATAAAAAAAATCGAAAATTTCAGTCGGTTCGGTGCCATTGTGCTGAAGTTATGACCGACCGCAAGTATTGTTACAAAGCGCCTGAAAAATGATGATTTTAAAAAAAAATCTTCTCTTCCCACTTTTTTGATTGACTCCGGTACAGACCATGATCCTTGGTAAGATTCCAAAATTTCAGTCGAATCGGTGCCATAGGTCCGAAGTTACGACCGTTCAAAGGTCCGACCACAAGTACTTAAACGACCGAACCCAAGTGTTAAAACGATGATTTCAAAAAAAATTCTTCTTCTGGCAGTTTTTTTGATTGATTCCTGTACAGACCTTTATTTTTATAAAAAAATCGAAAATTTCAGTCGGTTCGGTGCCATTGTGCTGAAGTTATGACCGACCGCAAGTATTGTTACAAAGCGCCTGAAAAATGATGATTTTAAAAAAAAATCTTCTCTTCCCACTTTTTTGATTGACTCCGGTACAGACCATGATTCCTGGTAAGATTCCAAAATTTCAGTCGAATCGGTGCCATAGGTCCGAAGTTACGACCGTTCAAAGATCTGACCCCAAGTACTTAAACGACCGAACCCAAGTGTTAAAACGATGATTTCAAACAAAATTCTTCTTTTGGCAGTTTTTTTGATTGATTTCTGTACAGACCTTTATTTTTATAAAAAAATCGAAAATTTCAGTCGGTTCGGTGCCATTGTGACCGACCGCAAGTATTGTTACAAAGCGCCTGAAAAATGATGATTTAAAAAAAAATCTTTTCTTCCCACTTTTTTGGTTGACTCCGGTACAGACCATGATTCTTGGTAAGATTCCAAAATATCAGTCGAATCGGTGCCATAGGTCCGAAGTTACGACCGTTTAAAGGTCCGACCCCAAGTACTTAAACGACCGAACCGAAGTGTTAAAACGATGATTTCAAACAAAATTCTTCTTCTGGCAGTTTTTTTGATTGATTTCTGTACAGACCTTTATTTTTATAAAAAAATCGAAAATTTCAGTCGGTTCGGTGCCATTGTGCTGAAGTTATGACCGACCGCAAGTATTGTTACAAAGCGCCTGAAAAATGATGATTTTAAAAAAAAATCTTTTCTTCCCACTTTTTTGGTTGACTCCGGTACAGACCATGATTCTTGGTAAGATTCCAAAATTTCAGTCGAATCGGTGCCATAGGTCCGAAGTTACGACCGTTTAAAGGTCCGACCCCAAGTACTTAAACGACCGAACCGAAGTGTTAAAACGATGATTTCAAACAAAATTCTTCTTCTGGCAGTTTTTTTGATTGATTTCTGTACAGACCTTTATTTTTATAAAAAAATCGAAAATTTCAGTCGGTTCGGTGCCATTGTGACCGACCGCAAGTATTTTTACAAAGCGCCTGAAAAATGATGATTAAAAAAAAAATCTTCTTTTCCCAGTTTATTTATTGATTCCGGTACAGACCATTATTCTAGGTAAGATTCCAAAATTTCAGTCGAATCGGTGCCATAGGGCCGAAGTTATGACCGTTCAAAGGTCCGACCCCAAGTACTTAAACGACCGAACCCAAGTGTTAAAACGATGATTTCAAACGAAATTCTTCTTTTGGCAGTTTTTTTGATTGATTCCTGTACAGACCTTTATTTTTATAAAAAAATCGAAAATTTCAGTCGGTTCGGTATCATTGTGCTGAAGTTATGACCGACCGCAAGTATTGTTACAATGCGCCTGAAAAATGATGATTTAAAAAAAAACTTCTCTTCCCAGTTTTTTGATTGATTCCGGTACAGACCATGATTCTAGGTAAGATTCCAAAATTTCAGTCGAATCGGTGCCATAGGGCCGAAGTTATGACCGTTCAAAGGTCCGACCCCAAGTACTTAAACGACCGAACCCAAGTGTTTAAACGATGATTTCAAACAAAATTCTTCTTCTGGCAGTTTTTTTGATTGATTCCTGTCCAGACCTTTATTTTTATAAAAAAACCGAAAATTTCAGTCGGTTCGGTGCCATTGTGACCGACCGCAAGTATTGTTACAAAGCGCCTGAAAAATGATGATTTTAAAAAAAAACTTCTTTTCCCAGTTTTTTGATTGATTCCGGTACAGAACATGATTCTAGGTAAGATTCCAAAATTTCAGTCGAATCGGTGCCATAGGTCCGAAGTTAGGACCGTTCAAAGGTCCGACCCCAAGTACTTAAACGACCGAACCCAAGTGTTAAAACGATGATTTCAAACAAAATTCTTCTTCTGGCAGTTTTTTTGATTGATTACAGACCTTTATTTTTATAAAAAAAATCGAAAATTTCAGTCGGTTCGGTGCCATTGTGCTGAAGTTATGACCGACCGCAAGTATTGTTACAAAGCGCCTGAAAAATGATGATTTTAAAAAAAAATCTTCTCTTCCCACTTTTTTGATTGACTCCGGTACAGACCATGATCCTTGGTAAGATTCCAAAATTTCAGTCGAATCGGTGCCATAGGTCCGAAGTTACGACCGTTCAAAGGTCCGACCACAAGTACTTAAACGACCGAACCCAAGTGTTAAAACGATGATTTCAAACAAAATTCTTCTTCTGGCAGTTTTTTTGATTGATTCCTGTACAGACCTTTATTTTTATAAAAAAATCGAAAATTTCAGTCGGTCCGGTGCCATTGTGCTGAAGTTATGACCGACCGCAAGTATTGTTACAAAGCGCCTGAAAAATGATGATTTTAAAAAAAAATCTTCTCTTCCCACTTTTTTGATTGACTCCGGTACAGACCATGATTCTTGGTAAGATTCCAAAATTTCAGTCGAATCGGTGCCATAGGTCCGAAGTTACGACCGTTCAAAGATCTGACCCCAAGTACTTAAACGACCGAACCCAAGTGTTAAAACGATGATTTCAAACAAAATTCTTCTTTTGGCAGTTTTTTTGATTGATTTCTGTACAGACCTTTATTTTTATAAAAAAATCGAAAATTTCAGTCGGTTCGGTGCCATTGTGACCGACCGCAAGTATTGTTACAAAGCGCCTGAAAAATGATGATTTAAAAAAAAATCTTTTCTTCCCACTTTTTTGGTTGACTCCGGTACAGACCATGATTCTTGGTAAGATTCCAAAATTTCAGTCGAATCGGTGCCATAGGTCCGAAGTTACGACCGTTTAAAGGTCCGACCCCAAGTACTTAAACGACCGAACCGAAGTGTTAAAACGATGATTTCAAACAAAATTCTTCTTCTGGCAGTTTTTTTGATTGATTTCTGTACAGACCTTTATTTTTATAAAAAAATCGAAAATTTCAGTCGGTTCGGTGCCATTGTGCTGAAGTTATGACCGACCGCAAGTATTGTTACAAAGCGCCTGAAAAATGATGATTTTAAAAAAAAATCTTTTCTTCCCACTTTTTTGGTTGACTCCGGTACAGACCATGATTCTTGGTAAGATTCCAAAATTTCAGTCGAATCGGTGCCATAGGTCCGAAGTTACGACCGTTTAAAGGTCCGACCCCAAGTACTTAAACGACCGAACCCAAGTGTTAAAACGATGATTTCAAACAAAATTCTTCTTCTGGCAGTTTTTTTGATTGATTTCTGTACAGACCTTTATTTTTATAAAAAAATCGAAAATTTCAGTCGGTTCGGTGCCATTGTGACCGACCGCAAGTATTTTTACAAAGCGCCTGAAAAATGATGATTAAAAAAAAAATCTTCTTTTCCCAGTTTTTTTATTGATTCCGGTACAGACCATGATTCTAGGTAAGTTTCCAAAATTTCAGTCGAATCGGTGCCATAGGGCCGAAGTTATGACCGTTCAAAGGTCCGACCCCAAGTACTTAAACGACCGAACCCAAGTGTTAAAACGATGATTTCAAATAAAATTCTTCTTCTGGCAGTTTTTTTAATTGATTCCTGTACAGACCTTTATGTTTATAAAAAAATCGAAAATTTCAGTCGGTTCGGTGCCATTGTGCTGAAGTTATGACCGACCGCAAGTATTGTTACAAAGCGCCTGAAAAATGATGATAAGAAAAAAAATCTTCTCTTCCCAGTTTTTTTGATTGATTCCGGTACAGACCATGATTCTAGGTAAGATTCCAAAATTTCAGTCGAATCGGTGCCATAGGGCCGAAGTTATGACCGTTCAAAGGTCCGACCCCAAGTACTTAAACGACCGAACCCAAGTGTTAAAACGATGATTTCAAACAAAATTCTTCTTCTGGCAGTTATTTTGATTGATTCCTGTACAGACCTTTATTTTTATAAAAAAATCAAAAATTTCAGTCGGTTCGGTGCCATTGTGACCGACCGCAAGTATTGTTACAAAGCGGCTGAAAAATGATGATTTAAAAAAAAAAACTTCTCTTCCCACTTTTTTGATTGACTCCGGTACAGACCATGATTCTTGGTAAGATTCCAAAATTTCAGTCGAATCGGTGCCATAGGTCCGAAGTTACGACCGTTCAAAGGTCCGACACCAAGTACTTAAACGACCGAACCCAAGTGTTAAAACGATGATTTCAAACGAAATTCTTCTTTTGGCAGTTTTTTTGATTGATTCCTGTACAGACCTTTATTTTTATAAAAAAATCGAAAATTTCAGTCGGTTCGGTATCATTGTGCTGAAGTTATGACCGACCGCAAGTATTGTTACAAAGCGCCTGAAAAATGATGATTTAAAAAAAAATCTTTTCTTCCCACTTTTTTGGTTGACTCCGGTACAGACCATGATTCTTGGTAAGATTCCAAAATTTCAGTCGAATCGGTGCCATAGGTCCGAAGTTACGACCGTTTAAAGGTCCGACCCCAAGTACTTAAACGACCGAACCCAAGTGTTAAAACGATGATTTCAAACAAAATTCTTCTTCTGGCAGTTTTTTTGATTGATTTCTGTACAGACCTTTATTTTTATAAACAAATCGAAAATTTCAGTCGGTTCGGTGCCATTGTGCTGAAGTTATGACCGACCGCAAGTATTGTTACAAAGCGCCTGAAAAATGATGATTTTAAAAAAAAATCTTTTCTTCCCACTTTTTTGGTTGACTCCGGTACAGACCATGATTCTTGGTAAGATTCCAAAATTTCAGTCGAATCGGTGCCATAGGTCCGAAGTTACGACCGTTTAAAGGTCCGACCCCAAGTACTTAAACGACCGAACCCAAGTGTTAAAACGATGATTTCAAACAAAATTCTTCTTCTGGCAGTTTTTTTGATTGATTTCTGTACAGACCTTTATTTTTATAAAAAAATCGAAAATTTCAGTCGGTTCGGTGCCATTGTGACCGACCGCAAGTATTGTTACAAAGCGCCTGAAAAATGATGATTTAAAAAAAAAATCTTCTTTTCCCAGTTTTTTTATTGATTCCGGTACAGACCATGATTCTAGGTAAGATTCCAAAATTTCAGTCGAATCGGTGCCATAGGGCCGAAGTTATGACCGTTCAAAGGTCCGACCCCAAGTACTTAAACGACCGAACCCAAGTGTTAAAACGATGATTTCAAACAAAATTCTTCTTCTGGCAGTTTTTTTGATTGATTCCTGTACAGACCTTTATTTTTATAAAAAAATCGAAAATTTCAGTCGGTTCGGTGCCATTGTGACCGACCGCAAGTATTGTTACAAAGCGCCTGAAAAATGATGATTAAAAAAAAAATCTTCTTTTCCCAGTTTATTTATTGATTCCGGTACAGACCATTATTCTAGGTAAGATTCCAAAATTTCAGTCGAATCGGTGCCATAGGGCCGAAGTTATGACCGTTCAAAGGTCCGACCCCAAGTACTTAAACGACCGAACCCAAGTGTTAAAACGATGATTTCAAACAAAATTCTTCTTCTGGCAGTTTTTTTAATTGATTCCTGTACAGACCTTTATGTTTATAAAAAAATCGAAAATTTCAGTCGGTTCGGTGCCATTGTGCTGAAGTTATGACCGACCGCAAGTATTGTTACAAAGCGCCTGAAAAATGATGATTTAGAAAAAAAATCTTCTCTTCCCAGTTTTTTTGATTGATTCCGGTACAGACCATGATTCTAGGTAAGATTCCAAAATTTCAGTCGAATCGGTGCCATAGGGCCGAAGTTATGACCGTTCAAAGGTCCGACCCCAAGTACTTAAACGACCGAACCCAAGTGTTAAAACGATGATTTCAAACAAAATTCTTCTTCTGGCAGTTATTTTGATTGATTCCTGTACAGACCTTTATTTTTATAAAAAAATCAAAAATTTCAGTCGGTTCGGTGCCATTGTGACCGACCGCAAGTATTGTTACAAAGCGGCTGAAAAATGATGATTTAAAAAAAAAAACTTCTCTTCCCACTTTTTTGATTGACTCCGGTACAGACCATGATTCTTGGTAAGATTCCAAAATTTCAGTCGAATCGGTGCCATAGGTCAGAAGTTACGACCGTTCAAAGGTCCGACCCCAAGTACTTAAACGACCGAACCCAAGTGTTAAAACGATGATTTCAAACGAAATTCTTCTTTTGGCAGTTTTTTTGATTGATTCCTGTACAGACCTTTATTTTTATAAAAAAATCGAAAATTTCAGTCGGTTCGGTATCATTGTGCTGAAGTTATGACCGACCGCAAGTATTGTTACAATGCGCCTGAAAAATGATGATTTAAAAAAAAACTTCTCTTCCCAGTTTTTTGATTGATTCCGGTACAGACCATGATTCTAGGTAAGATTCCAAAATTTCAGTCGAATCGGTGCCATAGGGCCGAAGTTATGACCGTTCAAAGGTCCAACCCCAAGTACTTAAACGACCGAACCCAAGTGTTAAAACGATGATTTCAAACAAAATTCTTCTTCTGGCAGTTTTTTTGATTGACTCCTGTACAGACCTTTATTTTTATAAAAAAATCGAAAATTTCAGTCGGTTCGGTGCCATTGTGACCGACCGCAAGTATTGTTACAAAGCGCCTGAAAAATGATGATTTTAAAAAAAATCTTCTTTTCCCAGTTTTTTGATTGATTCCGGTACAGAACATGATTTTAGGTAAGATTCCAAAATTTCAGTCGATTCGGTGCCATAGGGCCGAAGTTATGACCGTTCAAAGGTCCGACCCCAAGTACTTAAACGAACGAACCCAAGTGTTAAAACGATGATTTCAAACAAAATTCTTCTTCTGGCAGTTTTTTTGATTGATTCCTGTACAGACCTTTATTTTTATAAAAAAATCGAAAATTTCAGTCGGTTCGGTGCCATTGTGACCGACCGCAAGTATTTTTACAAAGCGCCTGAAAAATGATGATTAAAAAAAAAATCTTCTTTTCCCAGTTTATTTATTGATTCCGGTACAGACCATTATTCTAGGTAAGATTCCAAAATTTCAGTCGAATCGGTGCCATAGGGCCGAAGTTATGACCGTTCAAAGGTCCGACCCCAAGTACTTAAACGACCGAACCCAAGTGTTAAAACGATGATTTCAAATAAAATTCTTCTTCTGGCAGTTTTTTTAATTGATTCCTTTACAGACCTTTATGTTTATAAAAAAATCGAAAATTTCAGTCGGTTCGGTGCCATTGTGCTGAAGTTATGACCGACCGCAAGTATTGTTACAAACCGCCTGAAAAATGATGATTTAGAAAAAAAATCTTCTCTTCCCAGTTTTTTTGATTGATTCCGGTACAGACCATGATTCTAGGTAAGTTTCCAAAATTTAAATCGAATCGGTGCCAAAGAGCCGAGGTTATGACCGTTCAAAGGTCCGACCCCAAGTACTTAAACGACCGAACCCAAGTGTTTAAAACGATGATTTCAAACGAAATTCTTCTTCTGGCAGTTATTTTGATTGATTCCTGTACAGACCTTTATTTTTATAAAAAAATCAAAAATTTCAGTCGGTTCGGTGCCATTGTGACCGACCGCAAGTATTGTTACAAAGCGGCTGAAAAATGATGATTTAAAAAAAAAACTTCTCTTCCCACTTTTTTGATTGACTCCGGTACAGACCATGATTCTTGGTAAGATTCCAAAATTTCAGTCGAATCGGTGCCATAGGTCCGAAGTTACGACCGTTCAAAGGTCCGACCCCAAGTACTTAAACGACCGAACCCAAGTGTTAAAACGATGATTTCAAACAAAATTCTTCTTCTGGCAGTTTTTTTGATTGACTCCTGTACAGACCTTTATTTTTATAAAAAAATCGAAAATTTCAGTCGGTTCGGTGCCATTGTGACCGACCGCAAGTATTTTTACAAAGCGCCTGAAAAATGATGATTAAAAAAAAAATCTTCTTTTCCCAGTTTATTTATTGATTCCGGTACAGACCATTATTCTAGGTAAGATTCCAAAATTTCAGTCGAATCGGTGCCATAGGGCCGAAGTTATGACCGTTCAAAGGTCCGACCCCAAGTACTTAAACGACCGAACCCAAGTGTTAAAACGATGATTTCAAATAAAATTCTTCTTCTGGCAGTTTTTTTAATTGATTCCTTTACAGACCTTTATGTTTATAAAAAAATCGAAAATTTCAGTCGGTTCGGTGCCATTGTGCTGAAGTTATGACCGACCGCAAGTATTGTTACAAACCGCCTGAAAAATGATGATTTAGAAAAAAAATCTTCTCTTCCCAGTTTTTTTGATTGATTCCGGTACAGACCATGAATCTAGGTAAGATTCCAAAATTTCAGTCGAATCGGTGCCATAGGGCCGAAGTTATGACCGTTCAAAGGTCCGACCCCAAGTACTTAAACGACCGAACCCAAGTGTTAAAACGATGATTTCAAACGAAATTCTTCTTCTGGCAGTTATTTTGATTGATTCCTGTACAGACCTTTATTTTTATAAAAAAATCAAAAATTTCAGTCGGTTCGGTGCCATTGTGACCGACCGCAAGTATTGTTACAAAGCGGCTGAAAAATGATGATTTAAAAAAAAAACTTCTCTTCCCACTTTTTTGATTGACTCCGGTACAGACCATGATTCTTGGTAAGATTCCAAAATTTCAGTCGAATCGGTGCCATAGGTCCGAAGTTACGACCGTTCAAAGGTCCGACCCCAAGTACTTAAACGACCGAACCCAAGTGTTAAAACGATGATTTCAAACAAAATTCTTCTTCTGGCAGTTTTTTTGATTGACTCCTGTACAGACCTTTATTTTTATAAAAAAATCGAAAATTTCAGTCGGTTCGGTGCCATTGTGACCGACCGCAAGTATTGTTACAAATCGCCTGAAAAATGATGATTTTAAAAAAAATCTTCTTTTCCCAGTTTTTTGATTGATTCCGGTACAGAACATGATTTTAGGTAAGATTCCAAAATTTCAGTCGATTCGGTGCCATAGGGCCGAAGTTATGACCGTTCAAAGGTCCGACCCCAAGTACTTAAACGAACGAACCCAAGTGTTAAAACGATGATTTCAAACAAAATTCTTCTTCTGGCAGTTTTTTTGATTGATTCCTGTAGAGACCTTTATTTTTATAAACAAATCGAAAATTTCAGTCGGTTCGGTGCCATTGTGCTGAAGTTATGACCGACCGCAAGTATTGTTACAAAGCGCCTGAAAAATGATGATTCTAAAAAAAAAATCTTCTCTTCCCACTTTTTTGGTAGACTCCGGTACAGACCATGATTCTTGGTAAGATTCCAAAATTTCAGTCGAATCGGTGCCATAGGTCCGAAGTTACGACCGTTTAAAGGTCCGACCCCAAGTACTTAAACGACCGAACCGAAGTGTTAAAACGATGATTTCAAACAAAATTCTTCTTCTGGCAGTTTTTTTGATTGATTTCTGTACAGACCTTTATTTTTATAAAAAAATCGAAAATTTCAGTCGGTTCGGTGCCATTGTGACCGACCGCAAGTATTGTTACAAAGCGCCTGAAAAATGATGATTTAAAAAAAAAATCTTCTTTTCCCAGTTTTTTGATTGATTCCGGTACAGACCATGATTCTAGGTAAGATTCCAAAATTTCAGTCGAATCGGTGCCATAGGGCCGAAGTTATGACCGTTCAAAGGTCCGACCCCAAGTACTTAAACGACCGAACCCAAGTGTTAAAACGATGATTTCAAACAAAATTCTTCTTCTGGCAGTTTTTTTGATTGATTCCTGTACAGACCTTTATTTTTATAAAAAAATCGAAAATTTCAGTCGGTTCGGTGCCATTGTGACCGACCGCAAGTATTTTTACAAAGCGCCTGAAAAATGATGATTAAAAAAAAAATCTTCTTTTCCCAGTTTATTTATTGATTCCGGTACAGACCATTATTCTAGGTAAGATTCCAAAATTTCAGTCGAATCGGTGCCATAGGGCCGAAGTTATGACCGTTGAAAGGTCCGACCCCAAGTACTTAAACGACCGAACCCAAGTGTTAAAACGATGATTTCAAACAAAATTCTTCTTCTGGCAGTTTTTTTAATTGATTCCTGTACAGACCCTTATGTTTATAAAAAAATCGAAAATTTCAGTCGGTTCGGTGCCATTGTGCTGAAGTTATGACCGACCGCAAGTATTGTTACAAAGCGCCTGAAAAATGATGATTTACAAAAAAAATCTTCTCTTCCCAGTTTTTTTGATTGATTCCGGTACAGACCATGAATCTAGGTAAGATTCCAAAATTTCAGTCGAATCGGTGCCATAGGGCCGAAGTTATGACCGTTCAAAGGTCCGACCCCAAGTACTCCAACGACCGAACCCAAGTGTTAAAACGATGATTTCAAACAAAATTCTTCTTCTGGCAGTTATTTTGATTGATTCCTGTACAGACCTTTATTTTTATAAAAAAATCAAAAATTTCAGTCGGTTCGGTGCCATTGTGACCGACCGCAAGTATTGTTACAAAGCGGCTGAAAAATGATGATTTAAAAAAAAAAACTTCTCTTCCCACTTTTTTGATTGACTCCGGTACAGACCATGATTCTTGGTAAGATTCCAAAATTTCAGTCGAATCGGTGCCATAGGTCCGAAGTTACGACCGTTCAAAGGTCCGACCCCAAGTACTTAAACGACCGAACCCAAGTGTTAAAACGATGATTTCAAATAAAATTCTTCTTCTGGCAGTTTTTTTAATTGATTCCTGTACAGACCTTTATTTTTATAAAAAAATCGAAAATTTCAGTCGGTTCGGTGCCATTGTGACCGACCGCAAGTATTGTTACAAAGCGCCTGAAAAATGATGATTTAAAAAAAAAAATTTCTTTTCCCAGTTTTTTTATTGATTCCGGTACAGACCATTATTCTAGGTAAGATTCCAAAATTTCAGTCGAATCGGTGCCATAGGGCCGAAGTTATGACCGTTCAAAGGTCCGACCCCAAGTACTTAAACGACCGAACCCAAGTGTTAAAACGATGATTTCAAACAAAATTCTTCTTCTGGCAGTTTTTTTAATTGATTCCTGTACAGACCTTTATTTTTATAAAAAAATCGAAAATTTCAGTCGGTTCGGTGCCATTGTGACCGACCGCAAGTATTGTTACAAAGCGCCTGAAAAATGATGATTTTTAAAAAAAATCTTCTCTTCCCACTTTTTTGATTGACTCCGGTACAGACCATGATTCTTGGTAAGATTCCAAAATTTCAGTCGAATCGGTGCCATAGGTCCGAAGTTACGACCGTTCAAAGGTCCAACCCCAAGTACTTAAACGACCGAACCCAAGTGTTAAAACGATGATTTCAAACGAAATTCTTCTTGTGGGAGTTTTTTTGATTGATTCCTGTACAGAACTTTATTTTTATAAAAAATCGAAAATTTCAGTCGGTTCGGTATCATTGTGCTGAAGTTATGACCAACCGCAAGTATTGTTACAAAGCGCCTGAAAAATGATGATTTAAAAAAAAAAATCTTCTCTTCCCAGTTTTTTGATTGATTCCGGTACAGACCATGATTCTAGGTAAGATTCCAAAATTTCAGTCGAATCGGTGCCATAGGGCCGAAGTTATGACCGTTCGAAGGTCCGACCCCAAGTACTTAAACGACCGAACCCAAGTGTTAAAACGATGATTTCAAACAAAATTCTTCATCTGGCAGTTTTTTTGATTGATTCCTGTACAGACCTTTATTTTTATAAAAAAATCGAAAATTTCAGTCGGTTCGGTGCCATTGTGACTGACCGCAAGTATTGTTACAAAGCGCCTGAAAAATGATGATTTAAAAAAAAAATCTTCTTTTCCCAGTTTTTTTATTGATTCCGGTACAGACCATTATTCTAGGTAAGATTCCAAAATTTCAGTCGAATCGGTGCCATAGGGCCGAAGTTATGACCGTTCAAAGGTCCGACCCCAAGTACTTAAACGACCGAACCCAAGTGTTAAAACGATGATTTCAAACAAAATTCTTCTTCTGGCAGTTTTTTTAATTGATTTCTGTACAGACCTTTATGTTTATAAAAAAATCGAAAATTTCAGTCGGTTCGGTATCATTGTGCTGAAGTTATGACCGACCGCAAGTATTGTTACAAAGCGCCTGAAAAATGATGATTTAAAAAAAAACTTCTCTTCCCAGTTTTTTGATTGATTCCGGTACAGACCATGATTCTAGGTAAGATTCCAAAATTTCAGTCGAATCGGTGCCATAGGGCCGAAGTTATGACCGTTCAAAGGTCCAACCCCAAGTACTTAAACGACCGAACCCAAGTGTTAAAACGATGATTTCAAACAAAATTCTTCTTCTGGCAGTTTTTTTGATTGACTCCTGTACAGACCTTTATTTTTATAAAAAAATCGAAAATTTCAGTCGGTTCGGTTCCATTGTGACCGACCGCAAGTATTGTTACAAAGCGCCTGAAAAATGATGATTTAAAAAAAAATCTTCTTTTCCCAGTTTTTTGATTGATTCCGGTACAGAACATGATTTTAGGTAAGATTCCAAAATTTCAGTCGATTCGGTGCCATAGGGCCGAAGTTATGACCGTTCAAAGGTCCGACCCCAAGTACTTAAACGACCGAACCCAAGTGTTAAAACGATGATTTCAAACAAAATTCTTCTTCTGGCAGTTTTTTTGATTGATTCCTGTACAGACCTTTATTTTTATAAAAAAATCGAAAATTTCAGTCGGTTCGGTGCCATTGTGACCGACCGCAAGTATTGTTACAAAGCGCCTGAAAAATGATGATTTAAAAAAAAAATCTTCTTTTCCCAGTTTTTTTGATTGATTCCGGTACAGACCATTATTCTAGGTAAGATTCCAAAATTTCAGTCGAATCGGTGCCATAGGGCCGAAGTTATGACCGTTCAAAGGTCCGACCCCAAGTACTTAAACGACCGAACCCAAGTGTTAAAACGATGATTTCAAACAAAATTCTTCTTCTGGCAGTTTTTTTAATTGATTCCTGTACAGACCTTTATTTTTATAAAAAAATCGAAAATTTCAGTCGGTTCGGTGCCATTGTGACCGACCGCAAGTATTGTTACAAAGCGCCTGAAAAATGATGATTTTAAAAAAAAATCTTCTCTTCCCACTTTTTTGATTGACTCCGGTACAGACCATGATTCTTGGTAAGATTCCAAAATTTCAGTCGAATCGGTGCCATAGGTCCGAAGTTACGACCGTTCAAAGGTCCAACCCCAAGTACTTAAACGACCGAACCCAAGTGTTAAAACGTTGATTTCAAACGAAATTCTTCTTGTGGGAGTTTTTTTGATTGATTCCTGTACAGAACTTTATTTTTATAAAAAATCGAAAATTTCAGTCGGTTCGGTATCATTGTGCTGAAGTTATGACCGACCGCAAGTATTGTTACAAAGCGCCTGAAAAATGATGATTTAAAAAAAAAAATCTTCTCTCCCAGTTTTTTGATTGATTCCGGTACAGACCATGATTCTAGGTAAGATTTCAAAATTTCAGTCGAATCGGTTCCATAGGGCCGAAGTTATGACCGTTCGAAGGTCCGACCCCAAGTACTTAAACGACCGAACCCAAGTGTTTAAAACGATGATTTCAAACAAAATTCTTCTTCTGGCAGTTATTTGATTGATTCCTGTACAGACCTTTATTTTTATTAAAAAAATCGAAAATTTCAGTCGGTTCGGTGCCATTGTGACTGACCGCAAGTATTGTTACAAAGCGCCTGAAAAATGATGATTTAAAAAAAAATCTTCTTTTCCCAGTTTTTTGATTGATTCCGGTACAGACCATGATTCTAGGTAAGATTCCAAAATTTCAGTCGAATCGGTGCCATAGGGCCGAAGTTATGACCGTTCGAAGGTCCGACCCCAAGTACTTAAACGACCGAACCCAAGTGTTAAAACGATGATTTCAAACAAAATTCTTCTTCTGGCAGTTTTTTTAATTGATTCCTGTACAGACCTTTATTTTTATAAAAAAATCGAAATTTCAGTCGGTTCGGTGCCATTGTGACCGACCGCAAGTATTGTTACAAAGCGCCTGAAAAATGATGATTTTTAAAAAAAATCTTCTCTTCCCACTTTTTTGATTGACTCCGGTACAGACCATGATTCCTTGGTAAGATTCCAAAATTTCAGTCGAATCGGTGCCATAGGTCGAAGTTACGACCGTTCAAAGGTCCAACCCCAAGTACTTAAACGACCGAACCCAAGTGTTAAAACGATGATTTCAAACGAAATTCTTCTTGTGGGAGTTTTTTTGATTGATTCCTGTACAGAACTTTATTTTTATAAAAAAATCAAACATTTCAGTCGGTTCGGTATCATTGTGCTGGAGTTATGACCGACCGCAAGTATTGTTACAAAGCGCCTGAAAAATGATGATTTAAAAAAAAAATCTTCTCTTCCCAGTTTTTTGATTGATTCCGGTACAGACCATGATTCTAGGTAAGATTTCAAAATTTCAGTCGAATCGGTTCCATAGGGCCGAAGTTATGACGGGGTCGAAGGTCCGACCCCAAGTACTTAAACGACCGAACCCAAGTGTTAAAACGATGATTTCAAACAAAATCTTCTTCTGGCAGTTATTTTGATTGATTCCTGTACAGACCTTTATTTTTATTAAAAAAATCGAAAATTTCAGTCGGTTCGGTGCCATTGTGACTGACCGCAAGTATTGTTACAAAGCGCCTGAAAAATGATGATTTAAAAAAAAATCTTCTATTCCCAGTTTTTTTGATTGATTCCGGTACAGACCATGATTCTAGGTAAGATTCCAATATTTCAGTCGAATCGGTGCCATAGGGCCGAAGTTATGACCGTTGGAAGGTCCGACCCCAAGTACTTAAACGACCGAACCCAAGTGTTAAAACGATGATTTCAAACAAAATTCTTCTTCTGGCAGTTTTTTTGATTGATTCCTGTACAGACCTTTATTTTTATAAAAAAATCGAAAATTTCAGTCGGTTCGGTGCCATTGTGACCGACCGCAAGTATTGTTTACAAAGCGCCTGAAAACATGATGATTTAAAAAAAAAATCTTCTTTTCCCAGTTTTTTTATTGATTCCGGTACAGACCATGATTCTAGGTAAGATTCCAAAATTTCAGTCGAATCGGTGCCATAGGGCCGAAGTTATGACCGTTCAAAGGTCCGACCCCAAGTACTTAAACGACCGAACCAAGTGTTAAAACGATGATTTCAAACAAAATTCTTCTTCTGGCAGTTTTTTTAATTGATTCCTGTACAGACCTTTATTTTTATAAAAAAATCGAAAATTTCAGTCGGTTCGGTGCCATTGTGACCGACCGCAAGTATTGTTACAAAGCGCCTGAAAAATGATGATTTTTAAAAAAAATCTTCTCTTCCCACTTTTTTGATTGACTCCGGTACAGACCATGATTCTTGGTAAGATTCCAAAATTTCAGTCGAATCGGTGCCATAGGTCCGAAGTTACGACCGTTCAAAGGGTCCAACCCCAAGTACTTAAACGACCGAACCCAAGTGTTAAAACGATGATTTCAAACGAAATTCTTCTTGTGGGAGTTTTTTTGATTGATTCCTGTACAGAACTTTATTTTTATAAAAAATCGAAAATTTCAGTCGGTTCGGTATCATTGTGCTGAAGTTATGACCGACCGCAAGTATTGTTACAAAGCGCCTGAAAAATGATGATTTAAAAAAAAAAATCTTCTCTTCCCAGTTTTTTGATTGATTCCGGTACAGACCATGATTCTAGGTAAGATTCCAAAATTTCAGTCGAATCGGTTCCATAGGGCCGAAGTTATGACCGTTCGAAGGTCCGACCCCAAGTACTTAAACGACCGAACCCAAGTGTTAAAACGATGATTTCAAACAAAATTCTTCTTCTGGCAGTTATTTTGATTGATTCCTGTACAGACCTTTATTTTTATTAAAAAAATCGAAATTTCAGTCGGTTCGGTGCCATTGTGACCGACCGCAAGTATTGTTACAAAGCGCCTGAAAAATGATGATTTACAAAAAAATCTTCTTTTCCCAGTTTTTTGATTGATTCCGGTACAGACCATATTCCAAAATTTCAGTCGAATCGGTGCCATAGGGCCGAAGTTATGACCGTTCAAAGGTCCGACCCCAAGTACTTAAACGACCGAACCCAAGTGTTAAAACGATGATTTCAAACAAAATTCTTCTTCTGGCAGTTTTTTTAATTGATTCCTGTACAGACCCTTATGTTTATAAAAAAATCGAAAATTTCAGTCGGTTCGGTGCCATTGTGCTGAAGTTATGACCGACCGCAAGTATTGTTACATACCGCCTGAAAAATGATGATTTAAAAAAAAAATCTTCTCTTCCCAGTTTTTTGATTGATTCCGGTACAGACCATGAATCTAGGTAAGATTCCAAAATTTCAGTCGAATCGGTGCCATAGGGCCGAAGTTATGACCATTCAAAGGTCCGACCCCAAGTACTTAAACGACCGAACCCAAGTGTTTAAAACGATGATTTCAAAACAAAATTCTTCTTCTGGCAGTTATTTTGATTGATTCCTGTACAGACCTTTATTTTTATAAAAAAATCAAAAATTTCAGTCGGTTCGGTGCCATTGTGACCGACCGCAAGTATTGTTACAAAGCGGCTGAAAAATGATGATTTAAAAAAAAAAAACTTCTCTTCCCACTTTTTTGATTGACTCCGGTACAGACCATGATTCTTGGTAAGATTCCAAAATTTCAGTCGAATCGGTGCCATAGGTCCGAAGTTACGACCGTTCAAAGGTCCGACCCCAAGTACTTAAACGACCGAACCCAAGTGTTAAAACGATGATTTTAAACGAAATTCTTCTTCTGGCAGTTTTTTTGATTGATCCTGTACAGACCTTTATTTTTATAAAAAAATCGAAAATTTCAGTCGGTTCGGTATACATTGTGCTGAAGTTATGACCGACCGCAAGTATTGTTACAAAGCGCCTGAAAAATGATGATTTAAAAAAAAAAAACTTCTCTTCCCACTTTTTTGATTGATTCCGGTACAGACCATGATTCTAGGTAAGATTCCAAAATTTCAGTCGAATCGGTGCCATAGAGCCGAAGTTATGACCGTTCAAAGGTCCAACCCCAGTACTTAAACGACCGAACCCAAGTGTTTAAAACGATGATTTCAAACAAAATTCTTCTTCTGGCAGTTTTTTATGATTGATTCCTGTACAGACCTTTATTTTTATAAAAAAATCGAAAATTTCAGTCGGTTCGGTGCCATTGTGACCGACCGCAAGTATTGTTACAAAGCGCCTGAAAAATGATGATTTTAAAAAAAATCTTCTTTTCCCAGTTTTTTTGATTGATTCCGGTACAGAACATGATTTTAGGTAAGATTCCAAAATTTCAGTCGATTCGGTGCCATAGGGCCGAAGTTATGACCGTTCAAAGGTCCGACCCCAAGTACTTAAACGACAGAACCCAAGTGGTTAAAACGATGATTTACAAAAAAATCTTCTTTTCCCAGTTTTTTTGATTGATTCCTGTACAGACCTTTATTTTTATAAAAAAATCGAAAATTTCAGTCGGTTCGGTGCCATTGTGACCGACCGCAAGTATTGTTACAAAGCGCCTGAAAAATGATGATTTTTAAAAAAAATCTTCTCTTCCCACTTTTTTGATTGACTCCGGTACAGACCATGATTCTTGGTAAGATTCCAAAATTTCAGTCGAATCGGTGCCATAGGTCCGAAGTTACGACCGTTCAAAGGTCCAACCCCAAGTACTTAAACGACCGAACCCAAGTGTTAAAACGATGATTTCAAACGAAATTCTTCTTGTGGGAGTTTTTTTGATTGATTCCTGTACAGAACTTTATTTTTATAAAAAATCGAAAATTTCAGTCGGTTCGGTATCATTGTGCTGGAGTTATGACCGACCGCAAGTATTGTTACAAAGCGCCTGAAATATGATGATTAAAAAAAAATCTTCTCTTCCCAGTTTTTTGATTGATTCCGGTACAGACCAAGATTCTAGGTAAGATTCCAAAATTTCAGTCGAATTGGTGCCATATGTCCGAAGTTATGACCGTTCAAAGGTCCGACCCCAAGTACTTAAACGACCGAACCCAAGTGTTAAAACGATGATTTCAACAAAAATTCTTCTTCTGGCAGTTTTTTTTGATTGATTCCTGTACAGAACTTTATGTTTATAAAAAAATCGAAAATTTCAGTCGGTTCGGTGCCATTGTGCTGAAGTTATGACCGACCGCAAGTATTGTTACAAAGCGCCTGAAAAATGATGATTTTAAAAAAAAAATCTTCTCTTCCCACTTTTTTGATTGACTCCGGTACAGACCATGATCCTTGGTAAGATTCCAAAATTTCAGTCGAATCGGTGCCATAGGTCGCGAAGTTACGACCGTTCATAGGGTCCGACCACAAGTACTTAAACGACCGAACCCAAGTGTTAAAACGATGATTTCAAAAAAAATTCTTCTTCTGGCAGTTTTTTTGATTGATTTCTGTACAGACCTTTATTTTTATAAAAAAATCGAAAATTTCAGTCGGTTCGGTGCCATTGTGCTGAAGTTATGACCGACCGCAAGTATTGTTACAAAGCGCCTGAAAATGATGATTTTAAAAAAAAATCTTCTCTTCCCACTTTTTTGATTGACTCCGGTACAGACCATGATTCTTGGTAAGATTCCAAAATTTCAGTCGAATCGGTGCCATAGGTCCGAAGTTACGACCGTTCAAAGGTCCAACCCCAAGTACTTAAACGACCGAACCCAAGTGTTTTAAAACGATGATTTCAAACGAAATTCTTCTTGTGGGAGTTTTTTTGATTGATTCCTGTACAGAACTTTATTTTTATAAAAAATCGAAAATTTCAGTCGGTTCGGTATCATTGTGCTGAAGTTATGACCGACCGCAAGTATTGTTACAAAGCGCCTGAAAAATGATGATTTAAAAAAAAATCTTCTCTTCCCAGTTTTTTGATTGATTCCGGTACAGACCAAGATTCTAGGTAAGATTCCAAAATTTCAGTCGAATTGGTGCCATATGTCCGAAGTTATGACCGTTCAAAGGTCCGACCCCAAGTACTTAAACGACCGAACCCAAGTGTTAAAACGATGATTTCAAACAAAATTCTTCTTCTGGCAGTTTTTTTGATTGATTCCGGTACAGACCTTTATGTTTATAAAAAAATCGAAAATTTCAGTCGGTTCGGTGTCATTGTGCTGAAGTTATGACCGACCGCAAGTATTGTTACAAAGCGCCTGAAAAATGATGATTTTAAAAAAAAATCTTCTCTTCCCACTTTTTTGATTGACTCCGGTACAGACCATGATTCTTGGTAAGATTCCAAAATTTCAGTCGAATCGGTGCCATAGGTCCGAAGTTACGACCGTTCAAAGGTCCGACCACAAGTACTTAAACGACCGAACCCAAGTGTTAAAACGATGATTTCAAAAAAAATTCTTCTTCTGGCAGTTTTTTTGATTGATTCCTGTACAGACCTTTATTTTTATAAAAAAATCGAAAATTTCAGTCGGTTCGGTGCCATTGTGCTGAAGTTATGACCGACCGCAAGTATTGTTACAAAGCGCCTGAAAAATGATGATTTTAAAAAAAATCTTCTCTTCCCACTTTTTTGATTGACTCCGGTACAGACCATGATTCTTGGTAAGATTCCAAAATTTCAGTCGAATCGGTGCCATAGGTCCGAAGTTACGACCGTTCAAAGGTCCGACCCCAAGTACTTAAACGACCGAACCCAAGTGTTAAAACGATGATTTCAAACAAAATTCTTCTTCTGGCAGTTTTTTTGATTGATTCCTGTCCAGACCTTTATTTTTATAAAAAAATCGAAAAATTCAGTTGGTTCGGTGCCATTGTGACCGACCGCAAGTATTGTAACAAAGCGCCTGAAAAATGATGATTTTAAAAAAAAATCTTCTCTTCCCACTTTTTTGATTGACTCCGATACAGACCATGATTCTTGGTAAGATTCCAAAATTTCAGTCGAATCGGTGCCATAGGTCCGAAGTTACGACCGTTCAAAGGTCCGACCCCAAGTACTTAAACGACCGAACCCAAGTGTTAAAACGATGATTTCAAACAAAATTCTTCTTCTGGCAGTTTTTTTGATTGATTCCTGTACAGACCTTTATTTTTATAAAAAAAATCAAAAATTTCAGTTGGTTCGGTATCATTGTGCTGAAATTATGACCGACCGCAAGTATTGTTACAAAGCGCCTGAAAAATGATGATTTAAAAAAAAAACTTCTCTTCCCAGTTTTTTTATTGATTCCGGTACAGACCAAGATTCTAGGTAAGATTCCAAAATTTCAATCGAATTGGTGCCATATGTCCGAAGTTATGACCGTTCAAAGGTCCGACCCCAAGTAGTTAAACGACCGAACCCAAGTGTTAAAACGATGATTTCAAACAAAATTCTTCTTCTGGCAGTTTTTTTGATTGATTCCTGTCCAGACCTTTATTTTTATAAAAAAATCGAAAATTTCAGTTGGTTCGGTGCCATTGTGACCGACCGCAAGTATTGTTACAAAGCACCTGAAAAATGATGATTTAAAAAAAAAATCTTCTTTTCCCAGTTTTTTTATTGATTCCGGTACAGACCATTATTCTAGGTAAGATTCCAAAATTTCAGTCGAATCGGTGCCATAGGGCCGAAGTTATGACCGTTCAAAGGTCCGACCCCAAGTACTTAAACGACCGAACCCAAGTGTTAAAACGATGATTTCAAACAAAATTCTTCTTCTGGCAGTTTTTTTAATTGATTCCTGTACAGACCTTTATTTTTATAAAAAAATCGAAAATTTCAATCGGTTCGGTGCCATTGTGACCGACCGCAAGTATTGTTACAAAGCGCCTGAAAAATGATGATTTTTAAAAAAAATCTTCTCTTCCCACTTTTTTGATTGACTCCGGTACAGACCATGATTCTTGGTAAGATTCCAAAATTTCAGTCGAATCGGTGCCATAGGTCCGAAGTTACGACCGTTCAAAGGTCCAACCCCAAGTACTTAAACGACCGAACCCAAGTGTTAAAACGATGATTTCAAACGAAATTCTTCTTGTGGGAGTTTTTTTGATTGATTCCTGTACAGAACTTTATTTTTATAAAAAATCGAAAATATCAGTCGGTTCGGTATCATTGTGCTGAAGTTATGACCGACCGCAAGTATTGTTTCAAAGCGCCTGAAAAATGATGATTTAAAAAAAAAAATCTTCTCTTCCCAGTTTTTTGATTGATTCCGGTACAGACCATGATTCTAGGTAAGATTCCAAAATTTCAGTCGAATCGGTTCCATAGGGCCGAAGTTATGACCGTTCGAAGGTCCGACCCCAAGTACTTAAACGACCGAACCCAAGTGTTAAAACGATGATTTCAAACAAAATTCTTCTTCTGGCAGTTATTTTGATTGATTCCTGTACAGACCTTTATTTTTATTAAAAAAATCGAAAATTTCAGTCGGTTCGGTGCCATTGTGACCGACCGCAAGTATTGTTACAAAGCGCCTGAAAAATGATGATTTAAAAAAAAATCTTCTTTTCCCAGTTTTTTGATTGATTCCGGTACAGACCATGATTCTAGGTAAGATTCCAAAATTTCAGTCGAATCGGTGCCATAGGGCCGAAGTTATGACCGTTCGAAGGTCCGACCCCAAGTACTTAAACGACCGAACCCAAGTGTTAAAACGATGATTTCAAACAAAATTCTTCTTCTGGCAGTTTTTTTGATTGATTCCTGTACAGACCTTTATTTTTATAAACAAATCGAAAATTTCAGTCGGTTCGGTGCCATTGTGACCGACCGCAAGTATTGTTACAAAGCGCCTGAAAAATGATGATTTAAAAAAAAAAATCTTCTTTTCCCAGTTTTTTTATTGATTCCGGTACAGACCATTATTCTAGGTAAGATTCCAAAATTTCAGTCGAATCGGTGCCATAGGGCCGAAGTTATGACCGTTCAAAGGTCCGACCCCAAGTACTTAAACGACCGAACCCAAGTGTTAAAACGATGATTTCAAACAAAATTCTTCTTCTGGCAGTTTTTTTAATTGATTCCTGTACAGACCTTTATGTTTATAAAAAAATCGAAAATTTCAGTCGGTTCGGTGCCATTGTGCTGAAGTTATGACCGACCGCAAGTATTGTTACAAACCGCCTGAAAAATGATGATTTAAAAAAAAAATCTTCTCTTCCCAGTTTTTTTTATTGATTCCGGTACAGACCATGAATCTAGGTAAGATTCCAAAATTTCAGTCGAATCGGTGCCATAGGGCCGAAGTTATGACCGTTCAAAGGTCCGACCCCAAGTACTTAAACGACCGAACCCAAGTGTTAAAACGATGATTTCAAACGAAATTCTTCTTCTGGCAGTTTTTTTGATTGATTCCTGTACAGACCTTTATTTTTATAAAAAAATCGAAAATTTCAGTCGGTTCGGTATCATTGTGCTGAAGTTATGACCGACCGCAAGTATTGTTACAAAGCGCCTGAAAAATGATGATTTAAAAAAAAACTTCTCTTCCCAGTTTTTTGATTGATTCCGGTACAGACCATGATTCTAGGTAAGATTCCAAAATTTCAGTCGAATCGGTGCCATAGGGCCGAAGTTATGACCGTTCAAAGGTCCAACCCCAAGTACTTAAACGACCGAACCCAAGTGTTAAAACGATGATTTCAAACAAAATTCTTCTTCTGGCAGTTTTTTTGATTGACTCCTGTACAGACCTTTATTTTTATAAAAAAATCGAAAATTTCAGTCGGTTCGGTGCCATTGTGCTGAAGTTATGACCGACCGCAAGTATTGTTACAAAGCGCCTGAAAAATGATGATTTTAAAAAAAAAATCTTCTCTTCCCACTTTTTTGATTGACTCCGGTACAGACCATGATTCTTGGAAAGATTCCAAAATTTCAGTCGAATCGGTGCCATAGGTCCGAAGTTACGACCGTTCAAAGGTCCGACCCCAAGTACTTAAACGACCGAACCCAAGTGTTAAAACGATGATTTCAAACAAAATTCTTCTTCTGGCAGTTTTTTTGATTGATTTCTGTACAGACTTTTATTTTTATAAAAAAATCGAAAATTTATGTCGGTTCGGTGCCATTGCGACCGACCGCAAGTATTGTTACAAAGCGCCTGAAAAATGATGATTTAAAAAAAAAATCTTCTTTTCCCAGTTTTTTGATTGATTCCGGTACAGACCATGATTCTAGGTAAGATTCCAAAATTTCAGTCGAATCGGTGCCATAGGGCCGAAGTTATGACCGTTCAAAGGTCCGACCCCAAGTACTTAAACGACCGAACCCAAGTGTTAAAACGATGATTTCAAACAAAATTCTTCTTCTGGCAGTTTTTTTAATTGATTCCTGTACAGACCTTTATGTTTATAAAAAAATCGAAAATTTCAGTCGGTTCGGTGCCATTGTGCTGAAGTTATGACCGACCGCAAGTATTGTTACAAACCGCCTGAAAAATGATGATTTAAAAAAAAAATCTTCTCTTCCCAGTTTTTTTGATTGATTCCGGTACAGACCATGAATCTAGGTAAGATTCCAAAATTTCAGTCGAATCGGTGCCATAGGGCCGAAGTTATGACCGTTCAAAGGTCCGACCCCAAGTACTTAAACGACCGAACCCAAGTGTTAAAACGATGATTTCAAACAAAATTCTTCTTCTGGCAGTTATTTTGATTGATTCCTGTACAGACCTTTATTTTTATAAAAAAATCAAAAATTTCAGTCGGTTCGGTGCCATTGTGACCGACCGCAAGTATTGTTACAAAGCGGCTGAAAAATGATGATTTAAAAAAAAAAACTTCTCTTCCCACTTTTTTGATTGACTCCGGTACAGACCATGATTCTTGGTAAGATTCCAAAATTTCAGTCGAATCGGTGCCATAGGTCCGAAGTTACGACCGTTCAAAGGTCCGACCCCAAGTACTTAAACGACCGAACCCAAGTGTTAAAACGATGATTTCAAACGAAATTCTTCTTCTGGCAGTTTTTTTGATTGATTCCTGTACAGACCTTTATTTTTATTAAAAAATCGAAAATTTCAGTCGGTTCGGTATCATTGTGCTGAAGTTATGACCGACCGCAAGTATTGTTACAAAGCGCCTGAAAAATGATGATTTAAAAAAAAACTTCTCTTCCCAGTTTTTTGATTGATTCCGGTACAGACCATGATTCTAGGTAAGATTCCAAAATTTCAGTCGAATCGGTGCCATAGAGCCGAAGTTATGACCGTTCAAAGGTCCAACCCCAAGTACTTAAACAACCGAACCCAAGTGTTAAAACGATGATTTCAAACAAAATTCTTCTTCTGGCAGTTTTTTTGATTGATTCCTGTACAGACCTTTATTTTTATAAAAAAATCGAAAATTTCAGTCGGTTCGGTGCCATTGTGACCGACCGCAAGTATTGTTACAAAGCGCCTGAAAAATGATGATTTTAAAAAAAATCTTCTTTTCCCAGTTTTTTGATTGATTCCGGTACAGAACATGATTTTAGGTAAGATTCCAAAATTTCAGTCGATTCGGTGCCATAGGGCCGAAGTTATGACCGTTCAAAGGTCCGACCCCAAGTACTTAAACGACCGAACCCAAGTGTTAAAACGATGATTTCAAACAAAATTCTTCTTCTGGCAGTTTTTTTGATTGATTCCTGTACAGACCTTTATTTTTATAAAAAAATCGAAAATTTCAGTCGGTTCGGTGCCATTGTGACCGACCGCAAGTATTGTTACAAAGCGCCTGAAAAATGATGATTTTTAAAAAAAATCTTCTCTTCCCACTTTTTTGATTGACTCCGGTACAGACCATGATTCTTGGTAAGATTCCAAAATTTCAGTCGAATCGGTGCCATAGGTCCGAAGTTACGTCCGTTCAAAGGTCCAACCCCAAGTACTTAAACGACCGAACCCAAGTGTTAAAACGATGATTTCAAACGAAATTCTTCTTGTGGGAGTTTTTTTGATTGATTCCTGTACAGAACTTTATTTTTATAAAAAATCGAAAATTTCAGTCGGTTCGGTATCATTGTGCTGAAGTTATGACCGACCGCAAGTATTGTTACAAAGCGCCTGAAAAATGATGATTTAAAAAAAAATCTTCTCTTCCCAGTTTTTTGATTGATTCCGGTACAGACCAAGATTCTAGGTAAGATTCCAAAATTTCAGTCGAATTGGTGCCATATGTCCGAAGTTATGACCGTTCAAAGGTCCGACCCCAAGTACTTAAACGACCGAACCCAAGTGTTAAAACGATGATTTCAAACAAAATTCTTCTTCTGGCAGTTTTTTTAATTGATTCCTGTACAGACCTTTATGTTTATAAAAAAATCGAAAATTTCAGTCGGTTCGGTGCCATTGTGCTGAAGTTATGACCGACCGCAAGTATTGTTACAAAGCGCCTGAAAAATGATGATTTAAAAAAAAAATCTTCTCTTCCCAGTTTTTTTTGATTGATTCCGGTACAGACCATGTTTCTAGGTAAGATTCCAAAATTTCAGTCGAATCGGTGCCATAGGGCCGAAGTTATGACCGTTCAAAGGTCCGACCCCAAGTACTTAAACGACCGAACCCAAGTGTTAAAACGATGATTTCAAACAAAATTCTTCTTCTGGCAGTTATTTTGATTGATTCCTGTACAGACCTTTATTTTTATAAAAAAATCAAAAATTTCAGTCGGTTCGGTGCCATTGTGACCGACCGCAAGTATTGTTACAAAGCGGCTGAAAAATGATGATTTAAAAAAAAAAACTTCTCTTCCCACTTTTTTGATTGACTCCGGTACAGACCATGATTCTTGGTAAGATTCCAAAATTTCAGTCGAATCGGTGCCATAGGTCCGAAGTTACGACCGTTCAAAGGTCCGACCCCAAGTACTTAAACGACCGAACCCAAGTGTTAAAACGATGATTTCAAACGAAATTCTTCTTCTGGCAGTTTTTTTGATTGATTCCTGTACAGACCTTTATTTTTATAAAAAAATCGAAAATTTCAGTCGGTTCGGTATCATTGTGCTGAAGTTATGACCGACCGCAAGTATTGTTACAAAGCGCCTGAAAAATGATGATTTAAAAAAAAACTTCTCTTCCCAGTTTTTTGATTGATTCCGGTACAGACCATGATTCTAGGTAAGATTCCAAAATTTCAGTCGAATCGGTGCCATAGAGCCGAAGTTATGACCGTTCAAAGGTCCAACCCCAAGTACTTAAACAACCGAACCCAAGTGTTAAAACGATGATTTCAAACAAAATTCTTCTTCTGGCAGTTTTTTTGATTGACTCCTGTACAGACCTTTATTTTTATAAAAAAATCGAAAATTTCAGTCGGTTCGGTGCCATTGTGACCGACCGCAAGTATTGTTACAAAGCGCCTGAAAAATGATGATTTTAAAAAAAATCTTCTTTTCCCAGTTTTTTGATTGATTCCGGTACAGAACATGATTTTAGGTAAGATTCCAAAATTTCAGTCGATTCGGTGCCATAGGGCCGAAGTTATGACCGTTCAAAGGTCCGACCCCAAGTACTTAAACGACCGAACCCAAGTGTTAAAACGATGATTTCAAACAAAATTCTTCTTCTGGCAGTTTTTTTGATTGATTCCTGTACAGACCTTTATTTTTATAAAAAAATCGAAAATTTCAGTCGGTTCGGTGCCATTGTGACCGACCGCAAGTATTGTTACAAAGCGCCTGAAAAATGATGATTTTTAAAAAAAATCTTCTCTTCCCACTTTTTTGATTGACTCCGGTACAGACCATGATTCTTGGTAAGATTCCAAAATTTCAGTCGAATCGGTGCCATAGGTCCGAAGTTACGACCGTTCAAAGGTCCAACCCCAAGTACTTAAACGACCGAACCCAAGTGTTAAAACGATGATTTCAAACGAAATTCTTCTTGTGGGAGTTTTTTTGATTGATTCCTGTACAGAACTTTATTTTTATAAAAAATCGAAAATTTCAGTCGGTTCGGTATCATTGTGCTGAAGTTATGACCGACCGCAAGTATTGTTACAAAGCGCCTGAAAAATGATGATTTAAAAAAAATCTTCTCTTCCCAGTTTTTTGATTGATTCCGGTACAGACCAAGATTCTAGGTAAGATTCCAAAATTTCAGTCGAATTGGTGCCATATGTCCGAAGTTATGACCGTTCAAAGGTCCGACCCCAAGTACTTAAACGACCGAACCCAAGTGTTAAAACGATGATTTCAAACAAAATTCTTCTTCTGGCAGTTTTTTTGATTGATTCCTGTACAGACCTTTATGTTTATAAAAAAATCGAAAATTTCAGTCGGTTCGGTGCCATTGTGCTGAAGTTATGACCGACCGCAAGTATTGTTACAAAGCGCCTGAAAAATGATGATTTTAAAAAAAAATCTTCTCTTCCCACTTTTTTGATTGACTCCGGTACAGACCATGATCCTTGGTAAGATTCCAAAATTTCAGTCGAATCGGTGCCATAGGTCCGAAGTTACGACCGTTCAAAGGTCCGACCACAAGTACTTAAACGACCGAACCCAAGTGTTAAAACGATGATTTCAAAAAAAATTCTTCTTCTGGCAGTTTTTTTGATTGATTCCTGTACAGACCTTTATTTTTATAAAAAAAAAAGAAAATTTCAGTCGGTTCGGTGCCATTGTGCTGAAGTTATGACCGACCGCAAGTATTGTTACAAAGCGCCTGAAAAATGATGATTTAAAAAAAAAATCTTCTCTTCCCACTTTTTTGATTGACTCCGGTACAGACCATGATTCTTGGTAAGATTCCAAAATTTCAGTCGAATCGGTGCCATAGGTCCGAAGTTACGACCGTTCAAAGGTCCAACCCCAAGTACTTAAACGACCGAACCCAAGTGTTAAAACGATGATTTCAAACGAAATTCTTCTTGTGGGAGTTTTTTTGATTGATTCCTGTACAGAACTTTATTTTTATAAAAAATCGAAAATTTCAGTCGGTTCGGTATCATTGTGCTGAAGTTATGACCGACCGCAAGTATTGTTACAAAGCGCCTGAAAAATGATGATTTAAAAAAAAATCTTCTCTTCCCAGTTTTTTGATTGATTCCGGTACAGACCAAGATTCTAGGTAAGATTCCAAAATTTCAGTCGAATTGGTGCCATATGTCCGAAGTTATGACCGTTCAAAGGTCCGACCCCAAGTACTTAAACGACCGAACCCAAGTGTTAAAACGATGATTTCAAACAAAATTCTTCTTCAGGCAGATTTTTTGATTGATTCCTGTACAGACCTTTATGTTTATAAAAAAATCGAAAATTTCAGTCGTTTCGGTGCCATTGTGCTGAAGTTATGACCGACCGCAAGTATTGTTACAAAGCGCCTGAAAAATGATGATTTTAAAAAAAAATCTTCTCTTCCC